>CM072538.1:32714961-33384469 GCA_036898165.1 Silybum marianum | reverse complement strand
TATAGATAAATAATAATTTATGAGTTCTATTGATTTAATCGTATAATCTTTAAAATGGAGAATATGTCAAAGATAAAGGTATTTTTTTTCTAGATTTTGACTTTTTTATTAATAATGTTAATTAAATGATTCAGATTAGGGAATTTAATTATTTTGACCATTTTTTGAAATGGGTTTACCAAAATAACCAAAATCTTTTTGATTTTACCAAAATGACCAGAAATCATTCGAAATACATATCGATTTGGAGGTCAAATCGAGTGGGTCGGTCAAAGGGCCAAAACGACGTCGTTTTGGCCAGTTTCCTCCGCCAAATACTGAAAACCTCCGCCACATGGCGGAGGGGCCCAAAACGACGCCGTTTTGGGTCGTTTTTCGCGTATACATTGCACGTATACGAATACCTCCGTCTCGCCCTTTAAATACCTCCGCCACATAGCGGAGGGGACCCAAAACGACGTCGTTTTGGGCCCTTTTTTTGCCTGGAAACCCTATTTTTGTAAGAGAATATAAAAGCCCTTTATACTACAACCGCCCCCACCCCCACCCCACATGGCTGTTGCTTCCATTGTCTTCTTCTCATCTTCTTGCTTTGTTCTTGCCTTGTTTTTGCTTACACACAAAATATTTTAAGGTTCTTGCCTTATTTTTGGGACCACTTCAATATTTTAAGGTCTTGCTTACGTAACCAAGGAGGAGTCAACCAGCACGTGCTTCTCATCTAAAATAACTCAAGACGTTTACCAAATGGTTAGTTCAAAACCCGTACTTTATTTAAATGGTTGCAATTTACATGTATATGATTATGTTTGTCCATTTTTAGTATCACCACGTGTGTTTTGAAACGAATAAATGGTTATGTTTGTCCATTACAATATAAATATGAATTATTTATAACACGTGTAATGCATTTTTATACAAAGATTGTAAATAGTTTAATAAAAACCTGTGTAAATAATTATAGTTTTAGTAACTGTTTGTTAAAAAATTATTTAGAAATAATAGAAATTTTAATTGTTGTATGTTATACGTCAATTTATCGTTTCTATGTTTGTAGTAAGTTATAGGGTTGTTGTAAATTGCTAACGAAAAATGGAAATAAATTTATATAAAAATAATGTTTATTACGTAAAGCCTAACGGAAAAAGGAGCAAATTTGTAAAAAACTTAACTGTCTGAGTTACTCGAACTAAATTAAAAAGGACCAAATTTGTAAAAAAGTTAACAGAAAATATAACCGTAACGTAGTTTCTCGAACTAACGGAAAAAGGAAAAAGGATAAAATTGTAAAAAACTTAACGGAAAATTTAATAGTAACGGAGTTAAAAGAACTAACGGCAAAAGGACCAAATATGTTAAAAAGATAACGGATAATTTAACCGTAACTGAGTTAATAGAACTAACGGAAAAAGGACCAAATTTGTAAAAAAGTTAACGGAAAATTAAACCGTAACTGAGTTAACAGAACTAATGGCAAAAGGACCAAATATGTTAAAAAGATAACGGAAAATTTAACCGTAACTGAGTCCAATTGTTATTAAAAAATCATTTATACTACTTGTCTAACCTTGAAAGCGTATGTAAACTCAGACATCGTCCATGCTGACGGATCATTTTTTTTCACTCGTCTGCTGTAAGCCTTATGCATTTGTTTGAATGTATGGCCCCATATATGTTCACCCCACGGATAATTGCAAAATACTTGTAAGTCCTCGACGGCCCTAAGAACTGTCTGGCTAACAAACTGTCTTAGCTCACGCCCCATGAATACAAGTTCCACCATCACCACTAAGCACACACGAATAACATCGTCTTGTGGTAGGTTACTCATGTAATTCATCATCATCCGGTCATAAACAGTTGAAGTCTTTAAGGTTTTTGGGTCCTCATCGGTAAATACCCTACTAACAAAACTTTGTGTTGGAATGGAAGGAAGGGAGGATGTGGGTCCGAAACGGAGTCCTGTAATAAGGCAGAACTCCCGTCGCCCGAAACATAATGAGTGCCCAAACACGTCAAAATATAGCTTGTCGGGTTCTGGGTTTGTAGCAGAAACCTCCATCTGCAGAAACATGTTGACTAACAACGGATCGTGGCCAATCATGGCAAGGTCCAACCATGGACCAAAAGCTGTACGCTTGAACGCAAATTGTTTGCCATCATCGAAGCTCAAAACCGTCCTAATTTTTATCATCGTAAGACGACTTTTGAACGCCAACGACAAGTACGTAAAATCCTCCTACATTGTAACACATACGGACCAAAGAGTCTGACATGTGTGCGAGTCAACGGGTGAGTAAACCCGCAAGGCATACACAGTTTATATATACTTCTGTTAAGGTTTATTACAATTTTAGTGCTTTTTTCTGTTACTTCTGTTAAGTCAGTTACGGTTAACGTTTTGATTAAGTTTCTTTACAAAGTCTCGTTATATAATTCTTTTACAAATTTTACCATTTAGTTTTTTATTTTTATAACTTTTAAAAATACGGTAAAAGTTGGAATTTTTTTTATAGAACATTTTTAAACAAATATTTTCAATAAATCGTACAACAGAAAAATATTTGACGAACGTTTTAAGCAAATATTTTAAATATATATTAGTAGTTTTAAGCAGTAAATATTTGACAAACGTTTTGAGAATAATATTTTAAAACATATTTTTTCAATATATATTAGTAGTTTTAAGCAATAAATCGTAGAACAGAAAAACTTACTTGACGAACGTTGGCCATTTCTGAAAATTGCAAAATTCAATGTGTTGAACCGTATTTTTTCGAACGTAATGTACAACAATGTGCCAAAAAATTAAAAATGAATTTGAAATCTTGCTCTTGATCTTTAAAACTACTAGTGTAAGGGGAATTTATCATGCAACTATGGAGAATTTATCAGGATATTTATCAGCAATTGTGGAATTTATCAGTGAAAAAAACAAAGTAGGTAACCTGTTATATTCTCTTACAAAAATAGGGTTTCCAGGCAAAAAAAGGGCCCAAAACGACGTCGTTTTGGGTCCCCTCCGCCATGTGGCGGAGGTATTTAAAGGGCGAGGCGGAGGTATTCGTATACGTGCAATGTATACGCGAAAAACGACCCAAAACGGCGTCGTTTTGGGCCCCTCCGCCATGTGGCGGAGGTTTTCAGTATTTGGCGGAGGAAACTGGCCAAAACGACGTCGTTTTGGCCCTTTGACCGACCCACTCGATTTGACCTCCAAATCGATATGTATTTCGAAGGATTTCTGGTCATTTTGGTAAAATCAAAAAGATTTTGGTTATTTTGGTAAACCCATTTCAAAAAATGGTCAAAATAATTAAATTCCCTTCGGATTAACTTAAAATTAACACATAAATTGATTTAGAAAACTATTTTTATTTTCAATTATGATTTTTCCATTAGTATAATATCGTTTCTTATACTTTTCATAAAAACTATTGTTTTTACTCAAAACCGACCTCATATGTATATATTATACATACACCGTTTATTTATCATAATTTTTATTTCTATTTAATAAATTAATTGCAATAAAAATCATATTAAAAGGTCTTTTATTTTGGTCAACTTTTTTTGTCATTTTCAATCTTAGTTAGGAAATAATGGTCGCGTTCCCATTCTATGATTCTACAAAAGTCGATTGTGGTCCTCGCATAATAGAAATCCGAAAATACTTCGTTTTTGCCTTACTCTTTAAAATAAAAAGGAACTTTAATTTAAATTCATAATATATGACTTTATTTATTATTGTTACTTATCATTCGCTCATGTAATTTTATAAGTAATAATAAATAATATGTAAATTTAGCATATTAATCTTTTTGAAAAAGTCAACAACTCATTTTGTGAAAAATAAGTATTTTAATCTTATATCTTATTATTTCAATTTAATTAATTATTTTAATTTCAACTTATCTATGGTCTCCTAGTCTTTAATAGATAATTCAAAAATTTGTAGAAAGGTGTTGTTGTCAATTGTTGTACTGTACTACTAAATATATATTTTCTTTATCGTAATTTTTGTAACTCAAAGTCAATAATATTTAATTTAGTAATCCAATCACTTGGACCGTGTCTTCTTAGAACTAGTATGAATATACAATGCTATTCAGTAGTCATTTTTATCATTTCAGTTGGAAAATGCAGTCAGATTTTTAGGGATTGCGACCCCCTTTTATGAGGAGGCACATCGATTTGGGCTCATATCAAGTCAAACTGTTTTCGTAAAATCCGTGAATATCAGATGAATAATGTTAAATTTTCATAGCAAAAACATTGTGGAGGTGAAAATAAATATGTAAAGGTTCGTTTTTTTGTACCTTCACAATGTTATGTTGTGAAGTTTCAGTGTTATTTTGTGGTCTCATGAAAACAGGGTGGTTTCATGTGAACCCAACTCTGTAATCACTACAACAAAGTTTGGTTTCAGTAAGTTTTGAAACGATACCTTTTAATAAGTGTCATATAAAAAGTCTAACATGACTATTATTTGATGACAACATTTTTATCTTTACCGAGAGACATACTTTTAATAGTCTTATCATCTGATTGTAATAGAATTTTTTTTTTAATTTCCTCATAACAGCTTCAATAAAACCACCTAAATTGTATGTTCTTATTATCCGAATCCTAATAAAATATCCAATTCTCATTGTTTTATATCATAAGACTTCATTGAATAAGTTCATTACCAAGTGGCTTCTCATTGACATAATAGTTAGAATTAATTATCATTTGAAAATAAATTATTGTACTTAATAATATTCTTGTGGCCACTCTTTTCCCGATCATTTATCACAATACAATTATTTATAATAGCGGTACAAAACAAATTATTGCACACATTATAAGCATAAACATAAAAGTCACATATAATCTTTAAAGTATAATATTTAGTTTAGGTTAACTAATCTACTAGACATAATTATTATAACAATAATAGTACTAAGTAAAAGAAACTCCAATGCTTTACAAGTCAATTGATTGGATTCTCGGTGGCAGTATCGATCCATGATGAGAAACTATGCCTCTCCAATCCTGATTCTACCTTAATCAATTTTGTAGGGTTCAAAACAGATTTAATATACCAAATTATGTGACCAAGATATTTTATACAATTCAATTAAAGCTTAAATTCCCACAATTAAACTATAGTTCGGCTAAAACACAAACTTTTAAAGCATTAGGAGTGCCAAACTTGTACCAACTACCAAACCAAACTAGTATAGCTAACATGTGTACCAACCGTATCAATTAAATTGGTACCAATTACAGTAAATCGCCGGCACCATAACAACTGTGCAAACTTGGTTGTTAATTGTTATATGGTATTAGAAGTCACATACCATGATAGTAATGTGATACCCACTTATTTAGTTATATATTAATTTATTTAATTAACTATAAAACATATTTATTGATTTTTAAATTTTGTATTAATGAGTTTTTTGTTTGAGTATGTTGTTTGGAAAACCGTCCGACCCCAAAATTCAAAGTCACTGAAACCCTATGTCCCTCGTGGGCTCCCATATATACACATTTAAATATGGGTCGGTTTTAATAAGAATATAATTTATAATAAAAATGTGAAAATAAAACTTTATATATTTTAATCCGTTTTCAACTATTTTTTGTGACTTAAATTTTAGCGAAGTTATATATAAAGTGATTAAATTTTATAAAAGTTCGTAAAAGATATTGAAAACGAGAATGAAGTATATTAAAGTAGTTGAATTATATAAATAAATAAGTATTTTTATTATTTTCATTATAACTGTCATGCTTACGTGATTAAAATGTATAGAGAGAAGAAGTTTCAAATATAAGTAACGTCACTATTACAGACCTTACAAACTAATATCGTTCATTTCTAGATATGATGATGATGTAGATTAAATTATGGTTGGCAATCGGATCTTGTTCTGGTTGGCGGGTCAGGGAAACTCAACCCGGACACGACCCGTTTATCTAATCATGTCGAGATATTCAACCCTAACCCACACATGTTCGGGTTGACGGATCGTAAACGGTTTGCCTGGTTGTAAACGTGTTGGCGAATCATAAACGGGTTGATGGGTCATAAACGGGTTGGCGGGTCACCTAATAATACAACAAAATTCAAACATCCAAATTTAAATAAAATGCCCAAGCACAAGTTTCAAACAAATAAAAAGTCCGAACACAAATAACTTCACCTAATAATACAATAAAGTTCAAAATATCCAAGTTTCAAACAAATAAAAAGTTCAAACACAACCAAATTCAAACAAATCCAAGTTCAAAACATATTATTTATTTTAAAAAATATTAATTAATTAGGATATAAAATTAAAATTAAAATTATTTATTATTATATTTATGTTAAACGGGTTGGCGGGTCAACCCATACACGACCCGTTTATTTGACAGGTTAGCAGATTGACGAGTTGACGGATCAAAAAATTCAATACCAACCCGTTTACTTTTGTGTCGGATTTCGTGTCCAAAATTACCCCCTCTAGATTAAATCAACTCCTAAATTTATTCTTACTGTGTTTTTAATTGATTTGATTATTGCTTCTAAATCTTAAAATTAAGTGCCAAGATTTGGTTTGTAAATTTTGTAAATGACATAAAAGATCTTTTTGAGTGAATAACACATTTGGTCCTTCATAGATGCATTTCTTTTGGTTTTCGTCCCTCAAAATCATAAAATACATCGGTTGTCCAAAAAACGTGTGTTGGAGCTAAACTGGTCTCTTCCACTAATACCGTTAGCGAAGACCCTGTTAAGTAGGTCATATGCCCATCATTTGAGGAGTAATTTAGTCTTTTTATCCATTTTAGTTTTATTTTTAAAAATAAATGTGTTAATATTTTACCTTATATAATAAATAAATAATAAGTATAAATAAAAAAAATCACCCTTTCTCCAAGAAACCTCCCCCCACACCTTTGCAACATCCCGTGAAATCTTCCCCCACCATATAAGCTTTCTTTATCTGATAAACACTATCTTCCAGGCTTCCAGCAAAACCTTTCTAAATATTTTTATATGGATTTTGAATTTTCTTGTGCTTGATTTGATTTATGTTTTGACTTGAATGTTTAATGACCGATGAGTGATGGTATGTGGTGATGTTATTGAGGAAGAAGAAAAGGGGATAAAAAGACCAATTTTCCATCACATAAAGGACATATGACCAATTTAACGAGTACCAGTTAACGGTGTTAAGTTGGAGAGGACCAATTTGGGCTCTAAAATAAGTTTTTTAAAGAACCAGTGTATTTTATGATTTTAAGGAACGAAAATAAAAAAGAAGTCATTCACGAGGGACCAAATGTGTAATTTCGCTCTTATCTTTTTTTCTTCTTCTCATGTATATATAGCACGTATATATAGCTAGAGATAAATTTTTCGGATTCGGACCGGATAGGGCCCAGATTCGGGCAGGAACACTATTTAAAAAACCGGATTTACTCGTTTTTGAATTTTTTTTTACAATTTTATATTTTAAAGATATTTCATTGGGCCGAAAACCGGTCATCGTGATTTTTTAAAACAATAAGTAAGTAATAACAAAAATAAAAAGAGAAAGAGATCAGAACTAGGAGGAGGTGTTATAAACCGAAATTGAAAACGAGTCAAAAACACGAATTATAGAGGGATTTGTGATCGTTTTTGCTTTGTGAGTCTGATGTCTAAACTCATTGAACATATATGGTATTTATAGTATTTTGGGGTGAAAAAAGGCAAAAAAATGAATCTAACGGATATAAACTGTCAACTTTTTTGAATTTTCCGGATCGGGAAAACCGGATTCGGATCGGGCCGGGCCATGCCGAGAAATAACTGCAATATCTAAATCGGATCGGGACCGCGGGCCTAAATCCGGATTTTAACAGGATCGGGCTTTGACCGGATTCGGAACGGGGCGGGCCGAGATTTAAGTCTCTCTCTCTATATATATATAACCTGTAATTTTTTTAGATAATTTAATCTCCGTTGCATCTCAAATCGGCTCCGCACATCTCCGATCACAGTCAAACTCAACTCCACCATGGCCGACAACGATTCCACCACCACCACCACCACCACAACCGCCTCTCCGTTCCCCAAAGCCCCTGAAGTTCGAAGATGGGCTGACGAGCCCGACGACGTCCCGGAGGAGCCTGAAGCACCATCCACTTCATCGGACACCGCCACCGCTGCCGCTGAAGTTAAACTAGACTCTCTCACAATCGATGAGTCTAAAAAAGTTAACGATTTCCTCGATGATCCTGAAGATTCCAACATTCAAGCTGTAAAAGAAACACACTTCCTCATTTGTATATTTTTTTGAATTTTTAATAATGTTTTACTGAGCTAGGGTTTTCTAAAACTGGTTTTTAGGTTACCTCCGGAGATACACCGTATACTTCTGCTATGAGATTTGAGGACTTGAATATCTCTCCGGAGTTATTGAAAGGATTATACGTTGTGATGAAGTTTGAGAGACCGAGTAAGATTCAATCAATAAGTTTGCCGATGATACTGACTCCACCTTTCAAGAACTTAATTGCTCAGGCTCACAATGGTTCTGGAAAGACAACTTGTTTCGTTCTCGGTATGTTGAGTCGCGTTGATCCGAAGCTACCTTATCCTCAGGCGCTTTGTATATGCCCAACCAGAGAATTGGCAATCCAGGTAATTCAACTTCAAGTTTTTGTTAGGTCCTGTTATACTAATTATATGAAAGTTATATATTTATAAATAAGAAGTAACATAGAGTTTGGATTCAGGTTTCACTTTTTGTGCAATTAAGATGGACATAGAATTCCTTATGATTGCATGATTGGACTCTATAGAAGACTAAAAGATAAATGGTATTAACTATTAAGAAGTTTACTTAGTAGTGTTACAAGAATGCTATAGATTGTAACCATAAATACAAGTTAGAAAAAAGATTTTGAAATATTTTAAGTAGTATTTACATATACACTGAGAGTAAACATGGTTCATTTAATCAGAAATTATGTAGATATCTTGTTGTCTCATATTATCTTAATGAATGTGCAGAATATGGAAGTGCTATTGAAGATGGGAAAGTTTACGGGGATAACATCGGAATTAGCTCTTCCTGCAGATAGAGCTAATTATAGATCAGCCAATAGGACACCATTGACAGCACAAGTAATTATTGGCACACCTGGTACAATTAATAAATGGATTGCAATCAAGAGGCTGTCTACATCTAATTTGAAGATTCTTGTGTTTGATGAGGCAGACCATATGCTGGCAGAGGTAATCTTGTGGATATATATATATATTCTTTTCGTTTTGTTCTTTTCTATTATAGTACAAAACGGATTGCTTAACTGCATGTTCAAGAAAATGATCATACGTAATGACTAATTGTCTGTTCCGAAAAATTGATAACATAGCCCTTTCTGGTTATTCATTTTTATGTGTGGAATCTTCTCATTTTAACCACTTTGGGGTACACAATGGTGTTCTTGTATGGGTATGGGTGCGTAGTACATATGGTTGGTGGTATGTGGTTCTTGAGCGGTGGTCTTGTTAGGTAGATTATTTTCGTGCACCATTACACCATATGTGATTATTGGAAATTTGGAATAGTTTAGGTATATTACATGGACACATATAATTTTGAAGGAAAAGTAGGTGTTACCAATGACCACTACTAAAATATGCATAAAATATAATCAGTCAAGTGAATCTCCATATATCTATTTGTATAGAGATAATTGGTTGGCAATCAATTCAGAAGTATAAATTATAATTACATAGTTTATAATAAAGGAATATGAAAAATTTGTTTTTTTAAAAGAAAACAATTGACTCTATATTTACATATGGCTTTGTTATAGTTCGTGATTACTCATCTAGTTTATTTTGGTTTTAGGGCGGTTTTAAAGAAGATTCCGTGAGGATAATGAAGGACATCGTCAAATTCAGTCCCAACTGCCAGGTTTATATTATGATGATTAATGATTATGTTGTTAAATTTCTACCATCTATTTTTGGTTCTGTGATTTCTTATCTTATCTGCTTGAAAGTTTAGTTTTTATCTCTTGACTTATATAAAAAATGCACAGGTGCTACTATTTTCTGCTACCTTTAACGACACTGTGAAGGCTTTTGTAACGAAAATTGTGAAAGATCTTTTTGTACAAGAATACAATCAATTGTTCGTAAAGAAAGAAGATCTATCTTTGGATTCCGTCAAGCAGTATAAAGTCAAAGTACCTAATGAGCCTTCAAAGATTTTGGTTATTAAGGACAAAATTATGGAATTAGGACAGAAAGTTGGGCAGACGATTATATTTGTACGCACAAGAAGAAGTGCCGGTATGTTGCATGAAGAACTTACTAAGTACGGCTATGAAGTAACAACAATTCAAGGTGCTCTTAATCAAGAAGATAGAGATAAGATAATTAAGGAGTTTAAAGATGGGATGACTCAAGTTTTAATATCAACCGATGTTCTTGCTCGCGGGTTTGATCAATCACAGGTTTTTTTTTCCTTCTGCTTTTCTTCTTATTAGTTTTGTGTTTTTTGGTTTTTATCTAATTATGTTTTTCCTTTTTTATCAGGTTAATTTGGTGGTTAATTTTGATCTCCCAATAAGACATGATTCTCCTTCAGACCCTGACTATGAAGTATACTTGCACCGGATAGGTAGAGCAGGACGGTTTGGCCGCAAGGGTAAGGCTTTTTATTGATATTATTGATTTTATATTAAGGCTCTCTATTATCATACCAAGTAATTATAAATGTTGTTCTAAAGTCGAACTTTTGTTGCTTGTTCTCTGTAAGATATGGGATTACCACTTACTGCCCTTTATGATGATCTATAAAGTAACCATTGCACAAATACCACCAACATACACTAAGGGCCTGTTTGTTGGCAGCTTAATGAGCTTAATGGGACTCGCAACTTATTCGGTCAACTATACATGACTGTTTGGTAGTGGCTTAATGATATAAAAAGTGACTTATTCAGTAAGGTTTTAGGATGAGCTTTATGCAGAAAGTCGAATTATTTTTCAAACCTGCCCGCCCCAGTTAAAAAACACGCTCCTTCCATCCATGAAAAAACCATCCCAAACAACAATCTTTCTGATCTATACAGGCAGATTAATCCACACAGACAGCTTTATTCATACAGGAGACGGTCCCTAAATGTTCATGAATTACATAGTAATCACCTATAGATGATACCAATTGCAATCTTTCTTTAAGAGAAGCTATGCTGCTTTATTAAGTTTAGGACCACTGGGAGAAATTTCTTGACCCATCTTCCCCAACGACCCCAACATTTTAGGAAAAAGAAGGGATGCTTTATTTATCATCCAGAAGTGAAGAGTGTGTCTGAATTTATAACCAAAGAGGGCTGTACTGGAAATACCAGAATTTTTGTGGATTTTGATCTTACAATCTTACTGTGAGCGTGTCAAGCCATGCTCTTATTTCTCACTCCCTTTGTCCCGATAAAATGCGACCTTTGACGAGATATAGTTTAATAGAAATGTTTGACTATAAGCTAAATGACTAAAATGTCCCTAATAAGGAAAAAATAAACAAGACTTGTGGACCAAACCAATGTTACCAATGCCATATAATGAGTATTAAGAGTAATTTTGAATTGAGAACTTAGCAAAAAAGTAAAGTTTAGCACATCTTTTTGGAAATGGGTGATCCCAAGCTTCGCCCAGACTAATCCTATGGCAAGTCGCGACTGTAGACAGGATCTGTGCTATCACACCACTATAGCGGTGCTATTGGTTTGTGGTCATGGGACAAATAGCTTGGTCAAAATAGCGGTCCACGCGATTAGTGGCGCTATTGACCGCAAAAAAAGCATGTGGCTAGATAACCCATCTACCCCAGGTTCGAATCCAGGCGCGCACAGCTTGTGGCCACTGAGGAATTATCTCAGGGTTGCATGATTTAGCAGTCTTAAAATTGCCAGGGATTAGTCTAGGCAAATGCCTAGGATACCCTTTCCAAAAAAAAAAAAAAAGCAGCCACATAACCGCTATTTATAGATAGGTTGTTTGGTGCTAAAAAAGTAATCTTTTTTGGACTTGGACATCATTAATATTGTATACATATAATATGTTGAGTTATGTGTGTGTATATATATACATAATTCTAGTATTATATGAACCGCTAACTTTGGACCAATAAACCAACACTTTTCCATTGCGATAATCGATATTTCCGATCACGGTCTTGACCGCAATTTCATATTTTGACCGTTGTAACAACATATGAGAGATGAATTCAGTAGATAATATCCTTACAAGCTTTTTATAATGTTACAGGAGCTGTATTCAACTTGCTGTGTGATAATAGGGATGCCATGATAATGGAAAAAATCGAAAGGCACTTTAACCATTATGTTTCCGAGGTAAACATTTCTTTGCTGGTTTTCCCTCTTTTACTTGTGATAAGTGTTTTTACGAGGCTTTTATATATTTATAGATATTAAAAGTCCATCGTTATAAACTTGTTATTCGGTACATTTGCTATACCAAATATCTATGTGCATCTTTGTAGGTACCCTCCTGGGATAGCGATCAACAGTTTGAGGATGCATTGAAGAAAGCCGGTTTGATGTAAAGTTTTCATGGTTTGTTGAAAGGTTGAGAGCTAATTATGCCTAAACTGCTATTTATTGGGTCAGTTTTGTGTACGACTAGATTGCGAGTGTTCTTTAAGTATCTTATATGCACGAGATTGGTATCTATGTAAACAGACCCTTTGGAACTTCCAGTTTGGTCAGGTCTTTCTGGTGTTACACTTGTATTCATGGCTTTTCAAGAATCATATCTTCAGCAAATGCGTTTTCTCCTAAACTGGTTTGCAAGAACTACTTTTGTTGAGTTCTTTTTGGGGTGTTGCAGGAGGTATAGGGTCGTGTGAGAAGAAGAGTTAAACTGAGAAGCGTACGAAGAGATCTGGACCCTTGATCACTTTTAATCTCATACCCATCCATAACTGGCGTTTTAGAAGGGAGTTGATCCGGTGCATCTCGGTATACCTCATTTTGTTGCATCTCATTATAATGTGCATCCAAGGGTGGAGATCTCTCCTTACACTTTTCACGTCAACTCTCTTTTTCTCACTTGTACCCAACCCTGTTGCAAGATTAGCTGAAGTGTACTTAAGTAGGGATGAGCATATGGACCGAAATCCCGAAACCGAACCGGTCACGTACCGAACCGGTACCGGTACCGAATATCATTACCGGTTCGGTATTCGGTACCAAGATTTTCCATATTCGGGATTCGGTACTTTCGGTACCGGTACTAGTCCCGGTAAATCCCGAACCGAACCGGAAAATTTAAAAAATCATTTTTTATTTGAATTGGTAACAAACTCTTTCTTTTTTTTTAGAAAATCCTGCTAAATATATTACAATTTTCGGTTCTTGTATTTTCCACTCAAATACCGATTTTTTCTTGCAATTCTTCAATTTCGGTTATTGCAATTCTCCAAAATCGGTTCCGTAATTTATCCAAAACCCGGTTTTTGCACAATCGGCTCCTCCAATCCGGTTTCCGCTTAAGTGATTTTGGTTTTTGTTATTGTGTTTAATGGTCAACGGTGAAAAACGGTTGTCGTCCCAAAAAATGGTACCAAACGGTTCTAGTCCCGAAAATCCCCGGTACCGAACCGGTACCGGTACCGAATTTCTCTTATCGGTTCGGTATTCGGTATTGATTTTTTCCACTCTCGGTTTCGGTACTACCCGGTTTCGGTACCGGTCCGGTACCGAGCTCATCACTATACTTAAGTTGGTTTGAACACCTTCGGTTATGAATTATTCCATCTTAATGTGATAAAATATATGTTTTTCAATAAGCCACGGGAATTGAATGGGGATATCAATCATTTTAAAATTTAAACTTATCCTGAATGCTTATCGAATAAATGTTTACTGGGTCAATTATCTTTACCATGTGAGTTGGGTAAAGATCAAGAATCTTATTTGGTAAGAGGTGTACTAATAAAGAATCTTATCGGATAAGGTAAGTACGTGTAGTGACTTTTGTGAGTAAGGGCTTTACTTGATATGGTGAATGACCATTAATTCAAGGGCTTTACTTGATATGGTGAATGACCATGAATTCCTTTGTTTCAAGTGTTTGAACATAATATCTTGTCTAGAAAGTTAATTTGTTGAAAATTGAAATTAAACATTAAATATAAATGACCAAACATGCATGTTGTAATTTTGAGCGAGCAACACTAAACATCTATTAACTGATGAGTGAAACAAAGAATGTCCCTTCGTAACAGTGTTTCTAGCTTTTTGGAGGCAGGTTTTATATGGAACTGGTTGGAATCGTCATTATTCAATTTTTCCCTCTAATTATGAATCAAATTAGTCCTTTTCTTTTCTATACAAACACATATACATACATACATAGGGGAGGGTTCAAATGATAATTCAAATTTGGTTGTGAACGTGAGGACAAATGAGAGCGCGACACGCGTCATACTCAGACTGAATAATCAAAAAAATATTCAGACTGAATAGATACCATATTCAGTCTGAATATTTCTTTGATTATTCAGTCTGAATATTTTTTTGATTATTCAGTCTGAATATGACACGTGTTGCACTCTTATTTGTCCTCACATTCACAACCAAATTTGAGTTCGCATTTAAACTTTCCTCTGCATACATATCACAATATCACATAAAGATATAGGAACTATTGTTCCTCCTCCATGTTCATTTTGTTGCAATATCATCAAACACTACAACTTAATTGATGATTTTGTCTTTATCATCATCACAAACATATTTTTTTACATTACAAATCATGTTTACTCGTAAAAGCTATTGTATTTGTGCTTTTACATAAGATATACATAAAGAATCATATACATTTTTCAACAACAATTCCATTCAGCTTCTTATTAAATATTCTTTCCACTTTTTACAACCGAACATGCAAAAAGAACCTAGACTTGCAAACTATAAATTTATTTATATGTTCATTGTGATTCTTATTCTCATACATTATAATTTTTTTTTTGAAAGGTATATCCCGGTAAATTATGACTGCAAGATATCAACCTGATGAAGTCAGTGACCACAATTGTCGTGTATGTGATTATGTCTAGATTTGAACCCTGGACAGATGAGATATTCCACCACATCCCTCAGGCCTCAGGGACTCAACCACTATATATGCCACAACCCTTGTGGTTTCGTACATTATAAATAAGCTTCAAACTTTGGCTAGTATTTTACTTTTAGATATCAATCTATCATCCAACCAAATTTGATTTATACAATTTACATTTCATAAAGAATAAAGGGTATTACACACTACATAGTTTGCATAAATAAATACCTAAAATAGCCATTCTTTAAGAATAGAAAGAAAAGCAAATAAGAGACATGTATGTATCTGTTAGGATCATGTTTTTGACCTTATATTTAAATATTTAATTTAGGCAAAAACTGATTACCGACAATTTCAACCAACCACATAAGAAACCGATCTTCAATAATGTCAATGTGACGGTCATTTTTGGCTCGGGTAAGGTTAGCGGAAGGGTTCAGATCGACCTGAGACATGTCTTGAATAAAGTCACCTTACAATTTTACCAAATAAGCTATAAACCGGAGATATTTAAATAGTTAATTAGATATCAATTTGGTTAAAGATTGAAGATTATCATAACCGAATATGAAAAAAGTAAGGAAATGCGACAAGAAGATGAAGGCAATCGGAAGTAGGTAGCCATCATAAAAAGTGCCAACTTTTTCTTTATTTATGTTAAATTAAATTAAATTAGAAAAGGTGCTTCTTTCATTATGGAGGGTAAAAGGCCCATGTGGGTTGGTGGGCTAATGGACGATGGACTCTAGAGTCTCTACATACACTTCCTTTTAAAAAATAGCATTTTTTATAACTGTTTTTTTATATTAAAAAAAAAGAGAGTCAAAAGTTAAGTTAAAAATCTAGAAAGATAAAAGTAAATTATGATTGTAGTCCCTGTGGTTTGGTAATAATTCTTATTTTCATGTATGTGATTTAGAAATTGCATTTTGGTTTCTATAGTTTGTACTTTTTTGTTATTATTGTTCCTCGACTAATTTCTAAATCACAAGGACAATAATCACGTTTCTTTTAGCAAATCACAAGGACAAAAAACGTAATTTACTCAAAAATACATTTGATAGATTTTTTATTTCAAATATTTCATCATTATTATAGCATTTATAGAATATATAGTTTTCATTTTAACTTTTTCCTTATTATTGTTATTAATTCATTAAACAATTAGGAATATCAAATTCAAATTCATTGGTTTAAATAATGGTCCTATTTACTCTTCCTCTCAGGGTTTTAAGCAAGGGAAAAAAAGTCTCAATTAGGCTTTGGAGTTGAAAGTTTTTCTGCTCAGCCTTTTTTAGAGTTGAACGTAGGCTATTTCAGATTAGGCTGTCCAAAAAAATTCAGCCCGATCGGACTCGGAAGTCTGATCTGGACTGGGATTTAAGGCTCACTGAGCTCGGACCTTTTTTGGGCCGAACCTGTTCCGAGCTTCAAAAGGGTTTTTTCTTCTTCTGCATCTCTCCTCTAAAATAACTTTAATTCGAATTTTATGTTTATATTTGAACATCACATAACAATGCATAATGAATCAATCGAACTTTCAAAAAAAAAAACTTCAATAATAAAACAAACAAAAATACTTTATATCTTATACTCAAAATCAAATACACAAAGAATCAAAATCAAAAGTATTTGGTTTAATTATTTTAAAATTTTACCATATCCCACCTTTCTCCCCAAATTAAATAATACAATAAGTTGAGAATAAGAATAAAATGGTGGGGGTAGAAAGGAGATGGTGAAACATATTGTCAATGGTGAATGAGTAGAGGGTATTTAATTTGCTTTTTTTTTGTTGCTTTTGAGGGGTATTTAAGTAATTTAGTTGGTTGTAAGTTATACTTATGGTTTCTCCTAGTTAGGAGCCCTATGAGGAACCCCCTTTCTTCTCCTAGTGGAAGAAGGAGGTGTGGCAGGGTAAATGTGTTGTTGTTCTTCATCCATCATCATCCCTCTTCTTCTTGTTCTTGTTGTGGATGATGACATTACTCCTCTTGTTGTTGATGGTACCTCTTCTAACATAAAGCTTGCATTTCCATTTCTCTTTATCCCAACAAGCTATATATATAAATAATTAAAACATAAATAAGTATATACGGATATACTCCATCTTGTTAATAGCAAAATTTTACTATTAACATTTGATTATATTGAGTTTTAAGATGAAAATGGATAAGAAATTTTCGATTATATTGAGAAAGGTCATATAACCGTAAAGGTATTGAAGAAAACAACCAAAATATGCATCTAATTAAGTATAAATGATGCGAAGAAACAGTCAAAAATGTATTCCATCTTACAAAAATGCAATGTATGGTGACTTGACACAGTGCAATGATAGTCTTGGACTAATCTTATATCTAAAAGAACCAATGATAAAATTAAATTGAGAAAAATTGGGAGCAAAATTTAATGTCAACAATATCTTACTATTAATGTTGATGAGAAAATTAACATAACTAGAATGAAATAAAAGCATTTATTCTAACAACTTAGATGACAATTATATTCTTTTTTATATAATGTGAATATCACTAACAAATTTTCTATGTCAAAATAGAGAATCAAAACTCAAAATTTTATATAAAGTTTTGATTCTCGATTTTGATCATTTTATCATTAATTATATTATTAAAGAAATCAAAAACTTAATATTTCAACAAACTTTGATTCTTTGAACAAACTTTAGAGAAAAAAGAGATCATGGTGATCAAAAATATATTTCTCCTCTTAACTTAAACGATTAAACTTTTGAGTGTTTTCCAAATTAAAAGAATTGTGTCCTTTTTTGTTTTCTTTGTTTTAGGTGTTTTCTCTTAATTTGATGAACCCTAAATAAAGAATATGTTGAAACAAAATTTTATTTAAAATCTTAATTTTCTTTATTTTGAAAATTTTATTAAAGATAATCCAAAACATTTTAAAAAAATTATATGAATAACCATCGATTAGTTGTTTTTCTATAATAATCCTATATTTAAGTAAACATTTAAAAGCTGAAGTAAAAATGCAAAAGAAAAACGTCAAGAGTAGTTTTGAATGAAAAAAAAAGCTTTTACATTTGAAGTAAAAAAAGCAAAAGAACATCAATACCAATTTTGAATAAAAAGTACTTGTTATGCATTATTAAGTCAAAATGAAATTAAAAGGGTATGATGTCGAATCATTACAATTATCCATCACTATGCTGATTGCCATAAAGTTGGGAGTAACACCAATTTATTCAATCATTCAGAGGTGGTTTTTAAATCAACAAATATTCGTTGGGATTTTGTATCCAAACGGGTTAACTACCATCCACTACACCACAATTTCTATTAAGTGTCATTTTTTTTAGAACTATTCTTTATTAAATGGTTTTTAATCCATTTCTTAAGGCATATCTTCTTCATAAGAAAAATATTACGGGCCCGTTTGGTTGAAGAGATTTGAAGGGATTTGAAGGGATTGAGATTTCAAATAAGTCATTTCCAGTGCGAACTCTGGTATTTTCTTGAAATTATACTGTATTATATCTTAATATTTATGCCAAACACTGCAGTCAAATAAGTCGTCATGTCAGTAATCTGAGAACTATCCCCAATACAATGAATTGGATTGAAATCTCAATCCCTCCAAATCCCTTCAAATCCCTCCAACCAAACGGACCCTACGTATTTTAGTTAGATAACGATAAAAATACATTTAAATATTCATCACTGTAACTCAATACCGAATAATTTATTAATTAAATAATTATTTTAAAGTAAAATAAGTTAACTAAATAGATATTTTAATTTAAGTTACAAAATGTTTTTAATTTAATAAATAAATAGTTATATAGTTATGATTAAAAAATTAAAACAAACAATCAAGTAATTTTATTATATAATATATTTTATTATATTGTAATATAAATTATATTTTACATTTTTTAATACTCATTGATATATTAATATTAAATTCATACAAGAATTTAATATAATATTATATTTATAATTTAATAAATAAAAATTTATATCAATATTAATTAATGATCCAACTATATGTATTTTTTATAGCTAAAATCTCAACTAATAAATTATTCATACATTTTTCTATAAATATATTTTCTAAAATATCAAAAACCATGATGTGATATAAAATAATTTTTTATTAAGAAAGTGGTGGTTATTCATGTCCTCTCCAACCCAATCACTAAAAAAAAAATATTAAAAACATTAAAAATGGTGGATCTCTTAAACACTAAAAAACATCTCCAACCACACCCTAAAAACACTTTTAATAATAAAATAATATATTATATATACTATTTTAAATAATACTATTAATCTACATATGTATATATAATTAGAAAAGTTAAATACAATATTAATAAAAAAAATCAAAGGTCTACTTTATTGACCTCAAAACATAGAAGCAACATTATAGCCCTCTATATTTTTTAGTGTTTGGTTAGGGATGAAAATGTCTCCATTTTTGTTTTTTCGGTGTTTAATTATAGTGTTGGGTTGGAGATGGTTTTATTACTCTTGAACATCTTCAACATATTTTCCAAAATTTCTTCAAAATGAAATATCAAAATTCAAAATTTTGAAAAAACATTGCATTCAACTTTAATATCTTCTCTATGGTGAAGATTACAACATTTATTATGTTAAAATATTTTCTACATTTAATTAAATATTATATTTCTCACTTGAAACATTTAATTCAATATTTATTATTGGTACAATATAATCATGAAAAAATGTTTCTCACTCATGGTACTTATTTTTGAAATTTTCTCCAAATTTAAAAATCTTTGCATCAATATTTCTCATACTTTTTTCCATTTTGATGAAAGTTTTGAAAAATATGTTGAAACAAAAAATTATTAGAAATCTCATTTTCTCTACTATAGATAATTTGTTGTAGATCACTCACATATTGCCTTATAAGAAAGGGTATGAATATACTTTATCTTAGAGCATCTCCGACCTTGACACCATAAAAAACACCAAAAATGATGGGGCATCCAACATAAAAAAAATCTCAATTTTAACCATACTCTAAAAATAACATTAAATTTGTGGGATCATATTAAAATAACATATTTTATACATTATTAAATCATTTTTAAATACAATAATTCAAATTTACAGCAAAGATTTGTTAAAATAAAAAAAATAATTTTTTAATTAATAAATTTTGCATTACAAAAATATTACATTATTTCAAATAACATAAATTATATTTTTAAATACATATTATGTATACAAATATTGATTTATATAGTAAATATAAAAAAAATGAAAATGTTAAATAATGTAATTTCTAAATATATATTAGGAATGCACACAACCACGATAACTTTTTATTATGAAATCTTAGATGTTACTTCAAAATTTTCTAAAAAATGGTTAATATATTAAAGACTAAATATTGATATAATGTAATTTGTTTATGGGAAAATTATTACAATATCCATTTTAAAAAGTGTTAGACGTAAAATATCCAAAATCTTTCACATGTTACCAAAATGTCCGTGGATCCATCTAATGAGTCACGAAATGCATAAAAACATGAAATCCTCGGACTCACATACACACACTAAATGGATTCTGAGACTCACATACACACACCAAATGTATTCCGTGACTTACTAAATGGATCCACAGACTTTTTGTTCATTTTGATAACTTGGAAGATATTTTAGATATTTTGGGTATAAGATTTTCTAAAATGAATATTATAAGAGCATCTCCAACAGATTTTCTATAATTTTTCTAAAATAGAGAATAAAAAGGCAAAATCTCTAAAAACAATTTCTTCCAGGTCCAACACAATTTCTATTTTAGAGAATCAATTATTAATTATATTATTAAAATATTATTTCTCTCTTACACATTTAACTTCAATAATTTTGATTGGTTGGATGTTGTTTCTCTCTAGTACACATTTAACTTCAAAAAATTTGATTGGTTGTATATATTTTATCTCTCCTATTTTAGAGATTTTAAAGATTTCTCTATATTTAAAGATTTCTCTCTAATTTTTTAAAATAAAAAACATTATATCAATATTGTTGGAGCATTTTAGAGAAAAAAAAATATCATTTTTTTAATTATAACAATACTACCGGAGATGCTCTAATAATTTCCTCTTTATTTATCTATTTATTTATTAATAACACGTGTCAAAATAAAAGATACTTTCATGGGGTGAAAATCAAAGTTAGTAATGTCAAACATTTATTATTAATTAATGACAAAAAAATAAATTTGCATTAAAAACTTATCATAAAAGAAAAAAACATTATATTTTCAATAATTTTAATACACTTTTTATATTTTGTTAAGGATAGAAATAATAATAATAATAAACAATGCATGTATGATTATATATAAAAAAGTTATATATCATTCATCACTGGATTGGTTTATGATATATGTGCATAAAAATATGTAAAGTGGTGAGCATAATGAGTGAATGCCAATTCATACTGTGAGTTGTGATGTCTAACAATGTGAAGCAAAGACAATTAATTGTTAAAAAAATAATAATTAACAATAATTATAATTAATAATTTGAGAGTGGGAGATTAGGCTAACCTTACAGCCAAGTGAACAGAAACGAAAAGTATCCAAAAGGTTCCTCCCACAAGTTTCGCAAATGCGAGAAACCCCTTTCCCTGATTTTGGTTGTGGCCTCTCGTTTAGAAATAAAACTTTTGCACTGTTAATCACATATGTTTGAACACCTCCAATATCCAACACTTTTTCGATCTCTGAAACTCTCACAACATCATGATACGAAGATCTCCGTATCTGTGCAATCGTTCAATTTTGGGAGAAAATGAGTCAATTTCCAGATTGATTTCTCAAAATAAACAAATCAACACATCTATGTATCATATAATTACGAATTGAATTGACTAATGCGAGAAATTATAGTAATGGAGATCGATAACATTAGCTACATTGCAAGCAAAAATCATCGAACGCCTGAGATTTTCAGTTATGAATGCGTGAGAAAAAAGCAAACAGAAACTGAGAAATTAACGCACAAGCCGACCTGAATGACTTTATGCTCTTTGTGACGAGAAGATCGACAGTAGAAGCAGAATGCTAATTCGTCATTGCAATCTAAACAGAACATGTTGCATTCACTTCTAGCGGCGTCTCCGTGCGTCCGGCACACCGAGAAGAATTCCGTCGATAGTAGCTTCTCCAGCCATGGCTGCACCAGTTGCTGCTGCACATCGATTAAACCACAGATTCATCATCGCAAAACACACATACATACACATAAACAATTACTGATATATATATGTATATACACACATATATACACATTACCATTGCGAAATTGAGGAGTCGTTATGGATTGTTGAAGCTCGTACGTGCGTGTGGGAATGGAATCACCGATCAGCAAAAAGGAAGATTGTTCAGAAATTTTGTTAGTGAGAGAAAGATGAAAAGTTTAGAGAGAGAAAGAGAGGGAGACTGTAAACAACTTGTAACCTAGAAGTCATCAACCAAATAATCCTGTAATAGATAATGGACAAAAGGAAGCACCCTTCTCTATTATCAATAAAATAATTCTAGCCCCTTCTTTTATGATAAAATGACACTTTTGGTCCTTATACTATTATAATTTTCATTCTGATCCTTACGCTTTTTGGACCCCGATAACCACATCATCGAAAAAAGATTGTAGGTGGACTTGGTACGGTATTAATTTTTTTTTCTCAATAACGTATATCAATTAATTATAATCGGTATATAAAATCTTATACTATGTATCAACCAGTTGTATTTGGCACTGCCTGTTTTCAATTGATACACGTTGGAACTACTTTTGAACAAACTTCAAGTTACATATATGAAAACTTGTCATTTTATCTAAATTTTGAGTTTCCAAATAAACAAATATGATGTTTAAGGGATATAATAGTAAAGAATAAAATTTACAAACATTGAAATGATAAACATAATAAATAAAGATAAAATGTTTAAAATTCAATCCATAAAAAATATAAAACCTGATAAAGAATTAAATAAATCGATACCATGATACTACTATGGTATGTGAGTTCTAATATCGTGTACCAAACCAAATTTGTTTATTTGGTACGATAGTGTCAATCAATTATAATTAATACCAATTTAATTGATATTGTTGATACACATGTTCGATGCAGTTTTGTACAAAATTACCATCCCTACCTATTTGCACATAGTTTCATTTGAGACATATAATTTATGCTATAAGAAATCTAATTCACTCAAATCAAATCATTTTTTACCCGTGCATTACATAAAGTCATTTAATTTTGCATAAATTTTATATAGCGTCTGAAATATATTTGTTCAAAATAAAGAAATTGAAAGTTTCATTTTTATATGCTACTTTTTTGTTTTAATAAATTCTTTAAAATAATAAATATATAAATTATGATAAAATCTTCGAATTTGAGAACTCTTTTAAAATCAAATCTTAAAGAGATAGAGAATTTTATTTTTTAACTATCAATAAATATTGAAAGTTTGTTGGGGGGTAAAAAGAGAAATATTTTAATAAAAAAATTAATGCTGAAATATACAAATTAGGAAAACTTTTAAAGTTGGATGTATATTTTATTGAAAACTTTAACCTTTAATTATTTTAAAGTAATTTAAAAAAATTGTTGAAGATACTACAAAAATATTTTCTTGTAACAACTCCTTGACAAAAAAAAAATAGTTATTAGGTGTTCATTGTGAATTTAAGAATTAGCATTAGTTGATGGGGGTAAATATTTGATTAAGCTTGTAGTTAATGCAAAAAATGACATTTATGTTTCATAATTAGTCTCTTTGATTGGACAAAGAACTAATACTTCATCAGCAATCCCAATCAGCCCCACACGAAACACGCACTCAATGACATCAGTGTGAGAGGATATTTTTTGACTTACTCAGCGGTTGAGGTTACCGAGGGTTTCAATCAAACACAACACTTATCTTGTATTTGAGTAAAGTCGTCTCACCTTTTTTTTCCAACTGAGCTAGATACCAAAAACAATAGTTTATAATTTATGGGTGAGCAAAAACCGAACCGAAACCAAAAAACCGATCCGAAAATCTAAATGGTTCGGTTTTGGTTCCCATACCGACCAAAAAAACCGAATCAAACATCATCAGTTTCTCTAAAAACCGAACCAAACCGAAAAAATATAGTTATTTTTAAATTTTATTATTATATATATATATATAAATAATACTATGATATGTTTTTAATTTTTTATTATTATATATATATAAACCTAATTTTAATTTTAAACATATATGAAATGTTTGCATTTTTTCCGAAAACCGAAAATCGAAAACCAAAACATTTTAAACCATTCGGTTTTAAAACCGAACCGACAAAAAAACCCGAAAACTGAACGTTTAGGATTTTCAAAAACCGAATGGCTCGGTTTTAACCAAAAACCGAACCAAACCGAATCGAACCATGCTCGTCCCTAATTTATATAGAATTGATTCTCCAAATTTGACTATATTAACATAAAACTCAAACAATCTAAATTAGGATTGATTTTGTTAAACATTTTAAAACTTGGAATAATATCAGTTGAAAACCATGAAATAAAAGTCACAGATTTAACCATTGCATTTATATATATATATATATATATATATATATATATATATATATATATATATATATATTCCATATACAACTTGTGGTTTAATTTGAAACCAACAATATATTACTTTATTCTTCAAAAAAGAAAAAAACCATACATTACTTTGTTTTTAAGAGAAAATGACATGTGTGGAAATGCCACAAGGCGTTTACATGTTTTTAACTTTTAATTTTTCGAATTCTTTTTATTGATTTATATATTTATTTTTATACTCGTATTAATTAAAACTATACTAAATTACATTTTTGGTACTTGTGGTTTGTTGTTTTTCTAGGATTGGGTCTTTATAAAGTTTTTATAGCAAAACAACCATATGGTATACAAAATTGTATGGTTTTGATCCTTTCTATTAACGACGGTTAATTATATCCGTTAAATAAGAAACATTTTATTTCACTAAAAAATATGAGGTCCCTTTTGTTCCTCTAAGAGGGAATCCAAGTTGGTCTTGGTCATCCTACAACTTAGTAACCTCAACAAACAAATTTTTCTTTGATTCTCTATTAAACTCTTAATAATTAAATTAATTTATGACCTACAAAACAAAAGATTTAGTCACTAATACACAAGCTAAAACGCATGCCCACTTACCATCTAGGTGGCATGGAGAAATTGGGACCGAAGTAAAAGAGGCCCAACTGAAAAACTCGATATAGTCAAATTGGGATTTAATGAAGTTGTTTTATGTCATAGCCGAATAGATAGATGATCACTAAAAGGAGAAAGAAATATAGGTGCCCCTTGATCAACTCGGGAGTTTGGGACTCAAAGTGGTATGTATTAACTTGATCAACGAGTACTCAAAGTTACTCGCCACCTATTTCTTGGATATTTAAAGTGATCACAATAAACCTTAATGTCATCAAGACTCAACGTAACACCCCCAAAATCAAAGCAACAGACTGACCCAATAACTTCGAATTTAGCTTAAAACCATGATGAAAATTATTAGGTGAGTTTGTTGCTTTGGCTTTACGGTGTTACAGACGATATTAGAGTCGGGGTACCGACTGGTGCATCAATGAGGATACTGGACTTCCAAGGGGGTGGATTGTAATATCCCACATTGGTTGGGAAGGGGAACAATGTTGTCTTATAAGGGACTTGATACCTCCGTTATCAGACGCATTTTTAAACTGTAGATTAAAGTATGTGGATAAAACGGACAATATCTGATACGATTAATCTGAAATATTACATTAAGTCGTTGACTACACGATTCTTTAATCTTTAAAGTGATCAGAATGGAACATAATGACATCAAGGGTCATGCTCATTCATAGATTAAGAAATTACTTTTGCCAATGTGCAATTTCAACCCATCAAAAATAAAATAGAACTCATACTAATCAATGAGAAATTGCCCCCTCTATTCATAGATTAAGAAATTACTTATGCACATTAATTTCTTTTTATCATTCCTACAAAAAGGAAAACCAACCCCCCCCCCCCCCCCCCCCCCCAACACACAAATAAAATCTTCAAACCATTTTTCAAAATGAAGAAAACGTGTCAGGACACATCTAACCAAATTTCCAAGATGAAGAAAACGTGTCAAATAATTTTAAATATTTTCATCAGAATTTTTATAATTATTTAAATAAAGATTTAAAAGTCAAAAAATTTAAAAGAAATTGTATTTAACTTTAACAAATTCTCTATTTTAGATATTTCAAAATTCATTATAGTATTAAAACATTTCACAAATTTATCATTGTTAGGAGTAAGCAATCACATAAAATAAACTGTGTATAAAATTACAAAGAACGGAGTAGAAATTAAGAATTTCTTATATATTATCCATATAGTTTACATAACAAACAACAACAATCCAAACATAAAATCGTAAACCTTACTTGATTGGTAGATTCTTGTTGATATGAGAATCGATTGAGGCCTGCACTTACGCAGTGTCCTAAGACAGAAATTGCTCCGGTGTCGGTCTGTCTTGAGGATACAACAATCTTATTCAAGAAGACTTGAATATATCGAATCAAACTCATGTTGGTGATGAAATTCAATGGAGAGGATATAGAGAATATGGGAATATGTTTTATGTGTCAAAAATTTCGACAAGAATGAGATATATATATATATATACAATATATATATATATATATGTTTCCCATGTCAACCGCAAATAATTGCAGAAAAACCGACGAAACAGTGTGTGACGCGGGTAACCCTGCGGTCTGGTCGCATGGGAAGTCCCATTGAGGCCGAAGGCCCTATCTTTGACATTTAATATGTATATTTATGTCAAGGAGAGGCCCAAAGAACAACCACACACCAAAGCCAATATCTTAAATGTCATTTAAGACTCTATTGTTGGTGTTTATCAAGTGGTTTAGTTTTCCTCTTGACTCTTATGTGGGACACTATTCCTCTATCCTTAACTAAGTTCCAACAATCATCTCAATACAATTTTTAAAACTAGTTTATATAAAATAACAATGATTCAATGTTATTGGTGAGAAACTGAGAATTAATAAAAAAAACAATTTCTCTTACATTTACATCAAGTTTTAGAGAATTCTTTAACTTAGAATTTTCTCTAGTTTTATTATCTACTTTAAAAAATCATACAGACAATCTCGTGGACTAAAAAAGAGAACAATTTTTTTTTAAAGAATATATTAAAGATGCTTATAACATATTTTTCAATACGAAGAGTATGCAATATTTCAAGTTTTATTCCATGTTTTTTATTTTAATAAATTCTTTAAAGCTTTATTAAAAATGAAGATATTAATCAGAAATTAATAGGAATGATAATAAAATAAACTGTTTGGTTTTATATAATATAATAGGCTTATTCCGCAGAAACCCAAATTTTCATTCCTGATTAAATTAGAAAAATAAAAATTAATTCTTATTTTCATTCCCTTGTCAGAACCAAACGCCCCCTTATTTTTTTTAAGTGGATCCTACATAGGTGTTGTAGAATGCAGGTGGAGCATAGCTCTCTGCTGGGTTAAAATGGTGTAAAATTGTATGTTTATGGATTATGGAATAACAATATGGCCTTTCAAAAAAAACATTTGTTATTTTTATTATTTCAACAAATGAACAACCAAACTCAACAGAATAAATGTGTCGGACCACCTATGTCAAATTTTCAAAACAAAAAAAAAAGTTTGCTAACTTTTTAGTTTTCTCCATTTTCTGGCTTTATAATATTCTTTGAAAATTTCTTAAAAATGAAAAAAAAAACTCTTTAAATTTGAAAAAAACCATCCAAAGTTATTTATTTTATCAATACAAAAAATAAGTTTATAACAATCTCCAAATTCTTCAAAACAAAAAATCAAAAATTAAAAGCTTCAAATAAAATTTATATGCATCTTTAACAATTTCTTCATTTTAGAGATAATTATCATTAAAATATTAGTTTTCTTCCATAAGTTAATTTAAAATGTTCTTGTAGTAATATTAAAAATAATCATCTTTTTTTATAGTTACTGTTTTTTCGTGATGTATCTGAATTTGGAAATTTTCAACCTATTTCCTACTTTCTTAATTTTGAAGAAAGTTTTAAGAAATTCAAGTAAAAATTCCAAAAATACAATTTAGAAAATCTATCGAAGAACCAAAAAACTCTCATTCATTTCCTCTCTTTTGGTAGGTTGGAAGATTAATCAAATTTCTTTGATTTATTTTATTTCAGGTAAAAGTTCAGAAAAATCTTACAATTTTTTATAGCTTTGAACAGGGCGGAACACAAACATTATAATTAAGGGGGTCGAACCCAACAAAACATTTTTATTGATAAGCTCAATTCATTATAAAAAAATTGTGTAACAGAAAAATAAAACCTATGACCACATATACAGGGGTCATGTACACATAACCACCTGAGCTAAGCGCAATTCATTGATAATATTTCTAATATCTAGTATTTAAGAGATAAAACGCAGAGGTCATGGCCCCCCTAGGCCCCTACTGTGTTCCGCCTCTGGCTTTGAATATAGTCTCCGAATATTTTTCATCAATAAAAAATCATTGAATTTTGTCTTTTTGAATGATTAAATCTCTAAACAATTTTTTTAGTAAATAAACCATCAAATTTTTTGAATTTGTTTATCTACATCATTTTAACCAGAAAAAACTACATGCAAATGGTTAGGAAATCTAAAGTAAAAAAAAACCCTAAATCAATTTTAAATGTCCCAAAACCTACGTATCCCCCCCCCCCCACACAACACCATTGCTCCCCCTTTACGCCCCTCTTCGCCCCATTGTCGTCCGATCCCTATCACCGTTGTTTGGTCACTACCATCAACTTCTCTCTTTTTGATCGGCTTTTTGTTTTTCGATTTTTTCTTTTGTTTGATTTGTTTATATGTACTCCATTAAATTATTGTAAAATAATGAGAATTGAAAGACAAAAAACAGGGGTGTTCGCGGTCCATTCTGAATGGGTTAACCCTCCCAACCATAATGGTGGTTTGAAAGTAAGTGACCAATTTAAATGTCCATATTTTATTTTAGGAAGAATTTCATACACGTCCTTAAAAACTTGTAATATGCGTAATATTACAACTTTTTAAGGACGTGTATGAAATTCTCCCTTTATTTTAATTTGTTTCAAAATAAATGTCTATATTCTATAGTAAAATTTTACTTTCTCATTTTACCCATTAATTATGAGACGAAGAAAGTTTTTCTACTTATCATCAAAAATCATATATAATTTAATTATTTAAAAGTACAATAATTATACATATATAAAACTAGGCAATAGGTTGTGTAAGAATAAAAGTTAACATGAGAAGTGTAAGAACGAATTTGAAACGTTGATCACTTTTAATCTCAAATCAACCTATGAATTACGTTTTTGAAGAAAATTGATCCGACACTTTCATTGGTGTTGATCTAATGAAACTCTTCAATTAAGATTGATCCACAAGGATGAAGATGGTTTCTTACCATTCTCATCATACTCTCTTTCTCATTTGGTTATAAACATTTATTTCGAGGCTAACAAATCATAGGTAGGGTCGAACCAAGGGGTAGGCGAGCCGGACGATGGCCCAGGACATCAGAAGCCCGAGGAGAATCATTTCACTTGGTGGGCCTGACCTATCATATTATTACTAAAAAACTTTTATGAAAAGTTACACCTATCGGTTTCGAAGTCACCACTTCAGTGACAACTCAGTGGACAACTGGACACTACCACTACGCTGAAGTTATTTTTGTTTATTCTTTGCCCCCATTTTTCTTTTATATTATTATCAACCTAAATTCTTTTTCTTAAAATTCTTTTTTCTTTACTCTTTTTTTAATACCAACATAGGTTTCTTTTCGTCAAACATGTTTTGTTAGAAAATAGAAATTTGTTTTTTGGTGTTGCATCCGGTGTATGTACATGTTTAAGTTTGTTTCTAATTTAGTAAAATGATATAAATTTGCTACAAAATGACTGTTTTAAATATTGTAATAATTGGCTTCAAATAGCAACTATTTAAGTATCACATGCTACTATACAAACAATCAGTGTAAAATGTTTTTTTTAGATATATAATATTTATATACAACAATTACAACAAAAAAAAATTCATACACTCTCCTATCTTTTCTGAGGTTTGGACCTCTTATAATTTCCAGGAGGCCAAAAGCTCAGATACCACTTGGTTAAAGTCCCTTTTGGTAGTCAACATAAAATGTTGTTTTAACATTATCATGTTTTAGGTTATACCATGGTGTTAATGTACTTTATTTCGATTATTTTAAATGGCTCTTTGATTATAATATGGTTGCTATTTTACATTTATATGAAACTTTAAGAATTAAAAACTATCGAACAAAACGATCTATCTTATTATAGACACATTATGTATGAACTTGTTGTTCGGTAACATCGTTATTAACATATTTACAAATCCGAAATAATGTAGTGTTTTTTTATAGGAGCATTTTTTAGCGCTTTCATCCAGGGCATAAAAAAACCTTTGGACCAACCCTGATCATAGGCATAAGATCGTGTGAGAAAGAGAATTAAGATGAGAAGCGTGAGAAAAGATCTTACACCATCAATCACCTTTAATCTCAAACCCACCCATAAACTTCATTTGATACGGGTATTGATCAAATATATATTATCTCGATATATCTCATCCTAATATATATATATATATATATATAGGAGGAATCATACGAGAACCACCCATTTTTAAAGGAATAAAGGAACATTTTGTGGATCACATATGATGTTTATCCCACATAATATTAAATCATTTCTAATTTAATATTAAATCATATTAAGTCAAAAATGATTTAATATTATGTGGGACCCGCATCATATGTGGTCCGCAAGGTGTTCCTTTATTTCTTTAAATTTACAAAGTTCTCATTTGAACCATCATCTCTCTCTCTCTCTCTCTATATATATATATATAGAGAGAGAGAGAGAGAAAGAGAGGTTTCTTCTACACCTCAGTTAAAAGTTACACCCCGTGCATCCCAATCAAAAACTCCCACTATATAGTGAATTTCATAACATTCTCCATTTCATATCATTTAGGATCAAATTGAACAAACTCGTTATGAAAAAAATGGATAAAAAGTTGTGAAAATCAGAAAATATAAAATGTTATGAAATTCACTGTAATATTTCATAACATTTTATATTTTCTGATTTGCACAACTTTTTATTCATTTTTTTTCTTCATAACGAGCTTGTTCCATTTGATCCTAAATGATATGAAATGTATTATGAAATGGATCATGAAATGGACGGTTTTGATTGGAGTGCACGAGATGTAGCTTTTAACTGGGGTGTAGAAGAACCGGACTTTCTATATATATATATAAAGATATTGATCTTTTCTTACGCTTTTTATCTTTAACTCTCTCTTTCTCACCGTAACCCAACTGACGAGTGACATGACACGATGACATAGAGTACCCGGTTACATATAACCGGTGGCAATCTTTTCTGTGAGCCATAAACCAAACCAGAAAAGCATCAATCTCTATCTTTATAATAGGCCAACTCTCACCCCACCTCTCTTTAAAATCATGCCATCTGGCTATTTCACCACCACAGACCTCACCATCACCATCGCCATCATCAACAACATACAACCAACCCCTTCAAAATCGCCACCTGTTTCCCAACAAAACTACCCATTTTCAACAATACTTAAATTCAATAACGCCCAATTGCCATCACAACATTTTAATTTCCATCCATCCATCCATACATAGATCTTTGCTTAAAATTTTACATCCATTAATGGCGATGGAAGAGATATCATCTTCAACCTCACAAACCCTCTCCACAAATTCATTCTTTACTCCTTTACTTATCTCCATTATGGGAATTGGAGCTACTGCTTTAGCCATACTTATATATCATCTTCTCGTCGTTCGATACTGTATGAGAACCCATGCTGCAAGAATGGCGTCGTTGCAGGCTTTCGCCGGCGCCGGAGTACCCACCGGAGTTGATGAAAAAACCCTTTTAAACATTCCCATAATCACGTACGTCAAAACCGATGGATCAAACTCCGATCAATCCGAATGTGCGGTTTGTTTAGGAGACATCGAAAACCGAGATCAGGTTCGGTTGTTACCGAATTGTAAACACGTGTTTCACGTTTCGTGTATCGACGAATGGTTCGTCGGTCACACCAGTTGTCCGGTGTGTCGAGTCTCGGTGATGCCACCGGACGACGAGGTCCGGAACTGTCCGATCTGCCGATCGTCCGTCGGAGCTTCGTCGGACGATCGGTCTGTTCCGGATCAACCGGAATGCGACGATCAAACCGATGCCACCATCGAGGTTTCAGATGGTGGTGACGGGAATGCGGATGAATCTGTAGATTCATCCGCATCCAGGCCGAAGAATCAGATGATTCTTCGGCATTGTAATTCCCTGGTTTTGCCAAGAGAGACGAAAGGGAGGTTATCGGGAATGGAGTTAAAAAGATCGTTATCAATGGGTCAAAGTAGTTGTGTAACGATCGATATACACGTAGATAATAATGTGGGTAGAGATTATTCGTATTATTTTTCGTTTAGAGATGAATCGATTAGGCAATTTCAACGTGTATCTTCGAAGGTGAAGCAATCGATTTCTCGAATGTGTGTAGAACAAAGGAGTGGGATTCTTCCATATTGAGATCGATCGATATACTACATTTTTCGATGATTTCTAATATATATCGAATCTAGGATTACAAATGGGAGATTGCTAATTTTTGTAAAAAAAAAAACTCGGTCACCCTTCGGCTCTAGTTTTTGTAAATTCGTAACGTAAAAATGGTATCTTCGGGATACGTCAATAAAGAGATGAGTTCGTCATCTTAGATATGGTTTTCTTTAGTTTTGGAGCTTTAGTAAGTTATCATCTTAGATATGGTTTTCTTTAGTTTTGGAGCTTTAGTAAGTTATATATAATTATGCAATTCTGTATAAGGGTATGATGTCATCCTCTGGAGCGTTTAAAAATACTGATCCCATGATTTATTTTGCACGATCATCGTTATGACATGCATTGATATTCTTCTTCAATCAATGTGAGAAGCAGTCCCTAATCCTATCGATCTTATTAGCATCATATCACCTGGATGGATCGTTCCTGAAGCTACAAGATTTCCCTTTTATGGTTCTTGTAAATTATGTATAGTCTAGGGGCTTGTTTTGCCATTCAAGTATTTTAGTGATGAGTATTGACAACTTTCTATAATTCCCTTTTACATAAACCTAAAGTTTCATCATTCATCATCATTCATGAGTCCTCTGATTGATATATTAAGATATCAGACCATTATATATTAATATATTAAGATATCAGGCCAGGCGTTTACAAATTTAACATCAAAGTCTCCAACTCTCCATATATTAATATGCGATTATTTCGTTCCTATAAGCTTTGAAATCATCTTTTCAATTTTATATTTTTTGTCATGTAAAAAAAGAAAAACGACCCTTATTTTATATTATGTTCTTCGACTATTTAAAAAATGCCTCAGTTGTTACACCCTCCTGCAAACCACTAACGTAACCTCTCGATCCGTCAAGATGGTACACATGCAACGTCTTGTGCAAGTTCATCAAAGTCAAAGTGAAACTCGTTTCGACTTCATCAAACTTGCTTTTAACATTAATTTCAATCAATTTACTTAGAACCTGCTTTTAACATTAACTTCAATTAATAAAGATATTCACATTGATTCTGGAATAACCTCTATCATATGTGGTCTCTGCTGCTGTTCACAAGTACAAGATGAGGATCCGCAACAAGTATTACCAGAGTATCATAGCTTATTTGACAGAGACGACGTTTAACCTTTTCCGCGTTGTGAACCTTGCGGGAAGTGTTGTATACTTTAAAAAGAGAGATCTATTCTACTTCTTTATTCTATCAAACCTGAAAACGAGGCCTCCGGTAAAGAAGCTATAAAAGATGAATACCGGTCTCTCTACCTAACTTGAAAAAAGTCTACCTTTACGAAACTGGAGCCGAAACTTCTTCCTTTCTTCCTCCCTTGTTCTATTACCCCAGGGCCTCCTCGGTCTTCTTGGCCTTGGTTTCTATCTGATTTCTTTTTATAAAAATTATTTGAAAGGTTTTGAAGATATAAATATAAATATATTGAATATTTAATAATATAATTGATGTTAAAATATTCAAATACAAATTGTTAGAATAAATGTAATCTTTTTATAAAAAAGTATATACAATACTTTGGCTATGTTTGGCAAAAGTAACTAAGGTTATGTTTGGCAAACTAGCTGATAAGTTAGCGTATGACTTATAAGGTAGCTGATGACTTATAAGCTAGCTGGTAGCTGATAAGCTAGCTGATGAATAAGTTATGCTTGGCAAAAACTAGCTTATGAGCATGTGAAATGACCAAAAAAGACATGTTGAAAGTAAATAAATAATATTAGTTAGGGGTATAATTGGAAAAAGTGTCAAAAAGCTTCTCATAAGCTACTCCAAGTAGCTTATGTGCATCCAAACGATTACTCAGAAAATAAGTTAGCTTATAAGTCAGCTTATAAGCTAGCTTATTTTTGCCAAACAACGTCTAATAAGGTACCTTATGACTTATAAGGTAACTTATCAAAATCTTACTTTTATTAACTTATCAATAATGTATCTTATAAGGTACCTTATAAGTTAATTTATGATCATCCAAACGACTACACTAACAATAAGGTATCTTATAAGGTGACTTATAAGTCATCTTATTTTTATCAAACAATGTCTTTGAAGATGGTTCAAAGCTTATCAAGTCCAATTTCCAATTTCTACTTCCAGGGAATAGAATTGTGATGGAAGCCTGCGCCCTGAACTGGACTTTCTGCTTGAATTAGCGGGCTTGATAATAGGGTTTTCGCTTAAGGAGGCCCATGCCTTAATGTTGCGCTTATAGGAGGGTCCAAATGAAAAGTTTATCCACATACTTTCTAATGAATAATAAAAATTAATAACAAATAATAATAATAATAATGGGTGTCTGGTAAAAAGCTTTCGATCATGAAGTTTATTCAAATGTTACTTAAAATAACATTGCAATAAGCTAGTTTATAATCATTTAAACGGAGTTTTTTTTTAATAAATTTAGAAAAAAAGTTAACTTATGATTATTAAACATAACTTAAATGTTACTCTTAGTCTTTCACTTGAATTCACATTTACACTGAAACTCAAATGCAAAATGACATTTTCTTGGGGAAAAAAATTCCAAAAATCAAGATTTAATTCCTATGTCATAAGTGAAACATGTTGATCATCATAGGCACTAATGTTAAGTCTAGATAGCAAACATTTTTTTCTTTAGTTGTCCTCAAAGAAACAAGAGGATATGACTCATATTAACATAACAAATGGTTTACTATTAAAAATTAACTTCAATTTTTTTTACTGTTATTTAAATCTCAATAGCGAAAAGAGTTGTCAAGGTTCTCGAGTTCTGCTCTTTGATTAAAGTTACCGAACTCAAAACAAACGACATAGAGAGTAATCTCGGGAATATTTGCAGAAATTGTGAGCGATGTAAAAGTTAAAGGATCAAATATGACAGTAAGAAATAGTTGAAGGACTGATTCGTAATTTACTGGAATGGTAAATACCGAAAATTCGAAAATATCTTTCTTTCATCCTCACACCATGCCTTCCGTACTATCTTCTTTAGCAACCACCACTCCCCACCACAACCGCCACCGTTTCTCCGCCGTACCACCACCGAAACCTCCAATTCAATTCACAAACTATCGACCTCTAACAATCAAATCCTCAATTGAAAACAAACCCAAACCCGCATCAATCTCGAAAAACGGGTCATGGGTCAGCCCGGATTGGCTCACCTCCTTGACCCGATCTCTTTCCACCAACCAATCCGACGATTCAAACATACCCATTGCAAATGCTAAGCTGGAAGACGTATCGGACCTTCTGGGTGGAGCCCTTTTTCTTCCGTTGTTCAAATGGATGAATGAGTACGGACCTATTTATAGATTAGCAGCTGGGCCAAGGGATTTCGTGATTGTTAGTGATCCAGCAATTGCTAAGCATGTTTTGAGGAATTATGGAACTAAGTATGCCAAAGGTCTTGTTGCTGAGGTGTCTGAGTTCTTGTTTGGTTCTGGTTTCGCCATTGCTGAAGATGCACTTTGGACGGTAGTTTTGCTTTCGGTTTTGTTCGTATAATTGGTGCATATGAATGTTTATGTTTATACTCGAAATTGGTGTTGGTTTGTGTGGTAATTTTAGTTTTTTTTTGGTTGGTTGTAGTTCTTATGATGCTAATTTCAGTTGAACATAGTTTGCTTTACATCATGTGTTTCATAGGCTAATGGGTTTTGAATTTTTGATATTGGAATGTTAATTGTTGTAAGAAGACACCTGTAGCTTGTAGGAATAAAACTCTAGGGTCATGTTCATGGAAAACCGCAAAAAAATGAAAACCCGATGAAAAATGAAAAACTGATGAACACCGTGGTGTTCATCTGGATGGCATGCACAGGTGCATATAAGTAATTTTTAAGCAATTTGTCCGGTATGCACATGTGCATAAAAACCACGAAACAACTTCAATTACTTGTATGCACATATGCACAAAAACCAAGAAACAACTTCAATTACTTGTATGTACATGTGCATACCATCCTGATGTACGTTACCATGATGTTCCTCAAATTTTCATTTTTTTGTGGTTTCCCCTTGAACAATTGTCATAATTTAATGTGAAAAAACTTTTATGGGTTTTACATGAATTCTAGTTTTCGATAGACTTCCCCCTTGAAATGGCTACTATTTCTTGAATTCAATTGCTTTTCCGGCATGTTATGTTGGTCATATATAACAAGATGTTTTAATGAACCCATTTGTTTCTTTCAAATCGGAACCAAAATTGCAAAAATACAACTTAAATTTTACAATCTCGGTTTTAACTTTTAAGTGCAAACTCTAATTCTTTATAGGCAAGGCGGAGGGCTGTAGTTCCATCACTTCACAAGAAGTACTTATCGGTTATAGTTGATCGAGTATTTTGCAAATGCTCCGAGAGGTTTGTGGACAAACTCAAATCGTACGCACTCAATGGCACTGCTGTTAACATGGAGGAGCAATTTTCTCAATTAACCCTTGATGTTATTGGTCTGGCAGTATTTAACTACAATTTTGATTCCCTCACTACTGATAGTCCTGTGATTGAATCTGTTTATACCGCATTGAAAGAAGCCGAAGCCCGTTCAACCGACCTCTTACCATATTGGAAGGCAAGTTCTTATAAATGGTTGTATTGTTTGACTTTTGAGGTCAAATTGTTATAGTATTTATTCCCGCCTTCACAAATAAATGCAACATTTCCTTTTTGGGTTGTTGAAAATATATGCAATATTTCTCTTGTGGGAAATGATTTTGGTTTACAAGATTCTTTATTTTTTTTATTTTAACCACAAGGCTTGTGGCGTACTGGTTAAGGCTTGTGGGGGATGAGGCTAGATAACCCATCTACCCCAGGTTCGAATCCAGGCGCAAACAACTTGTGGCCACTGAGGAATTATATCAGGGCTGCATGCTTTAGCATTCTTAAAATTGCCAGGGATTAGTCCAGGCAAATGCCCCTTTCCAAAAAAAAAAGATTCTTTATTTTGTCATTTTTGGGCGGTAATAGTCAAAAAGTCAACCACAAGGGTTGTAGTGTAGTGGTTAAGACCCTGGGGATGTGGTGGAATATCCCATTTGGCCTGGGTTCTATTCCGTTCTATACCAGGCGTACAAAACAGTTGTGGACACTGAGTTTATCAGGGTTCATTACTTCCGGTCACAATTTGCCTGGATTAGTCTGGGTTCTATTCCGGGCGTACATAATTGTTTGGTGGGTCAGGTTCAAGGGAAAGCGCCAAAAAAAGAGAAAACTGAAGAACACCCTGGGAGCCTTCCATCTAGACGGTATGCACTAATGCATGCCGGTAATTGTAACATGCATTTGTGAATATGCGTCAATGCATATATAATCATAGAAGCATTGGTGCATAGGAACAAAAAACGCTTGTATGCATTACTGCATTAGTGTATACCGTCCATATGAAGGCTCCGAGGGTGTTCTTCAGTTTTTTTTTTTTTAGTGTTTTCCCTTGAACCTCCCTCATTGTTTGGTTTATTTAAATGCTAATTTAAATATTTAGCAAATAGTCAAATATTTTACACCTATGTGTTGTTTTTGCTGCAGATTAAAGTATTATGTAAGATCATTCCAAGACAAATAAAAGCCGAACAAGCAGTTACTGTGATTAGAGAAACTGTTGAAGAGCTTATTTTGAAATGTAAGGAGATTGTTGAAAAAGAAGGCGAAAGAATTAATGAGGAAGATTATGTGAATGACGCAGATCCAAGCATCCTCAGATTCTTGCTTGCTAGCAGGGAGGAGGTTTGCAAACTACTTTATCGATTACTTGTACATTTAACTGAAAAATTGCATATAAAGACTTCTGAAGCCTCGGAAAGCTAAGGGGCCATGGTGCACCTTGATCGCTTTTCGTGTCTGTTTATTTGATTTTGTAGTCGAAAACCAAGGAACACTCTGGTAACTAACTATTCATCTGTACGGTATGCACATGTGCATACAAATGATTTGTAAGTAATTTGTCCGATATGCACATATGCATAGAAGCCAAGAAACAACTTCAATTACTTGTGCATACCGTCTAGATGAATGGGTTACTAGGGTGATCCTTAACTTTTCATTTTTTTGGGGTTTTCCCTAACCCCCCCCCCCCCCCCCCTTTCTCTCTCTCTCTCTCTCTCTCTCTCTATATATATATATATAGTTTGTACCCTTGGGAGAGTTTGTATTTGAAGATGCCTCTCTCTCTCTCTCTATATATATATATATATACATACACACACGTTGGGCCATGCTCGTGGGAAAACTGCAATTTTTTTTTGAAAAACTGAGGGATACCCTACAAACCATTCATCCGTACAATCTGCACGTGTGCCTGCAAGTAATTTATCCGGTATGCACATGTGTATAACAAGCACACGTGCATAGAAACCAAGAAACAACTTCAATTACTTGTATGCATATGTGTATATCGTTCAGATGAACACTTACTAGGGTGTTCCTCAAATTTTCAATTTTTTGGGGGGTTTTCCCCTGAACCTCTCTCTCTCTCTCTATATATATATATATATATAGGTCTTTGTTAATGGTTGATGTTCTTTCTTTGTTTTACACTTAGGTTTCAAGTGAACAACTACGTGATGACCTTTTGTCGATGTTGGTTGCTGGACACGAGACCACTGGTTCAGTGCTAACTTGGACTACATATCTTTTAAGTAAGGTATCCATCCCCTCACCAATTCGACAACCTTGTAACCTTTCCGTTTTTTGTATGAGTGCATTAAAAAACATTAAAGATTTCGATACAATTAATTTGGATTATTACGTTCAATTATGCAGGATCCATCTTCATTAATGAAGGCACAAGAAGAAGTTGACAGAGTGTTAGAGGGCCGCCGGCCAACTTATGAAGACATAAAAAACCTCAAGTTTCTAACACGATGCATAAATGAGTCAATGCGTCTCTACCCACATCCTCCGGTTGGTAAAACACCATTTTTTTTTCATGCTAACAATGTATCAGAGCCAAGGTGGAACAAACCTATTACTGATATAACCTCAAAATAAAACTTAATTCTCTCCTAAAACATAAAATACACCTCCCTCTTTACATTTTATTCATTTTTTTAAATTTTATTTATTGTATTTATGCTCTTTAATCTTTCACTTTACTTTCCTCAAAATATTGTTTTTAAACGGTTTCTATGTTTTGGTTATTTATGTAAAGGTATAAAATAAAAAATTGAAACTACGTCTACTTCTTATATTTTGGTGTCATTTTAATCATCTTGAAGAAAACTTTTTAATGATATATTTTGTCATAATTTTTTATTATAATTTAATAGATTACATAGATTAATCAAAATATATCAAAGATATAAACAACTCATTAGGGGAAATTTTATCTGTTCAGTTCTGTCTTACCGCTGAACAACTGTTTTGTCATGGCTTGTTCTGTTCTGTTCTATCCTGTCTGGATACCAAATGCACTCTAAAGGGGTCTTTTGTAGAGTAATCTAATGGGTTCCACACATTTCTAATAATATATCAGAGCTAAGGTCTACCATCTGGCATATTAGAATCACCTTTTTAATTAAGATTTACCAAATTGTTCCACAATTATCTGAGACCATCTTCATTAGGTCTTGATAAGAAGAGCTAAAGTTGCAGACGAGCTTCCGGGAAATTACAAAGTCAATCCTGGTCAAGATATTATGATATCGGTGTATAACATCCATCATTCATCCGAGGTGTGATTATAAAATACGTTGCAAATAAAGGGTTTTTTCCGCCTTTTGTTTTGTTATTCTGATTTCGGACATCAATGTGATTATGAACTCTACTTTTCCCATTGAATTTTTTTTGAAGGTCTGGGAAAGAGCAGAAGAATTCATACCCGAAAGATTTGGCTTGGATGGGCCCGTGCCAAATGAAGCGAACACCGATTACAAGTAATTTCGTATCTTCTTCATATGAGTACCGACTATTCATAATGAATATGGTGATGGAAATGCATAGTTTTCATGAATATTAGGGTATATTTATCATGAATAGTTGGTTCTCGTGGTTCTCAAAATATTTACAATTTCTAAATGAACTTTTCCCTCTTGTATCGTTTTTGAAGTTTGAAAACGAGTTGTTTGACTTTTACTTAAAGTTCAAGTTCCATCTCTTCCGTCAATTAAATCGTGTCCTTTTTTGTTGTAGGTTCATTCCGTTCAGCGGCGGCCCTCGTAAATGCGTAGGTGATCAATTCGCTATGATGGAAGCGATTGTTGCTCTTGCAATCTTTTTGCAAAATATGGACTTCGAGTTGGTTCCGAATCAAAAGATTAACATGACAACGGGCGCCACCATTCACACAACAAACGTAATTTTCGCACACCAATCTTTTTGTAGTATATTTGGCCGGAAAATGTTTTACGAGAGTTATTTAAATATTTTGTTTTTTAGCCGGAAACCAAAAAGTCAAAATGTATCTTTTTTTTCGAGAGCTGAAACTAAACGTTTATGGGGTTTTGCAGGGTTTGTACATGAAAGTTAGAGAACGTCAAATAACTTCCATGACGGTCTCTCCAGTGTAGTTTGTGTACTTCTACATACAAGGATTCATTGTGAATCTATATGTATATCCATTTTTTTTGTATTTTCCATTATTAAATTTACAGAGCGTGATGTAAGGTATTGTTGTATTTTAACGAGTTGGTTAATTTGAATCGAGATAAACATCTTAATTAACAAGTTAATATTGAATAAGACGTAGGATTGAAGAGGGCATGTTGGTCTTTTTTTGTTTTGACAGAAATTAAGATTTGTATTGATAATGACGGGTGGGGGATCTATGATAAGGGGATTGCTATATGCATCCTTATTTAAGTTAGAATTAGGTTAAATTATTCATTGAAAATTTAAAAAAGTGAGTGTTGGTGTTGAGTAGGAAACTAATAGATATATACGCATTTAGCAATATATATGTGTGAATTCAGCCAATCCCTTCGATAATTGTGGCAAATTTGTTAACTGATTGATTCAAATCGAACTCTCTTTTTACAACCTATTCTAGCCGTAATTGGTCTTTCTTGAAAAAAGAACTATAACTAATGTAATTGGTTATAACGGGTTTGTAACTGGTCCCTAGTCCTTTAAACCCGATTCTAATTGCAAGTTTTTCCTCTCTCCACCTTCTTCGCGCCCCTCTGACGTCTGTCGGCCCCTTCCCCGGTGATCGTGGGCTCTTTTGTTACCCACCATTGCATCCCTACAAATTTTATCTTTAACGACGGTAAGAAAAAAAATAGAAAAATTCCAAACAGATATGTTTGACTTTCTATTTCACTCTATGAACAGTTGAACACGAAATAAAAAAAATTACAATCAACTTCTTTTTGGAACTGAAACCGATTCTTATTAGATCACGAACGAAAAACACAAAGTACGGACATAAATCATGTAACAACTAAACCCTCTCGGGGACTTTCAGAATAAGCATATAAATACAATCGCTAGGATTATTAACTAATATATTTAAGAGCCCACAAGACTTAGATTCTGCAAGGTGTAGAAACCAAACAAGGCAGACAAAATCAACCAAGGAAAAGAAAAAACGGTAGACAAAACCGGGTGGTCAAGGAGCTCGCAACTTCGGTGAAGATCTATCAATAAACATTCATAAACCAAAGTTTCCCAAAAAGCCAAGAAGTCCATGAGATGTTAAGATATTTTAACCTTCATGAAATCTAAAAAAACGATATCAGTTAGGTGTCAAAAACCATATCCAATTAATTTCAATGTTGTTGTCATTTTGATTTTTCCAAATTACGTAAATGAAATTTTCTTGAAAGCTTGGTTTTGAAAAAGAAAAAAAAAAAGAAAAAAAAAAGAAAAAAAAAAGAAAAAAAATACACATTTTTAAAAGAAGTCAATCTCAACCCCTTCACTTGGGTGGTTGACTGATTGGAAAAAGAAAAAGAAAAAGAAAAAGAAAAAGAAAAAGAAAAAGAAAAATGGTAAACGTATTTTTTTATTTTTATTTTTAATTTATTTTGCGATTCAGTTCACACATATATATAGGGCCCCTGTTTCTATACCTGTAGAAAATCTAGGGTTATTTTTTTCTCTCCGATTGCAAGTCATGTATAGAAAGAGCACCAGATCAGGTAAACTCTCATACCTAGAGAGGATTTCGTTGTTGAAAAGAATCTAGGGTTTTCAATCGGGCTTCTTCATATCGCACATTCTCACAGATGATATAATTGAATTTTGTTTAGCCCTTTTTTTTACTTTGCAAACCGAAACTTGACAATTAATCGCCACTGAAATCAAGAATGAAGAGAGAGTTAGCTTTCGCATTGGAGGCTCGGTCTCAGTTCGCTTGCTTCAGTGGCCGGACCCGATCTTCGAAAAGTCCATCAGTTCAGTTCAGTAATACTAGAAGGAAGAACAAAGTGCGATCATCCATTGATCGTTCTGAGAATTTGATTGATGAAGTTCATGTGAGTAGACGGAGGAAAAGGGCTAAAACTGGGATTCCGGATGGCGATTCGATAAATGTTGATAAATCAAAGGGGGACGATGAATCGGCCACGGTGGAAGTAGCCAAGGGGGAAGAAGAATCGGCCACGGTGGAAGTAGCCAAGGGAGAAGAAGAATCGGCCACGGTGGAAGTACCCAAGGGAGAAGAAGAATCGGCCACAGTGGAAGTACCCAAGGGGGAAGAAGAATCAGCCAAGGGCGAAGAAGAATTGGCCATGGTGGAAGTAGCCAATGGCGAAGAAGAATTGGCCATGGTGGAAGTAGCCAATGGCGAAGAAGAATCGGCCACCTTGGAAGTAGCCAAGGGCGTAGAAAAGGATACGAAATTGGTAAAGAAGGTGTACGTGAAGCGTAAGAACAGAAAAAATCAAGCGAATGACAGCACTCTTAAGAGATTTACTCGATCAGCAGTGAAGGAGAAGGAGGAGAATGTGGAAGAATTGGGGACTCCAACCAGGAAGAAGATGGAATTGAAAATGTCTAAGAAGATTGGATTGGGTAGAGTGCCAACTAATATGAGGGAGCTTCTTGAGACTGGTATGCTCGAGGGTTTCCGTGTTTTCTACAATTTCGATAACGAGGTAGGCTGCTTAGTAATAGATCATAATTTGTTTCAAGGTGTTTCATTTATTTCTTTTGAATGTTATGTTTGGTATTTGGTAATTAGGACGACCTTTTGTGTTTTGAATCTGATTTTGAGCCAAATAAGGTACAAAGGAACGAATATTCAACGAGATTTGATAATTATTTGCTTAGGGAAGGAATTCATATTAGCGCGGATTGATCATTAAAGGCGCCATCCCATTTGTGTAAGTGTCTTTAGGGCTTTCTTTTCGTTATCATTACTAGCACACAGCCTGAGTTTCATCATGGAATGGCAATGGTGTGTGTTGGCTACTGGTACCAAGAGTGCAAGGCAAATTGAAAGAAGTTGATAATTGAGTGAATTTAAGGTTTCTATTGATTCTTTATAACCAAGATGATTGATATCATAGGTTAGATGCTGGTCCTCAATGTACATAGACTATAGAGCAACTTTTTGGCATCTTCATGACTTTTTATGGAAATTATTTTATGCATGTGCTATGTTAGTGTTCTTTTTCTTTAATGTAATAGTTATTAAACTATGCAAGGGAACATAATCCATGTTTAAATTGAAACATCGTTTCAGAGCAAACTATGAACGAGTAGGTCATAAATTTCATGGCAACCTTACCCAGATTCTAATTCTAGACATCTTGTCTCTGTATCAGTTGAGAGTTTAGGCAATTTAGAATGGCATCCCAAAGCTTGTTCAGATTTAATTTTGTCAATTTAGTCCCCATTAACTCAAGCAATCCATATATATATATAAATATAAATAAGTTGCCACATTTGGTTGGTGGTATGCCAACCTTTTCTGTTGTGTTGAAGTTGAACCATGCATAAATAAATGAGGTTTTCATATTGTCTTCATTACAGGGAAGAAATCTACAAGGACTAATCAGAGGTGCCGGCATACTGTGTTCTTGCAATTTGTGTGAGGGTACCGAAGTGAGTTATGATAATCCTAACATGACGTGATCTCATATAACATATATTCTCTTTAACGTGTTTAAGCACACTTTTGAGTTGTATTTACTTGTCTAATGGTAGGTTATTTCACCCTCTCAATTTGAGATGCATGCATGCAAATCATACAGACATGCAATAAAGCATATCTGCCTTGAAAATGGGAAAAGCCTCCTTGAGGTGATTGAAGTATGTAAAGCATCGGCATTGGAAACACTAGAAGTAGCTTTTCAGGCTGTAATTAGTTCATTTCCTGAGAAGGGACCTTCCATGTGTACAAGATGCAAAGGTGAGCAGTGATCTAACATATATAACTTGTTATACTATTTTGGCTATTATCTTTTCTGAACTATGGCGTTCTTATTTAGGCTCAATTGAACCGTCCTCTACTGGGAATTTGTTAATTTGTGATTCTTGCGTGGTGCAAGCTGGAGAAAAGATTGCAACTTGTGGGGAAGTTAGGTGCGGATTCTTTGACATGTGCATCTATTTAACATGTTGTTTATACATATGTGTATTTCTAGTATTCATTGATCTATCTCGACAACTTAATGCTCAATCTTCCATGTAAACATTCTGATATTGTTGGTATCTATGCATCTTAACATATTCAACAATACATGTGGGTGGGGGTACCCTACTTTCAATCTTCACATGTTCCACAGTGTATTAGAGCATATCAGTATTATATGTTGTATTGCAATCCTAAAACAACCGACTAACACGGTTAGAAAAGATTATGGCAACCTCATCAGAGCTGCTGCCACGAGAAGCAGCACCAGAACCACCAGTGGAAACCAATTTAGTAAGAGATTTAGGGTAAATCACCTTAAAGGTTTTGTGTGATATGATAAGTCAGATTTATGTTCTGAACCAATTTGGATGATTTAGAAATTGTGATTGAATTGATAGTCAAGCTTATTTTTTTTTCCATATTGACCAGATACTGCTTAAGAGATCCTATCATCTTAATGGTTGCATCTGTCTTGCACTCCCAAGGCTACATGCTCTTTCTATTATTACTATTATTTTTTGTGCTCTCTTTATTATTACTATTCCTTTTCACTTTCACCGTAAATACAAATGGGAAACCCCTACCCTATCCACATACACAATTGAAACAACATTCCTCTTCTGTCTATGCCTATAGAATAAATACTGTATCAAAGGAGGTACCCAAATTACCGGGTGTCTGTTTGAACCAAAATAATCAATGGTAAGATCAATCTTCTTCCAAATACTTATTTTGTATACTTTGGGAAGGTTAGAGGGTTGGTAGATTACCCTTGGAAAGTTATGTAAGTCACTTCTACAACATGGAGTTTAAATTAATGCTCATCTTTGAGGGAAGATCAACTCTACATGTAGCCTCAGCAGCTATGTCTTCATTTATATTGTAGCTCTAGGCCAATCAGGAAAACATCATGTCTTTGTCATTGATCATGAGATCTAGGATTCTTTTAGTTAATGTATTTGGACGAGTGTAATTAATTTTACTTGCTTTTTAGTTCTAATGGGAAATTTTATTGTCTAATTCCTTTACTCTTAGGACATCAAGTCCGGTTTGGAAGGCCTTTGCAAGTACCAGCACTCCAATTTCGTCAAATAAAAAGGGTCGACGAGGGAGAAAAAGAAAGTCGGTATCTATTTTGGCTAATACCTTTCCATTCCCTTCTTTTATTTTGCTGAAGATAATATTTGAGCTCACCTGTTTTTACATCTCTCTTATATTATTCTTCTCTTTTCTATATTACAAGTAAATGGTGATAATCATCTTGTACTTCTATTTCTAAACAACCATTTTATTTGAAAATTAATGCATGTCAGGGCGAGTGATATAACCCGTTTTCTTCTCATTTCAATGCAAAATAACCATAGGAAATGCCTGAAAGCACTCGTTCCAACATACTTCAGTTCGATTTAGTTTATTATTTATCTTGTATCTTTAATCTGTTTTTGCCTTTTAGCAAGTACAAAGGTTTGTTTTGCTACAAAACTACACTTTACGATGTTTAGAAGACTAATTCACGTTAATACTTTATTTTATTGGGTACTGACATCTCCTAGAAGTCATATCAAGTCTGATCTATTGCATGAGAAGAGTGAATGGGAGATGGCAATGAAGTGGTTCTCATGTTTGATTCATAGAATGTTGAATGATATCCTTCTTCTACTTTTGAGCTTGAGGTAGGTAATGTCTGCCCCCTTAATGACAGATCTTCACATGATGTTGCAGGTCATCAAAGACAGTTCTGAAGTCATTCAGAAGTGCTGCAAATTGTAAATTGTCACGTAATAAGATAAAAGTGAAGATATTAAAAAGGTTGGCAAAACTTTCTTGGGTGGTTTTGGCACTTAATTCAAATTCTTTTTTTCTTTGGTCTCCACTCTCCAATAGTAAAGCTCTACAAATATGAGTAAAGGATAGATATAAAAAGATCTGGCAAACTTGGTTCTTGCTTTTAGAACTTAGAAGTACTAATATATTGTGATTGGTTCAGGTCATCAAGGTCCGCTTCTCTACCAAGGTCCACTGAGAGTGCTACTAAATGTACCTCCTCTCAACAGAAGAATCGAACAAAGCTAACAATGAAGTTGGTCTCTTAACTGTAATGGAATTCCTTCCCATTGCTTGCATGAAAATAACCTTTTTTTATGGTCTTCTGATGTTGTTATCTAGGAATCAGGGGATGCATTGGTCAGTTTTTGAGGACGGAGGATTACCTGATGGAACTGAACTAACTTATGTTAGTCATGGAAAGGTGGCGAGTTTTATAACATATATGCTATCATATCATTCTCTTGAAAGAAATCTAACATTCTCTTATTAACAGAAACTTCTAGATGGTTATAAGTTGGGCCGTGGAATATATTGTTTCTGCTGCAATACTGAGGTATTTCCCATTCTGAGCCTAACCCTGCATTCTCGAAACCTTTTTTCAAAGGAAAGTAAAAGAATCCGTGTTCTCAAAACTTTTTTAGGAGGGAAAGGAAACGGAAGCAAAATAATGCTAAGTTTCCTCCCAAAATTTTCCTTCCAAATATGGGAGGAAAGGGAAGGAAAAGAAAGGAAAGAAATTAAAACCCTTTAAAAGGATTATTATAATCACAGAACTACCCAACCTTTCATTATAAAAAAGATATTTGTAATAAGGACGTCTTTTCTTTCCTTTACGAGAACACAAATACAGAAATTATTTTCCATTTTTTTATTTTTCCCTGTCTTTATTTTCCATCCTTTTCTTTTCTTTTCTCTCCAAATTCGAGAACTCAGTGCAAGACTGTTTGATTATAGATTGTGCAATAATTTTCTTACATCTATGAATAGGTCAGTGCCTCACAGTTTGAAGCTCATGCTGGTTGGGCCTCACGCAAAAAACCGTGAGTTTTCTCTAAAATACACATGCAGATATACAACTGTTACTTTTACTGATTTTCATGTTTCCAAATCTTGGCAGCTATGAAAACATCTACATCTCAAATGGTGTCTCTCTCCATGAATATGCAGTCTCCTTAAAGAAAAACCGCAGATGTCCTGTGAAGTTTAATGATGATCTGTGTAGAATTTGTGGGGATGGTGGAAATCTCTTGCTTTGTGATGGATGCCCTAGGTCCTTTCATCAAGGTCAACTTTAAAACTGAGTGTTATTATATTGTTAATGTGCTACTCATTTGGTTCGTGTGCTTTAAATAGTTCTTTGTTGATGAGACATTCAGAGTCACAGCTTATTTAGTCAGCTATACATGTACATGACTGTTTGGTAGTGGCTTAATAATATAGAAAATGGCTTACCCAGTAAGCTTCTAGGGGGAGCTTTATGTAGAAAGCCAAGTTTTGTCCAACATGTCCCTCCAAATAAAAAAAACACGCTCCTTCAATCTATTTTAAAACCCTCCCAAACAAAAACCATTCCAATTTATACGGACAAATTACTCCACTCAGATAGCTTTACTAAGAGTCCCAATCAAAATATGATATCCTGAAAAGATACCGGCAAGAAACCAGAAAATATAAAAGAGATAGGAGAGGGAGATGGAAGTAGAGAGTGTTCATGGTAGATGTGGAGGGAGGGTATAACTTTCTACTGAGTAGAGATTGTACATTTGTAGTAACATATATAAGAGATATCTGATTGCTTAATGCAATAATAATGATCTAATATGCATTCTGTTGGTTCACACAGAATGTGCATCTGAACTGAGCATCCCACGTGGAAAATGGTATTGCAAATATTGCCAACACTCGTTGAAATTTGTGGGAGAAAGTGTCAACGCTGTAGCAGCTGGAAGAGTTACAGGGATTGATCCTATAGAACAGATAACAAAGCGTTGCATTCGTATAGTGAAGAACCCAGAAAACAATGATCTTGTTGCATGTGTTTTATGCAGGTAATGTTGTTTGCAGAATATTATGAGTTGTGTGTAGAATATTCAGACTGAATAAGCATTATTCAGACTGAATAAGCTTTGTATATTATGACATAATATACAGAACATGATGAGCTGCAGAATACTATATTCAGTCTGAATATTTCTTTGATTATTCAGTCTGAAACTTTGTGGTGTGCAGATGCCATGATTTCAGCAAACAAGTCTTCAATGATCGAACAGTTATAGTTTGTGATCAGGTAACTTTTAACTTTTTCTATTGGAGTTGCAAAATAGAAATTGGCTTATTCATTAATTATTATGCATTGTTCATGATCTTTTCAGTGTGAAAAGGAGTATCATATTGGTTGTCTGAAGGAACATAATATGGCTGATTTGAAGGTGTATATATATGCAACTACTTTTCTTCATCTATTTTTTCCAGTGTTTTCTTCTTATAAGTGGAAACGATCAGTTATGTGACATATTATTATTATTATTATTATTCATATCTTATAGGCATTGCCAAAGGGGAAGTGGTTGTGCTGCATGGGTTGTGAGAGAATTCATTCTGTTTTGAAGGATTTGCTAACTCGTGAACCGGAGATGCTTCCTGATTCTTTATTAGCTTTAACAAGGGAGAAGCAAAAGGATAATGGAATAGTAGACGGTATTGCTAAACCCGAAATGAGGTTTATGCTTCTCAGTGGCAAGAATGCTTCCCGTGAGACCAGATCGTTGCTGGCACAAACTGTTGATATCTTTCATGTGAGTACTCCTTTAGTAATATATGAAAATTGGATAAGTGAAGGAGCATGAAAACTAAATAGGCCCCCATCGGGTCTGGTTGGATAAGCCATAGTGACTTAACAAATTAACTTTTCTTGTCTTCCCATCTAGCCACATTGGCTTGAAGGAATACATGGACTAGCGCTGTGAGCTGCCGATAACCATTTCTTTTTGTCTCCTTTTTCATGCTAATAGGAATGCTTTGACCCTATTATTGATGCAACAACTGGACGTGACTTTATCCCGTCAATGGTGTATGGGTAAGTATAAACAGAATTTATATAAAATAGTTACTTCTCAGTTCTCACAGTTTTTTATTACCTAAGACATCTCTCCTCCCATCATTCTTCTCAACAGAAGGAAAATTTGGAACCAAGATTTTGCGGGAATGCTTTGTGCAATATTGATAATGGAGTAAGGACATTCTGTTTTATTTTGTATGTCTTTGTGTTTGTTTTTGAATATACAATTGTTACTTCTGGCAAAATAGCAAATTGGTTACAAATTTACAAGCACAATGGGTACGTATTATAATGTCACTTTCACATTATAGCAGACATATCAGGCAAAGATCCTCTTCAATGATTTGAAGTCATGATCTTCCTTTTGATTATGCTCTAGATTATCACCTCCTAATCTAGAGAATAATCTAAAGGAAGACTAAGGGCCTGTTTGCAGCCTAATGAGCTTAATGGGACTCGCAGCTTATTCGGTTAGATATACATGACTGTTTGGTAGTGGCTTAATGATATAGAAACTGGCTTATTCAGTAAGCTTCTAGGGGAGCTTTATGCAGAAAGCTAAGTTTTTTCCATACCTGTCATTCTCAATTAAAAAAATATGCTCGTTCATCTATGAAAAACCCTCGCAAACAAAAACCTTCCTAATCTCTACAGAGAGATTAATCTACACAGACAACTTTATCCGTACAAGACTTAATGGAAAACCAACCAAACAGCCCCTAAGACCTTCATGTATAAGCGGTTCATGTAGATAATTATTATAGGCTTATGTACACATATGAGAATTAAAGTTTGCTTATGTGACTAATTTCATCTTACAATAGAAGATTTGGAAAGATCACTACTAGTTGAGAGAAATTGATTGATGAACACAATTCGAGAAAAAAATCCATTGATCCCCACTTTTTTTTTTGAAATGCTTATTCAACAATTAGTTGCTAGAAGAAGAGAGATGGTTACACCTAGGTGTTTGCTTAAGTGGTCATAATTAGGGATTTTTAGTGCACCAAGTGATGATGTTAATGATTTCTTATTCTGATTATGCAGCTCAAATGTAGTAACAGCTGGAACCCTTCGAGTTTTTGGACAGGACATAGCCGAACTTCCGATTGTTGCTACAAGTAAATGTAACCAGGGGAAGGTGAGGATTGTAGTTACACTTTGTATGTTGTACTTATGTAGGCAACCTCTGAATCGGTAAGAGGTGAATCATGTTTGGCAAAAAAACAAGTCTGCCTCTTATGGTTCCAAAACCCTTTGAATCATTTTGTATCCTGGACCTCCCTTAACCATTAAGAGCCGTGATTACATCCTGAACAATTGCAAAACAATTATATTTCCTTTTGCACTATATCATAAGAAACTCTTAATCATTCTGCACCAAACCGTTCAGCAACTGCCAAACAACCCCCGACTCGAGCATATAATTTAAGATGTTTAGGTATCTGTCATATGCCTAAAAGTAGCTTCAGTAATGACAAACTAAAGAAATCTTGTGGACCAAAATCAATATATTGTAATGATGCCATTGGACAAATATGTAAATGTAATTGTAAACCTTCCAAAAATGGCAAATGTTGCAAATTTCATGAGAGGTTTTTTTTGGGTATCTCTATCTTTAGTGATTTTATTGGGTTTACTGTACATTGGCAGGGCTATTTTCAACTATTATTTACCTGCATCGAGAGATTACTTACGGCTTTGAAAATAAAGAAGATTGTGCTTCCAGCTGCAGAGGAAGCTAAATCCATATGGACCAAAAAATTTGGTTTTGAAACGATAGCACCACAACAGGTAAATGTCTTCTATTAAGTGTTCTAAAAAGCGTTTAGTAGAGATGGGCTTTTGGGTGTACTAGCATGGGTTGATTCTTTGCAACTCTTATTAAGAGGATATATATGGGCTTAATCATTTGAGAACCCCATATATTGTGATAACTGTCAGAACTATTATTGTTAGGTATTGTTTCACATGATTTTTTCCATGTAAATCTAGAATTTAATGTATTGATTAACATATATTTGTTTCACAATGTGTTTGTTTCATATGTATTTCGTTCACAATGTGAAACTTTTCAGTTGTATTTTTTGTTTCACAAACACAAAAAAATGTTCACTTTGTGAAACAAATATATGTGCAACAAGCAGAGATTGTAAAACAAATATATGTTAATTAATACACTAAATCGAAGTCGGAGATGGAAAAAAAACATGTAAAATAGCACATGATGCACCGGGTGCTCAAGGTTATCACAATTTTATGGGTTCTCAAATTGAAGGGCCACATGTGTGTGTGTATATATATAGCCATATGTTATTTTGAGAAGTGATAAATATTTGAGAAGCAAAGAAGTGATCCTAGCCATTCATACGGTCAAGATCGGATTTGATTGGTCAAGAATTGCAGCTTTGACCGGTCAAAATTTGTGGTTATGAGAAACCGTAGTTTTGTAACTTTTACAAATAAGCGGCAAACGGGTTCATATGTGAACACGTGTAATTTACATATGAACTATTTTAACCGATTAACATATGAATCCGTGTGATTCAAATATGAACTAATTAACTGATTCATATATGAACTAAATAACTGATTCATATATGAAGTACGAACCCGTGTGATTCACATATGAACTAACTAACGGGTTCACATATGAACTCGTTTGCCGCCTATTTGTAAAAGTTACAGAACTACCCCTCTATCTTCCGCATACCTATGCGATGAATTATCCGATGCTTCACAGTCGAAGCCACAAATATTGACCAGATGAAGCTAGGATCACTTCTTTACTTCTCAAATATTTACCAATTCTCAAATGAACCTCTCCCTATATACACACACACACACACACGTGCATTGATGCATATACACAATCAAAATAGGTATTTTAACTATATATGCGTTGGTGCATTAACTCACTAAAATTCATAGTATGCATATACTTGGTTCTCACATCTCTCAAGTATTTATAATTCTCATTTGAGCCTTCTCCGGTAGCTTGCTGCTTTCTTTTATTTGATTATTAGATTCCAACTTGAATGACATTTGAATGGGTTTCAGCTTGGCGACATGCGGCAAACATGCTCGGCTATGATGACATTTAAAGGAACATCCATGCTACAAAAGGAAGTTCCTGAAGCTGAAAATGGTGTTACAGATGCTACAGTTGATGGCATTTTCAACCTTTTTGCGGAATAGTTGGGCGATGAATCCCATTTTTTTGTTGCTTTTTTGGTGATTGGGGGGGTTAGGTAATTACAGTTGGTGGTAGACGATATATAGAGCAATCTTTTTGAAGTTTTTTATTTTATTTTATTTTATATATTTTTTTGGATTTTTAGTTGTTTTAAATGATGAATATTGGCTGCTGGTTATTATGGTGGATGAAATGGTTAGTTTTTTAGCAATGTTTTTACAGTGTCCTGTTTGGTTTCATATGTGTTTATTCTTTGATTTTGCTTTTCTGGTTATCAACTCATTATGTATAAACTCCCACCAAAGAATGAGGTGGAGTTATGTTGCAAATCATCTTTCTTATTGCTTTTTCCATAAGCATTGGGTGGCGTAATCCGTAAAGGACCGGGGTGTCCTTTTTTGTTAACCGTGGGTGAATGTCTGTCCTTTTTTGTTAACCGTGGGTGAATGGGTCAATTTATGCTTTAGAGATGCACAAGACATATAGGGGTTATGCTTTGGGTGTGAAATTGGGGCTTTTGGGTTTTTCGAACCAAGGTTTTAACCGTGTCTTTGTGAAAAATACTTGGCCTGATTGGGCTTTTTCATGTGGCCAATGAGAGTCTACGGGGTTGTTTGGTTGGTTTTTCATTAAATTCTGTATGGATAAGTATGTGTGTGCCTATTAATCTGTATGTATAGATTGAGAAGGTTTTTGTTCATAGATGGATTGAGCATGTGTTTTTAATTGGATGAGTAGGTTTGAAAAAAAAACTTGACCTTCTGCATAAAGTTTTACCTGAGAAGCTTTCTGAATAAGCTATTTCTATATCATTAAACCACTTTCTATATAGTCATGTATAGTTGACCGAATAAGCTGTTATTGTAAATAAGCGTGGCTCCTTTTCTACGCTTTGTTTTTGTTTTTTGTTTTTTTTTCTAATGTAAAACAGTCTAAACCATTAATCATCAAACTTGAATGTCAAGTCCTTCACACAATTATTGTTAAACTTAACCCAATAGTTATTGGGAAAATTCTAGTTTTATGAACTTTTCTGAAATATGCTTTGATTGATGTCATGTTCAATGGATTGTTAGCGAGAGTTGAGATCATGTAAGAAAAAAACGAGTTCTGATGAGAGTGCTGAAAATATAATTTTTTTGATTATTCTCTTTTATATGATGGCTCACAAAAAACGCCAACCTTCATATGATGGTTCACAAAAAACACGGACCTTCATCAATCTTCACCTTCGGTCACCGTCTTATGTTTTCACATACTTTCAGTCACATTTTCCTACTTTAACATGCATTTATTCATATACATGAATTTGTTAAAGTTTCGGTTATAAAAATACAAGTAAATATGTAGAGCTATGTTTGAAATATAATGAATACGGATGGGAAAAGGTAGATAAAGATAAAAGATAAGGTAGATAAAATGTAAAAGAATGTCTAATTCCAAAAAAAGGAGGTTATTTTGAATAAAATGTTGCTAAAAGTAAATAATTTTAAGACAGAACTCCACCCACCCACCCACTCATCTTTCATCATGGTTTCATGAACTTGGCGTGTGGGTCAATCTTCCTCCGTTTATTAATCGCCGACCTTTCTTTCAATTCCTTTTTCTGCCATTATGCAATCATCCCCCCTTTCACTTCCCTTAACTCCCAAGATTGCACCCTTCAAATTAACAAATCAATTCAATTGCTTTATTTGTTTCTGTACTATTATATACATATACATATATATATATAGAGAGAGAGTGTCATGTTCATCTAAGAATAAGAACACTAACTAAATAAAAGAATAAAAAAACGGTCGAATCACATGTGATTTTACACTAAATCATATGTAAAATCATGTGATTCACTCAACTTAGCCACGATCTGAAAGACCACCTCACCCCCACCGTTAGTGTAAAATGAAAATCACATGTGATTTTGCATGTGATTTGCATGTTTTCGTTTTCTTTAGTTCTTGTTTGAACCTCTCTCTATATATAATTAACTGGAAGGTTCAAAGAAGAAGGCTATATCTAAAAGGTAAGATTAAGTGAATCAGTGGCGGACCCAGGATTTTTCCCGAGCGGGTGCACTCTTAAATTTGATCAAATATCCGCAAAGTCGTTTGATGTATTTTTCGGTTGATTTCGAGGGTTTTTAGTCTAATTCCCCGTTCGGGATTTTTTTTAGGTTTTTCGGTTGATTTCGAAGAATTTTTTAAGGTTTTTGGTTGATTTTGAGAGATTTTTTTTAATGGTTTTTGGTTGATTTTGAGAGATTTTTTAGGGTTTTTGGTTGATTTCAAGGAATTTTCAAAGTTGTGCTCCTTTTAACCCTTGAAATATAAAAAAATGACAAGAGTTTAGCGGGTGCACCTCATGTAAACCTTACCAAACGCAATTTTTTTTACCCTTACGGAACACGTTTGAGCGGTAGCACGAGACCCCCCTCCCCTATGGGTGGGTCCGCCCCTGAAGTGAATATTGATATGTGAATCATTGAAAAATTTTATTTAAAAATGTGCATGTGAATCCATATGAATTATCTATAACGTTGTTCACATATGCATCTTTAAATATAAATTTTTTCGGGGTTTTTTAATTATTCACATATGTTTCACAATATTTGAAGCCTTTTTATTTGAGCTGGGAAAGTAACTAAATTAAAGAATACGAAAACAACCAAATCACGTGCAAAATAACATGTGGTTTTACACCAATGACACTACTATAACGAAAGACTTTTGCCTATGGACATTTCCCTGGAAAATCTATTGCTAAAGGGTGACTCCTCGTAAAAGCGTCACAAAATTTGACGGGTAAATTGCTGGTGGGTAATTCAAATTAATGACAGATTACGGATTACCCAAGGATTCTCTGGGTGATCCGTTGTTCTCGAAAAACATCGTATTTTACCGAACCACTGGTATTTTCTGGGTGATCCGTGGGTAATCATCAACGAAAATTTTCCTGGATAATTTTTATGGGTGAAAGTCGTTTGTTTTGTAGTGTGATCAACGTAAAGGTGTGCATGCGACGTGGCCGGTGGCCCGCGACCTCAGGTTGCACCATAGTCACGTGAATCACATATGATTTAAGTGTAAAATCACATGTTTGTTCGATTATTTTCTTATTCTTTATTATTTGGTTTTTGTTCTCGTTTGAACCTGACTCTAGATATATATGACTCATAATTAAAATAAATATTTTCATACAAGAAGTTGTGCTTGTGCCTGAAAACCCAATCTTTTCTAAAGCAACGGGAGAAGATTGAACCCTTGATGATCTAAGACCTAGTGCAAGATCAAATAATCAAATACCGCTAGGCCAAAAACACTCTGTATATCGACAAAATTTCTTTGAGTGTTGGAAAAGATAACTACACTCATTAAACATGGGTAATTGTTATGTAAAAAGATTTTAATTAATAATTTTTCCTTGATGTATATATAACAAGTAGTCATCCCACAACAATTCTTAACTCAAAATACCTCAATATTCCTTTGATCCAAAAGCCATGACCACCAAGAAAACCATCTTCTTTTGGCTATCAGTCATTTCCATTGCTCTTCTTTCAATCATACTCTCTTTCTACACCACCAACTCAACCATACCTGCCTTTCAACTCACTTTTCTCAAAAGGGTTGTTGACCAAACTGGAATTTATGACTTCTATTCTTTCATAACACAAATTTCTGGCCTAAAAAGGCATGGCCACCATCATCATCACCACCCCCACCACCACCACCATCACCACCACCACCATAGGCGGCATAAGGTCGGTTGCGATTCCACCAAGTGGAATTCTCCGCTCGTATCAGAATACGGGGTGTCGCTTGTTTTGACCGTCGATCAAAAGGGTTGCGGGAACTTCAGCAGTTTGCAGAATGCTGTTGATGCAGTTCCTGAATCTAGCCATAGTGCCACTCTCATCATACTTGATTCAGGCACATATAGGTATTTCTTCCTCTTCAGTTCAGTAGAAGAAAATTGGCTTTATAGGATACAAAAAAATGTTGTGTGTGTCTTAATAGACTATTTTATTGGACTTAAGTTTATAGGACCAAACACTTGTGTGTTGTGATAAGTTTAATGACACTTTTAGGTGTCTTAAAAAGCTTTTCAGGACACTTTTGAAACAAAGTGTCATATTAGACATTTTAGGACACTGTTTGAAGAAGTGTTTTATAAAACAAGTGTCCTATAAAAAGACATGTTTAGACACTTCTTAAAAGCGTCATAAAAAGTTTGTTAAAATGTAGAAAATGTCTTTATAAACTTATTACAACACTTTTAGATAAGACACACAAATGCTTGGTCCTATAAACTTAAGTACTACAAAGTAGTTTGTTAGGCCCTTAAAACACTTTTGATGTCCAGGGTGTAATCGACGCACGATTAATCAACCAGGAACATGTTACAGTTGTGTAATGTCCCATAAGTCTGGCCAGTAACCTTCAGATTAACTTAAAATCATGGTAGAAGTTATTGGTAGCCCATTGAGATTTAACAGAGCTCACAGATCTAATTTTCTATCCATGTGAAACGGGTTCTTATAGGGAGAAAGTGTCGGTGAACCAGGAAAAGACCAATTTGATAATTCAAGGGCAGGGCTATCTCAACACAGAGATCACTTGGAATGACACCGCAAATTCAACCGGAGGCACCGTCTACAGCTCCACAGTTTCCATTTTTGCTCCAAACTTCATTGCTTACAATATCAGCTTCAAGGTATCAATGCAACTATGCAAGTAAATCATAAATACAACACACAATCGGTTTTATAGCATGTCAAAATGTTCTAATAGACTTTTTTTTTAGGATTTTTCTAAAAAAAGTTTTTTAGAATCAAACAGTTGTGTATCATATATAAAAGTGTTACAATAAGTTGATAGAATATTATTGTACGTCCTAGCAAGTTTTTTTGTGTCATATTAGTTTTTTTATATAACAGTTTTGAAAAATGCCATGCATGTAAGCACATTTTTTAGAGAATACTTGCCTTTTCAAATATTAGTATGACCCTTTATTTTAAAATTGTCTTAGGAACTTGTTACGATGTCCAAGAACATTCTATTAAGTTTATTGTAACACCTTTATATAAGTTGCACAACTGTTTGATCATATATATAAACTTAAGTTCCATAAGTTCCATAAAGGTATATTTAGGCCAGGAGTTGCATACTAAATTAAAGTATCATTTAAGGTTATATACCCAAATGATCCGTGCTATAAAACAGTCTATTATAATATTTAGACATACTTTTTGATGTCTTATAAAGTTGATTTTGTTTTAGTGATCATGTTTGTCTCTTTTCAAAATTGATATGGTTGGTTTTATATTGGCAAAGAACACAGCTCCTCCCCCAAGCCAAGGTGCAGTTGGAGCACAGGCAGTGGCACTGAGAATTGCAGGTGATCAAGCAGCCTTTTATGGGTGTGGTTTTTATGGAGCTCAAGATACTCTTCTTGATGATAGAGGAAGACATTATTTCAAGGAATGTTTCATTCAAGGATCCATAGACTTTATATTTGGAAATGGTAGATCGCTCTATGAGGTAATATCACACACACATACACACACACATACATACATACATACATACATACATACATACATACATACATACATACATACATAGAGGGTCAAAAGGTTGAAAATTTTGAGAAACACCCTATTAACATATGCATTACAAGTAATTTGTAAGTAATTTTTCCGATATACACACATGAAAAGAAACCATAATACATCTTCAATTATTTATATGCAAATTTGCCTACTGTACAAATGAATGATTATTAGGTTTTTCTTCAATTTTTCATTTTTTCCCCTGAATCCCCCCTATCTCTATTCTCTCTATACATACATATATATATATATGTGTGTATATATATATATATATATATAATCACATGGTTCTTCAAGAAAACATATGAACAAATTAAGTAGTGGGTTTTTAAGGGCTATTTAACTCATTGACCTTCTGTAAAAGCTGTTTTTGCATACGGGAAGCACCAAAAAGCAAGTTAGATGAAGGTCATTGAGTTAAAAAAAGGAATTTATAAGGTCATGCTTCTAACTGAAAGCTCAATTAACGTCATTCAACCATAGAATCCCGTTTTAACCACCGTTATTAATATTTTCTTTCAGGGTTCTACGTTGAACTCGATAGCGAGTGATGTCCCAAGTGGTGGCGGGATCAGTGGAGCGATAACAGCACAGGGAAGGAGCTCGGTGAACGAGAAATCTGGGTTTTCGTTTCTGTATTGTAGTATTGGAGGAAGTGGTAGGGTGTGGCTTGGAAGGGCTTGGGGTGCATATGCAAATGTGGTCTTCATAAAAACTTATATGTCTGATGTTGTTTCTGCTGATGGCTGGAATGACTGGAGAGACCCCTCTAGAGATCAGTTAATTATGCCCTTTTTAGTCTTTTTACCTCTTATCGAAATGGCTCAATGAACCCGCCCTAGAAACTCGTTTTGCAAAATGACCGTTTTAACGTATTTCTAAGATTTTACAAAGCAAACTGTTTTGAATCGAGAGTCAATTTAGATCACCACAACAAAATTGATTTTATAGGACGTTTATAAAATGTAGAAGCGTCCTACATAAAATAATTTACCAAAAAATGTACCTATCTTTAAAGTGTTATAATAAGTTTATAGAACGTTTTGGTTGTTTTAACAAGTTTTTAAAATAAAGTGTCGTATTAACTATTTTATAAGACACTATTTGAAAAAGTGTTATATGAAATAACTAAGAGCATCTCCAACAATTTCCCTATAATTTCTTGAAAATGGAGAAGCAAATAACAAAATCTCCAAAAAAAAATTGCATTCATCTCCAACAAATTCCCTATAATTTCTCCAAAATAATATTAAAATATTGTATCATCTATTAATATATTATTTCTCTCATTAAATATTTATTTTTCAAAAAAATTTATTGGTCAATTCATTTGGTAATCATTTTTGGAGTTAACTCCATATTTGGAGAAAAACTCACTCTCTCTCCTAATTTCTCCATTTTGGAGAAAGTTTTGGAGAAACTCTTGGAGCAAAAATTTTGTCCAAAATCCCCATATTCTCATTTTTCTCCATTTTAGGAAAGCTCTTGGAGATGCTCTAATATGACACTTTATTTTAAAAGTGTTGTAACTTTTTTTTGTTAAAACGTCCTGTAAGTATAAGCTTATTGTAATGCTTTTAGCCAGAACGATTTATAATTTGGTTCTATAAACATGAATTCTGTAAAGTATTATATTATGATGCTTAGACAATATGTTCTATAAAACCAATTTTGTTGTAGCGGATGAGGATAAAAAATTATTTTATGTTTATACTGAAAACTCATTTAAAATCATTTACGTAAAGGAGCGGCGGACTAAAATGATACTATCAGGGATTTTCTAAACCATTTAGTTAAATGACTTAAATAAGTTTGCAATTAAGAGCATGATCGATCTTTTTTAACTCAATAAGCTTCAAATAATCTGCTACTGCCCCAATAAAATCTCAAAAAAAATGATAGCATGCCAAAGTAGCATTCTAATTATTACATTTATTTAGCTTTCTATAAAACTCATTTTATTATAGTGTCAAGGTTGCACGTCGACGTTTATACTTCATGCTTATGTTAATCAGCATTATTAACATTTCGTGTACGCTAACGATAAAATATATTTCAGGACGGTTTTCTTTGGAGAATACGGATGCTCGGGTCCGGGAGCAAACAACACGTTAAGGGTTTCATATGCGAAACAACTAAATCTAGAAGAAGCAACCCCTTATATGGATATCTCTTTCATTGATGGAAAGGAATGGCTTTATCGCAACCTCAACGACATTTAGAAACACAAATTCGGATTTATGGCATTTCTCGCCGTACCCTTATAGGGAAGCTGGTTGTGCCAAGTCAAAGTTGTTCTACATAATGTACGACTTGACGATCAAAATGGGTCGTGGTCGGTGTTAGAAATTAAACGATCAACTTTCAGTAATATAAGCGATCGAGTAGTAGATGAGAAGAATCGAGAGGAACGTCGATTCACCGATAATAAGTACTTTTAATATCGTGGCATATATCGTTCAACGTTCATATCCATGAGTGTTTTTCGTTTGACGAAACAAAATGATTGGTGTTGAAGGTGACTGATTACTAATACTTAATGAAAAATGATTGTGTGATAAGTGTTATTTCAAACTATCTTACTGTAACAAAATTGAGTTTATAAGGCACCATCAATTTCTAAGAATCTTAATATATAGACTAACTTAATTTATCGGACTGAAAAAAAAGCCTTATCTAAAGGCGTTGTAACAAGTTTATAGGATGCTTTTGGACGTCTTAACAAGTTTTTTCGGACACTTTTTATACAAAGTGTGGTATTAGTAACTTTGCATGACACTTTTGAGAAATAGTACTATAAACCCATCTTTTTATAGTATACTTGTTTTTATATGACATTTTTTTCAAATAGTAATAACTAATAATACAAAAATGTTCTAAAAACTTGTTATGACACCCAAATACGTTCTATAAAGTTATTATTACAACGCCTTCTTCAGATAGAACCTTTTGTTTTTTTTTTGTCCTAGAAATGAAGTTTTTTAAAGTGGTTTATTAGAACGCTTAAATTCTTTTGACGTCCTGTAAACCTAAATTTGTTGTAGTGTCTTAATATAATTTTTACCGTTAGCCGAATATATGACAATTGACAAAGATGAATGTCACCGACCGCCTCCACACAGGACCCGCCCATTACGAACCGTATGTGAGGATACATTTCAGAGCTGACTCAACGGTTGAGGCTAGCGGAGGGGTTCAACCCATCTCCAGCAAGATTCAAGTTTCTGTATTAGCAAAGTCGCGTCACCCTTTTGCCAACTAAGCTACACGCCCAAGGGCTCTCTCTATTTGTATAAAAAAGTACCCACACGTAAGTTAGAATAAAGAAATAAAGTGTGTTTTTCTTTTTATAAAAAAAACTTTATTTGTCTAAAGAAGCACACAAGGGTGAAAGAAAAACACACTGTATTTCTTTCTCGCAAAATTCTAACTTACGTCTGGGTACATGTATATCCGATTCGGGCGGATTCTTCCCCCAACTAACGAAGAGATCTTGGCGGAATTGACATCCAACCCGTAATCGCAACGACCCAATTGCAAGAGCAGAGCTCTACCAACTGAGCTATATCCCCCCGAGCCACATTACAGACATAAGTTAGAATTCTGCGAGAAAGACATAAAATGTGTTCACGTAAGTTAGAATTCCGCGAGAAAGAAATACAGTGTGTTTTGCTTTCTGATATAACAATAGGTGATCCCCACAACAATTCATAACAAAATACCACAATTAATCCATGAATCAAAAGATATGAACACCAAAAGAAGCATATGGTTTTGGCTGTTTGTAGTTATTGCCATTGCTCTACTTTCCATCATTCTCTCTTTCTACTACATGACCACCAACTCAACCATCATCACTGCTGCTATCTCTTCACCTGCCTTTGAAATTCCTTTTCTCAAATGGGTTATTCAGCAAACTGGAATTTATGACTTCTTCTCTTTTATAACCCAAATTTCTGACCACCACCACCACCACCGCCACCATCACCATCACCATAGGCAGCGTGAGGTCCGTTGTGATGTTAACAAGTGGAATTCTCCGCTCATATCAAAATACAACGTGTTGCTTGTTTTGACCGTTGATCAAAAAGGTTGCGGGAAGTTCAACAGTTTGCAGAAGGCAGTGAATGCTGTTCCTGATTTTAGCCAAAGAGCAACACTTATCATACTTGATTCAGGCACATACAGGTAATCTTTCCTCATCATGCAATCCTTTTGTTTTGTTTTCGGTAACTGTGAATGTCTGGACCAGCTTGTGCATGCCTCGATTGATCTCATAGGACCTGAAGATAACAGTCGGGAAAATCTGAGTGGCTCTATGAGAAATAGTCGATAGTCTGAAGACTTACGTAGCCTTTATTTGTCAGTTGAGCTGGCCGTTAATCATCATGATTCATGCATCTTTATGTTTCATTAATCAGTTGTGGGCAATGCATGTAAATCCAAGAACATACCATTATATTGTTCATTTTTAAAGTATATAATGTTTAAATACAACAAATATTCACACACCACTACAACAAAATCAGGTTTATAGGGCGCCAGCAATATCTAGGTGTCATAATAGGTCATTTTATAGGACTTAGCTTTGTAGGACCAAACAATAAAGTTACCTATCTATAAAAAAAATGTTGTAATAACTTATATGACATTTTTTAATAATTTTTTACAACATTTTAAAATAAAACGTCATATTAGTTATTTATATGACACTTTTGAGAAGTGTCCTATAAACACACATTTTTATAGGACACTTGTTTTTACAAGACACTTTTTTAAATAATGGCATATAAAATAGCTAATACGACGTTTTATTATAAAGCTGTCTTAAAAAGCTTGTTAAGACATTCAAAGGCATTCTCTAAACTTATTCTAACACTTTTAGATATGACGTTTTATCGTTTGGTCTAATAAGTTAAGTTCTATAAAACAATATATTGAGACACTACTGATAACCTGCGATAGGCTGAGTCAATAACCCTTTGGTATTATGTGATTGTTGTGGCAGGGAGAAAGTGTTGGTGAACATTAATAAGACCAATTTGATAGTTCAAGGCCAGGGTTATCTCAACACCGAAATCGCTTGGAACGACAGTGCAAAATCAGCTGGAGGCACATTTAAAAGCTACTCGGTTGGCATTTTTGCTCCCAAGTTCATTGCTTACAACATTAGTTTTAAGGTAATGCAAGTAGTTATAAATCATAGATACAGAACTGCAAATTAAAAATACACTACAACAAATTCAGGTTTACAAAACACAAAAAATGTATAGATAAATAATCTAGTTTATAAGACTTAAGTAGTTTATAGGACCACACACTCGTGTGTTCTATCTAAGTATTGTGATAAACTTATAAAAAGTTTTTGTACTTCTTAACAAATTTTTTTATTTTTTTTATTTTTATAAACTAAGTGTTATATTAGCCTTTTTATACGACACTATTTAAAAAAGTTTCTTATAGAACACTTGTCCTATAAAAAGATATGTTTAGAAGTGTCTTATAAAAGGGCTAATTGGACACTTTGTTTCAAAAGTATTCTAAAAAGCTTGGTAAAGACACCCAAAAGCGTCGTATAACTTATTACAACACGCACCCAGATACGACATACAGGTGTTTGGTCCTATAAAATTGTCATATAAAGTGTCTAATAAGACACTTGAGCACTTATGGTGTCGTATAAACTCGATTTTGTTGTAGTGATACTTTTTTTTCCTTCTGAAATTTGATATGAACGGTTGCTTTGTTTTCCGATGGCGAAGAATACTGCTCGTGTAAAAGATGCACGCGAAAAACAGGCGGTGGCACTAAGAATTGCAGGTGATCAAGCAGCTTTTTATGGATGTGGGTTTTATGGATTTCAAGATACTCTTCATGATGATAATGGAAGACATTATTTCAAAGGATGTTTCATTCAAGGATCCATAGATTTTGTGTTTGGAAATGGTAGATCACTCTATAAGGTAATGATCCCACTAGTTCTTCAAGAAATTAAAATAAAGATGAACACCTAGAAGTAACTTGCACTACAACGAAAACGGGTTTATAAATATCTAGATGTTTTAATTGACCGTACTTAAGTTAATAGGACCAAACAATTATATGCGTTATATATAAAAGCGTTGCAATAAGTTTATAAGATGCATCATTTTGTGTGTTTTAGCAAAAAAACTTGGCACACTACAACAAAAGAAGGTTTATACAATGCCTAAATTGTCTATACGCACCATAATAGAATATTTTATGTGACTTAATTTTATAGGACCAAACTATAACCCGTCCTATACAACTAAAAGTGTTCCAATAGATTTATAAAACGTTTTTAAGGGTTTAAAATTTAAACGCTTTTAAAATAAAGTACCGTATTAGTTCTTTTATAGGATAATGTTGAGAAATATCCTATTAATCCATTTTTATAGGACTTTTTGTCAAACAATGTCGTATAATATAATGACACTTAATTTATTATAACAGTGTCATAAAAAACTTGTTAAATTGTCCAAAAGGGCCGTATAAACCTATTGTAACATTTTTCGATAAGAAGTTTTTTTGTTTGACCCTATAAGCTTAAGTTGTATAAAATATTTTATTAAGACGTTTAGGGTGCGTTTTTTTGTTTGACCCTATTAAGCCAAAACAAACCCTATTAAGCCAAAACAACAGCTTAACCAAACAACGAGCGTCAATTGAGATATTTCAATTCTCAAAGAGAAACCAAATTTTCAATTCTCCCCTTTTCTTTTCATGTGGAAGGGAAATGAAAACAGAGCATTCATTCTTTTATTTGGTGTCAACAAACAAATGAATTGTTTCCAATTCCCTTTCTCTACTACCAACTCTCTCTACCAAACACACCCTTAGACATTTTAAGCGTTCCATAAACCTAATGTTGCTCAAGACATATTATTTTTTTACATGACATTTTTGAAAAATTTCATGTTCTTCATAAGATTTTTTTTTTCAAATAATATCGTATAAAAATATTAATAGAATGTCTTATTTCAAAAGTGTCCTAAAAACTTGTTAAGATGCCCAAGAAAATCGTACTATAAACTTATTGTAATATTCAGGACGCCAAATATTTTATAACTAACTATAAATTAGTCATTATGACACTTAGACATTTTTTTTTATCCTAATTAATAGACCCAATTTTGTTGTAGTGATAGGTTTCAGTTAACTTCATCTTTTGTTACAGGATTGTACGTTGCACGCGACAATAAGTGGTCATGGGATAAGTGGAGTGATAACGGCACAAGGGAGGAACTCAAAGAACGAGAACACGGGGTTTTCGTTTGTAAATTGTAGGATCGAAGGACACGGTAAGGTGTGGCTTGGGAGGGCATGGGGTTCACATGCAACTGTTGTCTTCTCAAATACTTTCATGTCTGGAATTGTTTCTCCTGAAGGTTGGAATAATTGGAAAGACCCCACTAGAGATCAGTTATGGCTATCTTAATTCATCTTCTCTACTGAAATAATAATGTGACAATATATATATATATATATAGAATCCTATCAAGATTACTTTTTAAAATAGCAGTTCAGAAGAAAAAGGTTCGGGAAAGAGGAGGGAAACACTACTAGAAAACTGAGTATTTTCAACGGAAAACGTCGTTGAAAATTTTCTACGAATTTTAGAGGCATTATTGACAAAACATAAGTTTTCTACGAATTTTCAACGAATTTCCGTTGAAAATCTCTCACAAACTAACAAACATGCATTTTCAACCAATTTTTTTTTACGAGACATTCCATTGAAAAAAATTTGGTTGAAAATGAATGTTTGTGAGAGATTTTCAACGGAAATTCGTTGAAAATTTATGTTCTGTCAACAATCTCTCTAAAATTCGTAGAAAATTTTCAACGACATTTTGTTGAAAATACTCAATTTTCTAGTAGTGAAGGGATGGGGGAGGGGAGAGTTCGAGCATATATTGAAGAGAAAGTCTCCAAATCTAGCTGACATAGATACAAATTGGAAGAAGGTTTGGTCACTCGATATCCCTCGGCCAAAGACCCTTTTTGTTATACTCCCTGGGTCCCAAAATAAGTATCCACTTAAAAAAATGGATAATTAAATTTTTAGAACTACCCTTAACTATTTATTCAAAAAAAAAGAACTACCCTTAACTAATGCACAAATATTCAAGAGTTGATCAAATAAATACATTAATATTCAAGAGTTGATAAGATAAATATATTAGAGTGTAAAGTTGTCATTTGGTTAACAAAGAAATCCAACAATTGTTCATTTCTTGTTTAAAAATGTGTGTCTATTGTGGACACTTATTTTGGGAGAGAGAGAGTATGTTGAAACCCTTTTATCTCCTAGATCTATGACTCTTTTGAAGAGTAATCTAATAGGGCTCCATGTATCATAAACTATCAAAAAACACAATATAACGCTAATTTTTTTTAGTAAACAAATGATAATATTCAATCTTACCTTTTATTCCTTATGTTAATTGATGTTATTAACACACTAGTTTTCTAACGTTCAAATGTATTTCAGGTTAATTTTCTTTGGAGAATACGGGTGCTCGGGTCCTGGCTCAAGTTTAAAATACAGGGTTCCATACGTGAAACAACTAAGCCAAGCACAAGCGGCTCCTTACATGAACATCTCTTTCATTGATGGAAAGGAATGGCTAGCTTTCTCGTGACATCAGCGACATTTAGAAACGCATATTCAGATTTATTGTAAAAATAATTTACGCGAAGCTTGTAAAATTAAAGTCAAAATGGGTAAAGACATCTTGTCAGAATCGGCCTCCATAATTATATAAGTAATTTGATAAAGGAATGTTCTAACATATATACAGGGTTCATACAAGAATTATACCTATTTAATAAAATAAGAGAGGGCCGAATCACATGTCATTTTATACTAACATCACGTACAAAATCACATGTGATTCACACGATCTTGCTATGCGACCCTTGCCACGGGGCCATAGGGTTCCCCGCACGCTTTTTTTTTGCTGTTAATGTAAAATCACATGTAATTTGTACGTAAATTGGTCAGACTCTTATTTTCTTAATATGTATCATTATCGTATGAACCTACCTCCATGTATATGTGTGTATGTAAAGAAATGGTTTAAATTTAGCTGATATGAGACTATAACAACTTCACATACATGCATTGTTGTTACGTAGAGTAATTTACTACTGATGTTGTCGATCCCAAACTGAAAGGTGAAATGATCAACGCATGCAATTTGTGTTTGGGAGAGAAATAACAAACTTTCGTTCTAATCTTATCGATCTTAGTATTTGAAATGCTTAACGTGTGAATTTATTATTAACTTGTTAGAGAAACGACTTAGAGTTAATTTCCCTTCTAATCTTGTCCGTCTGAGAGAAGGTCGTAGTTGCATTTGGGATTCTCTCCTTTTTTATGCCTCTAGTGCAATTAATAGCACGTAACTTGTTATATATATGAAGAAAGATCGAAAAACTATAATATTTTTTTTCTTTCTTACTTTCAAACGAGATATGCACATAACTGTATAAGCTAACCCGTACACGCTGCTTAAAAAAATTATGGTCACAAGGAAAAAAGCGCTCACATGCATAGAATAGTCGGCAAGTCGTCTTGGATTAATTATTTGGATACACTTGCAGTACGGTTCACAAAAATGATCGGGGGAGGCCAATGACACCCCTATGTCTTACTAATGGCACCCCTACAAAATGAATCCTCCTTACACACATCATTGTCAAAACCTCTTTTTATAATCTCAACATAAAAGTACAATAAATTATGTGCACCTACTAAGAGGGTGCTATTAGCACTCCCCAAATGATTTTTGTAAAATTCTATTAGATGATGCCCTCACTTCATGACAACATCTTTAATATATTCCAACTTTTTTGATTATATATATTTTGATTTTTAGTTTATGTTTTAATTCAATCCTTTAACCCTTCTCTATCTTATTTTAACTTACTTGGACAACTATAGTATCATGGTTTAACACTTTATCCCACTACATCAATCCATTTTCCTAATATCTCTAATTTGACGATTAACCTCTTCAAATCAGCTCGTCTCAATCATCTTAATTTTCTCAATGGTTAATATTATGATTGAAATATCAAACACGAACTTGTTTAATAATTTTTCTATATCTTGTTCTCCATTTCTCCCTTTTTTTTGTTTGACGAACGATTTCACTAGCAATTTCGTTGACTTCATCCATTGTGATACTAATTACGATTGTTCATAGCATTATAACCCTTAAAAAATACTAAATGCAAATTATGTTTCGAAAAAAATAGGGTATGAGCAGGTAAAGACTAATGCATGACCATTTCTACGGTTGATAGAGCCTGCCAATATTCCATAGAAGTCCAGATAGGGAAGCTCACGGTCCGTTTGGTTTTGCAAGATTGGATTGGACTTGAAGGATTTTGGAATTGAATTCTATTCCAATCCGATGTTTTGTTTTGTTTAAAAAAATTCATGGATGTGAAATTTAAAAAAGTTGTTTTTCACAAATAGTCAAAAAAATGCTTAGATTTGAAATCCAAAAAAATGTTTTTATAAGCACCCCCTAACACTAATATACAATGGCAGGCTCTTTTCATAAATTTCCATGCATCTAAAGTTTTTACAAAGAGGTTTGCATTTTGCTGAAATTTTGCAGAAAACTGGTCATAATCAGAGCACATTATCCGATGCATGAACCAAAACCCAAAATCAAAACACACGAATTCTTCTCTATAAAAATGGACAATTCATCAAGCATCCCCAAATCAAATCATGGCTTCCCAACAGCTTCACTTCCTCTTGATTCCCTTATTAGCCCCTGGCCACGCCATCCCCATGATCGACATGGCCAAACTCCTCGCACAACGCCCCAATGTGATGATCACCATCGTCACCACACCACTCAACGCCATCCGATACCGTCCTTACCTCCAAGAATCCATCAATTCCGGACTCCGGGTCGGGTTTCTTGAACTCCCTTTTCCGGCGGCTGAGGTTGGGCTACCGGAGGGATTTGAAAGTGGAGATGATCTACATTCTTTGGATTTAGTCCCTAAATTCACAGCTGCAGTTGATATGTTACAACAAAGACTCGAACAACGTTTTGAATCGTTGGATCCTCGACCCAATTGCATTTTATCCGATAAGTACATGCTCTGGACTGCTGATACAGCCGCTAAGTATCAGATACCAAGGATTATTTTTGATGGAATGAGTTGTTTTAAACAGTTATGTAGTCATTATTTGTATGAATCCAAGGTGTTCGATGAAATGCCTGAGTTAGAACCTTTTGTTCTCCCTGGATTGCCGGACCGAATCGAGATAACCACGTTGCAGCTCCCACCCGAGTTTAATAACAATCACATGGCACCAAGGGACCAACTCGAACGAGTTAGGGAAACCGAGTTGAGCGCTTACGGGATGGTGATCAATAGTTTCGAGGAGTTGGAGCAAGAATACGTTAACGAGTTTAAAAAGTTGAAAAACGGTAAGGTTTGGTGTTTAGGACCATTGTCATTAACCAATAATAACGATTTGGGAAAAGCAATAAGAGGAAATCAATCCTCAATAGACGAGCAGCGTATATTGAACTTTCTTGATTCCAAAGAACCCGAATCCGTAATCTATGCCTGTTTCGGTAGCAGTAGTCAGGTCATCCCTCCACAACTGATTGAGCTCGGTTTAGGCCTAGAAGCATCTAACCGCCCATTCATATGGGTGATTCGAGCCGGTGATAGAGCTAAAGAGATCGAAAAATGGATAAAAGAAAACGGGTTTGAAGAAAGAACGAAAGATAGAGGACTTTTAATCAGAGATTGGGCTCCACAACTCCTGATCTTATCACACCCTTCGGTCGGAGGGTTCTTGACTCACTGTGGTTGGAACTCGGTTCTAGAAGCAGTTTGTGCCGGCGTGCCACTGATAACGTGGCCGCTGTTTGCTGAGCAGTTCTTGAACGAGAAACTAGTTGTTCAAGTTTTGGGGATCGGTGTGGCGGTTGGCGCTCAATACGTTGTGCATTGGGGTATGGAAGATAAGTATGGGGTTACGGTTATAAGCGAGCAGGTTTTGAATGCGATACAGAAACTGATGGATTTTGGAAACGAAAGTAACGAGAGAAGAAAGAAAGTAAAAACTTTCGGAATGGTAGCGAAAAACGCAATAGAACCGGAAGGTTCTTCTCACAAGAACTTAACGTTATTAATACAAGATATAACGGAACTTACAAACGTTAAAAACCGAGTTCCCTCGAGTTGAAATTAACCATCTTCTCGAGTACGTATACAAGATTGAAAATCGTGATATATATATATATATATATCATAAGTAGTATGTAAACGATTGAAACACTAGTTTAGTGTACGTTGTTGCTTAATTAATCGGTCGATAATATCTTGAATCATTGATGTCGTATTGAAATAAGACGAACCCGTTTCCTCCATTGCTCTTTTCGCCATTTCTCCAAGCTCTCGAGCTCTTTTTCGTCTCAATTCTCCTTCTTCTTCTTTGTTCATTATACTTTCAATAGATGACTTTATCTGTTTCTTATTTACCAACACTCCAAATTTATCTTGATCTCCAACTGCAATAACAACCTCCATTCCAACACTCACTCCAATTTTCAAAACATCGATGATAAATCTTTCATTAAGAAACTGATCCGCAAATTGAGGCCACGTAACCATCGGGATCCCAGCGGAAATGCCTTCAAGAGTCGAGTTCCATCCACAGTGAGTTACGAAACCGCCAATGGCTTTATGCGATAGTATCAAGGCTTGTGGGGCCCAACCGTGGACAATTAGTCCTCGATCTTTTATCCGTTCTTTGTATCCTGACAACCATCTTTCGGATTCCTTTGTTGTGTGTCGTATGCACCAAATAAATGGCATGTTTGATGACTCTAATCCGAAACCGAGCTCGAATAGTTGTTGTGTGGAAACACTTGACATGCTTCCTAAGCAAACAAAGATTACAGACCATGGGTCTTTTTCATTAAGCCATTTTAAGCAATCGTGCTCGTTGATTCCGGCCTTGTTTCCTCTTTCGGCTATATCGAGCAGACTTTTGTTGTGTAGCGAAACCGGGCCAATGCACCATACCTGTTAGAAAATAGATTAATAGAAAGAGAAATAGTGCAGTAAAACAATGGTTAGTGATTAAGCATTGTCCTTAAGATATTATTAGCCCCGGTATCAAAATTCAAAGGTTATTTGGGAAGGCCAATACACCTCAGGATTGCCTAAAAAAGAATTTATTTTAAATGGATAAAGTTATCAGTGTGGATTAATCCATGTATATAGATTGGGAAGGATTTTTTTCATAGATCGAAGTAGCTTGTTTTTAATAGGAAATTTGGAAAAAAAAATCCATTTCCGTGTAAAGCTCCACCTAGCCGCTTGTTGAATAAGTCATTTTCTATATCATCAAGCCCTTAGCAAACATTCATGTATAGCCGATTGAATAAGCTGTGACTCTCTTTAAACTTGTTAAGCCGTTCAAAATCAGGCCACAAGATCACAAGATTCCATTATTTTTTCTACAAAACCTCACTATGAATAATAAAGAATATATATATATATAGAGGGGTGGATTCAAATGAGAGCTCAAATTTGGTTGTGAATGTGAGGACAAATGAGCGAATTTGGTTAGCGGTACGAAAAGAGAGGTCGTGATGATATCATCTACGTCCGTACCGCTCCTCGTGGAGTAGATCCCGCATCCAACCAAGTCTTTGACCAGGGAACGGGATAATTCCCACTACCGTTGGCAGGCCAGCCGGGCCGTGAGCACGGTGGGGACGGGCTTCCCAAAAAGCCATCCCGGGCCGGGGTCAGTATAGAATGAAGGGGACGGCCCTAATGTTGTGTTGGCAAAGCCAACTTCTTGGGTTTCGGGCGGAGAAAAGCGGACGTGGGGACTCGGGTAGGGGCGAGCGTAACTAAGGGATTCCATTTAGGGCGAGACAAAATGGGCGGGCACGGGCGGTCTGGTGTCCGAGCCGATTAGTCAGACGACGACTACTTCACTTATTAGATTAGTATTAGCCGAATGTGAGGATAAATGAGCGAGGGACATGTGTAATATTCGGAATGAATAATTTACAGCACTCTCATTTCTCCTCAGTTCACAACCAAATTTGAGTTTGCATTTGAACTTTTCTCTCTCTCTATATATATATATATAACATGGGACGGGTTTAGATAAGAACTCAAATTTGGTTGTGAACGAAAGACAGGTGAAAGCACGACATGTGTAGACTTAATAATAAAGAATATTCAGATTGGTTTGAATATTTTCCTTCGTTATTCGGTGTCTAAATATGATACTTGTCGCGCTCTCTCTTTGTCCTCACGTTCACAGCCAAATTTGAGTTCGCAATTAAAATTTCCTCTATATAACATTTACCTTTTTATCTTTGACCTTGGCAAGTTCTTCAACATACTTAGGCTCCAACTCCTCGAAGCTATTAACCACAATCCCATCTGCATCTTTCTCAGCTTCATCCATTCTTCGAAACATATCCACCATCTCCTTCGTCTCTCTTTTCCCCCAACTTCCAGCCTGCGATTTCGTAACTTTTATCTCATCAAAGATCCCAGGAACCACAAAAACGTCTGAATCAGACCCAATTTCATCTAGCACATTACCATTCATCACAATGTGTAAACACAAGTATGTGAAACATCCAGGTCCATGGAAAACAAGCCTCGGAATACCGAACCTTCGAGCTACATCGGTGGTCCACGGAAAGAGGTTATCGGAGATGATGCAACTCGGCGGCGGAGTTAGTCGCCGGAGAAGGTTTTCCGCCGGTTCTTCTAACATATCCATGGCAGCAAACAGTTTGATATGGAGATCAGCCGATGGAAGAAGGTCGAAATTCTCGAATCCTTCTGGTAAACCGACTTCGGATAATGGGAGTTGGAGTTCGAGTAGTTGGATCTTGAGGTTAGATTCGATTGCTCGATTGATGGCGGGTCGGAAACGATTGGCGTTAATGGGGGTTGTGATTATGGTGACGATGGTGTGGTGACGGTGGGCGAGTATTCGAGCAATGTCGACCATTGGTATCATATGGCCTTGTTGCATTAGAGGAAACAAGACGAAATGAAGAGAATCCGCCATTGTTGCAGGTTTTTGGAAGAGTTGGGTTAATTAATTAATTTGCTGGTTCTGTTTGAAGGTATTTGTAGGAAGCTAAATGACGTCAGCATTGATGTCATATGTTTGCCCAACACGTTACCATGTGTTTTGTCTGCATCCAATCAGTCGCATACTTTGACTTAATTTCTTCCATCACAAGAAAATATATTATATAGACATTGTAAAAAAAGAGCTGAAAAAAGGAGCTGAAAAGGAACCGAATAAGTTATTTTTATTCGATTAATCGAATTATTTAAGTCAAAAACCGAAATTATAAAACCGAACCACATGAGTTATTTTTATTCGGTTAACCAAACTATTTTAATCAAATACCGAATAACACTAAACCGTTTTGGTTCACATGAGTTATTTGGTTTTGGAATTTATTGATACCCAAAATATGTTTGCAATCATAAAAGTTTATGGATCTGTGTCATTGACGGACATCATAACATGTCAATATATAACACTGAAACTTCACATAAAATCGTGAGACCAACTTGTTTTCATGAAAACCGTGATTCCAATAAATAACATTGAAACTTCACAGCAAAATATTTGTGAAGTTATAAAAAACAGTAAATCTTCACAACCAGAGGCGGAACACAATAGGGGCCTAGGGGGGCCATGGCCCCTGCGTTTTATCCCTTAAATACTAGATATTAGAAATATTATCAATGAATTGTGCTTAACTCAGGTGGTTATGTGTATATGGCCCCTGTGTATGTGGTCATAGGTTCTATTCTCCTGTCACACAGTTTTTTTAATAATGAATTGAGCTTATCAATGAAGATGTTTTGTTGGGTTCGGCCCCCTTAATTAGAAGGTTTGTGTTCCGCCCCTGTTCACAACAAAAACATTATGAAGGCAAACATTCATAGTATTCTGCTGTGAAAGTTTAGTGTTATTATTTTATTTTGGAAGCCTGTCCCCAGGCTATTCCTGGATTAATCTCAGTCCTGATAAACTCATTAACAACAATTGTTGTGCCTTGAATAGAACCATGAACAAATGAGATATTTCATCACATCCCACGGCCTCAACCACCATGTCAAAACTCTTGTGGTTATTTTAGTGTTATTAGGTTTCAACTGTCTCACGGAGTCACGGTCTCATGAAAACAATTTGTTTCACATGATCCCAATTTGTTTATATATCTTTGTAGTATGTATTTTTAAAGAGTGTTAAAACAAAAGTCAAACGTTTATTTTAAATAATTATTGGTCACGTACGGTAACACAGCATGCAAATGGATAACAAGAAAAATGGAAAATTTTATGCTCTAAAAATGACTGAAAACAAGAATAAGGCTGAGACAACGTAAATATAAACAAAAATTTATAATGTATACAAATATAGATATAAATTTATAAAAACTATATATCAATTTTTTGTACGACCCTAGATGCAAAAAGCAATATTGGCTTCAACACAATGGCTCTTGGCCATTTTAACATTTGTAAGTTCCATTATATCTTGTATTAGTATTGTCAATGCTCTTCAACACAATGGCTCTTGTATTAGTATTGTCAAATTCTTGTAAGAAGATCCTCTCTCTTCTATTGCTTTTTTCGCTATCTTTGCAACTACTTTCGCTTTCTTTCTTCTCTCATTTCCTTGGGTTCCGATATCCATCATTTTGTGTATAGCATTCGAAACCTGCTCACTTTTAACCGTAACCCCAAATTTGTCCTCCAAACCCCAATGCACAACTCGTTGAGCCCCAACCGCCACACCAATTCCCAACACTTGGACTACTAGTTTCTCGTTCAAGAACTGCTCAGCAAATAGCGGCCACGTTATCAGTGGCACACCCGCACAAACTCCTTCTAGAACCGAGTTCCAACCACAGTGAGTCAAGAACCCTCCGACCGAAGGGTGTGATAAGATCAGGAGTTGTGGAGCCCAATCTCTGATTAAAAGTCCTCTATCTTTCGTTCTTTCTTCAAACCCGTTTTCTTTTATCCATTTTTCTATCTCCTTAGCTCGAATCACCCATATGAATGGGCGGTTAGATGCTTCTAGGCCTAAACCGAGCTCAATCAGTTGTGGAGGGATGACCTGACTACTGCTACCGAAACAGGCATAGATTACTGATTCGGGTTCTTTGGAATCAAGAAAGTTCAAGATACGTTGCTCGTTAATTGAGTTGCTGTTTCCTCTTACGGTTTTACCCAAATCGTTATTGTTGGTTAATGACAACGGACCTAAACACCAAACTTTACCATTTTTTAACATCTTAAACTCGTTAACGTATTCTTGCTCCAACTCCTCAAAACTATTGATCACCAACCCGTAAGCGCTCAACTCGGTTTCCCTCACTCGTTCGAGTTGCTCCTTCGTGGCTAAATCAACAGGATTGAACTCTTGTGGCAGCTGCAATTTGGTTATCTCAATCTGGTCTGGCAATCCAGGGAGAACAAAAGGTTATGATTCAGGCAAATCGTCGAGCACCTTGGATGCATACAAATGATGAGTACACAATTGCTTAAAACAACTCATTCCATCAAAGATAATCCTTGGTATCTGGTACTTAGTCGCTGTATCAGCAGTCCAGATCATGTATCTATCAGATAAAATACAGCTGGGTCGTGGGTCTAGCGATTCGAACCGTTGTTCGAGTCTTTGTTGTAACATATCGATTGCAAGTGAAAAGTTTGGGAGTAAATGTAGACCCGGTAGAGCATCTGCACTTTCGCATCCTTCCGGTAGTCCAGCCTCGGCTGCCGGAAACGGGAGTTCGAGAAAACGAACCGGGAGTCCGGAGTTGATGTGTTGTTGGAGGTTAGGACCGTATCGAATGGCGTTGAGGGGTGTGGTGACGATGGTGACCACCACATTTGGCCGTTTTGCGAGGAGTTTGGCTATGTCGATCATGGGGATGGTGTGTCCAGGGGCTAATAAAGGAATCAAGAGAAAGTGAAGCCGGTAGATGGATTCCGATGCCATTGCTGAATTCCGCCGGAGATTGTACGGATTGATAAATTATGAATTGGAATTTGATTTAGGAATGGTTTAGACTTTAGATTGGTATATTGTGGATTTATATAGAGAAGAATCATGCATGATTCTTGATTTAGATTTTGGTATAATTGATGAGTTTTCTTAGAAGTTTCAAAGGTTTTGAAAAGTGCTTGCATAGTTGCATGAGATTCTTGGTCTTTACACGGAAGTTAAATTCTAGAAACCAGCAAAATTTGAAGGATGCGAATTACCGGTGTTAATAGGTTGAATTTTACTTTGTATTCTCTTTAACCTTAACTAGAAGTCGTACCCGCTACAACGTAGCGGAATTTAAATATTTCATCAACATAAACTTTAAAAGTCTCGAATTCTTTGAAAATATCAAATCGTCTATTATTATGAACTTATGAATCAACATCCATTATTTTTACAAAACTCAAATACAATCCTAATTTAATAGGAACAAAGTAGCACATTTAGTATCTATTTGATTTGACGATTTTTTTTAATAATTTGGATTTTATGGAAAGATTTGGAGTTTTTGGTATGTTTGGTTTGTAAGATTTGGAATAAAATTTAATTTTATTATTAATTGATTCTTACAAAACAAGCATTTTAAACATTTGTAAGTCTTAAAAATTTAAACGATAACCACTTTTTATAGTACAGTATAGATATAAATATATAATGGTGTAAAATGAAAAGCTAAAAATGAAAATTTAAGATGCTAAGTTTCAATAAACAGCTCAGGTGTATTTATCATTTTTAATATTATTATTAAATACAAAAATATACATATTGGGCTCTTATGAAGGTATTGAAGAAACAACTATAACCGTATAATTTATAAAAATAACGTTTTTCCTTAATATGTTTTAGTTAATATACGATTATCTGTTAATATGAAAACGACATTAAATGAAAAAGTAAAATATATAAAACTTAATTAAATAATTATAATGTATAAACTGTAAGTTTGAGAAATAGTTCACTGCGTGTTTATGTTATTGATAATATCGTTAAGTTAAAAAAATATTCAATACTTGGTTCATTTCGAAAATATTAACAAGACCGATTATAATCGTATAATTTGTATAAAAAACATATTTATTTAATGTAAGTTGATATGATAGGGGTGTAAAATGGAAAATAAAATAATAAGGGATATGAATGAAATTTATAAATTAACATGAGTAGTGGGAGGTTTGTGGAAGTTTTTGGTGCTTTAAATATTGTACCTTATGAATAAAAGTTTGTACCTCTTAAAAGTGTAAACATAACCGAATAGCATGCTTTATATAATAGTATAGATTATGTTATTTTTATTCACTCAAAAATCGTTTACAGGGTTGTTTTCACGTGAGACCAGCCTGTTCACGTGAGACTGTGAGACCATCTTTTTACTTTTGAAACTTTACAGCAAACGCACTGTGAAGGTAAAAAAATCTGATGGGTTCACGTGAGACCAGATTCATATTTTTTTTACCTTCATAGTGTTTTTGCTGTGAAGTTTTAAGTGTAAAAATGTTGTCTCACGGGTCTCACGGAAATAGGCTGGTCTCACGTGATCCCAAGTCTTCGTTTACATCCTTAATTATTTGATACAACTTGTGTATACTCTTAAATCTTAAAATATATTTACTGACATTATATACAAAGAATTATATAGAGCTGAAAAATATTGAAGATATATGTATATAAATAAGGTATGTAATGATGTAATTGTCTAATATACATATTGATAGAGACTTAACAATCATATTAAATCCAATAATTAAAAAGATATCGGGTTCATTGGGATGGAGTGTGTTCAAATGACCATAACTCAATATATAAGTTTGAACAATCGTTTTTCTTTTAATTTTAACTATGTTATTCACTGTAAATTTGGAATTTTTATAAGAGTTTGAAAACGACAAATCTAAAAGATGAAAAGTTAAAGCCTAATTCAAAAAGATACGTAGATCAAAGTGTCGTTTAGTGGACGTAGATCACTATTTAAGTTTTAATTACTTCTCTAGCATCTTGCTAGTTTTAATGAAATTCTGTCGTTTAAGAAAAAAGATCACTATTTGAGTTGTATACCAATGTTTTGAGCCAATACACTCAATCGATCACATCAGGCCATAACACTTATGGTATGAATATTTTAAAAGATAAAATTGATAATAAATTAATAAATGTGTTGTTATTATGTCTTGTTTAAATGGTCGTTTATCAAATCTTACCTGAGTAAGTGTTTAATGGCAAAATTCAACACTACCACTTACTTACCGGGTAAAAAATTTAGTCCACAAAAACGGCATCGTATATAACAATTTACCTGGTAAGTGCTTACCGTGGCAAGAGTCGTTACAATCACTTACCCGGGTAAGACTCCTGGTCATTGTTTTCCTTGTCTTCGCTTTTATCGGGTAAGATTTTTGGTACTTGTTATATTCCTCCTGTAAGATAATATGGCTTGATAAACATTTACCGAATAAGCGTTTGATAAACGGCCCCTAAGTCTTAAGAAACTCTTTTTCAAACCGAACACCTGTAGAAATTGTTGTCATGTTAAACAATTTTATAACTTACAAACTAAGTGTGTTTATGAAAAAAAAAATTGGCTTATTTTACGAATTTATAAAAAAAGGTTTAGTTTAAATAAGCACAAATAAATTTTCTAAAAAGTTAATTCAAAAAATTGGTCAAAAAGAAAAAGTTAATTCAAAAATATTAACGACGTCATCATTTGAAGCTTCACCTTATTAATGATGTGTAATTTTTTAATTTTTTTATGGGTTATTAGTGATGAGAATGATTATTGGCTGTAAGTTTTTACATTCAGGAGGTAAATAAGAAGACAAAATGGGTCAAACATAATCCCAGATGAAAAATGTAAATAGAAGGAAAAAAAAACATAAGTGTGTCCAAAAACATGCCTACACAACGTTTTTAGTCCTCAAAATTCCCGATAGGCCCCTTCACAAACTACCCAAGGACGTACTTCTTGTTCAAGCTTCGAATCGACTGGTCATTGGGCCCAAAACGCATGGCCATTTTAGCCCAATCATGGGCCTCCAGAAACAACAACGCTTGATTCTCCACGCCAAGGCCCACATCAAAGTTACACAATATCTACTACTATATAATCATTGTTTACTGTTGTTGGTTTACTTCTGCTGTAATCGCTTGAATCATCAAGATCATGTTAACACGAGACGAACCCCCTTCCTCCATTGCTCTTTTCGCCATTTCCCCAAATTCCTTTGCTCGTTTTCTCCTCATCTCTCCTTCCTCTTCGTCACTCATTAAACTTTCCACGGCAGTCTTAATACCTTCCCGTTTAACCGTCAATTCAACCTTAAACTTATCTCGCTCTGCGAACAAAGTAGGAACCTCGGCACCAATTTTCACTCCAATTTTCAATACATCTATAATAAATCTTTCATTTAGAAATTGTTCCGCAAAATGTGGCCATGTGACCATTGGGATCCCAGCAGAAATCCCTTCTAGAGTCGAGTTCCATCCACAATGTGTTAGAAAACCCCCGATGGCATGGTGTGACAATACCAAGATTTGTGGGGCCCAACCACGGACCATTAGCCCTCGTTTTTTAATTCGTTCTTCGTATCTTTCTTCTAAGACCCATTTCTCGAATTCTTCACTTGTGTTTCTAATGAACCAAATAAAGGGTTTGTTCGATAACTCCAATCCCAACCCGAGCTCAATGGCTTGTTCCGTGGAAGCATCGGTTAGACTTCCGAGGCAAACGTAAACCACGGACCGTGGCTCCATTCCGTCGAGCCATTTCTTGCAATCGTGCTCGTCGATCGCAGCCTTGTTTCCTCTTTCGGCTATATCTTTTGAACTTTTGTTGCACATTGAAACCGGGCCGATACACCACACTTTTTTGCCTTTTGCCTTCGAAAACTCTTTAACGTAATTTGGCTCCAACTCTTCGAAGCTATTAACCACAATCCCGAATGAGGATTTCTCGGCTTCTTGCATTCGATCAAACATTTCGGTCGTTTCTTTCGTGTCTCCTCTTCCCCAAGTCGAAGCTTGCGGTTTCGTGACTTCAATGCGGTCGGGTAAACCGGGAAGTAAAAAGTACTCCGAGTTGGAATCAATTTCATCTAGTATAGTTGTATTTGTAACTATATGTATGCATAAAAAAGCAAAACATCCGGGCCCGTAGAAAACGAGCCTCGGGATGTTAAGCTTTTTTGCTAAATCGGAAGTCCAAGGAAACCCGCCATCCGAGATGATGCAACTCGGAGGCGGGCATAAATTTCGAACCATCTTTTCGGCGGGTTCTTCTAATAAATTCATGGCTGAAAACATATTGACAGCGTGTCCAGCCGTTGGAAGCAAGTCGAAATTCTCGCATCCTTCTGGCAAACCGACTTTGGCTAACGCGAGTTCGAGTTCGAGAACTTGGATCTTGAGGTTAGATTCGATTGCTCGGTGAATGATTGATTTGAAACGGTTAGCGTTAACCGGAGTCGTGATTATAGTAACGGTTGCACCGTGTTGGGCTAGTATCTTAGCCATGTCCACCATGGGTATCAGATGGCCTTGAGCCATTAGGGGAAATAAGACAAAGTGAAGGTCTGTGTGTGGGGAAGCCATTGGAGGTTCAGAAAGTTGGTTTGGGTGGTTCTTATGAACACTACTGAAGAGCTATATATATACATGTATATATATATATACACACACACACCAACGGGTTTAACCATTTGAAACCCTCATGAAATTGTGATAACTCTGAAAACCTGTATATCATGTGTTATTTCATATTATTTTTTTGTATCTATGCATAGTGTTTAGTGTATTAATTAACATATATTTGTTTTACAATTAGTTTGTTTCACATGTACTCGTTTTATAATGTGAAACCTTTTTATGTGTATTTTTTATTTCACAAACACTCCAAAAAGTTTCGTATTGTGAAACGAGTACATGTGAAAAATATATATATGTTATTCAATATTCTAAATTCTCGTTTTAGATGAAAATAAAATAAAATAACACATGATGCACAAGTTCTCAAGATTATCTTAAGTTCATTAGTTCTGGAATAAAAAAAAGGCCCTATACATATATGTATTCATTTGTGTATATATATGTACCACAATAACATTGTTAAATGCTTACCGATGTGTCTTTTATATTTGTAATTTTCGAAAATGAATGATAATATAAAAAGATGAGATGATAACTAAATGTACAGTAACATATGGGGCTCACATATGTTGGCCGGCCAAAAAAATTGGATTTTTATAGAAGGCATGGTCACCGCATTTTATGTTCGGCAGCATCTAGCACAGTTGATGCGACCGCTACGTCCAATGTAAGTTGCTACATCGTAAGGATGTGACTCGAACCCACTTACGAGAATTGGACATCCAATTACAATTATATCAGATCGGATTTAAAGTTTTAATATTCGAATTGAATTAGCTGGTTTTGGATGGGAGTTCAGAATCCAATAAAACAGAATTGATCCAATCCAACAATTATTCAAGCAATAAAAATATAAACCTTTCATCTAAATAAATGTTTATATTTTAATTTGTTACAAAATAAATATCAACTTTTAAAAGTAATATTTTATGGGTTGTTTGGTTTAAGCTAGAGATTGGAAATGGCAATAACTCAATTTCATTCCCTCGATTTAACATATAATGAAAATTTGAGCTCATGTGAGAATGACTCTACCAAATAGTTTTCTTTTATTTTTATTTTCATTGGTTATTTTTTAGGGAAAATTTCATCTACGTCCTTAAAAACTTACAATATTACGTATATATCCTTGTAAAATTTCAAACTTCGTATATACCCTTCTAAACCTGAAAAACTCACATATATATCATTCTCCCTAATTTAATTATTATTAAACATTTAAAAAATACAAATAACTAAAACTAAATTGAATTTATTTTAGAAATTACTAATATAACCTCCTTATAAATCTTTTCCAAAATAAAAAACCACCATCGACCTTCCAATATCAAAAAACGACCGTGTACCTCCCTTCCTAGATTACAATCATTCGACCCATCCTAAAATTGTCGACCCATCCCAAAATCATATATGAGCGTTAATGATCTCATTCTCGGGTAAGAATTCTTATATGATCGTTTGTATATGGTTCATGTTGCATTATGGAAAAACTGTACATTAGAGGGGGAAAATATTCACGATATGGATATATCGGAAGGTCGTTTTAAGTAGTAAGTTTTTTATGATAAAAAATTGGACTTTTTGTGGTAGGAAAATTGAATGTTAGAATGAAAAAGTGTTGTTTCTGATGGGTAAATGCAAGCAGCTTCCTTTGGTTATGTTCTTTGACTTCTGATACTTGCAGAAATCACCAAATCGATATCCTGAAGCACCTTTTGTTTTGATATTGTTAGGTTTACGATGGTTTTTGATTTTGAAAAAGATCTGTATTTTAGAAAAGATTTATGAAGAGGTTATATTAGTAATTTCTAAAATAAATTCAATTTAGTTTTAATATTTGTATTTTTTAAATGTTTAATCATAATTAAATTAGGGAGAATGATACGAGTTTTTTGCAAAAATATGGTTATTTTAAAAAAACTTTGTAAAAATAGGGTTGTTTTAATTTCTTTTGTAAAAATAGGGTAGTTTTTAATTTCTTTTGCAAAAATAGGGTAGTAAACCCCACAAGTATTTTAAATTGAATTCCTTTTAATATGACAATAAATTTAGTTACACTCTTAACTTCTTTTTAGTTATTATATTATACCCTCATTATATATTTTGTATAAATTTAGTAATTGTAATAGATAACTAAAACTAATTTATTATATTTTTAATAAAAATATCTCATTAATACTTTTGATGACATCCCTTTATTTTTTATTATATTTTTGTTATACTTTATGTATAAGTTTAATTCTTATAAATAAATAGTTAATACTAATATTAAAAATATTTATTAAAAAAAATTGAAAATACAACAAATTTGAGTTCGCATTTGAACTTTCCCCCCGCTCTTTCTCTCTCTCTCTCTATATCTATACTATATATATAACCATGCTAAACGGTTGGAGTTGGAATCTTAAGAGGTACAAACATTTATGCATGAGATACAACACTTAAAAGCATCAAATTCTTTCACCAACCTCCACTATCTATATAGTTTTATAAATTAAATTATTTTTAAAATTTAAGTTACACTTTACATCCTTATAATTAGTTATTTAATTTCTTTTATATCCCTTGCTTTTTCATTTTTCATTTTATATCTTTACTATATTAACCTAAATAATTTATATGAATCAAAAGACAATTAAAAAATAAGTTTCTATTTTTACAAATTATACCATTATAATCGTGTTGTCAATATCTTCAAAATAAGCACAATATTGAATATTTTTCGATTTAATGATATTATTATATACATGAATACGTATCGGGTTATTTTAAAAAAATGTACATTTTATGCCCTATAGTTATTTATTTAATTTCTTTACCTTTTCATTTTACACATTTATCTATACCAGAGTTATTTTTAAAAAATGTACATTTTATGCCCTATAGTTATTTATTTAATTTTTTTATCTTTTATTTTACATCATTATCTATACTATAATTAGTTTTTAAATTGGGAAAATTATTGTTTTAACCATTTTAGAAAATTATATACCCAAATTATTCAAAATCTCTCCCAACTTACCAAAATAACCAAAATTTTGAATAAAGCATTTCATATCATACGAATTAACTTTTCCATTTCGTATGGAATCTCACACACACACACACACTATTTCGTATCCATACGAAATGGCTTTATACACACACACACACACTTTCCATTTCGTATGGAATCTCACACACACACACACACCATTTTGTATCCATACGAAATGGCTTTATACACACACACTCCATTTCGTATGGAATCTCACACACACACACACACACACCATTTCGTATGCATATGAAATGCCTTTATACATACACACACACTTTCCATTTCGTATGGATATGAAATGCCTTTATACACACAGACACACTTTTCATTTCATATGATATGAAATGCCTTTATACACACACACACACACTTTCCATTTCATATGATATGAAATGCCTTTACACATTTATCTATCTATATCTATATTAATATATTATAAAAAGTGATAATTGTTTAGATTTTTAAGAGTTACAAATGTTTAAAATATTTGTTTCCTAAAAATCAATTAATAATAAAATTTTATTTTATTTCAAAACCTATACCAAACACAAACAAAATTTCCAATTTTTTAAAAAAGTCGTCAAATCAAATGGGTCTTAAATGTATTACTTTGTTCTTTTTATATTACGATTGTTCTTGAGTTTTGTAAAAATAATGAATGTGGCTTTATAAGTTCAAACGATAGACAAGTTGATATCTTGAAAAAGTCTGAAAGTTCTAAATTTAATGTTAATGAAATATTTAAATTCCGTTGCTTTGCAGCGGGTACGTCTTCTAGTATATATATAACGGGTCTAGATATGTTTGCCTTTATTTATCCCAAAATCTCCTAAATATTCACGTAATCTCCTTTACGCAATTCAAAATTCAAACTTATAGTATTTTGTATTTTTTGAAATAAAGATTTTAATTAAAAAATAATAATAAATAATGTAATCGAAAAACAATGATGTGTAAAAACCATTTAATTAAAAAAAAAATTAGATATATAAAAAAAATACAACAAACATGCAATAAAAATAAAAAAAATAAAATGGTGTAATTGAAATTTGTTTAAAAAGTTAAGGGGTTTAAGATGTAAAGATGTTTAACCTCTTAGATTGAAATTTGTTTAAAAAGTTAAGGGGTTGAATTTATAAAAATGTTTAATCTTGGAAACACCCCTATTTTTACAAAATAAATTAAAACAACCCTATTTTTACAAAAAGAAATTAAAACAACCATATTTTTGCAAAAAACTCGAATGATATATATGTAAGTTTTTCAGGTTTAGAAAGATATATACGTAATTTAAAATTTTACAAGGATATTTACGTAATATTGCAAGTTTTTAACAGAGTAGATGAAATTTTTCCTACTTTTTCCAAAGTAGAATCATCCCTTCATTGTAAGACGGAGAAAACTTCTCTAATATTAAGGGTAAAATTATTATTTGTTTAATTAAAAAAAATGTAACAGTTATTCTTTACTAAAACTGTGTTATTTTTATTATAAATATTTATTTAATATTTTATTACATAGTTTTTAATTAAACTTTGAATGTAGTCTTTCTTATATATGAATAATCGATTAAATCCATAGATTAATAGGTTGAAAATTCAATCAAAATTTTAAATGAATCCATTATAATTACCATATTCCAGAATCCAGATAACCAATAACAATATACGATAGATAAATAAATTATAAAACCCATCTAATCTGATTAAATAATGTAAGCACTTTTCAAATTTTCATCCTTCAAATTTTACACTTTTCTAGAATTTTTAACTTCCGTGTAAAGACCAAAAATCCCATGCAACCACTTTTCAAAAGCTTGAAAGTTCTAAGAAAACTCATTATACCAAAATCCAAATCAAGAATCAATCATTCTTCTCTATATAAATCCATTATATATCATCAATCTAAACCATTCCTAAATCAAATTCATAATTCATATTTCATATTTCATCAATCCGTACAATCTCCGGCGGAATTCAGCAATGGCATCGGAATCCATCTCCCAGCTTCACTTTCTCTTGATTCCTTTATTAGCCCCTGGCCACACCATCCCCATGATCGACATAGCCAAACTGCTCGCCCAACGGCCAAATGTGGTGGTCACCATCGTCACCACACCCCTCAACGCCATTCGTTACCGTCCTAACCTCCAACAACACATCAACTCCGGACTCCCGGTTCGTTTTCTCGAACTCCCATTTCCGGCAGCCGAGGTTGGACTACCGGAAGGATGCGAAAGTGCAGATGCTCTACCGGGTCTACATTTACTTCCAAACTTTTCACTTGCAGTTGATATGTTACAACAAAGACTTGAACAACGGTTCGAATCGCTAGACCCACGACCGAACTGTATTTTATCTGATAGATTCATGTTCTGGACTGCTGATACAGCGGTTAAGTATCAGATACCAAGGATCGTCTTTGATGGAATGAATTGTTTTAAGCAATTGTGTACTCATCATTTGTATGCATCCAAGGTGCTCGACGATTTGCCTGAATCAGAACCTTTTGTTCTCCCTGGATTGCCAGACCAGATTGAGATAACCAAATTGCAGCTTTCAGAAGAGTTCAATCGTGGTGGTTTAGCCACAAAGGAGCAACTCGAACGATTGAGGGAAACCGAGTTGAGCCCTTACTGGTTAGTGATCAATAGTTTTGAGGAGTTGGAGCAAGATTACGTTAACGAGTTTAAGAAGTTGAAAAATGGTAAAGTTTGGTGTTTAGGACCGTTATCATTAACCAATAATAACGATTTGGGTAAATCCGTAAGAGGAAACAGCAACTCAACCGACGAGCAGCGTATCTTGAACTTTCTTGATTCCAAAGAACCCGAATCAGTAATCTATGCCTGTTTCGGTAGCAGTAGTCAGATCATCCCTCCACAACTGATTGAGCTAGGTTTAGGCCTAGAAGCATCTAACCGCCCGTTCATATGGGTGATTCGAGCCGGTGATAGAGCTAAGGAGATAGAAAAATGGATAAAAGAAAACGGGTTTGAAGAAAGAACGAAAGATAGAGGACTTTTGATCAGAGATTGGGCTCCACAACTCCTAATCTTATCACACCCTTCGGTCGGAGGGTTCTTGACTCACTGCGGTTGGAACTCGGTTCTAGAAGGAGTTTGTGCTGGCGTGCCACTGATAACGTGGCCGCTGTTTTCTGACCAGTTCTTGAACGAGAAATTAGTGGTCCAAGTGTTGGGGATTGGTGTGGCGGTTGGTGCTGAACGAGTTGTGTATTGGGGTTTGGAAGACAAATTTGGGGTTACGGTTAAAAGGGAGCAGGTTTCGAATGCTATACACAAAATGATGGATATCGGAACCGAAGGAAATGAGAGAAGAAAGAAAGTGAAAGTACTTGCAAAGATAGCGAAGAAAGCAATAGAAGAGGGAGGGTCTTCTTACAATAACTTGACACTATTAATAGAAGATATAATGGAATTTGCAACTGTTAAAAAGGCCTTAAAGAGCCATACAGTTGAAGCCAACATTAATCGTGCATCTAGGGACGTATAAAAAACCGTCAATTCGTACAACCCAATTTAAACCAACCTGTCAACTAAATAAACTGTCAATCTGTTAAACCGTTAATTAATAAGATTGAAATTGGGTTAAAGTAACTAACCCAACCCAACCAGTCGGTAATATATAATTTTGATGGATTTTTATTTATATTTGTATACAATATAAAAATTTTATTTATATTTACCTAGTATGAATCTTATTCTTTGTTGTCATTTTTGGAGCAAGAGTTTCTCCATTTTTTGTGTTTAATTGTCGATATCCGTTTACAAGTTGTGTTTAATAAAAAATGTTTATAGAATAATGTTTTGAAATTGTAGAAATAAATGTTAATAATTGTAGTTCTAATAAGAATCTTTACGTTTATCTTGTATATTTTTTTCAACATCAATAATTATTATATATCAATAAATAAATATGAAATATTTAGTTTGAAATATACAAAAAAAAAAACTTGCTAAATTAATGAACAAGAACTCAAAAGATAAGAGGTTCCTATAAGAAATCTCCATATTGTTGGTTTATATAAAAATATGCAATTTTTTGTTTATAAGAATTTGTATTGAAAATGCTCTAAGAAGGTCAATGTGAAAGAATATTTTTTAACTCACTTAAAAGTGGGCCCGGTTAGAACTTAGAATTTGTCTTCTATTTAGACTTTGGAGAATGTTGGTTTGTGTAAAAATATACACTTTTTTTTACTTATAAGAATTTTGAATTAAAAATGCTCTAAAAGAGATCAATATGAACGACATTTTTTCACTCTCTATCTAGGACATTTTAGGTAAATTCAATCTAATCCTTTTGAAAAAAATAAAAAAATAAGTTGGGAGGCGTTTTATATTACAGGAAACAAAAAAGGTGTTACTATATACACCCTAGTCTATATCATGTCTCCCAATTAGATTAGGGTATATATGTCTACTTTGACTTTTTTTTTTAAGTGTTACCATATAAATAATAGACAGAGTGTTACATATAGATCAGGGTGTATTTGGAAAAACTAAACAAAAATTGGGAGGTGTGAATTGCAGATAACAGGAGGTTCATTGGAGCTACTTGAATGGATATGGTACTCACATACAAACTAGCGGTCAAACTTGTAGATTGCCTCCATAAACTCCACATTTCCACGCCATAGTTTCACTGCAAAACCATCCGCCATTAATGGCTTCTCTTCACTTTGTGCTCTTCCCTCTAATGGCTCAAGGTCATATGATACCCATGGTCGACATGGCCCGATTACTAGCCCAACGCGGTGCCACCGTCACCATAATCACCACTCCGGTTAACGCCAACCGGTTCAAACCCTCGATTGATCGAGCCATTAAAAACGAAAACCTCAAGATCCAAGTTCTTCAACTCCAACTCCCATCAACAGAAGTCGGTTTGCCTGAAGGATGCGAGAATTTCGACATGCTTTCATCAGCTGCCTACTTTCCTAAATTGTTCGCAGCCGCGGCTATGTTAATGGAACCGTCGGAAAACATTCTCCGGCGACTAACTCCGCCGCCAAGTTGCATCATCTCCGACAACCTATTATCTTGGACTAGAGATCTTGCTCACAAGTTTAACATTCCGAGGCTTATTTTCCATGGACCTGGATGTTTCACGTTTCTGTGCATACACATCGTGTTTAATACTAATATACAAGATGAAGTAGTCTCTGACTCAGACTACTTTGTTCTACCCGGTCTATCAGACCGGATAGAACTTACCAAAGCCCAAGCTGGCGTTTGGATAAGACAAGACAAGAACGAGAAGGGGGGTGTGTTTGAAGGATTGCAAGAATCGGAGGAAGATGCAGATGGGATTGTTGTTAATAGTTTTCAAGAATTGGAGGCCGAATACGTTGAAAAACTTGCAAAAGCTAAAGATAAAAAGGTATGGTGTATTGGTCCGGTTTCGTTATGCAACAAAAGTTTCCTAGATATAGCCGAGAGAGGAAGGAAAGCTGAATTCAACGAACACGATTGCTTGAAATGGCTAGATTCTAGGGAAACGGGTTCTGTAGTTTATGTTTGTTTGGGAAGTTTAACTCGTGCTTATATCGAACAAAATATCGAACTAGGTTTGGGATTGGAGTCATCCAACTTACCATTTATTTGGTGCGTAAGGCACACGACCAATGAACTTGAGAGATGGTTCTTAAAAGAAGGATATGAAGAACGGGTGAAAGATAGGGGTTTAATTGTTCGTGGTTGGGCCCCACAAGTTTTGATTCTGTCACACCAGAGTGTTGGAGGTTTCTTGACACATTGTGGATGGAACTCGACTCTAGAAGGGATTTCCGCTGGAGTCCCTATGGTTACATGGCCACATTTTTGCGATCAATTTCTAAACGAAAGATTTATTGTGGATGTTTTGAAAATTGGAGTGGGAATTGGCGTGAAGGTTCCGGTTCATGTTGGATTTGAGGAAATGATTGGAGTGTTGGTGAAGAAAGAAGACATGAAGAAGGCATTGGAAGGTCTAATGGACGAAGAGGAGGAAGGAGAAGCAAGAAGAAAGAGAGCTCGAGAGCTCAAGGAAATGGCAAAGAGAGCAATGGAGGAAGGGGGTTCGTCTTACCTTCACTTGACATCAATGATTCAAGATATTAGCGAACAAGTTGAAAAGAGAAAAACATCCGTTCAAGACATCATGCAGGAAATGTAAGTCAGATAAAAATATGTTGTCTTAATATCACGCATCTCTGATGATTTTCAAGGCTATAAAATAAAAAAAAAATCCGTACATATATAGGGGTGCCAATAGTATTGCCCAAGATTTCTCAATTTTTTGTGTTTAATTTTCGATATCCATTTAGAAGTTGTGTTATATAAAAAGTTTATAGAATGTTGTTTTGAAATTCTAGAAACATGATGTGATAATTCGGCTTCATACTAAACCATTTTTTTGTGTTTAATTTTCGATATCCATTTACAAGTTGTGTTAAATAAAAAGTTTATAGAATAATGTTTTGAAATTCTAGAAACATGATGGATAATTCGGCTTCATACTAAACCCGTCGTTACCGCATCTTCATAGAAAATTCTTAACTGAATCTTCACCAACTTCTTTAAAATAAAGAAAATAGAGATTAAGAATATTTTTTTGTTTCGACGGCATCTTCAAAATGGAGAAAGTAGGGGTGAGCATTTGACCCACAAGAACCGATCCGAACCGGGACCGGCACCGGTATAGTCCAACCGGTCCGGTTTTCGGTTCTTCAAATCCTCCATATTCGGTTCCGGTTCCAAACCGGGTTCGGTGCCAATTTTTCGGGTATTTAACCGGAACCGGCCCGGAATTTTAAAAAGTATCTAATTCTAATTTAATTAATTTATTATGTTTTCTAATATCTCAAAATAACCTTTCAAAATTTAACAAGCATATCTTTTGTAACATAACCATATAAATAACATATCGTTCATTTATTAATCATTAATGTGTCATAAAATAACCATATAAAAATAAGTAAAAATCCAAACTTTTTATCCGCGATGACAATTGTCTTACGCCATTATACAAAGACAACAATCAATTAAATTCTTTAATGTAAATCAAGATTTCAATTTTATTGTACACACGATGCAAAGGAAGGGGGGGGGGGGGCTGTATTGGTAATTGTGATGGTATTTTGTTGGTGATGGTAATAAAAGTATGAATTTTGAAGTTTGGTGATCAAACAACTCATATATATATATATAGATTTTAAACATGTTGATCTAGAACAAAAAAATCATAAAAAACATTAGTCATCTAATATTTATGATAAGTGATTTATATTTTTAAGAACTAAATTTTAAGGTTTTCCATTTGTATATTGTTAATTCATAATTGAAATAATAGGTTCTAATATAAAGCGGTTCCAACCGGGTTTTTGACCGGAAAACCGGGACCGGAACCGGTACCGGCACCGGCACCGGTATTGCCTATACGGTCCGGTTATCGGTTCTAATAATATCGCATTTTCGGTTCCAGTTCCAAACCGGTTCGGTGCCGGTTCGGTCCAAAAGCTCACCCCTAGGAGAAAGTATGAGATATGGTACACATATCTTCAAATTTAGGTAAACTTTCTTTTATAATGTTCCACCAAAATTTGAAATTTAATGTTTAGGTTAAATAAATAATATTTTATTAAAAATATAAAATATTTTAATAATATAATTAATGTTGTAATCTCCAAAATGAAAAAGGTGTTGGACTTGAATGTAATATTTTTTTAGAGATTTTGAATTTCAATTCTCCGCTTTAAAGAAATTACGGAGAAGCTCTTGAAGATACTCTAAGAACCTATTTTTTTGTACTTTTTTGTTTTTTACTTCTAATTTATTAAATTAATAACTCAAATAAATGTTCATACACTTAAAATTAGGTTAGACGTAACTCAACCCAACTCAACCAGCATGTAGGTAATGTATATTTTCTTATTAGAAGTACCATTATCAACATTTATATGTGTGTTTTGTATATTTTTCAATATCAATAATTATGAAATATTAATAAATAAATATAAATTTTTTTATTTAAAATAATATAGAAAAAACTTGCTAAATGAACAAGAACCTAAAAAAATGTGAGGTTCCTATAAATTAAAACTCTCTTAACAGCAATGTTTTAAAACCCGGGTTAATCCGGCCGGTCGAACCGGTTGGACCGGGACCCGGGGTAGTGACCAGGTTAACTAACGTCGGATTAATGCATATGATCGGTCCGTTTCAACCCGGTCGGGTTTCTCAAAACCCCGGTTAAACCGATGGTAAACCCGTTTCTCAAACCCGGTTAACCCGATTTTATATTAAAATTAAAAAAAAATGTGTGTTATGTGTGTTTTATAATGTATTTGAATTGATGTAAAACTTGTTGTTTGTGTAATGTGTGTTTTATAATGTATTTGAATTGATGTAAAACTTGTTGTTTGTGTATTTTTAATATTGGAACTTGTGGACATCAAATTATTACTTTATATCTATATATGTACGCAGGAAAATGAAAAAAATACAAGAGACTAAGAAAATTATTAAACCCGGTTAACCCGGCGGTTGAACCGGTTAACCCAGGACCCGATCACCATACCAGATCAACTAAAAACCCGAGTTTTAACACATTGCTTAACAGGATCAAAGGTAGGAGATGTCTTATATTTTGAGTAAATTCAACCAGTTCCTTTTTGAAAAAAGAAAGAAAGTTGGGAGTTGTTTTATATTAGGGTGTTACCATACATATATATATATATATACCCTAATCTATATAATGTTTTTTAATTGGATTGGGTATATATGCTACAATTATTTTTATATGTTATCATACACATCATAGACTATGGTGTAATTGAAAAAAACTTTTATATTACAGGAAGGGTGTCATCATTTACATCCTAGTCTACATTTTAAAACCTAATCTACATATATGTCCTTCAATTAAAATATATAAATAAACATGAATATTATAGTATTACCAATTAAAATAGATAAATACAATAGACTAGGATTAATTTAGAAAATAGACTAGGATGTAAAAAGAAAATCATTTTAAAAAACAAAAATTGGTAGGTGTGAATTGCATATTTGCAGATAAGAGGAGGTTCATTGAATGGATATGGTACTCACATACAAAACAAGCGGTCAAACTTGTAGATTGCCTCCGTAAAGTCCACATTAATGGCTTCTCTTCATTTTGTGTTATTCCCTCTAATGACCCAAGGTCATATGATACCCATGGTCGACATAGCCCGATTACTAGCCCAACGCGGTGCCACCGTCACCATAATCACCACTCCGGTTAACGCCAACCGGTTCAAACCCTCGATTGATCGAGCCATTAAAAACGAAAACCTCAAGATCCAAGTTCTTCAACTCCAACTCCCATTAACACAAGTCGGTTTACCCCAAGGATGCGAGAATTTCGACATGCTTTCATCAGCTGCCCACTTTCTTAAATTGTTCAAAGCCGCGGCTATGTTAAAGGAACCGTCGGAAAACATTAATTCTGTTTGATACGTGAATTAATTTAGTGTATCCTGTTACTGTAACACCCCAAAGCCCAAAGCAATGGACTGACCCAATAACTTCAAATCCAACTTAAAACCATGGTGGAAGTTATTGGTAACCCACTACTTGAAGCTTATAAGAGCATCTCCAAGAGCTTCCCCAAAATTTCTCCAAAATAGAGAAGAAAAAGTCAAAATCTTCAAAAAATATTACACTCATCTCCAACAAATTCCCCATTTTGGAGAACCAAACATTATAATAATATTAAAATATTGTAATCATCTATTAAAATATAATGAGAATTTTGCAAAAATGGTCATTTTAGAACTTCAATTTACAAAAATAGTCATTGACTACGCCAAATGGTACTACGCCATGGCGTAGTCCATATTTTTCCCATTTTTTGCAAAAAAGTCCCTCTGCTACGCCAAATGGTACTATGCCATGGCGTAGTCGGTCCCTGAAGTTTCGAAAAGTGGCAAAAACGGCCCCTTCAGGGACCGACTACGCCATGGCGTAGTACCATTTGGCGTAGCAGAGGGACTTTTTTGCAAAAAAATGGGAAAAATATGGACTACGCCATGGCGTAGTATCATTTGGCGTAGTCAAATGGCTATTTTTGTAAATTGATACTCTGAAATGGCCATTTCAGCAAAATTCTCAAATATAATTTCTCTCTCTTTATAGTTATTTTCAAAGTTTTTCATTGGTGGGTTCATGTGGTAATAATTTTTGGAGTAATCTCCATATTTGGAGAAAAACACCTTCTCTCTCCTACTTTCTCTATTTTGGAGAATGATATGGGGAAGCTGTTGGAGCTGAAATTAGGGTCAAAATCCCCATTTTATCTATTTTCCCCAAAATGGGGAAGCTGTTGGAGATGCCCTAAGGAGCTTCCAAATCTCCTTTTCTGCCATTGTAGGATTAGCTGTTACAATTACTGTTGATTTTTAGATTTTTTTTACTCTTCTCATCATAACTTTCATTAATCCAACCCGGATGAAGAAAGAGAAAGTAAAGACAACGGTGGAAGTATCGACGATACCAATGGAGGAAGGGGGTTCGTCTTACGTTAGTTTGACATCGATGATTTAAGATATTATCGGAAATAGTCTGAAGAACACGACACATGTCGAAGATATTGTTAAAGAAATGTAATCAGCTTTTCAAGAAACCAATTAACCATTTGTCTAAACCAAATATTTAAGTAATTTCTCTTTTGATTTTATTGAATAAACTGTAAAAATTAAGTCAATTCTATTTATATTAAAACTAATATTACATTATACAAATATTTGTTTTATACTTTTCGAAAGTCTTATTAATTATATTTTTATATATTTTAATAATCAATTGGTACATGATATTGAAGAAAAAAAAAACTTGATACCGTATCAAATCCACCCCTAACGAAAAGCATATTGGAGCTACCGGTAAAAAACCATAACCAGTTACGAACTGACAGATCGATCCCAGTCCCAGTCCGAAACCCAGGGAAGGGCCACCACGTGCCATCATATTATTCCTCCGTCGAAAGATAAAAAAAACAGGTTCGTGAATCGTTATAGAAGTTGCAATCGTATTATTTTAAAAACTTCAATTGTGCAAATGAGAATAAGTTTTCTTTGGTATAGTTGTTTTGCAAAGTTTTTCTACCACTCAGACCTAGTCCGAATCGTGTTACTATCAATTTTTTTAGTCAATTGGTGTCATCATTTAAAAAAATTTAGCTTATTTGTTTTTTATAGTCAAATTATGCCATCTTTTGAAAAAAAATTCCGGATCCGTCCTTAGAGCATCGGCGGCGGCCAAGTTCATCAGGTCCATGGACCGGTTTGTAAATTTCTCAACCGTTGGAAAGAAGCGCTTCCTTCCACGTGAAAGGGATGAGGTCCATGCAGTCGAACCGCTTCATTTCTTCAAATCATCCTCACTTTTATTAAACTAATTGAAAATATGAATATGTAATAATATATTTGTTTTTATTCTTCTCTTTGAATATTGCAGGTTAGCAAATAAACTAATTTACAACTATATATATATATATATTCATATTTTTAATTATATAAAAGTATTATACTTTTTAATTTACAAAAATATTATATGCTATTATGTATCATGTTCTTTTTCTAAAATATTATTAGAGTTTTTAATATTTATGATTTCTATTAATGTAGCTTCTGGTTTTATAAATTTTTATTATATAAACATGGACCAGTTCAGGATTAAGAAGGAAATATGGTAATTTTTCATTTGAGTTTTTAATTTTTTATTGTATAATTTTTCATTATTAATTTTTATTTTCGTAATAAGTAACTTTTAACAATTATTAATTTTTATTGTATAATTTTTTATTGTTATCCTTTAACTATAACAAATGATTTAACTATTATAATTTTTATTATATAAATTATGGACCGAGTAAAAGGTTTATAAAATGTGTAGGAAAAAGAAAACTGATGTGACAAAGTTATGATTGGAGATGCTCTTACCTAGTACCTACGCTGTCCAGACCGGACCCATTTGGTTGATCTCTAAATGGAGCTACTTGGATGGATAGCATTCACATACAAAACAAGCGGTGAAAACATGCTTCCCAATTTCCCATAAACTCCACATCTCTCCTCGCCATTGTTTCACTGCAAAACCAACCGCCATTAATGGCTTCTCTTCACTTTGTGTTCTTCCCTCTAATGGCTCAAGGTCATATGATACCCATGGTCGACATCGCCCGACTACTAGCCCACTGTGGTGCCACCGTCACCATAATCACCACTCCGGTTAACGCCAACCGGTTCAAACCCTCGATTTCTCGAGCCATCAAAGACGAAAACCTCAAAATCCAACTACTTGAACTCCAACTCCCATTAACAGAAGTCGGTTTGCCGGAAGGTTTCGAGAGTTTCGACATGCTTACATCAGAAGCCCTCTTCTTTAAACTGTTTGCCGCTGCGGCTATGTTAAAGGAACCGTCGGAAAACATCCTCCGGCGACTAACTCCGCCGCCAAGTTGCATCATCTCCGACAACCTACTTTCTTGGACTAGAGATATTGCTCACAAGTTTAACATCCCGAGGCTTATTTTCCATGGACCCGGATATTTCACGTACATGTGTATACACATTGTGATGAATACTAATATACTAGATGAAGTAGTCCGTGACTCGGACTGTTTTGTTCTACCCGGTCTCTCAGACCGGATAGAACTTACAAAACTCCAAGCGAAAGCTTGGGGAAGACCGGACAAAAAGGTGTCGGCGGACGTGTTTAAAGGATTACAAGAAGCGGAGGAGGGTGCGGATGGGATTGTGGTTAATAGTTTCCATGAGTTGGAGGCCGAATACGTTGAAAAACTTGCAAAAGCAAAAAATAAAAAAGTATGGTGTATTGGCCCGGTTTCGTTATGCAACAAAAGTTTCCAAGATATAGCCGAGAGAGGAAGCAAGGCCGAATTCAACGAACACGATTGCTTGAAATGGCTAGATTCTAGGGAGTCGGGTTCCGTAGTCTATGTTTGTTTGGGAAGTTTAACACGTGCTTGTATCGAATAAAATATCGAACTAGGGTTAGGATTGGAGTCATCCAACTTACCATTTATTTGGTGCGTAAGACACACAACCGATGAACTCGAGAGATGGTTCTTAAAAGAAGGATATGAAGAAAGGGTGAAAGATAGGGGTCTAATTGTTCGCGGTTGGGCCCCACAAGTTTTGATTCTGTCACATCCGAGTGTTGGAGGTTTTTTGACACATTGTGGATGGAACTCAACTCTAGAAGGGATTTCCGCTGGAATCCCTATGGTTACATGGCCACAATTTGCCAATCAGTTTCTTAACGAAAGATTTATGGTGGATGTTTTGAGAATTGGGGTGGGAATTGGGATGAAGGTTCGGGTTCGTGTTGGAGAGGAGGAAATGTACGGAGTGATGGTGAAGAAAGAAGAGGTAAAGAAGGCGTTGGAAGGTTTAACACTACTAGAAAATTGAGTATTTTCAACGAAAACTTTCAACGGAAAATGTCGTTGAAAATTTTCTACGAAATTTAGAGGGATTATTGACAAAACATAAATTTTCAACGAATTTCCGTAGAAAATCTCTTACAAAATGCATTTTCAACCAAAAACTTTTTGACGAGACATTCTGTTGAAAATTTTTTGGTTGAAAATGCATATATGTTTGTGAGAGATTTTCAAAGGAAATTCGTTGAAAATTTGTAGAAAAATTTATGTTCTGTCAATAATCCTCTAAAATTCGTAGAAAATTTTCAACGACATTTTCAGTTGAAAATTAATTTCCGTTGAAAATACTCAATTTTCTAGTAGTGTAATGGAGAAAGAGGAGGAAGGAGAAGCAAGAAGAAAGAAGGCTCGAAAGCTTAAGGAAATGGCGAAGAGAGCAATGGAGGAAGGGGGTTCGTCTTACGTTAACTTGACATCGATGATTGAAGATATTAGCGAACAAGTTGCAAAGAAAAAAACATTGGTTCAAGATATGGGGTAGGAAATATAAGATGGATAAATATGTGTTGTCTTAGGCCTTGTTTGTTTTTTTCATTTTAAGTTCTTAATCACCACTTTAAGTCTGATTCATTTAGACATTTTATAGCCGTTAAGATTGAAATCAGACTTTAGACTTCTCCACCTCTTAAAAAAAACAAACGCCACATTAATATCACACATTTAGCTCTGATGGTTTTTAAGTTTATTTTATTTAACTTTATGATTATGATGACTTGTATTCATGTGATGTGAACAATATTTTCCCTTTTTTTTGGTCCATTTCTCATCAAGCGAAACACAATAGGAGCCTAGGGGGGCCATGGCCCCTGCGTTTTATTCCTTTAATACTATATATTAAAAATATTATCAATGAATTGTGCTTAGCTTAGGTGGTTATGTGTATATGGCCCCTGTGTATGTGGTCATAGGTTCTATTCTCCTGTCATACAATTCATTTTATAATGAATTGAGCTTATCAATGAAGATATTTTGTTGGGTTCGGCCCCCTTAATTAGAAGGCTTGTGTTCCGCCCCTGTCTCACCCTAAAAAGATTCGAAAATACGTATATATATACTAGCAGGCGTACCCGCTGTAACGCAGCGGGATTTTAATGTTTCATCAACCCTAATTTCAGAAGTCTCAAACTTTTTAAAAATATCAAATTGTTTATTGCTATGAATTTAGCGGCCGTTGTGATTGCTTATTTAAAACAACCAATGTTTTTCTGTAAAATTGTTTATCAACTTATGTGGTGGCATATCAGAGTTTCATAAAATTGTTTGGATTAGCTTATGGCGGTATCACACTGGAATAAGTTAATAAGTTGTTTTTTAGGAGGTGTTTCGGATTGCTTATACATGTAAAAGGGTTAGAAAAAAGGTTAGAAAAAGGGTTAAAAGTCATAATGAGATTCTAATAAATTAGGAGTGTTTAACTTTTATCATCGATGTGGAATCGGTATAAGCTTCTTCTTTTTTCCCAATCCAAATACTCAAAGTAATTTATTAGCAGTACCGCACCGGAATAAGTCAATAAGTTGTTTTTATAAACAATCCCAAACACCCCCTTACAAACCGTCATCCATTATTTTTACAAAACTCAAGTACAATCATAATTTAAAAAGAATAATTTGGATTTTTGTGGAAAGATTTGAAATCTTTGGTGCGACCGTTTAAATATATAACTTAAAGTATATAATGTAATTTTTAAAATTGATCCACTAGGACCACTACGTAGTTATGCTATTTATATTATTAAATAATATGATTTGATCAAAAAATATTCAATACTGGGATCATTTATAAGATGTCGATGAGACGATTATAATGGTATAATTTGTAAAAAAAAGAAACGTATTTTTTAAAACATTTTAGTTAATATACGATTATCTATGTTAATACGATAAGGGTGTGAAATGAAAATGAAAAAAGAAAGGGGTGTAAAGTAAATTAAATAACTTATTATAAGGATGCAAAGTGTAATTTAAAAATTAAAACTAATTTGATTTTTCCCGTGGAGGTTTTTTAGGGTGGCAGAGCTTTATAAACTTGTATCTTGTGTATAAAAACTTATACCTCTTAAAGATTTCAACTTAACCGTTTATATTATATGGTATAGATATATATTTTTTTCCTTGACTTTTTTCTCGTTTTCTTTCCGTGATAGAATGAGTTTTGAGGATGTAGATATTTATCGAAAATAGTCTAAAGAAAACGACACATGGGGAAGATACTGTTCGAGAAATGTTATCAGCTTTTTCATCATTTTATTTTCTTTTTTATAAATTTTCAAGCAACCAATTAACCATTTTGCCTCAACCAAGTTTTTAAATAATCTCTCTTTTGATTTTATTGAATAAATTGTAAAATTAAGTTATTTATATTAAAATTAATATCAAATGATACAAATATTTGTTTTATACTTTTCGATAGTCTTATTAGTTATAGCTATACATTTCAATACCATTTAAAAAGTAAAACTTAAACATATGTAGTAAAAAAATATAAGTTTATAGATAAACTCTCATATTAATATATTCAAATAAATTTTAAAACGATATTATATCCTAGAAAATTAAAAAAAAAACTATGAAAAAGTTTGAGAAAAGTTTTTGGTACGGTAGGAAAAGTCGAGATTTTTGGATTGTTAATTTGACATTGATGTAATATGTACGATAAAGTCTTATATATAAGGACGCTCGATCTCTGTAATCTCAAGTTATCTAGATGCCGTTGATCACGAACAACTATGAGTAGCTCTAAATTGTCACATCGAGAATCTTTTTTAATGGTAGGTGTCTAGGGCGCACCTCGACCAATCCCAATGCCTTAAAAACAACAAGAATAAATAACTTAAAAGATTTTGTATCCAAATAAATTAAACATTGAAATATATATATATATATATATTTCGATCAAAAGGATCACACTTGGTTTTCAAGTGATATCGGCTATACGATTTCTTGAATTGATACCGCATTTTTGGCTAGTTTTTCAGTAATAGCTTCAATCATCAACGTCATGTTAACACGAGATGAACCCCCATCCTCCATCGCTCTCTTTGCCATTTTCCCGAGCTCCTTAACCCTTTTTCTTCTCGCCTTACTTTCTTCATCATCGTTCATTAAACTTTCCACGGCTTTCTTTACGTCATCCATCTTAACCGTCACTTCAATCTTATCATGCTCTCCGAAAGGAACCGGAACCTCCGCGCCAATTCTCACTCCAATTTTCAACACATTTACGATAAATCTTTCATTTAGAAACTGTTCAGCAAAATGTGGCCATGTAACCATCGGGATTCCAGCCGAAATCCCTTCTAGAGTCGAGTTCCATCCACAATGTGTCAAGAAACCTCCAACACTCGGGTGTGACAGAATCAAAACTTGTGGGGCCCAACCGTGAACGATTAAACCCCTATCTTTTATTCTTTCTTCGTATCGTTCTTTAGAGATCCATCGCTCAAATTCCCCTTTTTTGTCCCTTGTGAACCAAATAAACGATACGTTCGATAACTCCAATCCCAATGCAACCTCGATGGATTGTTCGGTGCTAGAATGCGACAAACTTCCCAAACAAACGTAAACCACCGAACCCGACTCCTTCGAATCGATCCATTTCAAGCAATCGTGTTCATCGATCGAACCCTTTTCCCCTCTCTCGGCTATATCGAGAAAACTTTTGTTGCATAACGAAACCGGCCCGATACACCATACTTTCTTACCTTTTGCCTTTGCGAATTCTTCAACGTACTTCGGCTCCAACTCTTCGAAACTATTAACCACAATCCCGTATGCCGCTTTCCCAGCTTCTTGTGTACGTTCGAACCTCTCCTTTGTCCTTTTCGAGTCTCCTTTTCCCCAACCCGATGCTTGGGCTTTCGTAACTTCAATCGGGTCGGGTAAACCCGGTAAGACGAAATAGTCCGAATCGGATTCAACTTCATCGAGTATATTTGAATTTGTTACTATATGTATACATAGGAACGAAAAGCATCCGGGCCCGTAGAAAACGAGCCGAGGGATGTTTAACCTTTTAGCCACATCCGTAGTCCACGGAAAACCGTTATCGGAGATGATGCAACTCGGAGGTGGGGTTAGTTTTCGGATTTCATTTTCGGCCGGTTCTTCTAACATTGCGATTGCGTCAAATAGGTTGAGTGAAAGTGTAGCCGATGGAAGTAAGTCGAAACTTTCGCATCCTTCTGGTAAACCGACTTTGGCTAATTGGAGTTGGAGTTCGAGAAGTTGGATTTTGAGGTTAGATTCGATTGCACGATTGATGACCGATTTATAACGGCTAGCGTTAACCGGAGTGGTGATTATGGTAACGGTGGCACCGCGTTCGGCTAGTAATCGGGCGATATCGACCATGGGTATCATATGGCCTTGAGTCATTAGAGGAAATAAAATGAAGTGAAGATTGGTAGATATGGAAGCCATTGGAGTTTCTGAAGTTGGTTTTTATTATTTTTTATTATATGAAACTGGTTTAAGGACTACTTGCTTGTTTGCCACGAAAATAGCAGGTAAAATGCGACGTGTCCTCCTCCTCCTTCTGTGATTTGGTAAATGTTTTTTGTTTTTTGAAGGATATGGTAGGCAAAGCCTATACTAATTCCGGCAAAGTTTTTTTTTACTGTAATAATCAATCCTGATAAATTTAGTGGCTATAGTTGTTGAGAGCACCTGGATTCAAACCCTGAGTGGTTAGGATATTCCTTCAACCCCCAAGCATTCGACCAATAAGCCACAACCCTTGTGATTTAGTAAATATTTATTTATTGAATAAGTATTTACCGGATATCATTTACGTTACTGATAATGGAACAAGATCTTACTCAAGGAGAGGCATAAAAAGAGGGGCGGATTTAGTATGCAAAAGGTGGGAATGGCTGATGGGACACCATTAAAAAAATTCTTTTTTTAAACATTCTATCAAATAATTTTTCGCATGTGTCTCCACGGCCCCCACCAACAGGAAAAAATTTGAAATCAATAAAAAAACGAAGAAAGGTTATCAAAATCAATAAAAAAAAACTTTAAAAATCTTTTAAAATGGTGGTATTAGGGGAAAAATACATCAAATGATTTTACAGACCTTTAATCTACTTTAAAAGGTAGGGAAATTTTTTGGATCCGTCACTACATAGCAAGAATTAAATTTTACACAATAATTGAAGGAGAATACTTTTATCGGGTAAACGTTTATCGGATAAAAGACACTTACCAACAATCAACTTTAATGACGGCCATAGTTATTCCATAAAGGTAAGTGAGGTGGTGACTTTTACCGTAACGTTTGGTAAACGAGTCATAACTTTTTTTTTAACCAAAATCTATCTTTTTTTTATCCTCTATGCTAAAATAGAAAAAAAAAAGGTAAATTTAGAGAAATGTCTAAATTTAAAGAATAAAAATCAATAATATTTTAATTATATCTAACCAATTAAAGTTATATATTGAAGTTAAATAAGTAAAAAAGATAAATAATATTTTATTAATATAATTAACCTTATAATTGCTAAAAATTGAATAATAAATTCGGTGTGAACTTTTTTAGAGATTTTTAAAAGTTTTTTTATTATAGAAAAATTTCAACATAACGGTTAAAAATAGTTTTCAAAAATGTTTTCTATATACATATAATTATTATTTTATAAAACACATAGTCTATAAAAACTCATTTAAACTCTAAACTCAATATACTATTAAAAAAATATTAGAATATACCATTTATAAGACTAGCTATAAACAAGGTTTTAAAATATTACAATATACTATTTTATAGTTATACATTAAATTAACCATAAGGATAGAAAGTGTAAATATTAAAATTAATTTATACATATTTATGATATTTAATAATATAAAGTTAAATCCAAAAATATCTAAAAATATTCAATACTAAATTTATTTTAAACGTATTCACGAGACGATTATAACGACATAATTTGTAAAAAAACAGATTTGTTAATGTATTTTAGTTAATATATAATTATACATGTTAATATAATAAATGGATAAAATAAAAAAAGATTTAAAATAAATTAAATAATTAATTATAGGATGTAAAGTGTAAAAAGTGTTCAGAAAATCTATTTTTGCGTAAGGATGTTTTTTTACCTTCTATCAAAAAAACAATCTTTACGTAGAAAATCCATTTTCTAGATAAAGTTTGTATTTATGCGTAAACTTCTTTGACTATTTTGAGAAGAGATTTTAAAAAGTTACTAAAAAATGAATTTGATTAATGAGATTAAATTTTCCTAAATCTTTTCAAGATTATGATAGCAAGGAACAACTTCAATGATGATTTGATGGAATATACTATGTCTCATGATGAACAATGTTGCAAAACATAAAAACGTGATCTTTTCCATATAAATATGATGTTTTGAAAAATATACCTTGTGATGAATGAATTTGCTGAAAAGTCGTTTGTATCACATCAGCAAACAAAAGTTTGAAGAATTTACGGTATCTACACGAACCATCGAATCAACTTTGTTCATTAATAAGAGAGCGTTATCGTCTTTTCACTATTTATACTATTCATGATGTTATTTGAGTGCTTGACCCGGTTCAAAAACTCACGAAAAAGAAGAACTAAACATGGATTTGGGAGAAAATAAGTGAAAATTCATTTTTTACTTATTTATAGATTTTATTTAATACAATAATGATATCAAAAATCTCACGTGATAATTATGCAATATTTTTCGTAATCATATGAAGATTTCCATAATTTGTAATTGTATAAACTATAAAATAACATATTTATTATTATATATAATATTTCTATATAAATTTTAAGAGAGTGTGTGTCTATATGCAACATGTGTCATTTATTTTTATATATGGAAATTTATTATTTTACAATTTACGTGACTTAAGAATTACTAATTTTTCATTTATGTTATTTTTATTTTTTATGACATATAAAATAAGTGTTATTTAATTTTTATTATAATATTTAGTTTTTATTTCAGTAATTTATGTAAGATTTTTTATAATTTTCGTTAAAAAGTACATGTAATATCTACAATTAAAATTAAAACGTGTTTGGCCTAATGGTAAGATAACATAATAGGAGGGTCAGTGGATGGTATCTCTGACTACCCGGATTCGATTCCCCGTGGCTGCATGTGATGATATCCAAACATTGGTCTGCCACTTAGTGGTGGGCCCTAGTCAACGGGGATTAGTCGGGTGCCCGGAACGTATGTGTGTTTCTTGCCGTTCAAAAAAAATGTATCTACAATTAAAAAGTACATGTGATATTGATCATAATAAATTTATGTGGAAAATAAATTTAAGTTATCTACAAAATCATATGTGATATTTGGAAATTATAAATTATTTTTTAAAGTATATGTAATCTTATACATATTAAATGTATTCTGATACACATCACATTGATTCTGTTTTCAGTATTTGTCTTTTTCTAATTTTAATTTGAATCGTTTTCATATTTAAATCACATGATTAAAAAAGGATGAGAAAAATCAATTAATTATGAATCACATTTGATTTTAACAAAAATGTAATTTTCTTTAAATACCGAACTCAAATAAAAAAATTATCTAAATGAAAATTTAAATACACGTAGTATAAATGCTTAAATAGAAAATAATTTTTTATATAAAAAATCAAATCACATTAAAATCACAAATATAATAAAAATAGAATTTAATTTAAATGACTTTAGTAACTAATATACACAATATTACGTTTATGCCCCTTACTTTATTCATTTTTTAGAATTATTTATTTAACGTATTATTTAATGATAACAATATTACGATATTACGATTATGCATCCATGTTCAAAAAGAATTCGGTTACCATTTTCGTAAGAACAGTCAGTCTCTATCTCTCTCTCTCTCTCTCTATATATATATATATATAGAGATAGAGACTTTTCCCGCAGCAAAAATCGTGCGTGTCATTTTTGATGTTAGTACAAAATCACATATGATTTTGTACATGAAAAAAATTTCACGTATAAAATGATTGGCTAAGGATTGTCCTCGCATTCTCGTAAATTGTTACCGTTCTCGCATGAATCCGTCTGTCTCTCTCTATATATATATATAATTATATTAGTCCTCTCTTATCATGTCGACTATTGTGTCATCTAATCTGTGCACCAAACGTTATCTTATGGATAAAATTTTCATCTACAACTTTTAGGCCTACAATAACACAAGAACTAAACCAAACTAATCCAGTCTAGATAAAAAAGGCAGTTTCTTTTGGTGCATCTCTACAAGTTCAAATCCAAAAATAATGATTTGCCATGAAACCATCCACAAGACTGAATTTGAAGTCCAAGAGACCCATGTACAGGATACTGAATTTGCAAAATCACCCAAAACAAAATTCCAAAAGTTCTCGGTACACAAACTTGGTGCACATTAAAACAAAGTAAAATAGACATTTTTTTGTTTCTTCTTTTCTAAAAACACAACGGCCGGATTACAAACTTCGAAGCTATTTCATCGACCAATTACTGAGGAGGTGGTGGCGGTGGAGGGCGCATTCCTTGGTTCTGCATTTGATGCCCTTGAAAACCTTGTGGAGGTGGTGGCGGCATCATCGGCCTACCCATCTGATTACCCGGTGTGAAGCCCGGCATACCGCCGCCACCAAAAGGGGGAGGTGGTGGTGCAGGTAGGTTCCCACCAGGCGGCATAGGCCTTGGTCCGTTTCCCATTGGCGGTGGAGGAGGCAGAGGGCCTCTAGAAGAATTATCGATAGATGATCCTGGTGGTGGTCCTTGTGGTGCAGGCGGAGGTGGTGGTGGTGGAGCCAGGGGCCTAGGTGGTGGAACACCAGGTGCTGATGTTCCATTAGTTGTTGCAGCTGAAGGCTTGTTTGCCTCTGGTGGTTTTGTTTTGAAGTATAGCTGCAACTGTACAATAATAATACATCCAAGAAGGATCAGAAGAACACTATTGATGATAAATTGGACCAGCATTCAGAAAGATGTACATGCTTATGCTTATCTCCACTCCATATGTGCTTGCCAATATAAATAGGGTTAATAACTAAATTAGGCATTTTGGAAGAGAGAGGAGGGGGTGGGGGGGGGATCACAAAATAGCCAACATTTCCGGGTTTACTACAAGATAAGAACGAGTTTGCACATGTGCATACAAGTAATTGAAGTTGTTTCTTGGTTTTTATGCATGCACATGTGCATACCGGACAAATTGCTTCCAAATTACTTGTATGCACATATAGATACCGTCCAGATGAACGGTTATCAGGGTGTTCCTCATTTTTATTTTGCAGTTTTCCCCTGAACCTGATCTTATATACACACACACACACACATATATATACTAGCAGGGTACTGATGGTCTGTCCCAAACTATTGCCAATCTAAATTAAGGAACATTGATTTTTGAGGTCAAAGCCATCACTTCCGAACTTTAAAACCGATATGGATTGGTAACAAATTTAACACAAATTTTGTCTACTCCTGTTCATGTTAAAATACTTGATATAACTATCAGAGTTTTTCTAAAAGCAATCAAGATTATTTTGAACATAAAAATTAGTTGCTTTGACCATGGAAATCAAAGTGGTGTTTTTTTTGAAACAGTGATACAAGTGTTCAAGGGCATAAAGTAATACCGTAAACATCTTGGAATCTGGGTCCCAATGAGAGAAGAACTTGGGGGTAGATTTGTCAATTTCTGTACTAGGAACCTACAACAGGAATTCAAAGTTAGCACCAGCACAGTTGCAAGAAATAAAATGAGGGTCGAACCAAAATACCTTAAAACCAATGATTTCATATGGTTCGGCCGCAAACAGAAGATACTGATAACTCTTGTCAAAAGATTGGACTCTCTGCCAATGTAGAGTAAAGGGAAGAGTCATTAGGGGCATGATAAATACTTCAAAAGAGTAATTGGTGACTTCAATTAGTACATACAAATATGTTTAGTGGCATCAGACATTTGATGTAATGGAGATTTAGAAGGGATTTAGATTAAGCTATAATACAAGATAGGAGGTGAGGAGAACCTTAAGTATCACTCCATCTAATAAAAATTGCAATGATTGGCTTGACATAAAGTTTATATCTAAAAATACCCTTCTATGGAAACAAAATAAACAAATCTTGTGGACGCATATCAAAATTGCTGAGAATGGGTAAAAGGTACTTTTAAGACAAAAACTGCCTAAGGAAGGAATCCAACAATTTTTTTGGGATACATCTCAGAGAGGAAAGTGTTATGATTTCATGAGATGGATGATAAAAAGAAAATAACAGGATCATCAAGAATAATGGCAAAATGCATGCTAATAACTGAGCTTTCTTAAGGCATCAAGTTTCTACATGATATCCTGCTAATAAAATTACCAAATTTATACTTCCTCAATCAGGGGCGGACCTAGGGTCCCATGCCCCCCCCCCCGGCGGCTCACTTGATTATCGCAAAGGAAAAAAATGGCGTCTTGGAAGGTGCACCCGCTTGATTTTGAGGGTGTTCTGAATATTTTAAAATCATACGTAAATCTAGATTCCGTGGGATGGTCTAAGCTGGCCGAATTAAAGCTTTCCATACAGACGGTTTTGGGTTCAATCCATACCTAAAGCTCTCCATTCAGACGGTCTTGAGACTGATCCTTTTTGCCTTCTTTTTACATTTTAAGCAACATATACATCCAATGGTTTTAATGAGTATCATCAGAGGGAACTTTCTTTATAGAATTCTAGTAGCTTCCTACTTCCTTCAAATTCATCTAAAGGTAATATTTTAAGATGTTTATTAATAATATAATGGAACTAGATATTCAATAAAAAAATTCCTGTCAACATTTGGTGGCACAAACCTACAAATTCTTACATTTTGAGCAAAGGCTCAATCGCTTTGGGACGGAGTAAGGCATGTTTATTACTTTTTATGATCACAATAATCTTGGCACCCATACCCTAAGAGACTAGGACCATGAAGAGATAAAGTATGCTGCAATATACTCACCATGTCCAGGCTACATAATAGTCATTTCGGGTTGTCCCAATATAAATTTGTTTCCCATGATTAATAATTTTACCGCTGTATAGTCGGGGAAAACCAGTCAAAGCTAGGCATCATGTACCGAGAATATAAATTATTGTAGTTGAAGATAAATCATTTTCATGCTTTCCATGCCCATGATGGACAAATAAACACACACCCAGGGGAAGAAAAGGATGAGCTTATAAATTACTGTAGTTGAACATTTTTCATGCTTTTTTTTGGAAAGTGCCTAGACTAATCCCTGGCAATTTTAAGACTGCTAAAGCATACAGCCCTGAGATAATTCCCCAGTGGCCACAAGTTATTTGTGCCTGGATTCGAACCTGGGGTAGATGGGTTATCTAGCCTCATCCCGCACAAGCCTTAACCAGTACGCCACAAGCCTTGTGGTTATTTTTCATGCTTCCAATACACATGATGACAAACAAACACACTCCCAGGGGAAAGGATGAGCTTATAAACCAATAAGCTGATAGAGGTAAGATTAGTAAAGGTAAGCTTCCATGTCAGTGCCTTTTAAAATTTGGTCATTTAAATTTGGGCTAGGGAGCATTACGAAATGACATCATATATACATACATGCCTACAGACATGGGCACACACACACACACATAATTTTATTTATATATATAGTTATACACATACACACACATAAATAAGATGACGAGCACAGGGGAATTGCCATTTTGTCATCAATTACAAAAGTTGTGGAAAAGTAAAAAACATGGCATACCTGCTCAAAGGATGACATAAACCGGTGTCGTGGTTTGGTATTATCTTCAATTTCGGGATACTCAATCTGCATTAAGACACGGACGCCAAATAAATGGAAAATAAAACAAAAAAAGGCATATTACTTGAATCGTGAATATAGCCATTCACAAAGGTATATAAAATTAACCAATAATTAACAGTTTAACACTTCTTAAGACCTAATCACTTCTACCCCCTTCTGTTTATACTTCTCCTAATAACCAACCTACTTGACTAATTGACCAGCCCCCTATTATCCCTACTATCTATATGTGTAACAGTATGTTTGGGTAGAATCAATCTTAGGGGTTGTTTGCTTTTGGCTTAATGAGATGAGCTTAATGGCTTGATGGGCTTGTTTGCACAGCCATACAGGAGAATTTACTTGTGTCTTAATGGGCTTATTCACACAAACATATTGGCTTATTCGGTCAGCCGGATAGGGTGTCTTGAGTGGAAATCATCGCCCTAGGAAACTTTTAGTGGGAATTCCATGGCGGTGCAGCACTTGCAAATCCCACTTTATGGAATTTTGGAAGTCTCATGAACGAAAGATAAAGAATGGGATCCTTCATCTCTTACCACTAGTATCTAGTAAATCAATAGGATCAAGGGTAGGTTTATAATTTATTTTCTCATTTGTAAAAACTTAACGATACTGACTATGTAGAATGAGTGTAAAAAATTCCACTTTGAATCAAGCATAATGCTTGAGTAGGCATAAATCTTCTTATTCAAGGGTGTTGATTCGACAAATATCCCCATAGCCATAAGTTCTTTTCTATAAAGTAACCATACGTTCATTTCTAGCCATTCTATCATGCATCATTCTTTTACTATATTCTGCAAAACGGACTTTAAATCTCCTACCTTGCTTGATCTCAGTTTAGAAAAGAGAATAGCTATTGATGATTAAAAAACTCAAAGCATATAAAGACCAGAAGTGTATGCTTCTAATGATATTAGGTTCTTGGAAATGGTTCATCTTTAATCAATTTCTCATTTCCACATCTTTCCATTTCCACCAAGGCCTATGTTCTAAGTACATAATATAGTTTCACAATTATCACAATCCATTCAACACTTCCACTACACTCGCCTGTTTACAAAATGGAGAGAAGCAACTTCTGTGGAATTCCTTCATTCATCATGACTCATCTTTTAGCAGGTGAAAAAGAAGAAGCTCTATTAGCAAGTAGAAGGGATGCATACCTGGAAGAGCAAAGACCTTTGCTTTGTCTCCGGATCAAACTGCTTTGTCACTCGGTAACCAGGCCGACCAATTTTAACTACAAGACCATTAAAAATGATGTTAGACCACTCTAGGTCACAAAGAAACGTGATGGAAATTTTGTAGGCAGTTCATGTTTTCCATAATTTAATACATCAAACTTGCTAGAAAAATGATAAGGAAACCAGATAATGAAGAGGCAAATCCAACCAAGAATCCGATAATACATGTTCATGCACCAAAATACTTGCGTTTAAACAAAGTGTAAATGCTCAATGAATGTGTAATTACTTAATGATGCAAGAAATACTAAATTATAAATCATTCAAATAAGATAGAAGATTGCATCTAGCATAAAAATGATGCCATTTGACTGTAATATGTAAACTATATTTATCTTCATGAAATTAGCAAAAAGTCATCTTCAATTGAACTGCAAAACAATATGGTGTTCATACCTGTCTTTCGGAGGTTAACTTTACGCTTGTGAGGCTGAGGCTGTGCAGGGGCATCTTTCGCCTCGCGAGCAGCTCTCTTGGCCAAATTGGTCTGATGCCTTTTCCCCTGTGTGTGCGCCAAGTAATTCCCCTCATTATTATGCAATGTTAAGCATAGCTTGCACTCATAGCTACAAACAATAAATCAACAGAAAACGCTACTTCACATTCGTCATTATCAATTACTACCACAAATGCACCATTTGTAAATATAACCTAGGGTTTACCTTCCAAGGTGATTGCGCATGAAATACGGATCTTTCGCAAGATCGATAGTCTCAAGGGCGAGCCTCCGCAGCCGTTCACGGCGGTCGATGGCTTCGTTTTGGGCAGAGGCGGCGCCACCGCTGCCAGGCTTCGAACCCCATTCTCGGTCCATCTCTCTCTGTTTTCGCCCTTTCTTTGCTTCGCAACTGTCTCTCTGGTCTACTCCAAGTATAAAAAAACCACGATGCTTCTGTTGGTCGTTTATTTAATTTTAGAGAAAATTACGAATTTTTGGTCCCTTGGTTTGTTAACAATTTCGATTTTCGTCCCTGTGATTTAAAAATTACGATTTTTGTTTTTATGATTTACATTCTATTGTTATTTTCATCTCTAATAGTGTAAACGAGTTGAGTCGAATTAAGGAGTAGGGCAATCGAGTTGGGTTTAAAAAATTAATAAAAGGTTTTTTCAATGTATGTCTCGAAGCCTCAAACTCGAGGTAGGATATTTTTTGATTTATCGAGCTCGAGTTTGATGTTCATTTATGGGTTCGAACTTGTGATCGATTAATTTTTCTTGACTTGACTCGAAAAATTGAATCGAGTTTTTGCACAAGTCGGGTTGAATATTAGTGTTATAAAGTTCAGCTCATAAAGTTGAATGAGTTTTATTTTGTGTTCGAGATCGACTCGAACTAGAGAATTATTAAGCTCTAGCTCGAGATAAACGAGCTTGAACTCGAGTAGCTCATTAAAAATTTGAATCATTTGCATCCCTGTGTACAAAGGATCAAAGCAGTAAAGAATTGTAAACTATAGAGACGAAAACAACAATAAATTATAAATCAAAAGGACAAAAATAATAAAATTACAAACCGTAAGGATGAAAATTGAAATTTTTAAACGAGAACTAAAATTAAAAAAATTTAACAAACCACAGGGTAACTCTTAATTTACATATTTTTAATTAGAAAAAGAAAAACATGTTTTTCTTTACATCAACTTTAATTAAATGTAAATGTACATTATCTTAATATTCAAGTCTCTAATTTTTCAAACTCACAATTTTGTTTTGAATCTTAATTATTTTTTCTAAGTGTTTGAGATTTATGAATATAAACTACAAAGGGAAATGAATGACCACAGATCGAATCGATGAATCTGAACCGTTTATATTTTAATTGGTTAATAATTTATCATAATCTGTCAATTACGATTATTTAAGAATTGGGATAGGAGGTAGTTAACTAATTACAAATTTACAACCATTTTTAAAAGAGTATATTTTTTTAAAAGAGTATCATGTGAGACGTTCATTTGTCAATTATAATAAAACTTAAAAGAAAATGAACATGTTAAACGAACCATAGCTAAGACTGGTATATCTTATACCTCTTAAATATGCCTTTTGGACTAGAAGATTAGTCATGTACGATATAATTACTTACATGGCCTATGGGTGACCATTTCTTTTATCGGAAAAGTGATAATATTTTTAGGGACTCAATTATATAAGTTCATTTACTTTTCGTTTAATATGGCATGAATAGCAAATAGTTTTGATAAAAGTTGTGTTGCCACCTAGCAAATTTTCGGATAGTAATCAATTTTTGTTCATCTCTGTTATCTACTATAAACCATGAATTTGGACATTAGATATACATATTATCTAATAAACTCCTACGAATGTATTAATTTGGTTCTTGTGCTTTGTCAAAAAATAACATTTTTGGTTCATGTAGTTTCGAAATTATAAGATAACATCATGATTAACAATAACATGTAAATTTGATCCTTATTTTAACGATCATTAAAAAAATTCCGCTAAATGAAAAGCATTTATATCCAACGTGGTGTTTTTTTTTCAAAATCTTTTTATTGGAAAAGTTATATAAAAAATTTGGATTCAAATACGTTTTTCAAAAAATCTTTTTGTTGGAAAATTCATATAAAAAACTTGGATTCAAATACAAGACGCTAAGCCCACTTTGATATTGACCCAGGACCAAATAAAGCCAAATTGGATCACTTTAATGCCATCAAATCTCAACCACTCAACCTTAACCATTAGTTATTATCTCATAATTTATTTTGTACTGTTCAAATAATATTCATGTTGGATCATTTAAGGCCTCGTTTGTTTTTTCTTTTTCAGCTCTTAGTTACTTCTTATATCTGAATTGGTCAGACATTCTTACATTTAAATTATTTGTTTTTCTTTTATTTTCAGATTTTAGACTTCAATATCTCTTAAAAAACAAACGCCACCTAAGTGTCAATAAGGTTTGGTTTTTGGAAATTATTTTCAAAGGTCATCAGTTTGAGTCCTATAGTTAGATTTTTTTTGACTATTTTTTGGGTCATCCGCACAAACTGATCTGAACAACTATGTTTAACAAAAGAAAAGTCTCCATGTTAAAAACATAAGATGCAACCACAATCAAGAACAGTATAATTTAACGGACCGGTTGAGGAAGGCATTTAGGGTTCAATCAACACTGATGGCTACTAACCATTCACGTCATTGACATTTTGAACACGGTTAATGAATAAGAATTAGTTATGTACTTGCACGACGCAATGTAATGCATCTCGATTACAAAGCGAAGAACTCAAACCCTTAATTTTGTATCCTTTTGTTTTATTCTGTGTCCCTATTGATTTTAATTTTTGTGGTTTGTATGATTTTTAATTACAAAACTGTCAATGTATAAATACAATATTAACATGGTTGATTGACCAGATGTTTGGAACGATAATCATGATATTACAGGTTTCTTATGTTTATTTTGTATTTGAATTATTTATAAGTTGGTTACATAAAGTTCGTGTGAGAAGTAAAGTTAACGTTTGTTAGAATACTGGATTTTGATTGCTTGGATTACTGAAAGTCGCGATACACTTTCAGATTGAACTATTTTAACGATACACTCGAAATATTCAATCGGATAAATTCAGTATGTCTAGAACCAAGAGATTAAATTATTCTTGAAATTATGTACCATAAAATTGATCAAAACGAGATGATAAAAAACTGTCTCAAAACAGTTGCAAAAAACCATCTTTTAACTGCTTCTTTCACACGTTTAAACACAGGATCAAAACCGGGTTATTGAACACAAATTTGGATTTTCATGCATTTTTCATAAAGCAATATCAGCTCGACCCCAGCTAGGGGATATGCCCCTTGGACCCCGCTACCAGGGGTGCTGCCCCCGGATCCCCGTGGTTTAGGGGCTTCACCCCTAAACAACAATTTACTTTAAATCAGAATAAACTCAAACAAGTATGCACTCTGCACCACCCTTACTTGTTTAATATTTATCAAGATTACGTTGATCAAACAAGTTCATCCCATTACACTTAAATAATATTGGTGATACAAATCACCAATAACGTGAGAAGTGTAAGAAGAGATCTGAGTCATTGATCACTTTTAATCTCATACTCACCCATAAATTACGCCTTAGAAGGAAGTTGATTCGGTGTATCTCATCCTAATGTACATGCATGCAATGATGGAAATATCTTCTTACATTTCTCATCATAACTCTCATTCTTACGGATCTCAGCCAAAGTTCAAAATGTGTCAACAACACTCAACAGATATTTTATAAAATAAAGGTTATAACTAATTACCAAAATTATTTCATTTTAAAAGAGAATTGCTGTAAAGACAACGGGAATATAGAAATAAATTGTGAAGCAATGAGTATGTTGGAGTGCGTTTGGCGCAAAAACGGGATTTCATATCTTAGTTCCAGAAATAAACACAATAGATTTTTCATCCTCCTTTCTCTCTCTATATTTCTCTCTCATCAAAAAAGCAGTTTCTTTCTTCGACGAAAGGAAACGAATTAGATGCCATTGCTCCATTTTAGGTTTTTCTGATGACTGATTTAAGCAAATCTGAAATCTCAAACTATTTTTAAGTTCATCTATTGTTGCTTGTTGTTCAAAAAAATCAACAGAGAAAGTTCGTTTCGTAATCATCATCAAAATGGGGTCATCATCAGGTCAGTACGATCTCTCATTTAAGATCTTATTGATCGGAGATTCGGGTGTCGGCAAAAGTAGTCTTCTCGTTAGTTTCATTTCCGACTCCGTCGAGGATCTCGCCCCTACCATTGGTAATTTTTCATTGCTGTTTTGACTGGTTGAATTTTTCTTACTTTTTAGAAGCTTATAATGAATTTTTTTTATGTTAGTTTGATCCGTAATTCGATGCAAAGTTATGTTATAATATTAGATTTATCGGTATTTGTATTGAGAATTCATGTTTTTTTGTGCTTCATATGATGCTAACACTTAGATATGTGTCGGTTTCATGTTTATTTATTCATATTTGAAATGTGTATTAACAGTTTTGTTATAGAATTCAATTATATACTTTTGAACTCTTCCTGAAATAAATGTGAACATTTCAAATTTTGTAATGTTCCAATCCAAATTTATATATTTAGTACAAAAGTGGGAGGATCAAATAAGAACAGGATCAAATAAAAGAATATGTGATTTTGAACTGAAATCACATCTGATTATGGATAGCGGTCAACGCAAGGGTGTGTGTGCGACTTGGTGGCAAGCTCGTGCGTAATCACCTGTGGTTTTACACACGAGTTTAGTGTAATTCACATGTGATTTGGCCATCTCGCATGTTCTCTTATTTGGTCAATGTTTTCGTTTGAACTGACTCTAGTGCAAAATATCGATAACCTTAATTTTTTGTTCCATAAAATTCCTATAATTTGTGTGGAATTTTAGATATTTCACTGACAGGAACAAAATCCCTCTAGTTTGTATGGAATTTGAAATATTTGACTAATACTAAAAATTCTTGTTGAATTATGTCAAACCAAGCTTTTACTTTATTTTTGAAATATAAGAAGTTTGTACTCCATCTATTGCAATAAAAAGCTATATAGGTTGACTTTGGATATCAAACCTAATACTTTGCAAATGCAAGATGAGTATTTTTCTGTAAATTGACACCAACATTTATATACTTGAAGTATCTGTTATGAATTTCAATCTGGTTGTTAATTTTTCTCAGCAAGTTCAAAACTTATATCCATCTTGTTGAAGTTGAGTAGTCATTCGTTGACCTACATATCTCATATCCGTTTGTCTTCATATCTCATTCACAAGCGGGTTTATCGTGTACTTATTTTTGTATCTGTTTGTATTCGGTAGGCGTTGACTTCAAAATCAAGCAGTTTACAGTTGGCGGAAAAAGATTAAAACTTACAATTTGGGACACTGGTAAGCATTCCATATAAATGTTGTATTTCTTGTAAGTTGACTCCATCCAATATAAGTGTCATTCATCTTTAATCTGATAAAATATTTTATTGTAGCTGGACAAGAGAGATTCAGAACATTGACAAGTTCTTACTACAGGGGTGCCCAAGGGATTATTCTTGGTACGTCGTGAATATTTTGTACAATTGCATCTTAAATGTTTAAATATTCAACATTTTTGCAGTAGCATTACAGATTACATATTTTTCAGTAAAATATTACCCATGTATATTTTATAAACGAAACCAAACATAGAGTATCCCACTCGAAAGTGGGGCTGGGGAGGGTAGGATGTACGCAGACCATTGTATATCTCACTTAGAAGTAGGGATTCATGAGATTGACTATGGGTCCGCAAAAATTTCAACTTTGTCTTAATGAGCTTAATGGGACTCACAGCTTATTTGGGAAGCTATATATGACTTTTTGATTGTGGCTTAGTGGTATAGAAAGTGGCTTATTCAGTTTGCTTTTAGGGGGAGCTTTATGCAAAAAGCCTAGTATATTCCAAACCTGCCCCTCGTAACTAAAAAAACACGCTCCTTCTATCTATGAAAACCCTCCCAAACAAAAACCTTCCCAATCTATACAAACAGATTAATCCACACAGATAGCTTTATCCATACATGACTTAATGGAAAGCCAAGCAAACAGCCCTAAGTAGTTCAATGTGTGCTGATGCACCACCATACAGTCTCGTTTCTAGATTTTTAGCTTTTGGCTGCATATTCTTCCAAGTTTGGTTGATAATATATAGAAGTCTGTATGTTTTATAGTGTATGATGTTACAAGAAGAGAAACCTTCACAAACCTGTCAGAAGTATGGGCTAAAGAAGTTGATCTTTACTCCACTAATCAGGACTGCGTTAAGATGCTCGTTGGAAATAAAGTTGACAAAGTAAGTTCTATCTTTTATTTCAATAATTGACGCTTTTATGAACTGATTAACGCAGACCGACTCTTAATTCTACTTGACTCATGTTTGCAGATATATATATATATATATATATATATATAGGGTTAGGTTCAAATGTGAACTCAATTTTGGCTGTGAACGTGAGGACGAATCTCAGCCACACATCTTCGGTTATGGTGGACGCGATCACGGAGGATTGACGCGATTCATGGGAGGGTGGAGATTATTAAAGGAGGGGAACCAGGTCAAAGCCGCCTTTATTGACCGGATAAGTGGCTGAGATTCGTCCTCACGTTCACAACCAAAAATGAGTTCACATTTGAACTTTCCTCTATATATATATATATATCTTATATTTAATAAATATTTTGGCTATTCAACAGTTGTTTTAGTTCTGTTTTTCGGAAGTTGTAAGCCAATTCTCTTATTAAAGAAGAAGCTTTTTATGATTTTATGTTATGTTCACTATTCCAAATTGTGCTTCACCAGATCGACCAAATTGTTTTTGTTGGCATCGACATTCCCATTTGAATTTTGAACTCATTATAATTTTGGGTTTTTTTTATCTATCTGTTAGCAAGGTTGTCAAATGTTTTCTTCTAGTTGCTGTAGGCTGAGGATAAACTTCTAGAAGGAAGCTTTATGCAGAAAGCCAAGTTTTTTCCATGCTTGTCTCTCCCAATTAAAAAACACGCTCATTTCATCTTATGACAAAAGTGACAAAACCCTCCTAAACGAAAACCTTTCCAATCTATACAAACAGATTAATCCACACAAACAACTTTATACATACAAGACTTAAAGGAAAACCAACCAAACAGCCCCTTAATGGAAAACCAACCAACCCCTTAGTAGCCTTTTCTTCTGGATCTCTTTTTATGGTGATTATTGGAATAATAGTTGTGTATATATACTATATTACGATTGCAGGACACTGAAAGATTTGTGAGCAGGGAAGAAGGCATTGGTCTTGCGAAAGATCTCGGATGTTTATTTCTTGAATGTAGTGCCAGAACTCGGGAAAATGTACACCAATGTTTCGAAGAGCTTGCATTAAAGGTAACAATATGATTTATTACAATACCTTGTTATCATAGGGTTCTTTTGTTAGCAACTTAACGAGCTTAATGGGGCTCACAGCTTATTCGGTCAACTATACATGATTTTTTTGGTAGTGGCTTAATAATGTTGAAAGTGGCTTATTCAGAAAGCCAAGTTTTTTCCAAACTTGTCCCTCCCAATTAAAAAAAAACATGCTCATTCCATCTATGAAAAAACTATCTCAAACAAAAACCTTTCCAAATCTATACAGACAGATTAATGCACCCAGACATCTTTATCGATACAGTGACTTAATGGAAAACCAAATTCACCTCTTGTCGTTCCATAACACAGATAATGGAGGTTCCGAGTCTTCTGGAAGAAGGGTCTACGGTGGTCAAGAGAAATATATTGAAACAGAAACCAGAGAACCCGGCTGCAGCCGCTGATGGCTGTTGCTCATAGAAGATGCTCGGCTGCTAGCGGCTACTAAGCTTCCCCTTCACAACCCCCCAACTAAATCATTGATTTCTTTCGACTCTGTATCTTTATGTCAATCGTCATGCCTGCTAGATTGGAAGATGAAAATAATAATATTAAAAAAAAAAAAAAGATTTGTTTGTGAGCTTTGTATATATAATTTGGAAGGAATTTAACTCTAAATTGTTTGCTAGAAGTAATGAGAAGAAGTGGTTTTAATTAGGTTGTCTTAAATTCTAGCATCTTTGTTCTCTCACTTTTGCCTGCCTTTACAACCCATGTTATAATATTTGATGGTTAGGCCAAGCCCCATGGGGAGGACCCATTAAGGGCGAACGGGATCTGTGCTTCCGCTCATTTAATTATTGCAAGTGAAAAAAAAAATTAGGCGTTTGAAAGGGATACCGGATTGATTTTGAGGGGTGCCCTTTAATACTTTGAAACCAAAATTTATAACAGAAATTAAATAATTAAATCCGAGTAATAATGTAAGATGGTTGAATTAATAATTTACATGCAAGAGGTCATGGGTTTGAATCTTGTTTCAAGTAAACATTTAAGCATTAATTTAAGCCGTAAAATTAATGTTATTTCTGAAAATATTAAGAACAAAAATATATTTAGAAGAATTGAAATCACAACCATAGGTATAATTATTGACATTATTGCCATTATATCAAAGACAATTTTTTTGTTAATTTTTCTTCCATTTTGATGTTTTTTTATCAAGATTTATTTCATTCTAAATGCCAACCATCTTTAAAAACGTCGCTTTTTATCTCATTTTCAAAACAACATGTATTTATTTTAAAAATCAAGATCGATTGCATTTTAGAAAAATGTATTATATTCCCCAAATCGATATAATTGACTTTTCTCTGATCAAACCACGCTGACTTCCCCCCATCTCAAACCATGATTTTACAAACCCACTTAAAGGTGTCTGCTCAGAGATATTCATGGGTCCACCAGACTAACCAAGTCGCCAAAATTATTCTAAGTGGTATTCATCTTACATTGTCAGGTTCTTGGAGACTGGTATATAACTATATATATGTGGTTTGGGCCAGCGTGGTCGTTTAAGTGAGTTATACTCAACCTGTTTATCAAAAATAAATAGGGACCAAGACCTAACACCCTCTTTTATCTCACCCATATCCTAATATGAGGCTCCATAACTTCATAAATTAATGGTCTTTTTTTCTCTTTCAAATGGCTTGTTCTATATTATTAAAAAAACGCTTTTCATAAACCCTTCTTAAGTCAAGGCATACACACATCTACTCATTGGTGAGAATCATCGCTAATTGACATCAATAAAATGAAATACTACTATTGACATCAATAATAGTTCATTCGATTATCCATCAAGATTGTTTGTTTATCCATCTGAATGAGTTTTACTGGTTTATTTTATCAATGATTCATACATACCGATATATTTTAATTATTTAAAACTCTAAATCATTCACTTTAGTTTTATCAAACACCACCTTAGTTGCTTTATTATTCAAACATGAACTCGAAAACTATGGATAATATGGTATATGCATAAATTATACGACTTTGTTATATATTTTAAAATGTACATTGAAATATATCATTGAAAATTTCAAATATAGAGAAAAACTTCAAAGCAAATATTATGGTCATAAAAACAATCATAAACACAAATTCAAAATGAAATAGCAACTTGTTAGGCTGCTCGCAAATAATTTCAATGCCCTGTAGTAACCATACGCGCTTGGCTAAAAGTGAACCAAGGCCTTTTAATCACATTTCTATTAGTTAGAGCATCTCTAATATCATCTCTAAAATAAAGAAAATAAGGATCTTTAATAATTTTTTATTCCAACAGTATCCTTAAAACTTTCTCTAAAATAGAGAAAGTAAGAGAGAAGGTACAAAAATCTCCAAATTTTAAAAATGATTATATTGACAGAAACATTATTTTATTATCTTCCACCAATTAGAAATATTGAAGTTAAATATTTAGGTGAGGAAAATAATATTTATTAAAATATATAATATTTTAATAATATAATGAACTAGAAGGGTACTCGCGCAATGCAGCGAGATACATCTCGATTTTAAATTTCATTTTAATTTTTGTTTCTATCGATGTTCTAATGGTTTTATGTGGTTTTGAGAAAAAGATTTTAGTATTTCAATTAAAAGTTCTCCTTTTTATTTAATTTCTTTAATTCAATTTTTTATCATAATTTAGTTTAGGTTTAATAACCAAATAATTTATTTTTGGTTTAATAATATAATTTTTTTATTTGTTAGAAGTTAATGGTTATCTTAATCATATTTTAGATTTTTTATATTTAAAATTAGATGTTTATCCCGTAGTTGATAATAATTATCTGTAGTTAGTTACACGAATTTAGAAATGAAGTTTTAATAGGTTATACTTACGTACAATTTACTTGTAATTTTGAAAATTAAGTAATTAACATTAAATAGCAGTTTCTAAAACTTAAAAAGTTGTTTTTAAGAGTTTTTGGTCAAATGCTTTATAATATAGTATAAATGATGCAATCTCCAAAATAAAGAAGTTGTTAGAATTGAATGTAATATTTTTTTAGAGATTTTAAATTTAAATTTTGTATTTTAAAGAAATTATAAAAAAGCTGTTAAAGATGGTCTTGTTTATTTAAAAATAGGTTGATTTTTAGTAAAATATTGTGGGTCAACACATACGCTATTGCATGCTAGCCTACGGTCAACGAGCCACACAACCAATCAGAGGCTGGCAATTGTAGTCCTCTTTTCCTTTTTAATTTGTGTAGTTAGTAAAAATATTTCTGTAAAATCATAAAAAAATAAAAAATGTGGTTATTGTGGTGTTACGGTGATTCCTTGAAATATGTTGTGTACTCGTGATTTCATAAGCTACACTTTTCAAAATATCGGACTTTTGATATTTGGAACTTTGATAGTTCGAATTGCATTGGATTAGATTCAAGACGACTTTTCTTTGATTAAAAGTCATCTTTAAGAGAAATACTGTAGGAATTAAAGTGAATAAAAACAAGTCAAATTTTTATCGAGTAATTTGAGATGATTCAACTGATCAAGCTAGATCATGACGAGCTTTATCAAGTTTGATTACAAATCAAAGCATGTCTAACCCAGTGGTAAGTTAACATCTTGGGGGGGGGGGGGGGGTCAATAGATGGTATCCCTAACTATCCGATTTTGAACCCCACATAGAGCATGTGGGGATATCCAGACGTTGGTCTGCCACTTTGTTGTGGGTCTTGGACGACGGGGAGTAGTCGGGTGCCTGAATGGATCCCGGATACCCCGGAACGTGTGTGTGTGTGTTAACTATCCGATTTTGAACCCCACATAGAGCATGTGGGGATATCCAGACATTGGTCTGCCACTTTGTTGTGGGTCTTGGACGACGGGGAGTAGTCGGGTGCCTGAATGGATCCCGAATACCCCGGAACGTGTGTGTGTGTTAACTATCCGATTTTGAACCCCACATAGAGCATATGGGGATATCCAGACATTGGTCTGCCACTTTGTTGTGGGTCTTGGACGACGGGGAGTAGTCGGGTGCCTGAATGGATCCCGGATACCCCGGAACGTGTGTGTGTGTGTTAACTTGCCGTTCAAAAAAAAAGTTTGACTACAAAAATGAGTTGAAAAAACTAACAAGTCGTTTCAAGTTTGTAAAAACCTTGATTCAATTATTAATTCATGAGTTCTTTAAACTATATGCATGAAAGATATTTTCAAGTTATTAGTGTTCTCTGGTGGATATGTTCGAGCTTTTGAACCTTCCTCGAGTTGAGCTCAAGTTTGTATCAAGAAAAAGTTGGTAAGCCATCTAAACATCAAACGACTTACCCTCAAGATGTAGCACAATTGGTTCCAATATGGTATACTTGCAAAACAGATGAATGTTCGAGTCTGACATCCACAGTGTGAGAGTCACAATTTAATTTGACAACTGAGTTTCTTATGAACATTGGACTATTAAACCTGTCTTCTAGCAAACCATTATGCATCTGATATGTCTTTCAGTCTTTCACATAATTATCTTGCAAAGGATCGTTCAGAAACCGTTTTACACAAATATCAAGCAATAATTGTTTTAAAAAAAATTAAAACTAAGAAATAAAATATATAACATCCACAAAAATAATTTGTCAAACCGGCCACGTCTTTCCCATTGATGAAGTCATTATTTGGAGTAACCAAACACGGTTCTATTTGCGTGTTAATTAATACTTTCTTAACTCAACGCATTTATTAATCTCATAAATTATATAAATTGTAATTCACGACAAAATTAAGATCACTTTTCGTCCACTACCTTTTTGTTACTCATCAAATTATATCAACGTTATAAGACTTGACAAGTTTATACATACGAAGGTGTAGTAAAAATCTAAAAAATAAAACATTCTATAAGTTTATAAAAAGTTTTTTTTTTACGTTTTAACAAGTTTTTTAAAACAGTTTTAACATAAAAATTGTCGTATTGGCTATTTTATAGAACACTTTTGAGAAGAGTCTTATAAATTAAATCCATCTTTTTATAGACACTTGTTTTTATAAGACATTTTTTGAATAGTGTTATATAAAACGGGTAATAGTGGACGTTTTGTATTAAAATGTCTTAAAAGCTTGTTACGACGTTTAAAAGAAAAAAACGTTTTATAAATTTATAACAACACATTTAGATAATACATTTTATTTTCTGGTCCTCTAAATATAAGTATTATAAATGGTCTATTAGGACGGTTAGAAAATTTTGACGTCCTATAAATTCAACTTTGTTGTAGTGCGGCCTGAGAATAAAAAATAATACGTTAATATGCATTTTCCATTGAAACGGGATATTTTTTTCGATAAGAATAGTATTAAAGAAGATATAATAGCTGCATTATTTTATTGGCTATGTCTATCAAACAAGTTGATACAATAGTCATGTATGATAAAGAGCAACCGATCGATAACACGGTTAAAAATGTAAAGTGATTTAAAAGGCCATGTTTAAAAATTATTTTATATATATATATATATATATATATATATATATATATAAAAGATGCATATTGGAGAAGAAAAAGCTCGTTAAGAGCTTAATTGAAACACTACATGAAAGTATGTTCAATTCTCAAAAAATTGGGTTATATATGCTTAATCAAACGGAGATTCACAATAAAATCAAAGAAAAGAAGGTTAAATTTATAGTTGTCAAACATGAATTACAAGTTAGTTTGTTACATATTATGCTCTTTAACTTTTTATATATGTAAATTTATGGTTTTCGATTTAACTGATTAGTGTGATGTATAAGTTTCATGATGTTATCATTTCACACATATCTTTTTAGTATGAATTTCCATTGTCATGAGAAAGATATACATTCAGTACAACGATGACATAGGATAAATTTATCACTAGTCTTGTTGTTTCACATGATGAATGATCATACTACTTTCTTTTATCCTTGTCTTTGTCACTTTTCTGATGTTATGATTAGCGTAATATATATGAATGTTGTATGACATTTATAACAATCGTTTTCTTATTAAATATATATGTTTTCACAAGATAATATTCAATACATACTCTTCCGTTTCACATGATCAGTTAAGCACAAAAGCTAGTACTCTGTTATATCTGCACGTTTCTCGTTCTTGATTTATTTTGTGAACAGTTTTCGTAATCTCCTGTGTTGGATCATATGATCCGTTTCCGTGATTAAGGAAAACATGATGTCCCAAGTTTAAGCCTCGTTAGTCGCACCCATCTTTGAAAAGCAGAAACTCCTTCGGTTTAAACGTTAAATTCAAGATTGACAAATATAGGATAAATATTTAAAACGTTAGTTGCCATGGCCACACTTTATACGGCTTTTAGCATTTAGTTCACAAGAATCAGTGACCCACAAGGAAAAAGAACCAAAAGGTACCAACTTTTATGTGAAGCAATTGCCACCAAGAATATGTATGAAGGTGAAAGATAGATGAAATTAAATAAGGTTGATTAATATTTTACTTTAAGATATTATTAATTAATAAAATTGATTCTAAGTTATTATAAGTTTTTATGTATTTATATATATAATACAAAATGTAATGAAATTTGTTTTACTTCTTATTTGTATAATAAAGAGTAATTAGTTTTGTTTCTCAATCAATATTGCAATATTGCCATTTTGTTTTAACCTTTTTATACATACATTTTGCAGATCTTTCGTAACCGGATATCCACGTACGTCATCAGATGTTGCAAATCAGATTATCGGTCAAAATGGATATATACAAATTAATTTTTTTTGAAATTTTGGTTATAAATTATCATTTAGTAAAAAATGTGTTACTCCAAATAATAAATAAACCAAACTTTGTTGTATTTTAATATATTTTGTTCTTCATATATATTAACAAACATTTAAAATATATAACATTTTTTTAAAATTATGTATCAAATCAAACATCACAAAGATAAAAGAAAAACTTACTTTGTAAATATTAACAACATATGTTCAAAGAATTTAACCATGTCGATCATCAATTATATGAACAAATTAAACTAAATGAATTCTAAAGAATCAGTTTTTACATCATAACGAATTAACTATCTATAAACCGAATTGAATGAAAAAAAAATCGAATAATATGTAAGTTGTTGATCGAGTCTAGAAACGGCAATGAACTAGAGAAGAATTGGAGAACACGATCATTTGATCTTTGGATCGAAACGGGAATTTCGTTTCCCGATGATCGACATCTTCTACCGGAGCCGGAAGATTTAAGTCCAACGACAATAGGGTTTTCGGTTTCTTGGATTCTTGATGACACCCACTAGAAGAAATATTGCTACAATTAGTGGTTGTAGTAGTAGTAGTAGTAGCAGCCATGGGCATGGACCTATGTCTTCTCATATGACCACCAAGTGCCTGACCCGACCCAAATTCCGCACCACATATCGAACATTCATGAACCTTAGCCGGTTTTGTAATCGAGCCACTTGGGTTATTACAATGGGTCTGGTGGTTCGAACCAATTTGAAGAGATAGTGTCGTCGTATGATGAACACCCACATCTTGTTTCACAATATTTGTCCTAATAATTTTATCTTCAATTGTAGGTTTAGGGGGTTTCTTGTGGCTGGCTCGATGTCCACCAAGGGCTTGAAAAGAAGAAAACCCTCTATTACATGTTTTACATTCATAAACATAAAAACCAGAAGTTCTAGTATTCGCCCCCGCCCCCTGAACCTCCGCCCCCGCCTTGTTCGGTGGTGGTGGTGGTGATGAGGAGTTATTGGCTTGCCCCTGGGCAAGAAGAATCAAACAGTTGGCCATATCTTCGTCATCGTGTTCTTGGAGGATTTTGGTGAATTCGATGGAGGTGGTGGTGGTGGTGGTGGGTATATGAAAGAAATCATTAGGGTTTATATCAGTATCTTCACTGGTGGCTCCAGTGGCGGTGGTGGTGGTTGATGAGGTGGAAGCCATGGTGAGGGCAAGAGGAGAAGAGGGTCTTGGGCGTTTGGTTCGTTTTCCTTTGATCATGATCATGTTTCTTGAATCCTCCATGATTGAATTATAATCATCTTGATCATGATCTTGATGATGATGATGAGCTTCCATATTTTAGAGAGAGAGAGAAAGAGATGGAATTGAAGGTGGAGTAAGGGAAAGTAATGGAGTCGAAGATTAGTATTATATAGAGAGAGAGAAAGAGAAAGAAGTGTTAATGGTAAGATAATAATAATAGGAAGAAAGAAGAATAAGGAGGGAAGGGGGCCGCCCCCGTGAAGTGTAACCGTGAGAGCATGTCCACCAATCTATCTTTGCCTTTCCAACCTTGGAAGTTACTATAAAAAGCCAACCTATCTCCCTTTTTTCTATCTTTTTATATATATTTTTTTCATATAAAATGTACTTTTCTAAAAAAACAAAATTTAAATCTTTTTAACATATTAGATATAATATTATTGTATTTATAATTAGATAATAGATTTGGGATCATGTAAGATTAAACTTCTTTTATAAGATCCATGAGAGCACCTTTTTACATTTAAAATTTCCAAACAAAACACTGTGAAGGTAACCTTCACAGTATTTTTATTGTGAAGATTCAGATTTTTTTACCTTCACAATCTTTTGTTGTAAAGTTTCAAGTGTATAAATGTGGTTTCACGGGTATCACGAAAACATACCGGTCTCATGTGAACTCAACCCTCGTATAATATCTTTACCTATGTATATAGAGATAAAGTTAGGTTCAAGAAAAAATCCTAAAAAAAACAAAAAAACTAAAGGGGTGTTTGGTTAGAGATATTAAGTAATAATTAATGAGAATGAAAACAAAAGAAACCGTTTGATTTTATGTAATATAATGGGCTCATTCATCCAGAAGCCCAAATTTTCATTCCAAATTAAATTGGAGGAATGAATCCTGTTTTTAATTTTCGTTCTTTTACCTCAACCAAACGCCCCCTAAGTTACATTCAAATACTAATTTATAAAGTATGTACATATGCATACAATTAATTAAAGATGTTTCCTAACTTCTACAAATTACTTGTACATGTCGTATGAATGAATAATTATTAGATTGTTCCTTAATTTCAATATTTTTGTAACTTTTCCTTGAACCTGATCTTATATACGTAAATAATATTGTTCACAAATCACAATGTGCATGCTTCCTCTCAGATAGAGCTCGTGATATAAATTCCGGATCATTGAAGTTGTTCCATAGACAATTAAAATTGCGTTGCTTCATGCCAGGCCTTCCTAGTGTAATTTTTGTTGCTATTTTTTCATATATTTTACTGCTTTTAATAAAAATACAATTAAAATCTCATGACAGGTGAGATTTCCTCTTAGTTGTCTCAATGGTTTGAGTTTGGACTCCAAAGGTCAACAGTACCAGGAGGTCACAGGTTTAAATCCAGGGAGTGATAAAAAGATCTCCTTGTGGCTATGGAGGTTCAAATGCGATGACTTCGGGTTACCCCGTAAAACGGGTAGTCGTCTTGAGATTAGTCGGCTCACATAACGGGTTGGATATTCAGTTTAATAAAAAAAATTACTAACAGATATAAATGATAAAGTTGTACAAATGCCAAACGGGTGATGAGTAACTATAAAATAATAATAAATTGATTATGTAACAAAACAAATCTTGGCAATTAAATCCGAAATTTTAGAAAGTAAATCTTAATATTGTTCTTTAAATATTTATTAAATTTGATGGAAATAGATTGTGATTTTTGGTCTACTAGAAACCGTTTCTCTCTCTTGCATGTGTGTGTGAGATGTTTGTTGCTTTAAAAGAAAGTTTGATGAAGTCATCTAAACAATCTTTTAACGACATGGAGTTTTTTTAACGGATGAGTAACTAAATGGAGTTTTTTTTAACGGATAACTAAATCTGAGTTAAAAAAATTTATAATTTATTAAATCGTTCTCTTATAAAACTTATATATATGACTAAACAAATTATACGTTTTATATAAAATTCTTACAATAAATTTATAGAATATTCTTTTAATGTCTTAACAAGTTTTATTTGTGATTCTCATATAAATAGGTTTTTTACTATACATTTTTGATAACATGAGAGAAGATTGTTTTCATAAGACACATAAAACAACATAAATAATATTAAACTTTCAAAGTGTTTTTGTTGTAAATACTAGATGTTTTTTGTACCTTCATAATGTTTTGTTGTGAAATTTTAGTATTATTTTTTGGTCTCATAAAAACATATTGGTCTTACATGAGAACCTTAATATGTGTGTGTATATATATATATATATATATATTATAAAGGAAGGTGAGAATCGGTTGGCTTGGAAGGAAACCCAGACAGGAGTTTGCTTGGTGATTATTTATATGCCATAACGATACCTTGTGGAGGATTGGAGTGCAAGCCTGGCACCTCCCTCTATTTCTTCTCAATATATATATATATATATATATATATAGGGTTAGGTTCAAATGTGACCTCAATTTTGGTTGTGAACGTGAGGACGAATCTCAGCCACACATCTTCGGTTATGGTGGACGCGATCACGGAGGATTGACGCGATTCATGGGAGGATGGAGATTATTAAAGGAGGAACTGCGAAAAGTTCGCGCTTTATTGACCGGATAAGTGGCTGAGATTCGTCCTCACGTTCACAACCAAAAATGAGTTCACATTTGAACTTTCCTCTATATATATATATACATATAAATATTTCTTTTCTTTTTATTTCTAATTCCGTATTTCTCAACCGTATATATTCTAAAAGAAAACCCAAGGAATTCAACTAAATAAAACGACCCAATATTTTCTAAAAACATAAAAGGGCCGATATATTTAACATCAAATGATCGGAAAGTATGCTCAGTAAATTATAAAAATTAAAATAAAATTTAAATTTTTAAGGAGAATGTTTAAAGAAGCAATGGCATGTGGATTATGGAATTTGTTTTTTCTGAAGTTGTTAAATATTGAGACCATGACCCAAAAATCACGCTCCAATTATTTCATTAATCATTACTCTTTTAATTTACAATAACATTTAATTATTTAAAATTACGGTTTTAAAGCATAATATATAAAACTATTTGCATTTCATGTGCAGATAAAGGAGTATAGTTATCTTTTTTTCTAAAAAATTAATTAAAAAAGGTGTTAGAAAATCAAAAATTATATAGTTGACTTATAATACGTAAGTCAAAAGCTTATGATTGATCCACATGGATTTATTAGATAATGCATACCCACCTTACACTTAATCCAACTACTTCACTAATTATCTTACAAAATTATGTATAACTATCAATATTGTAATTATCATATCATTTATTAATTTAGTACAAAAATAATTTTAGTATAAATTTAATGTATCGTATTTTCATTCTCTCAAATTAAATGTCTATATTTGTATATTTGTTTGTTTCAAAATAAAATTTTATTTTAAATATAAGTTTCTACTTTAATTATGATATGGATAGTGTTTATTTCTATTATTATTATGGATAAAAACTGTTTGGACTAAAATCTCAAACCTTTGACCGCTGACCAAAATGCTCGACTAATGACTTTCCGTGACTCTCAGATATCGGCCAAGACCTAAGGAAGCGACGATCGAACGTAACTCCCGACACCAAGACAAAAATGTGCGACCAAAGACATTTCACGACCCATGAATATTGGCTGAAACACCATAATGCAACAATCGACAGAAACTCCCGGATAAAGCCTCCGACGTACGACAGACCCGCGATCACTTAAATCAAACCGATAAAACGCCAAGATAATCATTAATCAACTGCTACCCATTTACAGGGCCGTTAGACGATTACAACCGACCAACTTTCCAAATTTCATACGCTATTTTAGTTTTTACATATGTTTTTCACTGGTAATCGTACGACTATACTCTAAAGGACGACACCCCTGTTTGGCGTCACTTTTCCATAGTGCATCGACGATACTAACCTATCGTCCGCGGTTTTTTCCCTCGTCTAAGGGTTTTTCCGCGTCACCAAATTTCTTGTCCTCATTTACTTTTCTTCGTTTCATTTACGTTCGTCGTGAGAACCCTTTCTTTGATCGATCAGGTCCACAAACATCTTAAGTTGACTTTTGCTAAGTTAATTTTTGGCATCAACAAAAATGTCATTTAATATTTAAAAATTATATCATTTTCATTGTAAACATGTATCTAGGAACAAATATATTATCGATCATGTCAATTTTTATAAGAAAAATTTGCATTTAATCCAGATATATATATGACGGTTATCTAATTTTAATCTTCTTTTCTTTTGCAAGACTTTTCATTAAAAGAAGTCGTAAACACTTTTTGCAAGCCTTGCCTACAAAGAATTCATGTAGAATTAAAACTATATACATCTTACATTTATCAGACTTTGTCTTCAAATAAAATATTATTTTATTTGTTTAGTATGTAGAGGCGGTTATAATAAAATAATATGAGTGGAAACTTGGGTAATGATTAATACGTAAAGGATTTTTAAACTTGTGATTTGTTGGCTCGTTTATAGTTTATTCTTCAACTTCTATTAGAAAATATACTTCAAAATAATTAGATGCAAAATATTAATTACTTAATTAGATTCAATAAACATATTCAATTTTCATAATTCCTAAAATTCGTGGGATGTAGCAGTTAGAAACTCGTATATGACTAAAACGATATATGTTTTCTATTATATGTTACTTTACATATATATTTTGTAAGCACTTTAAAAACTAAAACGATATATTTTTTATATTATATGTTACTTTACATATATATTTTGTAAGCACTTAAAAAAAATAACAGTAACTTCAATTATTTGTTATAGTTAAAGTCCAATGATAGTCAACTATCATATCAGATAACCATCTTCGTATCCACCATCGTTGGTCATTTTCAATTCAACCACATAATCACCCTTTTTCTAGTTATCGTATTAGAATCTCTGCCATTTCCAATCCACTTCTCGACGTTTGTTATCATCATATGAAGCTCCAAGCCTCCAACCACACTCTCCCATAGTTTTTAGCCAAGACGTTGCAAATATTGTCCTATAAAATATTTAATATGACGTGTTGCTTTTAAAATGTTTTAAAAAACGTGTTAACACATTCAAAAACATCTTATAAACTTATACCAACACTTTTACATATATGATACTCTATCGTTTGTTAATATGAACTTTAAGTCTTATAAAGCAGTCTATTATATTTAAACACTTGGAGATTTTGACATCCTACAAATTTAGCTTCGTTGTAGTATATGAAACGAGAAATTGTGTGTGTTTATTTTGGTGGTTCAAGTTCAAAAGAAAACTGCCAAAAAAATGATAAACGGAGAACTGCCTTAATAACAACTTATTTGTACGGTATGTATATGTGCATACATGTAATTTGTCAAGTATGCACCTGTGAATAAAAATCAGAAAACATATTCAATTGTTTGTATGCATATATATATATATACTGTATAAATAGATGATTATTAAGATGTTTCTCGGTTTTAACTTTATTGTCTTATTTTAATACATAAAAAAGATAAAAGAGTAAAAAATTAAATGAAGTGGCGGTGGTATGAGTTGTATTGTTGTTGTTGCTGCATGCATATAGTGTGTGAACTTATAAAAAACAGTCTTTTTAAGATAGTGAAGATTCTTGGCGTATGGAACTTTCTAAGTAAGAGAGGATCATGGGTTTGTGACTTGTGACTTGAGAATCATGAGTGTTATATATATATATATATATATATATATATATCTTGTGTATATGTATATATAATACATGGATATAAAATTTTTATTTAAAATAGATCGATAATGGACAATTAATATAGTTATTCGTTAAGAAATAAATAAATTTTATGAAGTAGTATGTTATATTATCAGTGTTCAACGCTTATCATGTATTTAAATGTGTTTATAAGTTTGTAATCAGTTAATTTGATGAAGTTCAAGTTAGCGTGGTATTTAGAAATTTATGTATATCCAATAATAAGTTGTAAGTTTAAATTTTAATTTTTTTTAAGACATGGTGCAATTAAAATGTTTTATATGTAGTATTTATGTACCTGTGAAATGGGTGTAAAATTTTATTTGACAATGTAAAATTAATGTATTTTTCATTAAAAAGGAATATCTAATAATTATGGGGTATTTTGTTGTATTAATGGAGTTCAACGTTTATTTTGTATGTGAACAGTTGGTTTGATAGAGTTTAAACATGAAGTTTCAAGAAATTATACACATGCAGTGATAAGTTGTAAACTTGAATTTTAAACGATTATGTAATAATAGACAAATCTTAATACTTAATTTGTTATTGTTAATAACTTTTATCAAATACTTATAATATTGAAAATCCCAACTCTCTCCATCCTAACTGTCTCGAGGTCGTACTCCTAACACCCCTATATGCCACATGCAAGACATAGTGTGGTACCTGTCCATATGTGCTCCCTGTTACACCATGAGACTACCTCCATGGTTGTTAACGCACCCTTGTATACCATGCAACCACCTCTATAGTTGTTAACGCACCTCTGTATACCATTATTTGCTAAAAAGTTGCAGATAAGGTAACTCAATAGTTAATACTATGCTAATCATACTTTTATAGGAGTAATGTTACGTATTACTGTCAATTCTTCTAAAAAAATCTTTTAGAAAATACCTAACAAAATCATGAAGTACGTTGACATTATAAATAAACCATATAATCTTTAAATTTATGTTAAAAGTTTTATAAAATAATTGGTAAAAGGAAATAACTTTTGGAGTCTCTAAGAACTCTATATTCTCCAACATTGCCAAGAGGGATATTCACATAAACAACATCTATATAGCTATACTTCTTAAATAAAGGAAATGGTCTATATACATCTCTAACTTTTGGTTGGATATAATATATTTTTTTTTACAATAACTTGAAACCGTAACCTACCAACTCATTCTTTGTGTAAACATCTCATCTTATGATGAACTTTTACAACTTATTAGTAAAATCCTTTTCCAAGAGTTAAAGGAACCAAATGCATCATCGAATGAAATATTGGATGGGAAAGTTAATATCAGATAGATTATTATCAGTTCAATCATGATTTTAGTGTAATGAGCACAAAATATTCAATTACATGTAAAATTTATAAATTTATAGAGAAATAGGCAAATGTGACGAGATAACAAACCTACCAAACTGTCCTAGGTTGTCATTATTGGACTTGTCGAGAATTAAACTTGCAGCTCAAGTCACCCACAACGATATATGTGTGCGAAATGCAAAGTGTGTCATCTCAGCTATGATTTCAAACATAATAAATTAACTACCGTATGGAAAATGTTTGCATTTATATACCCATTTCGTTCCACTCTTTCACCTATGTGGGATAAGATGAAACCCACCAAATTTAACTTCTCTTCTCTTCTCTTTCCAAGGCCTTGTTTGCCTTGTAATTTTAAGCTCTTAATCACCACTTAATTCATTTAAACGTTTCATAATTCAAAAAGAACTAAAATCAGACTTTAAATTTCAGCATCTTTTAAAAAACAAACGTCACCCAAGACTCAACCCTAAACACTTATATTTATTTACTATTTTGAAAAAAACTCCAACAATTTTTTGACTTTGTAAATAATTACACATTTTTATTATATATATATATACATATTTCCAATTTTTTTATAGTTAAAGGAGAATATACACCTTTATTTGTTTAACTTGATTCTTTAAATAGATTGCCTTTGGTACTCTTCTTCCACGAGGCATCTGGATTACTTAATCCCTTTAATTAAACAACAGGGGCATCCATCAAACCCCCAAGGGCTGCCCATCAATATTGTAACCAATAGAGGTATTTTTGAAAATCTGTTTGATTATTTTTTCTGTTATTGTATTAGTTTTTTTAAAAGAAAATATCTGTCTGATTTAAAAGAGTGTGTTTAATTTAACTTTCTTTCTAGCTTAAAAAATATAATAAATATACATTATTATTACAAATTATTTATTTCAAAGAAAAAAACAAAAAAAATATATCTTTTACTTATTTATAATATTTAATCTGACAAATAATTAATTTACCAAATGATATCTTTAATTAAATACATTTATTTCAAAATAAATAAAAGTATTCATTTTCTATTTCTGATTTTTTTTGTAGCTTTTTATTTGATTAAAAATAGATACAAAAATGAGTTATATTATATCTGTTTAATTAATGAGAAAATAATAATAATTGAGCATGTCATGGTTTTCCTGAGAATGCTCCATTTTTCATGGTCACCAATGATTAGAGATAGTAATATATTATTAGTTTTCAATGGGATTTAAATTCAAATTTGTTATTTAACAAATGAATATAGGATATTGATTATGCTGGTTTTGTTTATATCTTTTAGTAATTTTATTTTGTTAAATAATAGTTAAAAATATTTGATTAATAATAAACATCGTTTTAGGGTAGGAGTGCATAAAAACTCAATAAACTCGGTCAATTCAATCCAATTCAATCCAAAACGACTTAATATTTAATCAAGTTGTTAAAATCTTTAATTTATAAGTATTGGGTTGAAATTGGGTAAGACTATTTGAACCAAACACAACCAAATGCATTTGATATGTATTTAATATTATTTGTGTAAACACAGTTATTTATTTAGATTGTTAAATTGTATATCAAAATTTCAACCCAACATATACAGTTTTAGTTGAGATGGATCGAATTCGATGAATATTTTTCAATTGTAAATATTAAATTATATTATTTATTAAAATATTTTTATCCAACCAGGCCAGCCCAGCCCATATACAACCCTAGTTCGGGCCTCATGACTGACCTAGTGACGATTTTTCAGGTTCTATACTTCTATTGGGCCGCATGCTTTTTATATTTAATTTATAAAATTAAATAATTTTCATAAATTTCAATTTTAGCTCCCGGAATTTAAAACGAAAATTATTTTTATCATTTTTGAAAATTTTCAGTTAGGCCCATGGAGTTTTAAAACTAAAAATTTGGCACTATTCAGTTTATTCATGTTTCTGGGAATTAAAAGAGTCCTTTGGTGCATCAACAAAAATGTGAAATAAACATAAATGAATGAATACAAACTAACTGAATAAAAAAATTGGAGCATTTTGTTTGCTTACAATCCTAATTACAAACATTTCCAACAAATTTTCTAAATGAGAGAAAATAAGGTTTTTGTTCTTTTTTTTCCCAACATTTGTTTTATATTGTTCTCTAAAGTGGAGAAAGCTAGAGAAAGCTCAAACTTTATAAAATTATAAGAACTTAATGTGTGGAGATACAAATTAAAATTTTAAATTCATTTATGCCAATGAGATTGAATTATTATTATTTTATATAAATTGTTTTAAAAAATGTATTGGAATGATTAATTTATAAAATATTTTAATAATATAATAACTTTTAAAAATTTTAAAATAAAGAATTTGTTGGTGTTAAATATAACTATTTTTAGATATTTTAACTTTTGATTTACTATTCAAACAAAATTATAATGTTTATGACCTCAAAAACTTCTGAAAATAAAGATTTGACCTTGATTTTAGATATTTGACTTTATCGAATTTCTGATAATCCCCCAACCAGTATAAAGTTAGTATTCAAAAATTATCATCTGGTTTGAAAATTTTATAGAAAAATGTACCCGTGACCATGAGAATTCAGTATTTTGATCATACTTTTTTATAAGACAACCTTTTTAACAAAACTTCAAACAAATATTGCTTAAAATTAAAATATAATGAACAATACTTGAAAAGGAATTTAATTCATCATAAAAAGATTAAGACATATTAAATGGAAATACAATAAACATGGACTAACCGAGCTTTCGATAGAAAGTTTGGGAATGTTTTGGTCTTACCTAACCTAACATGACCCATTTATACCTGTTTGTTAACAGCTTAATAAGTTTAATGAGAGTCGACTTATTCAATGAGCTATATATAACTTTTTTGATAATGACTTGATTATATAGAAAGTAACTTATTGAATAAGATTGTAAGGGTGGGGGGGGGGGGGTCGGGGGAGCTTTATATGAAGAAAAAAAACCCGGTATTTTCAAACCTACTCCTCTCGATTAATCTCAATTAAAAACACACTTATTATATCTATGAAAAAACTCTTCCATATAAATAATTTCAATCTATACAGATAGATTGATTCACATAATCAACTTTACAAAATTTAATTAAAAAACCCAACCAAATAGCCAGTGGAAAACTTAGCGGTGTTTGGTTATGGCAAGGGAATGAAAATGAAAATAACAGGGAATGAAAATGGGAATGAATTTTCATTCCCCCTAGTTTAATCAGGAATGAAAATTTGGGTTTCTGGAGTAATAAGTCCATTATATTATATACAACTAAACAGTTTTAATTATTATCATTTTCATTAATTTCTGATTAATACCTTCAACTAAACACACCCTTATACTAAGGAGTAGGGACAAGTTCTTACATTTATTACTTAATGATGCCTTTTAGAATGGGCCATGGGGTGGTTTTCTGGGCCATTTTAGTTACCTACTTGGGCCTTTTTTAGGTTAGTTATGTTTTCGTTTTACTTCGTGTTCGTCATGGGCTTTAAGCTCAACCGCTTTGTTTTTTAATACTAGAAAGGTATTCATACAATGCAGTAAGATACATATTATTTAATGTTTCATTTTATTTTTTTTGTCTATGTTAATGCTATAATGGTTTTATGTGTTTTTTAAAAAAACAATTTTAATGTTCTATTTAAAAGCTCTTTTTTAATGTAATTTCTTTAATTATGTTTTTTTATTATATTTGAATTTAGATTTAATAACAAAGTAATTTATTTTTGGTTTAGAAATAATTTTTTTTATAAAAATAATAATCAAGTATTTTGTTAGAACTCAGTGATTATCCTAATTATATTATAGATTTTTTATATTTAAAATAAGATGTTTATACTGTATTTGATTATGTTTATCTGTAGTTAGTTACACGAATTCAGGAACGAAGCTTTAATAATTCTACTTACACATAATTTACTTGTAATCTTGAATTTTAAGTAATATGCATCAACAAACAGTACTACATGCATCAAAAACGGTTTTTAAGAGTTTTTGTCAAATGTTTTATAATACAGTATAGATATAGATAAATTATTAAATTATTTGTTCGTAAAATTAAAATAGTAGACTTTTAATATTAATTAAAATATTTAAAAACTAAAACAAATTTCATCAAATCTTGTATTTTTAACTCAAACTAACTTCAACAGCTAAATTTTTTTCATGATATCTTGCTTTAAAATAATAATTACACGTCAATGTAATTTAGTAAAGCTGGCACTAATTAATTAATGAAATATATGATCCAACGCAAATGTTTATATACATCCATAATTTCAAATGGCATTCACTTTAATAAAATTGTATACAGACAAGCACAAAAACAGAAATAAATCCATAGTAACCATAAACCATTACACGTATCACTAGTGTTATTATATATCTAATGATTGGTTTGACATTAAAACTTAGGGGCTGTTTACCAAACGCTTATCCGTGTAAGTGCTTACCAGTCATACTACTTTACCGGAGGAATATAACAAGTACCAAAAATCTTATTCGGTAAGAGCACAGACAAGGAAAACAATGACCAAGAGTTTTACCCGGGTAAGTGATTATGACGGCACTTACCACGGTAAGCGCTTACGGGGTAAATTATTGCATTCGATACGGTTTTTGTGGACTAAAATCTTACCTGATACGTAAGTGATAATGTTGAATTTTGCTGGTAAGCACTTACCCGAATAAGACTTGGTAAATGGTCCCATGACCCGATTCAATTTATATAAGAAGTCAAACTTTACAATTTTTTGGCAAAACCAAATACCCCATGACCCGATTCAATTTAGAAAACTAATTAATAACAAATCCAAGGTAATATAAAAAATTAGCGCATATTTGTTTGATATCTGACCAATTGTGTAAAGTTCTAATCGGTTATGGAAGGCGAAATTAAAAGGAGTGTTTGGGATTGCTTATAAAAACAACTTATTTATTTATTATCAGTACCACACTGAAAGCTATTTTGAGTGTTTTAATAAAAATGTTTATACCAGGGTCAAACGATAATAAGGAGTTCTTCAAAAAGTTAAAGTTTTTTAACTTATAATAAGTTGATAAGCACTTTTACAGTAAAAACATAACTTGTTTCAAATAAGCAATCCCAAACACCCCTTAAAGTTATCTTTAAAAAAAACTTGATACATGTTTTAAAATGTGAGTCTTTTATAAAAAACAATATTTAATGCGTTTGAATGAAATGTTACAAATTTTCACCCATCGATATCTAATTAGTTTTATATTTAATTTAATTATTGTGTATATAAAAATATCGATACTAAAATGATATATGTACGTATCCAGAAGAGATAAGCGAATAAGCATAATAAATTTTTGTTGCGTATGGTGTTTTATTAGAAGATATGCATAAGACTTTTGATATGGTAGACGAATCATGCATACATGTCATCATTATCATTCATATTCATATATCATAGAATATGCTTTGGAATAATCTTTTCATATCATATATAATATATATAAATATAGGCATGTAAGAACTGAGAAGTAAACTTAAGGTGATAAGTGTAAGAAAAAGATCTTGATATTTGATCATATTTAATCTCACATCTATTTATGAATCGCGTTTGCTACCATTCTCACTATAACTTCACTTGTCACCAATGTTCTAAAAACTCGTTGCGACAGTCGTCGTGGCACGTTATGGCTTAAGACTTGTGTCTGAAGCCATGTTATACATGTGGCACGCCATGACCTAATGCATGGTTTTTGTAACATCATATTTGATTTTTCTTACCCTTTTAGTGTCTTATTTTTTTTTAATTTATAACCTAATTTAAAAGGCTTAATATCATCAAATCATTGAGTAATAGTATAAAACAAAGGGTTATATATGTATAATATTATATATGATATATAAATTTGTCGTCATAAGACACGTCTTGAAAAACAACATGACTCGCCGTGGCTTCTAAGGCTTAAGGCTTGACCTCGCCGCCATGCCACGCCTCACGTTATTTAGAACCTTGCTTGTCACTAAAACCCAACCCTATATATACCTTTAATGGGTTGCGTTTCAGTCAAAAAAAAGTTATGCTGAAAAACGTAATAAAATGTTTTCACCATTGTATATTTGTATGTACATTAGGATGAGATGCACCAAAATAAGACGCACCTAATAAATCTTCGTATGAACCACAATTCATGGGTAAGTTTTAGATTAAAAGTGATCATGGTCCATTTTTTTTCTTACGATTCTCACTTTAAATCAATTTTTCAAGCAATCCTACTCCACAATATATGATACAATTAGGATATTAAAGCGTTAGTAGTTAAAAAATTCATAAATAATTTTACTTTTTGTATTAGAAACTTGATTTATATATATCATGATAAATTTTGTAAAATATTTAAAATTTGATAAGTATTTGTATACCTACAAGTACAAGTGGGCATTAATAGACATACCTAACACAACACGTTTACGTTTTTTACATTATAGAATGAAAAATATATATGATTTTATTTTCAAAGTTTCAAAAGGGACAAATACTCACAATTAATCTAATGGAATTAATTAATTAATCATGCACATTGGAAGCACTAATTGGGAAATTTATGATGGACTAATTATAACTGCTTTATTGATATTAATTAAATGTGGATAATATATTTTACATGCTAACCAAATGCCTTTATTCCTTTTCCTCAATATACAATACATGCAAGAATGATTGAGGATAATATAATTTAAGAAAATTTAATAAAATATTATTGTTTCTGCAAATTAATTTTAATTATTTAGTTACGTTAATAGGTATATAACATATACTAGTGTTTTTATTATTATATCAATTATATTAATTTTTTTACTAATTTTGATCAAATTAGCAGTAATCACTTAATTTTTTGCTAATTTTTTATATTTAAAAAAAAATTATAGATTACAAGATACATAGTTAGCAATCTGACTGTTTGGTAGTGATTTAATAATATATAACGTGACTTACTCAATAAGCTTTTAAAAAATAGTTTTCTACATAAATCCAAATTATTTCTGAACTTACTCCTCTTAGTTAAAAAAAAATACACTCCTTTTATACATGGAAAAATAATCCAAACAACAACCTTCCCAATTTACATAAACATATTAATTATATTAATTTATAAGTAAATTTATCTATAGATGATTTAATCAAAACCAACCAAACAAACCCTAAAATTCATCCATGCACAACATTCTTCAAAAGAAAAAATTAATAAAAGCATTCAAATTTTATAGTGTATAGTTACCAATCAAACAATGTGTTCCTTAAAAATATAAATTTGTATATTCTTTTTAAAAAAGATCGTTTTATGAATACATATACAACCTCTCATTTTCATCAGGGATAACAATCGTGTCATGCTCGGGTTGACAGGTCACGAGTTAACGGGTTGACGGGTCAAGAAGACTCAACCCGGACATGACCCGTTTAACTAATCGTGTCGAAATGTTCAACCCTAACCCGTACACGCTCGGGTTGTGGGTTGGCGGGTCATAAACGGGTTGACGGGTCACATAATAGTACAACCAAGTTCAAACCCAAATTCAAGTACTAGTACTACAACCAAGTTCAAATACTAATACAAATATTATTTTAGAAAAACTTAGAATATTTTTTTAAATATTTTTTAGCGGGTTGACGGGTCAACCTGCGACCCATATGTGTCAAACCAAACACGGTCCGTTTAATAAACTGGTTGACAGGTCAGAAAATTCAATCCAAAACTATTTATTTTCGTGTCATCGTGTCGAGGATTGCCACCTCTAATTTTCATATACCAAATAAATGTAAATGAGTTCGTATTATCATTTATTTGCTATCAATACAAACTTTTATCAGCCATAAATGGTATATTTAATACGTCATGAAGACTAACTTCTAATCAGTCACAAAGACTGTATTTCTTTTTTACTTGTCATCTAAGTGCGTTTGAAGTTGGAATATAATTTAATCGAAGAGAAATAAAATTTTGTATCAGTCTAGACCATTCTAATTTCAAACGAGATTGTAGATGGAATACTTATTTAAGTTGTTTTATTTGAAAAGTCTACATCTAAAACGTCATTTCAAACTTAACGAATAAAAAATTAGTTTCAAATCAGATGAAATCAAACACTATAATAAAACTGGGTTTAATAGACGTAACCAATAAATAAGCGTCCTAATATACTTTATAGGACACAAATTATATGACCAAAAATAAAACGTTTTATCTAAAAACGTTGTTTTAAGTTTATAGTATGCTTTTGGATTGTGTAACAAATTTTTTAGAATGTTTATAATAAAAAGCGTCGCATTAGCTAGTCTATAAGACACTTTTGAGAAAGTGTTTTATTTTAAAGTCATATTTTATAGGACAATTGTGTTTATAAGACATTTTTTTCAAATATTATACCATAAAATAGCTAATCGAACGCTTTGTTTAAAAAATGTCTTAAAAACCTTGTTACGACGTTCAAAAACGTCTATAATCTTATTACAACGTCTTTAGATAAGACATTTTATTTTTTGGTATTATAAACCGAGTTTTATAAGGCAGTTTATTAGCACGTTTTCAAATTGATGGCGTCCTATAAACTTATTTTTGTTATAGAGAAACCAATTGAATCTATCCTAACCAAGAACTAATTTAAAATTAACATCCAAAATCAATTTTTAACAAGAATATGAACTTGCCTTTTCTTCTCTTCATTTTAGTGTTCTATATTTTTTATCATTAAATTTAAAATAAAATGGATCAAGTTTTGGTTACCCAAAGCAAACCTCCTTTCCTCAACGTTGAATGAAAAAAGAAAGTGTGTTCATAAAACGATTATTTGCACAAGATAATTTTGAGTTTAACTTAATCAAACATAGATCATACGATTAAATAAATTTTACATGCAAATTTAGTTTTCAACAATTAAAAAACAATTTAAATATTGAATGAAAACAAAAAAGGTCAAAGAATCAATTTTGACGTGGATAACAATTTTTTAATCCTTTTCCGAATAATTCTCCAATTTGGAGTTTTAAGGTAATTTATCTAATTTTTTATCCGATAAATGGTTACTGGTAAAAGTAAATATTCTTACATATTTTATCAGATAATACTTAGTCAATTAAGACATCGTATGTAACAATTTATCTGATAAAAACTAAATAGGATAAGAGTCGTCAATCTCATTTACCGGACAAGACTCTAGATTCTTGTCATTCGTATAAAATTCCAGCTCATGACGCAGCGGAAAATATGGAACGGATCGACAAACGTCAAATCCAAACGATAATAGATCTTACAAGCGTAAGAACTAACAAACAACGAGGTAAAACTCGAAATAATTCTCAAAAGAGAAAAGAAATATTACTAATTGATCAAAAACGTTAATAACAATGAAAACATTGAACCCTATTTATAATCTAGAAATAAGAAAAGATTACCACTAAACTAGAAAAGATAATTACCTAATAATTATAATCTAATTAGGAAACTAAATAATTATCTAAGAATAATATCCTAACCAAATAGATAATTAAGACTTAAAAATAAAGTAAATAAATAATAATAATGGATATGTATGTAAGGCAACGTGATGAAGGAAGCAAATCAGCAACAGCAGCTTGGGCGGGTAGTGGGGCAGCCTAACCCGCTTTCTAACTCGCACAAATGACAAAACAGTAGGTTAAGCGGGTTCATGGGCGGCCTAACCCGCTTTCTAACCCGCACAGATGAAAACAAGCAGAAATTAGGCGGATCTTTAAGCGGCTCAACCCGCTTGGGAAGGGGCTTTCGTCCTTGCTTACTCTTATTGATTTGCTCAACGATCTTCATCGCAACTCTCCCTACATCAGTCTCCTCCACTTCGAAAGAACTCGGCCCCGAGTTCACTTCAAAGAAGTTAATTTCCTGCCTTTCCTCGGTAGCTTTTCATATTTGTGATTTCCAACCGTTTTTGCTTGTGATGCTTCGGTTTGTTACGAACTCTGACTTTCCTTGTATTTGTTTCGCTTGATTCGCCTTTTTTATTTGGTGGTCTCTTTATGGCCATGATCAAGAGGTTCTCTTTCTTTTCTTTTATGTGTTTCTCAAAGCGCGAAACCGGTGTCATGGCAATCTTATGCTCACCCCATTGAAACAATAACACATTGTCTCTTCCTTTATGCATGACATCGTTGTCATATTGCCAGGGTCGGCCAAGTAGGACGTGACAAGTATTCATGTTAAGGACGTCACATATTACATCTTCTTTATAGTGCTTTCCAATGGAGATAGGCACTTTGCACGTTTGTGTTACTCGAACTTGTGGACCTCTTTTCACCCAACCAAGAGAATAAGGTGCCTCAAGAGGTTGTGTCGGCAATTTCAAGTAATCCACCAATTTTTGTGATACCAAGTTCTCACAACTACCATTATCCACAATTAAATCACATACCTTGTTGTTGATGGAACAGTAAGATCGGAAGAGATTGTTGCGTTGTTCGTCCTCTTTGGGTGATAGCAAGACCCGTTGGAGCACAATGTTGATTTTTTTCGACAAGTCTTCTTCAGGGAATTCGGCACCGTCATAATCATCGCGCTCTTTGTCTTCTCCCCCTTCTTCACCGTCTATAAGTCCAACAGTCCGTCGGTTGCTACATTCATTAGAGCGGTGCCCCGGTTGTCCGCAACGGTAACATTTGAGTCCCGTTGGTTTGGCATAGGGATTTACGGGTTGTGGTGCCACAGGTTTGCTTTGAGACCCGGTGAGGTTTCGGGGAGGATTAGAGTCACAAAGAGTTTGGCTTGGCATTGCACTTTTCCCCTTATCAAGTGTAGGACTAGAAGTTTCAGAGAGGGTTTGTGTAGAATACTTACGGTAAGATGAGGCTTGAGTGGACTTCTCCATGAGTTCGGCCTTCACGGCTAAACTTGATGCTTCTTTTACTGTCCATACGGTCTGGAGCCCGATCTTCTCTTGTATTAAATGCTTCAGTCCGTTGATGTACCGGGCAACTGTTTGACCCTCCATCTTGCCGATTTCGTTTCGCTCGGAGAGTCGTATGAACTCCATAGTATACTCGGCTACCGGTCTCGAGCCTTGTGAACAATCCAAATACATCTTGTAGAGGATCTGCTCGTAGTCTTCCGGTAGGAATCTCTCCATCATCAATTGCTTCATTCTTCTCCACGAACGGACCGGACCTTTTCGTTGTCTTTGTCGCTGGACTACTAGTTTGTCCCACCATACGACGGCGGTGCTTTTCAGACGGAAAGCTACCATCTTGATCTGTTTGTGCTCCGAAATTTCCATGATTTCGAAAAATCGATCGACCTCGATTTGCCAATCTAGGAACTCTTCTACGCCCATGGTTCCATAGAAGTAGGGGATATCAGTCTTCATCCGGTAATCAGGGTCTCTTCGGGGTGGATCGGCTTCCTCCTCGGCTTCAGATTCGGAACTGGAACTGATGGTTGGGTTTGGTCGGCCACCACGTGGTGATCGGTGGTGACCAGCGTGCCTGCCTCTTCTTCTTCGATCGTCGACTAACGCGCCGATCTGGTTGGTGAGGGTGGTGAGAGCAGTATTGAAAGCGGTGGTGATACCTTCAAGATCTGCCCGGGTGATGGGTTGATTATCTCCCATAGCTAGGTTGAAAAAGAGACAGGGATTCTGTGCTCTGATACCAACTGACGCAGCAGAAAATATGGAACGGATCGACAAACGTCAAATCCAAACGATAATAGATCTTACAAGCGTAAGAACGAACAAACAACGAGGTAAAACTCGAAATAATTCTCAAAAGAGAAAAGAAATATTATTAATTGATCAAAAACGTTAATAACAATGAAAACATTGAACCCTATTTATAATCTAGAAATAAGAAAAGATTACCACTAAACTTGAAAAGATAATTACCTAATAATTATAATCTAATTAGGAAACTAAATAATTATCTAAGAATAATATCCTAACCAAATAGATAATTAAGACTTAAAAATAAAGTAAATAAATAATAATAATGGATATGTATGTAAGGCAACGTGATGAAGGAAGCAAATCAGCAACAACAGCTTGGGCGGGCAGTGGGGCGGCCTAACCCGCACAAATGACAAAACAGTAGGTTAAGCGGGTTCATGGGCGGCCTAACCCGCTTTCTAACCTGCACAGATGAAAACAAGCAGAAATTAGGCGGATCTTTAAGCGGCTCAACCCGCTTGGGAAGGGGCTTTCGTCCTTGCTTACTCTTATTGATTTGCTCAACGATCTTCATCGCAACTCTCCCTACATCAGCTCATTAACTCATTATCATGTTCATCGGATAAAATAAATGATCAGATAAAAAATTACCAGTATTTGTGTAAATGGTTGTTTATACTACATGAATGAATATATCCATAACGTGGCATGTCCCTTTTGGTTTATCCATTGATTCGCTGGATCCGATTGACAGGGTGGCTCCAATTCATTCCTCCAAAGTATACTCCCTTTCCTTCACATTATTTTTGGAATCACATGATATTTATATATATATATATATGCTACAAATTTATTCCGTAAGTGTAAGTTTATGAAATTAAGATGGATTAAATGTTAGTAAATAGTGTATATTTAAGATGGATTAAATGTTAGTAAAGAGTATATATTTAAGATGGATTAAATGTCACTAAAGTTGTTATTTGATACGAACAAAAGTCAACAACGTTCACTTTAAAATTAAAATCAAAATCTTCAATCATGGCTTTAATTTTGTTTTTGACGTATTTTTAGCCGAATTCTATTATTATGAGAGGTTTTTTTTTGTTTAATTTTGTAAAATTTCCCAATTTTTTAGATGTTATTTTGACTATCTTTTACTTTTTTTTTAGGTTTTTGATTTTGTGTTATTATGCATGTGGGACTTCTAGTATTGAATATGATATTTAGAAATTTAAATCAACACTAGGGCTTGATTAGGACCAATCAATTTAAAACAAATCTAGAAATTATGACTGATCAATAATGAAATCAAATCAATTTAGAACAAACCTAAAATTTGCGGCAAATAAGGCAAATCAATAACGAACTACATCATTTTAATGCAAATAAATATATTACAAACAAGCAATATGCTCTCAAAATATGAATTGGAGGAAACGATGGACGATTTCTTATGGGTGGTGATTGAAGTATAAAAGCGTGAACAAAAATACATTGTTTCAGTAAATTTCTTAAAAAAATAAAAAAATAAAATTGTTTAGACTCTTCAGCTTTATAACATTTCAAAACAAACTTCTATTTTTTTAAATTCATAAAAGGAACAAAAAATTGAAGATGAAAAAGTAAATATTTGCTAACAGTAAGATTCAAACCTACGCTCTTTTGTAAGACAAACCTTAACTCGGGACCATCTTACCGGTTTTAAATTGATGTTATAAATTTTGTTTAAAAATACTTGAAGACACCCCTCGTAATTAAGCGGGATGCACTTTTAGGACCTTTTTTTCTCGCTCGACCTTTAATAGGTCTGCCTCTTTGCAAGACGTTCTAACATCTTTTCAAGTTCAGTGATACTTAAAATAAAAAGATATATATAACAAAATTATGCAAAAATCAATTATAAAAATCATAGTATAATTAAAAACAAAATTCATATGTTTACTTTTTTGCAACACTCAAGTGTTTTTTTCTCTTTTTCTACTGTTGCTGACCAAAAAACAGAAAAGAATCAAATGGTCTAAAATTAAAACCTATAATGTCACATGCAATAAAAATACCAATAGACTGTAACACTTTTTGTCACATATCGAATTATATGAATGCACCTATAAAATTCATAAAGTTACTTCCACTGTATCAACACGATAGAGAAATAATACAGACACCATGGGTACTCCTATAATGGTCCAAACAGGTGTCGTGTACCCTTTCCATTATTTTTAAATATGTCATTGGCCTGAACTATTTAAGAAGATTGAAATCCACCGATAACCCAAATGTAGTTGGACCATGGACTCTTTGGCTCCATCAACTTATTTCTTATTTAGTCCGAATATATTAGAATTTCAATTTTTGTATGAAATGTTATAAACCTAATTAATTTAAAGTTTTAATTACAATACTCAAATATGTTAAAGTTGGGACTTTATGTGTTTTTCATGATTGTAGTGAGCAACACCTTTTACACGTTGCACTTTCCCCTTTCATTTTTAATGTAAACAATTTCCTTGTAAATTTTCTATTTATCAAATTTAATTTATTATTTTACATGATATGATTTTTCTCTTCAAAATTAGGTAAAAATATATAATTTTTGGAAAATCGGAAAATAACTTCCTATATTTGGAATTCAAATTATGATACGTGGGAAAATGGAGGGAGTATTTATTAAATTTCCATTTAAAACTATAATAAAATCTACATTTTTATTTAAAAAAAATGAAAGAAACATTTAAAACTGGTAAACCGGCAATAGCCGGTAAAACATAACCACAAAACCTGTATAAAAGCAGCTCATTTGCATTCGAGTAGTAAACAGTTTAAACCCACCTCCGGCCACCACTCCTCCCACTTCAGTCTTCGCCGTCCGATCAACCACCACCATGCCGATCAGAGCAATCGCCGTTGGCCGCCACGATGAGCTTACCCATCCAGACACTCTTAAAGCCGGCTTAGCCGAGTTCATCTCCACCCTCATCTTCGTCTTCGCCGGTTCAGGTTCCGGCATGGCTTTCAGCAAGCTGACGGCCGACGGCGCCGCCACCCCAGCTGGCCTCGTAGCCGCTTCTATTGCCCATGCTTTTGCTCTTTTCGTCGCCGTCTCCATCGCTGCCAATATCTCCGGCGGCCATGTCAACCCCGCCGTCACTTTCGGCGCCTTTGTCGGCGGTAACATCACTCTACTCCGTGGTATTGTCTACGTGATCGCCCAGTTGCTTGGATCCACCGTCGCTTGCTTGCTACTCAAGTTCGTCACTAATGATATGGTGAGAATTCAAAATCAAATTAAACAAAGGCTAATTCTATTAATTTTTATTTATTATATTATTAAAAACACCATTAATGTAAATTCATTTTGCAGGCAGTCGGAGCGTTTTCATTGTCCGCCGGAGTTGGGGTTTCCAACGCGTTGGTGTTCGAGATCATAATGACATTCGGTCTCGTCTACACCGTGTACGCCACCGCCGTTGATCCCAAGAAGGGTGATTTGGGAACAATTGCACCAATTGCCATTGGTTTCATCGTCGGAGCAAATATCTTGGCCGGAGGAGCATTCACCGGAGCATCCATGAACCCCGCCGTGTCATTTGGGCCTGCTTTGGTGAGCTGGACATGGGCTAACCACTGGGTCTATTGGGCTGGACCTTTGATCGGTGGTGGTATTGCTGGGCTAATCTATGAGTGCCTTTTCATCAACCAAACTCATGACCATTTGCCCTCAAGTGCCTAAATTTGATAAAAATTGAATTTTCGAAAAATAAAAATTTTAAAAAAATTCGTTCTTTTTTGTGGCCGTTGATTTGTTGACGGTTTGTGGTTTGTTGATGATACTGGATTGTGAATTCCCCATTTCGTCCCTGATGTTTTGTAAAGATTTGTGGGTTGTGTTGAATGTTAATGTTGTTTTAAGTTGTGGGTGGTTTTTTTTTCTCCAAATAGTTGAATAAAAGAAATGTTTGGATGATATTGTTTGAAAATTTCATGTTTACCTAATCATACCAGTTGTTTATAAAGACAAGTGAATGATAAAATTAAAATCAACTCGAGTTTGAATTTTATTATCTACAAATGGGTTTGTCATTTGTGGCCATTAAAAGATTTATCTTAAGAGTTGAAGATGAAACTTATGTCTTGCTTTGGGATTAGGATGTACCAAGCATAAGATCAATCATTAGTGAATTATATCGTTTCTTCAAATTTTAGATTTGGTCTATAAAACAAATTATCTATTGTCATGATCCATAACTTTTTTAAATTTCATAGAAATCAAGGTTCTTAGAGATAACATTGTGAATTAAAAATTGTTAGAGGGAACGGATCAGTTTGTGGACAAACTATAGAAATCAAAAGTGTAATTCACTTTATAATCTATACTATATTATAAAGCATTTGACAAAAAAACTCTTAAAAACATATTATTATGCAATAGGTACAATTAATTAAAGCATAATTACTTAAAATTCAACTACCAAGTTATAAATACATTAGTACAACTAATAAAGCTTCATGTTTGAATTCGTGTAACTAACTATACAGATAAATATCTAATTTATAATATAAAAAATCTAACATATAATTAGGATAATTATTGAACTCTAACAAAATACTTAATTATTACATTTATAAAAAATTATATTATTAAACAAAAATATACTATTTCAAAAAATGAATTAAAGAAAGTGTACAAAAAATAAAATAATTTTTTCAAAACTAATAAAATTGTATTATAACATTGATAGAGACAGAAAATAAAATAAAACATAAAAAATTAAGATGGATCTCGCTGCATTGCGCGAGTACCCTTCTAGTTACTTATTATCGCAATACTTTTTTATTAAGAATATTTTAAATAGGGTTAAGTTATATATTAAAATTTGTTTGCTAGGACATAAAAATATTTATTATATTTTAAAAGTTAATCTATACTATATTATAAAGCATTTACAAAAAAACTCTTAAAACAACTTTATAAGCAATATGTATTATCTATTAAAGCCTAATTACTTAATTTACAACTTATTGATGCATTAATACAAGTACTTGAAGCACAAAGCCTTATTGTCTTCCTTAAACATCACTCAATCATCTTCATCCTTATCCCTATATTTTCTCACCATCGTTGATCCCTAAAATTATGAATTTAGTTGGAGATGAAATCCCGTATCTTACGTGATTACAATATTTATTTCTCTGATTTATTAGCAATTTCAGCCATCCAAATCATCTGCTAACAAGGTAAGTTCCAATATTTCCTAATTTGTAATTTAATAATTATGTTCATTTTTTCACCTCTTGATTCCTCATGGCGTGTGCTTATTCCCCTACTCCAGGTTTGAATCTCTTTCTTTTAAACGGACAGATTTACTTACTCTTTAAGCCAAAAGCATTGAAAATCAACTGTAAGTCAACTCAAAGATGGCGTTATTTGGATTAATTTTCTATTGTTTGTTCTAAATTGGTTTGGTGTTTAATAGGCTTTGTTTTGCAGACGATCTCTTTGCAAATTTCGAACTCCATTTCTATTATATGACTACTTCTCCACTTGGTGTTTCCCAACATGTCATTGCAGTGAATGGAAATTTTCCAGGCCGAACACTAAACGAGACGCGCTGCTGTTTCAAGTCAAGGATCAGATAGGCTTCTTTGTTTCAAAACCGTATGCATCGATCCATCTTGTTTTGTGTTGTTGATTTTTAGGTAACCTATTAGTTTTTTGAATTTCCAATATGGATATTTTAATCGAGTTCAAGCTTTCAGAACCGCTGCATTGCACGGGTACGCTTCTAGTATATTATAAACACTATTAAATTAATCTAAAAAGTTTGAATAAGCTATGACATTTAAATTGATATAAATAATCAAAATATTTTTTTTTGATACCATATTTAAAAATATTTTAATAAAAAAACTTTTTAAAAAATATGAATCACAATTAACTTTTTAGTGAATCAAATTTTTGGTCCCTACAATTTACTTAAAGTTGTCAAACTACAGTGATTTTGAATGTTAAAAAATTGAAAAATTAAGAAATTGCTAGAAGTACCATAAAGATAACCACTGTAATTCACTCTTCAAAAATTGATATGATTTTGAGAAGGACTGGATAAGAACAATACGATTGATTTCAAATCTTTCAATTTTTTATAATAAAAATATTTTAAAGTTAATTTACCAACTCCAACTTTTAAAAACAAACCAACTATTATAGTTTGAAAACATTATTCAATCATTCAATAATGTCTTAAAAAACAATTTAGTACAAATCAACGACATGGGAAGACAAAAATATATATTATATTTCAATGTATCCTTGTAAAGATGCAATTACAATCGTTATCAGGTTTGATATAGTTAATTAAAGTATAAAATACTTTGAATTAGTTGTGCTTCTATGGACCAATCAGTTGGATGTCTCGAAGATGGTCTCGTTGCAATGGTCTTGAATTTTTTGCGGCATGCTACAATCAAATAACAAGTAGGATAATTAGAAAATTAATTCATGTCGTGTTATTAGTTTCAAATCCTTTTTCCACTAAAATTATATGTTAAACTTACGTCATGAACAGCTTCTCGAAGCAATTTAACTTGACCAAGTGATACAGACCTCACCTGCAAAGTAAATTTCCAAAAAATTAACGTCTTTCATTACAAATAAATATAACGTTTGATTAAAAGAAAATAGTTTTGTATTGTTTGTATGAAAGAGAGTCATATAATACCTTCTTGCTGATGGTCCAAATTACATTTTGAGTACAAGGAGGCACAGTGAGTGAGCCGATATAGTTGTAGTACCTTCTGCAACTCATATGGATTTCCCTGGGATCAATCACTCCTGGGTGTCTATGTTCGTTTTCTTGTTTCACCAACGACGTTATATTTGGAACCAACTGGAATTTCCATCAAATCAATATTAGCGTTCAACTCACTTGTTGGTTTTGATTTCATTCAGAAAGTATGACGCTAAATTTTGGTATATGGATTAGTACGCATGTGATTTTCTTAATAGAATGCTATTTTAAGTCATAATTTGACGATATTTTATATTGATTTTTTTTAACTATGTACGGACCTAAATCAAGACTCAGCGTTAAAAGAATCCAAAAAATATATGTACATAAATTTCTACCTTGGATAGAAAAGGGTTGGATTTTCCAATTTTGTAGAGGACGGCTATGACTACGATCTGGTGTTTGGAGGTTGGGTCGGTGCTCTTATGAACCATGTGTAGTTCCAGTGAATACCTGAAAGGTCAAAATTCGAACGAGTTTGGTTAGTAATGACATTGAATGGTCAAAACATATTCAACTGGAAATTTACAACATAAAGATGGAGTTTTTAACCTTCTACCGTTGATGGTATGCTCGGATGGTGAGTGCCAATGGGCTTGTTGGAGTGAGTAAGATGTCCCATTTATGTCAATCGAACCCGCATTTCCCTCCCAATGAACCTAAAATCATATAAAGGAAATGAATTTGAATAAAAATAATATGTAAGGTGTGATGTTCCTTTCGTATAACTTAAATAAAAAGACTCGTGAAAGTTGATTTATCTCATCAATACAGTATAATTATTAATAACGATCAAACAGATAAATTTGTATTGAAGTTTATTAAATTTAAATGAAATTAAATCATAAGTTATTAATAACGACTAACTAAAATTAAAAAATTTAGCTAAAATATGTCAAATGGTTCGAAATTGTTCATTTATTTTGTATATGTTGGGGCAAGTTTTATTAAGAACCTGAGAACTGCATAAATCGCAACACTTGACATATCAATTAAGAATATGAACGGTTTGTTAATTATAGATGTGTTATTCATGATAAATATTCATTCTGGAAAAAGACATGTGGCGTGTTGTGGATGATTATCAAATTCCTAATTGGTTCTAGATTTCTAATGGAACTTTCCTATATATATACACACACATGTATGTATATTTGTACGTGTGTGTGTAAATATATTATAAGAAGGTCCAAACGAGAACAATAATAAATAGAAGAACACGTGTATTATGTACGAAATCACATTTATTTTATATTAACAATCAATGCAAAAAATATACAGGTGACATGGCCCACACCTAAAGTCACAACTAACCTCGTGTGAATCATGTGAATCACATGCAATTTTACATATGATTTGATCGTTTTTCTTATTCTCTTATTTCATTGTTGTTTTCCCAGTAAAATCGATTCTAAGAAAAATCATTTGAACTCTTTCATTTTGCCGCCCATGTACAAAGTCAAAAATCAAAACAATAACATCTTTCTAGAAGTCCTCGGGTGTAACAGCGGCTAGCGTAACGGCTACATTTTATATTTATATAAAATAGTAGCAATAATAAGGTGTCCAACTGTCCATGCCTTTTATTATTATTTACTTATTTATTGAAAACCGATTGTAATTTATATAAAAAAATCATAGTGATGGCCCATACCGATAAGAGGAAAGTTCAAATGAGAATTTTGCATTTTTAAATGAACAAAGAAACATATTTAGGATCACATATAATATGGATCCCACACAATATAAAATCATATCCCCAATTGAATTAAATATGATTTTATATTGTGTAGGATCCACATCATATGTGTTTTTAAACGTGTTCATTTAAATGAGGGGTGTTATTATATGATCCCTTCCCTATCAGATAATATGTGTCCATCACTAAATTTATATAAATTTTACCGGCATGTTAATTTGTAAAATAAGTCATATATACGTAGCGTTTAAAATGATATAATTACAAGACTTTGGCAAATTTTTGATAAATATAATATAGGGGCGGGTTCAAATGAGAACTTAAATTTGGTTGTGAACGTGAGGACAAATGAGAGTGCGACACGTGCCTTATTCAAAGAAATATCCAGACTGAATATAGTATTTATTCAGTCTAAATATACAAAGAAATATTTAGACTAAATATAGTATTTATTCAGTCTGAATAATTTCTTTGTATATTCAGTCTAAATAATCTATATTCAGACACGTATCATGCTCTTATTTGTCCTCACGTTCACAATCAAAATTGATTTTGCATTTGAACTTTCCTCATATAATATATATATATATATAGAGGAAGGTTCAAATGAGAACTTTGCATTTTTAAAGAAACAAATGGACACTTGTGGATCAAATATGATGTGGGTCCCACATAAATGATTTAATATTAAATCTTAAATGATTTAATATTATGTGGGACCTACATCATATTGGTCCACAATTTGTTCATTTGTCATTTAAGGAGGGGTGGTTCTCATTTGATCCCTCCCATGTAGATATATATATATATATATATATATATATATGCATACGTACGAAGAACGTTTGAAGTGGGTGCACCATAGAAGAGATGTCTCACCGCTATATCATGGCCACGGTTAATTAATATCGCGGTACATGGCTTGTAGTTTCTTGACAACTTCTTTGATTTGTGAATGATATCAACTCTGCTATTTGACAAGTCAATTGGAGACTGCATTTTGCCGTTGTTACAAACGGACCATTCTTTGTGTAGTTTTCCCCAATTCGCGGGCCCTTTCTCGCTCCCCCTGGCATAGTCGAACTCTCTCTCGTCCTCTATCAATACACAAATGTAATTATAACATCAAACTTACAAATATAAAATATTTATATCAGTCATTTCCTTTGTAACATAAAAATAAAATGAAAAAGAGTTAAAACTTACCAACTTCTTGAGCGTTAATGACCGAAATTGGATGCAAAATAACAAGTAAAAGTAGTAGAGATCCAATTATTGAATCAATGGGCATTGTGTACATGGCTAGATAGAGGAGGAAGAAGAAGAACTTTGGGTGGTGAGCCTGAGGTGATGGTTGTTTATGGAAGATGATGACTATATATTGTAAGGTGTACTGTGGCAACAGACGAGTAATTTTAGTTGTTGATACAACCAAGGAAAGAATCAATAGGTAGTACTAGCAAGCTCTTGTCTTTTTTTTCAAATGTGGTATATATATATATAGGGTTAGGTTCAAATGTGAACTCATTTTTGGTTGTGAACGTGAGGACGAATCTCAGCCACACATCTTCGGTTATGGTGGACGCGATAACGGAGGATTGACGCGATTCATGGGAGGGTGGAGATTATTAAAGAAGGGGAACTGCGCCGCCTTTATTGACCGGATAAGTGGCTGAGATTCGTTCTCACGTTCACAACCAAAAATGAGTTCTCATTTGAACTTTCCTCTATATATATATATATATAGAGAGAGAGAGGGGGGGGGGTTCATACGAGCACAATATCTTTTTACGAGAACGTGAGAAACTTTTTTCATGTACAAAATCACATGTGATTTTGCACTAACATCAAAAAATCATATATGATTTTATATGTGAATCAAAATCACTACATGAATCATATATGATTTTGTACATGAAAAAAGTTCCTCGTGTTCTTGTAAAAAGTTAACATTCTCGTATAAACCTGCCCCTATATATATAGATATAATTATTTGTGTATTATTTAAATTAAATTTTTAAAAAAAAATTGTTGGTCAAAAATAAATATGTTCTAATGATTTTAATGGGTATATAAATACATTCAAATGTAAAATATTGAAACAAGCTTTATTGGTATGATTGAGTTTACGTGACGGGAGCATGTTTTCAGGAAATCATAAAACAAAAGTGAAATTTCACGGTGAAACATTGTAATAGTATAAAAGATTGAACCTTCATAGCAAAAAAAACACTGTGAAGGTTTGCTTTCATAAAGCTTTCCTGTGAAAATTTAATGCTATTTACGTGGTTTCAAGAGTCTAATGAAAAGAGTCTGGTCGTCAATCAGGATCTCAAGTCGTCACAGATAAGGACATTAATGTTTTTTAGTTGAAATTACATTTTGTTATCAGCATTTTAAGATAGATTTTTTTAATGAAAATGTCTAGAAGAGGAGTAATTAATTTTTTATGAATTATTTGGTTTTAGCTTTATGAATTGGGAACCAAATATGCGTGGGTAATTAATTTTTGAAAGCATGTTTTAGGAGAATAATTTGCATGTGAGACTTCACTTTTAAGATTAGATGCGTTATGTCGGATCCAATCAACGAATTTACAACATGCATATAATTTTCTTTTTTCTGAATAAATTTTAATTTTTTTAATTTTTTCGACTAAATTGGTTAAATTGCGTAGTTTTTAATCACCAGGGTGGATCAATGAAGAATCTAGTGGGATTATGTGCACCTTTCAATCAATTTTGGATTGTATTTTTTTTATAAAAGATGTATATACTCAGTGACATACCTATGATTTTTGTCTAGTGAGGTCATTATTAAGGTAGACTAAAGACGCATAAAGTCATCCGAACAATTTTTACCTTAATTACACTGTTTCGAGGGATTTTTAAAGTTTTTAGTTGATTTCGAATGATTATTTCGGTTTTTTTTTATTAATTTCAAGAGATTTTTTTAGTGGCTTTAGCAATCGCCGGCAAGATGAAGTCCGTTGTGAAAAATCTACAGGGAGTAACTAAGAGTAAGTTTTGTATTTTTGTGTTTTTTAACCTATATAATTTTGTTTTTTTTACCTGTTGACTGAGGTCCTTTCCCCCCTCCTTTTTAACATTGGATTCTCCCCTACATATATTAAACTTCGAGGGGTGCTCTACGATATTAAAAGAAAACACAAGGAGTGAAAAAAACATTGACCAAAAAACTTACAAAATTCTTTTTAAATCAATCTAAAAACATAAAAAGATCTCTTGAAACAGTGAAATTAAGCTACAAATACATCAGATGACTTTACGGGTATCTGATCCGCCTTAAAGGTAATGGCGACAAAGATTACTAAATCCGCTCCTACTGATCCCATGTTTGTAGGTGTGGGCTATTTTTCAATCTTGTTACTAATTTTATTTTTAAACGCAGATTCATTTTATTTATTAATTTTATGGACATGAACTTTTATTATTTACAAGCTTGAATTATTTTACAGATTTATAAACGTTGCATACTTCTTTTTTCTACTTTATGTGTTTCATCATTTCATGAATAGAGAAATCAATTATTAATCAAAACAATCCAACATCACATGTCATTTTATTGTACCACTATCATTTATTTGAGGAATTTGAATGTTGAAACATTTACAAATATTTGAATTGTTTTTTGTTTAAAATTTATGAGTGTAATTTGAGGTGATCACCTAACTACTATTTTAGATTTGCGACTACAATCTATGTTTAAAACTATCTTTCTTTAAAACTTGTGTGTATGTATATATGTATGTATCTGTAAACAGGACGATAATCAAATAAAAACCACAGTTAACGTTAGTGGTTATGTTAGTAACGAGTTAAACTCCAATCCCTGTGGCAGCGCGGGATCGAACCCTCGCACCTCCACAGAGCCACATCGCCTATGAGGAATAATACCTCCCACCATTTTAGGGGAAACCACCACTCCCGAGGCTCGAACCCGAGACCTTGACGATGTTGTAAAACCCCGATACCGCTAGGCCAGAAGCCCTTTGGTACATATCATGCTACTTAAAAAACAAATACTTCAATTTTTGATTCAATTATTGGAAATAGAGTGATCAGGGTAGATAAGTCAAACAAAATTAAGGACTTAAATGAAACTTATTTTCATATGTTTGCATGCAACTTTGCAAGGGAGTCAAAGTTTCATTACTTCCATATTTTAATGGTCATATAAATGTAAATAGAGGACAATATAAGAGGAAGAATAAAAAAACATGTATATTTTACATATATAACTGAAGATAATATTGTTGTATTACAAAAAAAAGTATCTATAATCTCTTATTTATTGTCTCGAGTCTGGACCGTAAGAAAAAGTGTCTCGTTCGTTGTGTGGTTGCACCGGTCTTGCATTATTTGCTGCATACTGTAACACATATATAAATTAATAATTATGCCTCTATTCTATTCTACTACAAAGAAAATAGAAATTGTGGCATTTGTTTGGTTTATTTGACACTTACATCATGTACAGCCTCCCGAAGCAATTTAACTTGATCTTTTGAAACAGTTCTAATCTGTACAAAATCAAAACTCTTAGTCAGTATATGAAATAAATGTTTTTAATGTAGATTATGAATGTATCATTTTTACCTTTCGGCTAATGGTCCAAACAACCCCTTCAGTGCAAGGAGGAACAGTGAGTGAACCGACGTATCGATAATACCTCCTGCTGCTCATTTGAATCTCTTTTGGACTTATTATACCGCTATGCCCATGCTCACCCTTTTCATCTATCATAGACGATATGTTTACGGCTAACTGCAAATCAATAGATAAAGTTTTGTAAAGAAAATGTAAAACTATAATAAAACGAAATCATCATTCTCTGTCGCTTGTGAACAAGTATACAACTTTTGATCGAAGATGCGTATAAAAGTAAATAAAAAGGTAATCAGAGGTTAAAATAAAAAGAATAGGAGTTGAGGGTACTAGTGTGTTACCTTAGAAAGAAAAGGGTCAGGTTTGCCAATATTGTAAAGAACAGCAATGACGGCTATTTTGTGGTCGATGCTAACGTGGACCATATGTAATTCCATGTCATACCTGTTCATACATTCATGACATGAGGTGGAATGTTATTTAATACGTAATTTAACATAACGATTTAATTACTAAATTTAATATATTTTATCAAAAATCTAACTGGAAGTATATCTCCAATTTTCCTATAGACAAGAAGGGAGTGAACAAAAAGAATGTGTTAGTTTCCTACAAAACTAAAAGTTGACATAAGAAATCGGAAATATTTTCAAAATCTATAAATCGTCTATACTGTTTGACTAGGCTCTGTCTATTTTATTTTTTTATTTTTTAAGTATGTGAACCATTTTAGATCTTTTGATATATCAAAACAAAATTGTACCTTCTGCCATTGATGGTATGCTCCGAAGGCGAATGCCAATGTGCTTGTTTCAAAGCATAATGGATACCATTAATTCGAATTGAGCCAGCGTCGCCTTCCCATTGAAGCTGTGATATTAAATCCGTTATAAATTTGAATTATTAATTAAAATGCCAACAATACATTGAAACATGCCGAGAGGCCCAAGACAACAAGAAACATTAATATATTTGGAATATTATTATGCAGAAATTACCTATTTAATTATTATGTTTAAGAGCAAATTACATGTTCAGTCCTTGTGATTATATGTTTTTAATTATTATTATTTTTGAAAATTTGACAGATTGTGTTCTTTTTTTTTTAACGACAAGTTAGTAGTTAGTAGTTAGTGATTCGGACCCACAGTGACATCCATATGGGCAGTATGCGGGACCCGAACCTTCACCTTAGGGGATAAAATCCGACTCCTCCACCATTTTTAGGAAAACCATTATGGCTGCATTATTGCGATGAGTTGGGTCTGCTACTATAAAGACCCAGGTTGTTGATTTTATTTTATGAACCGGACTTATTAAAAAATTGCAATCATATAGATGTAACTCGTTAAAATCAGTAGCCACAAAGATACGTTTTATTAAATTTTCAAAAGAAAAAGACCGTTAAAAATACCTAACCATATAAATTGAAATTTTATATAATAACAATAGATTGAGAAATTTACAGATTTAGTCAATCCGTCAAATGAGGTTTTCTTTTATAGCCATTTTCAGACCTCATTTCACTTTGTAGTCAATCCTTGTGCATATGTGTATTGATTGGTTTTCTTAAATAATGTGGCCGAAAACCAATCCTTACGATACATATACATAAAACTTATACGTAAGGATTGACTATAAAGTGGAAGGAGATCTAAAAAATGATACTAATAAATGAAAAATAAAGACTATGGAAATATTGATTACTACTGTAAATTTCCTCGATAAATTGGTATTTCTCGAGAGACACAATAAAAACCAAAAGGTGAACCAGTTGGATGGATGAGGATGACCCACACGCATAGCCATCTACTAAAAAGTGTCCAATAATTCGGTTGGGTATATAATTAATGGCAATTGTTAGCTCTATTGGATTTTTATTTGAAAACCAATTGAAATATGATGAAAAAATGATGTTTATTTTGATTATGGAAGTGATATATAATATATAAAAATCTTAACTAGTCAACTAGAGGAAAGCTCAAATGAAAACTCAAATTTGATTATGAACTTAAGAACAAATGAGAGCGCGACATGTGTCTGAATGTAGATTATTCAGTCTGAAAATGACACGTGTCATGCTCTCATTTGTCCTTACCTTCATTTGTCCTGTCCCTAATCAAATATATATATATATATATATAATTACCATAATGTCATGGCCTCTATTATTGATGGTGGCATTACGACGCTTGTAGTTTCTGTAGAGCCGGGTGGAAGTGGCGACCATAGCCACCCTACGACTCGACATATCGATGGGAGACTGCATCGTTCCGTTGCTGCATAACGACCATTCTTTCTTTATGGCACCCCATTTCTCGGGTCCCATATGACTACCTCTAGCGTAATCGAATTCTCTTTCATCCTCTACAATTACAAAACAATCATCATGAGTCATATATATATTGTTAGAAGTTGGGATTTAATAAAGAAAATACATGCAATTAGATTCAAAAACTTGGGTTAATTAAGTTGGCTTAAAAAACGAGGTTATTGTAAAATTTATATATATATATATATATATATATATAATGAAGTTTAGGGAATTACCAACTTCTTGAGCTTGGGTTGTTGATGGATGAGTTAAAATAAGCATAAACAAAAGAAACCCAAGTGCCAAAATGTAGCTTGATTGCATATTCTTCATTTCTCACAGCTCAAAGACAGAGAGAGATAGAGATTATAATATATATATATATATATAGAGAGAGAGAGAGAGAGAGAGAAAGAAAGAGAGAGTTGATTTGGTTGTGTTTGAGAAAGAGAGATGATATGTGGTGCTTGAGAAAGAAAGGAGATCGAGAGAGAGATGAATATGTGGTTTCAATATCTATATGGCTTTATATATAACTATATATAAGGAGCTAGGAATGCATATAATATATATATGTATATATACATTTATTACACATAGAAGGTGTGTGAAACGACGTGGAAGTTGCTTGTATGGCTGTTGGGTAGGGAACAATATCGAGGATGAAAATTGCATATAAATAAATTAACACAGCTAGATGCAGCCTGCAAAATTGAAAGTGAAAATTTGAACATAATTATTTTAGTGTTTTCATTTGTATTTTGTTTTTACGAAGAGAAAAACGTGTGAACGTGTCTAAGTGGGTCATACCAGAATCTTGGAAGTCAAACTTTTCCTTCCAATAATATTCTAGAAACTTACATAAGCACTCTTGCAAACATCGAAATAACATTTGTTTTGCTTACATATTTTATATATTTTTACGGGATAAAAATCACATTGTCTTAAAATCTAATGTTTCACTTTTATTCCATAAATAAAATTAAGGAGTTGATTATCGAATACTTATCTGATAAGTGTTTATCGATAAAACTCAACATTATCATTTATTTACCGAATAATATTTTAGATTGTAAAAACGGCATTATATAATTTACCCGGTAAACACTTGTCATAGTAAGAGTCGTCACCCTCACTTACCGAAGATTTTTTGTTCTTGTTCCGTTCTTACCGGGTAAAATTCATGATGCGGCTTACTATATTCATTGGGTAAAATAATATGGCTTGATAAACACTTATCCGGATAAGTTTTGATAAACGACTCCTAAAGTAAACTGGATTTTTTATTTATTTAGTTCATGTTCATATTAATGATATTTGAGATTTTGAGACTTAGAAATTTTCATCTACTCAATAACCTAAATTCTAATTTCTAACTACTTTCTATTATTTAATTGGATTGGGGTCCATAATTTTGACGACCATTTTCTCCTCCACAATCCACATTAGCATTTACTGTTTTGTTATAGATAAAATTTCTTCTCTAAAAATCTCAAGTCTTATTTTTATCACACCAATATAATTAATAAAAGATAAATTAGATTTTTATATATTTTAAATTTATTTAATTTAAATTCACATTTTCTCTATAATAATATGTATTCATGTGATTGGTCGATAGAAATGGGATGTAAGAATTTAGGAGATGAGATTTTTTATGCATTGCAATGATGTAAAATTTTATGAGCTGATCCGTCATATTTAAGAATCCTCCATTAAAGATGCTCTAATTACTGTTAATTCTATCTGGAGTAGCTAAGTTTTACTTGGAGTTACATCTTTTACAACCATAGTCGTGATGATAGGCACAATCATTTTCTTACAAAATGATAGGACTTAATAAACATCTCATCCAATTAATTTAATTGAGTGAAAGTTGATAAAACTCTTTAAATGCCCTTTCATCTTGTTCATTCAGTTTGTCAAGTTTAAAAACATGTGTAATTTGATAAATACTTGGTTGACCACCTCTATTTTTTTTTGGTTTTATCCCTTAATTTTCATTCCAAGCCTCCATTAAATGAAGTTGAAGATTTGTTGAATTCTTTCCTTTCTATTAACTTTAATCAAAATTGATTTCTCGAGTGTCAAGTAGTTGACCATCAAAGTCCTCCTTCTCATCAATACAAATTATTTAAAAAATAACAACTTGGAACTATTAAATAAAATATATCAATTTAAATCTTTTTTTTTTCAACGAATCGAAAGTTATATTAAATCCGATAAACCAATACATGCTAAGATCTTATTAAATTGCATACTGTACAACTAATAACTATTAAATCAGAAAAGAAAAAAAAACACATCCCACAATCGACACCACTTCCAACTTGAACTTGTATCTTGAATTTTTTTTACGATTAATTAAACTTTTTACAGTGTTAGAAATATAAATATTGATCGATACGGCGTTCACCAATTCAAGTCTTTGGGTCATTAAATGTACACATTTATAAAGTTTGGATATTCAACACTCTGAATTTTAAGCATTGTTCCAAATGATAGTTAAATGTGATGGTTTCTAATTGGGATATGATTTTCTTAAAAGAAAGTGTACTTTCATCCTCTTACACAAATGTTATGTAGATTTATTTATTTTTATGACATAAAATATTAACGTTATAGACTTTTGTTTTCCAAAAGTAATGTTGGTTTTAATAACTAAGTATTAAAATTATTAAATTGATAAAGAAATACGTTAAGGATGAGCAGAATGGACTGAAAAAACGAACCAAACCGGTCCCGTACCGAAGTGGACTATTTGGTTTGGGATTCAGTTTTGATATTTATTGAATTCGGTTTCGGTATTAATCGGGTTTGGTACCGGTAAAATACCGAAAAAACCGAAACTAACCGAGGCAACTAGAGGGTCACTTTTGGTTTTAAATTTTTACAATATTTTTTTCCTTTTCCCAACATAATATCTTCCATTTTCATCAAAATCCACCTAAATTATTACACGAATTTCGGTTCCTCTAAATCTCAAGTCTTGATACCGGTTTTTTTTTTGCAATTCTTCAAAATCGGTTCCTCTAATTCTCCAAAACCTGATTCTTGCATAATCGGTTCCTTCAATCCGGTTTTCGCTTAACATGGATCAGTATCAAGTAAAAATTTTATGTATCTTCTAATATTCTCATTTGGTTTTTAGTTTTTTACTTGAAATACCTTAGTCATCACAAAAACTGGTACCAAACGGTTCTAGTCCCGAAATAACCGAAACCGAACCGGGGTATTCGGTTCCAGAAATGGTGCTTCAAAATTTTCGGTACTAAAAGAAGAACGAGCTCATCTCTATTAGATACCGATGCTTAGACAAAGAAGAACGAGCAAGAGCATTTACACTGTTATCGTATGAAGTCAAATATGGAAGAAAAAAAGAACTTTATTTCAATAAACTCCTTACATCGGCTCCATATATTAACTTTCATTATCTCACTTTCTACACGTAAGGAGCTCTCTACAAACATTCTATATTATTTTATTATATCCATATGTACAACATATCATTTGTTTGTTTTATTTTAATCAAAAAGTAAAAGAAAAAATTATTATGTATATTTGTTAATGTAGGAGCATGAATGGAGTAACATTGTATTAGTTTACTTCTCAGAGTAATTTTAACGCATTTCGTTTCCTACATTAGCTTAAACGTACAGAGTAAAACTGAATATGCTTTGATAATGTATCCGAGGAGGATATATGACCGAATCATGTAGCATTTTAAACTTTTCATAACTAAACTATGTTTGTAGTCATTCTGGTTTGTTGAGCATTGTTATTTTTGTTTTTATATTTTTGAAATTATGGTTTTAGTCTATTTGTTTTACAATTCTTTACCTTTTTTTTCCTATAGTTTACATTTTTTTTGTCTCTATGATTTATAATTTGTTGTTATTTTTGTCCTTCATATTTAGTTGAAATGAATTGTTTTATGGACAAAAACAACGATGAATAACAAAATTGAAGGAATGAAAAGCGTAACTTCGTAAGCACAAGGACAAGGACAAGGACAAAATGCTAAATTCGAAACACTCCACAAGGATAAAAATCATAGTTTACTCTTTTTTGGTAATTTTTTTGTCAAATGTTTGTTATACGAATATTTTAAAATAACTAACGGGCTGTTTATCAAACGTTTACCCGGGTAAGCACTTACCAACTCATATTACCTTGACGGAGAAATATAACAAGTACCAAAAATCTTACCCGGTCAGAACGAAGACAAAGAAAGCAAGGACCAAGAGTCTTACCCGGTAGGTTTTGGCGACGACTCTTACCACGGTAAGCGCTTACCGGGTAAATTGTGGTATACAATGTCGTTTTGGTGAACTAAAATCTTACATGGTAAGTAAGTGATAGTGTTGAATATTGCCGGTAAGCACTTACCAGGGTAAGATTTGGTAAACGGCCCTTAAGACTATGTTTGATAAAAATAAGTTAGTTTAAAAGCTAGCTTATTTTAGTGTATACGTTTGACAAACCATGAGCTAGTTTATAAGTTAATTTATAAGTAAGCTTATTGAAACACTACTTGAATTAGCGTTTTGGAAGTTTATTGTCATTTTTTTCAATTATAATCTTCATTAATATTAATTATTAATTTTTATTTTTATTTTTTAATATGTCATTTTGGTCATTTTACATTCTTATACGCTAGTTTTGTCAAACATGATTTTTTCATCCGCTAGCTTATTAGCTACCAGCTAGCTTATAAGTCATCCGTTGGCTTATCAGTTAGTTTGCCAAACATAGCCTAATATGATGATATGATATTACTCGTAAAGAAGATAACGATGTTTTGCATAATAAAAAGAAATCGAAAACTACAAATTTGGTACCTCTTGTTTGTTGAAAATAACATTTTTCATTAAATAGTTTCAAAATTATAAAAAAACCATTATGGTTTGTATAAATGTTTGGATTTAATTCTTTTCTCTGACATATGTTAGAATATTTCGTTAAATGAGAAATACTTTTTGTTCATTTATCAATTTTTTTTGTCTTTTACCCAATGGAAAATGATTTTATGATTTTGATTCTTGTAGTTTTGATTGGATTAAAAACAAAAAATTGATAAAATGACAAAAATTCCTCTCATCTAACAGAATTCTTGGATGATCGTTAAATGAAAGGACCAAATCCGAATATTTTATAAATCATGACGACCATCTTATAATTTTAAAATTGTAAAGTTGAAAAATGTTATTTTTAACAAACGAACATGAACCAAATTTGTTATTTGCTCTCAAAAAAATAATGTGGCAATTTGCATCCGTCCATCAAGACTGGTGGCTTTTTTTTATTTGGTCAACATTATCGATCTACAATTAGTTTTATTTTGAAAAAACAAAAATACTTATTTGTCGATGTCTCTTATATAATTTAAACACCAAGTTGTGTTATTTTATTGTCTTTTTTAGTTAATAGAAAACATAATACAATCCTTAATAACATAGTTTAATCAACGTATGACGTTTATACGAAGCATAGCTAAATTTACTTTCATATACCCATGTGTATATATAATACATTATTGGTTTATTGTAAATTAAGGGACCATATTGTAAATATTTCTTTTGATGTTTTTATTCAAACTAATTAAAGCCTTACTCATTAACACAATAAAAATCAATATCAAAGACATCTATCTAATCGAACCACAAATAACACCTGAACAACGATTTCAATAATTAATTAAATAGTTCTAAAAATCACCATTAATGAATCTTGAAATAGAAGAAAAGGCCAAGATGAAGTCAATATTTAAAAACAAATATCAACATTATAATAAATTTACGATTTGTATAATATTTATATCATATAACTTTTCATCTTTATGTCAATGAGATAATAATGGTTCTGTTTTCTACTTGTAATTCAGTTTTTAATTTAATAATTGTTCATAGAACTTTTCTGTTGGTTTATTTTCTAAACGTAAAATAAAGTCATCGAAAAAGACACATTTGTGCTCGCTCACATATATAATAATTATCAATTAATGCATAAAAAAGAAATTTTACTTTTAAAAGATAAGATTGAACCATCTTGATTTATGAGTTATGTGAAATATGTATATATACGATTTAATAAAAATTGAATGGTTTTAAAAATGTCAAAAATGGTTTTATAAGATTTTGATATTTTTATATAATAAAAATAGAAATTTTAGTAAAATATCAAAGAAGAAATCAACAAACAGAAAAAATACAACGGAATTAATGTATATTGAATTTCAATGAAGTTTATGTTGCAATGTTGATACATATACAACTATGAAGGTGAAATTAAACGGGATAACTTTTTATACAAAATGTAATAAAAGATTTATAAAAAATGAATTGTGTCTAATATAATGTAAATATGTTTGCATAATTCCTTTGTGGACATATGGTACAAAATAGGTTGTTGAGAGTAGGTGAAAACAAAAACCATCCATGAAATCATATATGTACATGTATGAATGAGAGGATTGGCACGAGGAATATGTAAATGGTACCAAATTCTTGAGAAAATTTAAATTTGATTTTATAATGGGTTACGGAATTTATAGTGAATATCAGATAAAATATCAATAAAATGACAGATTGATCTTATACGATAAATCTACCATTTAGCTAGAGGCGGAACACAATAAGGGCCTACGGGGGCCATGGCCCCTGCGTTTTATCCCTTAAATATTATATATTAAAAATATTATCAATGAATTGCGTTTAGCTCAGGTGATTATGTGTATATGGCCCCTGTATATGTGGTCATAGGTTCTATTCTCCTGTCACACCATTTTTTTTATAAGTTTATCAATGAAAATGTTTTGATGGGTTCGGCTCCCTTAATTAGAAGGTGTGTGTTCCGCCTCTGCATTTAGCTAAATACAATATAATATATACATTAGGTTGAATTCATCAATAGTATGCATTATTTCAATTTGAAAGGTGATATGCATATTAATTGGTTAATGTTTTTTAAACTGTTTAACATGCTACTTTTTACTGATATAAGTATTATGTTATAATGCATGAAAATGTTGTATAAGTATGCATGTGAGTTCACATAGAAGAACGTTAGTAGTTTTGGCAAGGTGTGGTCACTAGGAGAAATCAATTGGTAATTGTTGGCCGAACCCATGTAAACCATGTCATAAATAGATAAGATGACCCGATCATAAATATGTCACATTAATTGAGAAGAAGAACAAATGATGTCTTATAAGGGATTGAATACCTTATCTAATCAGACACGTTTTAAAACCATGAGTTCATGTGTGAACGACAAAACAAACAATATCTAATATGGTTGGTCTGAAATGTTGCAGATGGTATCAAAGACTGGGATGTTACAGGGACCAAACCGGTGTGCCAATGAGGACATTGCGCTCTCAATGGGTGGATTGTAAGATTGTATATCAGTTGGGGAGGGAAATAAATATTGCTTTATAAGATACCGAATACTTTCTTTATCAGACTCATTTTAAAACCGTGAGTTCAAACTGCAGATGTAATTAAAACAAACAATATTTTATACGATTGATCTGAGATGTTAAGACAAATGATCTGTATTTTTTAAGACAACAAAACGGATAATATGACAAAAAAGAAAATAAGAGAATTTATGTTACCATTTTAAAAAAAGTTATGTATTTAAGTCGTATGGCCCGCAAAAGGCACGGGCAAAGTCAATGAACAAAATTCAACCCTTCACATTATTACAATTTTTATTCAATTGACATCAAAATGTCAACCAAGCACTTCCATTTTCAAACCACTTATCATTCCCGATTGTTTCATGTTTTAATTAATTATCGTTATTTACTTTTATTATGTACAATATATTATATCTATGTGGATTAAAACAACCCCAAAAAGATATAGGATAAATACTTATATAGTTAAATGCAGGGACGGAGTCAGGATTTTGGGATTGGGGGAACACCGAGCTTAAATAATAATTAGTTGTACCCGTCACTTCTTTGCACCCTTCAATTCGTTGCCCCATCGCCTCCTTATTACTTCGTTGCCATCATTGTTGCCAAGGGCGGAGCTAGGATTATTATCGTTATCATCATTTTGTAGTTCATTTTTAGAGGACTGTTTACCCAAAAGCTTATGTGATAAGCGTTTACCGATGAAAATAAATACTCTAACTTCACCGGGTGAGATTGTAGTCCATAAAAACGGACCGGTCCGTATGCAAAAGTTTACGTTATACGCGTTTATCAGGCAAGAGTCCTCATTCTCATTTACTGGGTAAGACTATCATCCTTATGGTTGCTCTTACCGGGTAAGATCCTCGGTCTTTGTCATGTTCATCCGTTAAGGTAAATGACCCGATAAACGCTTATCGCGTAAGCGTTTATCAAACGGTCCCTTAATCAAGAGAGATACTATGAGGCTTGACCACTTAAAGGCATGAGGCTAAGAAGGAACCTAACCCAATTAAATGTCTAAGCTCTTGATCTACCATTTTATAAATAGCTTATTACTGTATCAAAAAATTAAAAATTAAAAATTCCAAGGGGAGCCAGTGCCCCCCTTGGTTCCTTACTAGCTCCGCCCGTGGTTAAATGTACTATCATAATCGAATTTAAGTAATTTTTAATTACATTCTCTTTTTAAAATGAAATATTGATTTACTATTCTTTAATAAAATATATACTTATTATGTATACTTAAATAAATTAGATAAAAAAAAGCGAATATTTGTCGGGAATGCACCGTCTCCACTCTCCACCTGTTGGGATAGGAATGGAGAATACACATCCGCCCCCATCGTAGTTTAATATATATATATATATATATAGAGAGAGAGAGAGAGGGGGGGAAAAGTTCAAATGCGAACTCAAATTTGATTATGAACGTGAGGACAAATGAGAGCGCCACACGTGTCTGAATATAGATTATTCAGACTGAATATACAAAGAAATATTCAGACTGAATAAGTATTATTCAGACTGAATATATACTATATTCAGTTTGAATATTTCTTTGTATATTCAGACCGAATAAATACTATATTCAGTCTGAATATTTCCTTGAATGGGACACGTGTCGCGCTCTCATTTGTCCTCACGTTCATAACCAAATTTGAGTTCTCATTTGAACCTTCCTATATATATATATATATAATTCAAATGAGAACTTTGCATTTTTAAAGTTCTCATTTGAACCTTCCTCTCTCTCTCTATATATATATATATATAGAGGAAAGTTCAAATGTGAACTCATTTTTGGTTGTGAACGTGAGGACGAATCTCAGCCACTTATCCGGTCAATAAAGGCGGCTTTGACCTCACGTTAATAATCTCCACCCTCCTTTAATAATCTCCACCCTCCCATGAATCGCGTCAATCCTCCGTGATCGCGTCCACCATAACCGAAGATGTGTGGCTGAGATTCGTCCTCACGTTCACAACCAAAAATGAGATCACATTTGAACCTACCCCTATATATATATATATACATATATATATATATATTAATCTTTGTTACTTTTAAACCTACATCGACTGACCATTGATATCTCACTATTTTACACAATTTGTCAATTATGTATTGTCTCAGCCATTTTATCTCAAATTCTCGTATCTTTTTTATTTAGATTCAAGTAACATGCAAAACACATTTTCTTGATCACAATATAAACGAATGTTGGAATGCAGGGACCCAAGCAAGACTCTTAAACTGCCTGGATTATTGACCATATAACCGAGACTCTTAAAACCGCCTAGGTGTGTTTGAGATCTAATTAGCATCTACAATTACTCCATCTTTTCAGAAAGAAAATTTGCAATCAAACATGTTAGTTTTTCCATTCAACATTTTTGAATTACAATTTACAATACCATACATCAACAATAACCTTTTTAACTTACTTCAGTTTCTTCATATAAAAAAAACCCATAAAAGACATGTTTATAACAACACAATTAATCAAACATGGTTTTTTCCCCGTGTTTTTTAAAGTATATAATATTTACATAAGACAAATACCAACAGTCCAACACGTATTTCTCATCACTTATCAGGTTTAAACCACTGACATCCAGATAAATTTTGATTTACAAGTAATCCAGATAATTTGATACCAATATCAAATAAGACATACCCATTTCACCTAATTCATCATATAAAAAAAACCACACAAACTTTGACACTTTCTCTTCTTCATCCACAAAGAAAACAACATATCCAAGAGAAACCATTTGAAAGAAAAAAAAGAAAGTTTATATTAATATGCCTGCTACTGTCTACTTCTAGAATTACATACATTGCTTCTTTTTGCCTTTTATAATCTTTCATGTTTTTTTTATAAGCACAGAATTAAAAAAGCAATGTAGATATCTCTCATCATATTTGGCGGGCCACACCCGCATCGACTAATTTTTGCCACGTTAGTTTACGTTGTTCTTCCACCTCTTTGGCATTTGCCTCTTTCTCGGCATACTGTTTCTGGCACTCTTCGAACAATTTCACGTCCATTTCTTGGAACATTTTACGAACGTTCACCGTAAGTCCGTGCACCACTTGGTTCCAGTGAGACTCGACGTTCTTCTCCAGTGATTCAAAAATGATGGGTAAGATCACGTTTCGATTCTGAGCAATTAAGCTAACAATGTGCTCGTTGTTCCAGAGGAAAAGAGCTCGTTCTGCTGTCTGAAAACAGTATTTTCAACAAGTTAAAATACATATTTACAAGCTTGTTATGAGAAAAGGGGACAAATTTTTAATGGAAATACTATATACCATAATACCATAATATATATCGGGTATAGTGCAGCTATTATGTCGATAAGAACTTTAAGATTGACTCTTGATGGTCGATGGTCGGTATATTTTCCAATATGAAAAAAATATAGTAGGCATATTTGATGAAGTTGAATGAATAGGTGTTGATTGACTAAGGGCTTGTTTGGTTGGTTTCTGATTAAGTCCTGTATGAATAAGTGTTTTTTAACTGGGAAGAAAAAAAAAACTTGGCTTTCTGCGTAAAGCCATTTTTCTATATTATTAAGCCACTACCAAACAGTCATTTACAGCTAACCGAATAAGCTAGGAGTTCCATTAAGCTCATAAGCTGCTAACAAACAAGCCCTTAAAGGTTGCTTACTAACTGCTTACCGACCCTCTTACCTCTTACTGGATAAGAGGTGATTACATGGTCAGAGTCAGAGATGATGTTGTTTACCAAGTCCCTCTTACCGATCCATGATGCTGACCTGGTAAGCTAAGAGATGGACTCTTAGGCGCCGTTTACCTAAACGCTTACCCGGTAAGCGCTTACCAACAAGAGTCAACACTCTAATTTGACTATCAGGCAATCTACCCTTAGCCTAAATACCCATTAAAGCCGTCTAGTAAGGGTGACCAAAATGGCATTTGAGGCTACACCCGAGTATGAGGATATCGCATTGGTTAGAAATTAATGTTCAAGCTTCCCTAGAGATTGCTCTCAAAAACTTGTTTCCTTCATAGATTTTAGCAAATATAGACATATGTATATATCCATTTAGACATACATACATATATAAATGCATATACACATACATGTGAGAGCATGTATACATTTATATAAATATATATATATATATAAAATATGTATGTATACGGGTTAAGATCAACAGAGAACTCTGAAAAATAGACGAACCAAAGAACCCATGACACATCCAAACCGTTAGATTGAGATTATCCAACGGATGTGGTTAAAAAGGTGGTTATAACCACTTTTTTTTTAAATAAACATATTTTCCCCAAATTTTTAAATGGAAAATAGGTGAAATATAGCAAAAACTGGAGTGAAACAAAATACACCAAATAAACGATCACTTTATTATCTTTAATTTGACATCATTTTTGACATATTTTTTCATGGTTCTCCGGTTCTTTTTTTTCCAAGGTTCTCCCTTGATCTTTACTCATATATATACATACCCAAATAGTCATAGGATTGTGTGAGAAGAAGAGTTAAGGTGAGAAGCGTAAGAAGAGATCTGAGCCCTTGATCATGTTTAATCTCATACCCACACATGAATTGCGCCTTAAAAGGGAGTTGATCCGGTGCATCACATCCTAATGTGCATCCAAGGGTGGAGATCCCTTCTTACCCTTCTCACCGTAACTCTACTTCTCACCGGAACCCAACCCTACCAAAATATACATACATATTTGCATATACAAAAATATGAATGTATGCACACATATACATATGTAATAAGATCTCTACAAACTAACATGCTTGTGTATATGTATGTATATATTTACATGCATGCATAAGAATATATACACACATATATCCACATGATTTTGTTCAAAATACATGCTTCTTTGAATGACATAATACTAAATGTGAACTGTATGTCTGTATGCATATATATCATATATGTTAAGTATGCGACCATACACCATTTTCCCTCAAAAAAAAATTCCACAAACTAACTTTTACCACCTATCAACTATCAAATGAATTTGCTTTCTATAATAGTTTTAAGATAGTCAGTTTCAATACTAATTACTTCTTCAATGAAAACCATTCTTTATCCACAATGTCAATTACCAATCTTATATTCCATAGGCAAAATGGATAGATTTAGGAACCTTAAATATTTAGGAACCCAAGAACCGCCTATTTTGTGAGTATTCATGATGAATATTTGTCACGATATCCATCATGAATACTCACAAAAGGATGGTTCTTGGGTTTCTAAAATACTCAAGGTTCCTAAATGAACCTTCCTCCCCCTCTCTCTATACACACACACACAACATATATATGTATGTATGTATGTATGTATGTATGTATGTATGTATGTATGTATGTATGTATGTATGTATGTATATATGTCTAGCAGCATTTCGGATCTCCTTCCCAGGTAATTGACCTTACGTAGAGAATTTATGACTACTAAATACAGATACAGTGCAGTATGTCTCACATTATCTTCCTTTGGAGGCTAAATTTCAATTTCACATACTCCACCTTATCTCTACTCGTACTAAATACATTTTATTATCTTAACGTATTCAAAAACCCCACATTCAAAGTGTATTACAAGGTTACATAATACCACATCCCTCCTTTTACCACAAACATTTGCGACACTTGATGCTTAAACTTTGTGACTTCAAATATATAAGACGGTCCAAAAATATGAACTCATGCAATAAAGTTACACCACTAAAGACCATCAATTGTTCATAAGAATATCAAAATCAAGAGGCTTACCCAACTATGCAAACGTATTTGCAAACACAACATTTGGGAGTTGCAATGGCATGCATAAATAATATTTTGATGAATCATAGTATAGTTACATCATTAACAAAAGGTACTTTCGATAAAAAATATCATATAGGTGATTCGGATAGAACAAACTATGAATAAAACAAGAAGTCAATAACATCAAGATCATAAAAAATTCTTCAACAAAAGATTATAGATACAATCATGCATTGGACAACAAACTTTTCCTATTTTACCATATATCCTGTGAAAATTACAATGCTAACTTTGTTCACAAATTTGAAGCTAAAGTTACTCAAATGCCCATCATCATCATCACAAGATAATGATGTTATTGTTTTAACATTTTTTTTCCATAAGATCCTAATGCTTGGTTATTATCAAAAGGTACTTTAGAGATTAGACCACAAGTCAAACAGTTTCTTAAATCACGTGTCCAGTCAAAGTTGCAATTTTCATAGGATGAAGGGACTACTCTCTTCCAACCACAAAAATAATCAAATTTTGATATAAAAATGAGACATTGGATTTCATGTTGGGAAAGAGGAATCGCGATTGTTTCCTTGTGGATTTCTCAACTACCAAATTATCAAAAACAAAGCCACGTGCACCAGCCGCCCTCGTGTAAAAGACAAGGCAAGCCCCACACCTCAATGAAGTGAGGCATATCACTTACAAACACACACACACACACAAATATACATATATATATATATGTATGTACATGCACACACACACACACACAGAGAATCATTAAATGCGTGAAGATTCATATCCACCTAAAGTATCAAATTTATGAAAGCATCAATACATATGTTATTGACGTGTATGTACACCAACAGCTATATATAAAGAACCATTAATATTCAATTAAGGCGCCATAAATTAGCAATTGAACATAAATACTAACACCAATTATGACCGACACTAACCATTGTCAGTCAATTAACATCAATTAGAGAATCGTGCACTGAAATTAACATTCAAAACATATTAAGAATCAACATTTTCAATTAACCATGACCTAGAAATGAAATCATCAAAGACAACGGGGGATAGGTAAAAAGATGGGAAGCTTATTTGAGTCGGAGAGAAGGCTAAAATTTGAGTAATCGGTCTTTTTATCTTTTTCGTTGAAAATATTTCTGAAAATTTCCCAAGACACAATACCTCTTATTCTAAAAGTGGGCCAAAAATTGACTTAAAACTCACTTCAATAAATCTTATGCATTGTTTCTTGCGCGTTAGAGGCTGAACTATACTCCTCATCAAAGACAAAGAGCCTTAAGGTCTGTTTGTTAGCAGCTTAATGAGCTTAATGTGACTTGCAGCTTATTCGGTTAACTCTACATGACTGTTTGGTAGTGGCTTAATGGGATAGAAAGTCACTTATTCAGTAAGCTTCTAGGGGGGGAGCTTATGCAAAAAATCGAAAAAAAAAATCCCAAACCTGCCCCTCCCACTTAAACCCCTCCCAAACAAAAACCTTCCAAATCTATACAGACAAATTAATCCACAAATACAGCTTTATAACCAAACAGCACCTTAGCTGGTTAGCGAAGACAATGCCCAAACTTATGCCTTAATGGACCTCACACCTAGTGTGCACCTATCAGAACAGTTTAACTACCACAAAATTATGCATACGACAAAATTGGATTACACAATATCAGCTAAGGATAATGAAAATATAAGCAAGGATACTACACATCAGCACCCACAACATAACTTGCCAAAAGGTCACATGCCTTAAAAGCGGGATCTAAAAAGCCAATCCTAAGATAACGTGAGTTCTTCTCTTACTACATCCAAAAATAACTCTAGATGGTCAAATTATCTTCTCATTGATTGGTCAAGCAATTAAGTCACTTGCCCAGAAACAAAATTTTCTATCTTTGAGAGCAATCAGCAAGCATTCAATAACAGTTTGACGAAATGACACAACAATTTTTTTTCCAAATTATATAAAATAAGATGATGGAATTGTCGTACCTGAAAATGGGGGCTATTAAGACACCGACCTATTTGCCGGAAAAGAGGTACCATACAGCGCTGGAATTCAGCTGGCTGTGTTGCCTCGAGAATTTCTTCAAGTTCCCCAAGAAAAAGAGTCTCCTTTTGACAATTGGTGATTGGCCAATACTTTAGCAAACCCCTTATAACGGCATCCGCCAATTTGTTGTCTTTCTCTACAAACTGAGTGATACAGTAAGAGAGCTGCTGATGATACATAGCAATTGGCTTCGGCTTATGGAGTGGTATAAGTGCCCGAACAAGAAACAACTTGTGTTCCTCCTTCATTGGTAATGCAAACCCATTTATTATACTCCCAAGAATTTCCAACAACTCACCGATACCATTATGCCTTTGGGTTTCATAGATGAACCTATAAAAGATATTATTGATTGCTTTCCTAATAAATGGTCGATGTACCATAAACTTGCCATAAATCCGGTGAAGGACAGTTTTCAAATATTCGCGTTCACGTGGGTCCTCAGAATCAAACATATCTAATAACTTCAAAACAAAGGAATGATTGATGAACCGCTTGGCAACCTTGACATCAGTATCTGATGACACAACGTATCTCAAAAGAAGCTCATAGACAAGCTGTAAATGCAGCCATGATGGATCAAGATAAGGTTCCTCCTCATCTGTCTCGATGTTTTCAGACCCTGTATGTTCATTAGAACTCGGTGGCAAACACCTGAAAAGGTTTATCGAAATCATTTGAATCATCTCCTCTTGATTACTCTCGGTTATCTTCCCAGAACCCGATTGTACATAATCCACAAGTTCCACAAGATTCACCCTTTTAATCTCCTTCTCCCTAACCATTTTCAACGTATCCGTAAAATCAAACTGGAAATGGCAAACCCGACACTTCCTGTAAAACAACTGTTGTCTTTCGGACATAGGAACCTCCCTAAATAGAGGCAGAGGTTCAACCGTCCCAGTTGGAGGCGGAGCCGCCCCTGCTCCACCGGCCAGCGGTTGCTGTAGCCCCAAATTGTTAGGGCCGGAAGCAGCACCAGCACCTCGAGAGGCATGATTTACAACAACATTTGAAGTAGAAACAGACTCAGAATTCCGTCCGTAAGCATCAGTATCGGATTTCGAGGGCTTTTTTTGCCCACGTTTCATAAATTTGTTCAACATAATTGTATGGTATAATCCTCAATCAAATCAAATCAAATCAAATCAATCCAGTAAGACAACTAATCCTAATTTCCTCGAAATAATTGTTAGTGAATCCAAAACAAAAAATAAAACCCTAAATCAGTCGTTTTAGCAATGAAGAAAAAGTGAAAAGGATTGTGTTTATACCATTAGGAGGCGTTTGTAAAGGTGGAGTCGATTGATAACGTTGAAGGAATGGAATGCCTCCGGTGATGAATAGTTCCGATCCGGCGAGAGGGCGGAGATGATTTGTGGCGATCAATTTATTTAAAGAATGGAGAGAGAGTGAAGGAAGGTGAGTGCAAAGTTTATTATTTGAAATGGCGGAAGGGAAGGGAGGTTGAATGAGATGAGATTATTCATGACACTTTCCTAATAAAGTCGACTCCTTTAATCATATACTAAATCATCATTTCGTTAACCACTTCCAGTTTTTTTTTATTTTTCTTCAACTTGCTAACAATTTATCATTTAAAGTATGAAATTTCTTGTATAGGAGATATTTTTAAGCTATTAAAAATAATTGTTATAATCGTCTCATCAAGAAAAAGTTTAATCATGTAAAAATACTTTTGCTAGTATATAAGATTATCGGTCATTGTGGGACGGGTTGGGTTCAAATGAGAACTCAAATTCGGTTATGAATGTGATGACAAATAAGAGCATGACACATGTCATATTCACACTGAATAATATACATTCAGACACGTGTCGCAGTATCAATTGTCCTCATATTAACAACCAAATTTAATTTTGTGTTTAAACTTTCCTTTGGTCCTTGTTATGCATATGAAGATAGTGGTTCTTTTTTATATTTATCCTGTTATAGTAACTTGACATTTATCCTATGTGTTTTAAGTGTTTCTGAAAGAAGAAAAAAAAAGTTGTATCAGATAATACATGCAATCTTAGCATAAAAAAGCTAGCTATTTTAATTTATTAAAAATGAAAATAAAATGACATTTGTATGTTGGTTGGGTGCGATTTGGGTCAAAAACCGGGTCTAAATCCGCGTTTTTCTGTAGGTCGGTACCCGGAGGGTAAGACCCGCGTTCATTTGAACCAGATTGCCGTTGCTTATCTTGTGATTGGGCTCTACTGGGCTACTGGCAGGCTTGTGATTGGGCCGAGCCCACTTAGGAGAACAGTAATCATAATTTGGATCCGGAATTCCGGATACTGCATATGGGTTATTAATGATTTTAACGTCAAAATAAGTTTAAAATTTTACAAGATAGCCCCTGAACATTTAAGAATGTCAATTAGGCAACAATTATTATTATTTTATTCTTGAAAATTACACTTAGGCACCTGAACATTTAAGAATGTCAATGAGAAAGTAATATTTACTTTTGAAAATTAGAACAAACTAAAATATTAATGTAGAAACTTATTTTAGGAAAACATTAATAGTTTGTATTGTATTTGTTCCTAAATAAATGTCTACAATAAAAATGACACATAGTTTTAACAATATATAATTATTATACTTTTTATGTAAAGACACATTTATAGTTAATATTAGAGAGAAGAAACTATATCCATTCTATAATAAATGGTAGATTGGGAAAGTGAAACGTACTTTTGAAAGTAACTTATTTTCATCCTCGGTTATGTAGGATTAAATTTTGACAAATTTTGACCGCAAGAAAATCAGGTCTGATAAACTCAATACACTACTAGAAGATTGAGTATTTTCAACGGAAAATGTCGTTGAAAATTTTCTACGAATTTTAGAGGATTATTGACAGAACATAAATTTTTTACGAATTTTCAACGAATTTTCGTTGAAAATCTCTCACAAACATATATGCATTTTCAACCAAAAAATTTTCAACGGAATGTCTCGTCAACGGAAATTCGTTGAAAATTTTCAACGACATTTTCCGTAGAAAATTCGTTGAAAATTCGTCGAAATTTTATGTTTTGTCAATAATTCCTTTAAAATTCATAGAAAATTTTCAACGACATTTTACGTTGAAAATACTCAATTTTCTAGTAGTGATAGTAACAATTGTTATGTATGTCTGAAATTAAAACTTGGATAGATGAGATATTTCACCACTCTTTCAATACCTCATCTTAGCTCTTCTTTTACAATAAACTACACTACTTTAAAATAAACTAAAATAATCTGGCCTAGCGGGTATTAGGTAACATCCTAAGTCACTAATGGATGGTATTCCTGGTTGGTGAGTGTTCGAACCCCGCAGCTGACAATTTTGAGGTATCCAGCTCTTAGGTCGGTCCTTTGGGCCGGTTCATAGGTCAGTCCATAGTGCTAGATCATGGCATAGGGGATTAGTTTGTGTCCATTTGGATCCAAATACCCTTAGGATGTGTGAGTGTCTTAAAATGCCGTCCAATAATAATATTTATAATATGAGAAATTTTAGGAGAGACGTTTCTTGGTTGTATATACGTGATGCTAAACCTTTACTCACTCTCACATAAATCCACGAGCTTTATAATCCATAGTCCATACACACACATGGTGGAGGAGGCTCAATCTAGTGGTGGTGGTATGAGAGAGATTAGGAGTTTGTGCCTCCACGTCATCACCGGCCGGTGGTTCATGGTGTTTGCTTCCCTCCTCATCATGTCAGTCGCCGGAGCCACCTACATGTTCGGTTCATACTCCGGCGACATCAAATCCTCCCTAGGATACGACCAAACCACCCTCAACCTCCTTAGCACCTTCAAAGACCTCGGTAGCAACGTCGGAGTAATATCAGGTCTAATCAACGAAATCTCCCCTCCATGGGTGGTCCTCCTCATCGGCGCCACCATGAACTTCGCCGGTTACTTCATGATATGGCTCGCCGTCACCGGAAAAACCCCAAAACCCCATCTCTGGCAAATGTGTTTCTACATCTGTATCGGTGCAAATTCACAAACTTTTGCCAACACCGGAGCCTTGGTTTCTTGCGTCAAAAACTTCCCTGAAAGTCGCAGTGTCGTTTTGGGACTTTTGAAGGGTTTTGTGGGTTTAAGTGGTGCAATTATCACACAGTTGTATAAAGCCATTTACGGCCATGATTCCACGTCACTAATCTTGTTCATCGGATGGCTTCCGGCAGCCGTTTCGATCTTGTTTCTTCGAATTGTTCGAATTATGAAGGTTAATTCTAGACAACAAAATGGAAATTAAAAGGTTTCGTGTATTTCCTTGATCAAACAATATCAATGTACAAGATATATATAGGAGAGATACATAGCCTATATCCTCTATCTATGGAAGGGATAATCATAAGGAAATATACATCAAATAAGGAAAGGATAATCATAAGGCAATATATAATAATACATAATATTGCTAAGACACCCCCGCAATCGAAACGGGAGGAGGACGGACGTTGAGGCTGGATCGAAACCGGTTGAATAATTGTCGTGGAAGTCCCTTGGTGAATATATCGGCATATTGAAACTCAGTCGGGACATGTAGAACTCGAACAGCACCAACCTGAACTTTTTCACGGACAAAATGAATGTCGAGCTCAACATGTTTGGTTCGTTGATGTTGAACCGGATTGCCAGTGAGGTAGATTGTAGAGACATTGTCACAATAGACAACAGTGGCCTGTCGGATTGGTACATAAAGTTCAAGAAGTAAGTTTCATATCCAACTTGTTTCTGCGACGGCATTTGCTACCCCCCTATACTCGGCTTCGGCGCTGGATCGAGACACGGTAGGTTGTCGTTTAGATGACCATGAGATTAAATTGTTTCCGAGGAACACACAGAACCCGGATGTGGATCGTCGTGAGTCAGGGCAACCACCCCAGTCGGCATCCGCGTAAGCCGTTAGAGAATTCGAGCTGGAGGCGGATATTCGAAGTCCGTGGTCCATAGTTCCTTTGACATACCGTAATACTCGTTTGAGGAAAGCGAGATGAGGTTCCCGTGGTGCATGCATGAATAGACAAATTTGTTGCACCGCATAGGAAATGTCGGGCCGAGTGATGGTCAAGTATTGAAATGCGCCGGCTAGTTGGCGATAAAGTGTGCCGTCCTCAAGGAGGGGACCGTCCGTAGCACTAAGTTTTCCGGATGTGTCAACCGGAGTTGATGAAGCTTTACACGATGCCATTGAGGCTCGTGAAAGAATGTCCTTGGCGTACTGTGTCTGTGATAGAAATAAACCTGCATGATCACGCACAACAGATATGCCAAGAAAGTGGTGAAGTTGACCGAGGTCGGTCATTGCAAATTCGCGAGAAAGCGAGGTAATGATGTCTCGGAGAAGTTTGGAGCTGGAGGCAGTTAAGACAATATCGTCCACGTAAAGTAAAAGATATGCCATGTCAGATCCGTGGCGATATATAAATAAGGAAGTGTCGCAAACACTACTCCGGAAACCTTGTGAAAGAATGAAAGTGGCAAACATGTGATACCAAGCACGTGGGGCCTGCTTTAGACCGTATAACGACTTGCGCAAACGACAAACGTGATTAGGAGCAGATGAGTCGACAAAACCGGGTGGTTGGTGCATGTATACGGTTTCGGCCAACTGTCCATGTAGAAAGGCATTCTTAACATCTAATTGGTGAATTGGCCATGATCGTGAGGTTGCAAGACTTAATACTGTTCTGACGGTTGTGGGTTTGACGACGGGGCTAAATGTTTCGTCACAATCAATTCCGGGTCGTTGTGTTTTTCCATTTACTACAAGGCGCGCCTTATAGCGCTGTAATGAACCGTCAGCGTGAAACTTGTGGCGATATAGCCACATGCACCGAATAACATGAGCATCATGGGGCCGTGGCACCAAATCCCATGTGTGATTTGACTGTAAAGCCGAAAATTCATCGTTCATGGCGGAGTTCCAATGTGGATCCCGGAGTGCATCATGTGGGGATTTGGGAAGGGGAGATATGGGTTGTTTGGAGGTTACATGGAGGTCAAAGATGGTTTTCGGTTTGAATATGCCACGCATAGCACGAGTGTGCATGTGATGGGTAGGTGGTTGTATTGGTGTAGAGGGTGGCGGGGTTTGTGGTTGGCTTTGGTTGAGATTGTCGGAAGCTGTGGGTGAGGTTGGGGATGTGGTTTGGTTAGTAGTAGGCGGAGAGGGAAGTGGGGTGGTGTCGGTGTGAGGCATTGGGTTGGGTGTGGTGGTTGGTGGCGGTGCGGTCGATAGTAGGTTTGAGTGTATGGGTGACGGTTCATTGTTTGATGTAGACGGTGGGTTTGGATTCGTTGGGGTTGGTGTGGTAGTATGTGGTCAAGAAGGGTGGTGGGGAATTGGGTAAATGTTGGGTCAAGGAAGGAGTAGGCGGAAGGTGGAGGAGGTGAGAGATCAGCAAAAGGAAAGACAGCCTCATCGAAAGTGACGTGGCGTGACAGAATGATTTTCCCGGTGTTGAGATCGAGGCAGCGATATCCGCGAAATTGTGCTGGATATCCGAGGAAAACTCATTTGACGGAGCGTGAAGAAAGTTTGTGTGGCCGTTTTGCGGAGAGGTTGGGATAGCACACACATCCAAAGATCCGAAGATGGTCATAAGATGGGTCTCGTAAGAACAAGACAGATGTTGGAGAACGGAATTGAAGGAGTTTGGTGGGAAGAATATTGTGAAGGTAAGTGGCGGTGTGGAGTGCCTCGACCCAAAAGGAAGGTGGTAACGAAGCGTGAAAGAGGAGGGCGAGAACAATTTCATTTAAGCGACGTATCATTCGTTCGGCTTTACCGTTTTGGGACGAGGTTTGGGGACACGAAAAGCGAAACGTGAAGCCGTTTGTTGCGGCAAAATGGTGAAAGTTACTGTTATCAAATTCTCGACCGAGATCGCATTGAAAATTTTTAATATGGAGGCCAAATTGGGTGTGAATGTATTTGTAGAATTGCTTGAATTTTTCAAATACTTCTGATTTAGCTTTTAGTGGATACACCCATACAAATTGAGAAAAATTGTCAATTAAAACAAGATAGTATTTATAACCACTTTTGCTCAAAACAGGAGAAGTCCAAAGATCACTGTGAATGATATCAAATGGTGCACAAGTTTTAGAATTAGAATCAATAAAAGGCAAACGTTTATGTTTACTAATTTGACAAGAATTGCAAAGTGTGGAGTGAGACTCCTTATTACAACTAATGAAAGACTTGGAACGAAGATGCGTGATTATTGGAGCGCCCGGGTGTCCTAAACGGTTGTGCCACACATCTTGAGATAAAGTTGCATAGCAATGAGAGGCTGAAAAACGAGAGTTGAGACCGGAGAGAGGGTAGAGCTCGCCGGAGCTATTGCTCCTCATAAGATGCGTTCCAGTCTGGAGATCCTTAACAGAAAAACCAAATGGGTCAAATTCAACGGAGACATTGTTGTCTTTTGTAAATTGACGAACAGAAATTAAGTTCTTTATGATTTGTGGTGTGTAAAGGATATTAGGTAGGTGTAGGGTGCGGTTAGGAAGGGGAATTTGGGATGCACCCGAGCCGCACACTGGAATGCTCATACCATTACCAACAAAAATAGACTTAACAGTATTACATGTGGATGGTTTGAGAATTGTACCTGGATCAGCGGTTAAGTGAGACGAGGCGCCTGTATCCATATACCAGTCGTGATCCTTGGGTGGTTCCATAGTCATTGCTTGGAAGGCTTGACCGAGTTCAGTGGGTTGTAACGCATCATATGTAACAACCTTTGCTTGTCCAGAGTTCATCCCCGTGTTTGCCCTTGAGGAGTGGGAGGCCTCATGCGGTTGTGTGGTGGAGTGGTCATTGGATTATGGGGCTGCCATGGGTTCCATGGGGCATTCCATCTCGGGTACGTAGGGTATGGACATGGTGGTACCGGCCAGGGGTTTTGCCATGGAGGGGGACTCCATTGCTGCTGCCGACGGTTCGGATTAGGGTTGCGAGTACCCCCGTTGTTGCCGCCGCGGTTAGTGTGGTGATAACCATTGAGAAATCGATGGTTAAAGCACTCTTTTTACACCTTTAGGATAGTTTATTTTGCTTATATATCCCTAAATTGAGTCTTTTGTTTCTTATTTTCTATTTATTGAGTCATGAAGCTAAAAGTTATGATTTGAATCTGTTTTGGTACCAATAGTATAATTCTTGAGGTGTTTTGACAGATCTGTGTTTTACAAAGATTGGGACAAAGATTGCGGCCGTGTGTTTTTGGCTTTTTGGCGAGCTTATTGGAATCAAATTTGTGGGAATTTGGGCTTAACGGATTTTTGTAACTGTGAAGGAAGTCGCCAAAGACTTTTGAAGACTTAATTTTCTTGTTTTAATTACTTGCTAGTTAAGTTTGTTGTGTACTTTTGTGGACTTTTTGGCAAACTTGGTGGCCAAGTTTGTTGGAAGCTTCCTTGTAGGATCTCCTCTATTGTTAGTATAAATAGGGGTTAGTGTAAGTGTTTGTAAGCAATCTTGGGGGTGACAACCAAGACAAGCTCTCAAAACATTTGGTACTTGATCATCTCAAGTACCTTGGTGAAATTACATAAGTGATCTTGATTAATGCTTTGCGCCTTTCTTTTATTTTTTTGTCTTTAAATTTCCGCACTTTAATTTTCTGCATTTCAATTTCCGCACTTTAAATTCTGCAATTTACTTTTCGCAATTAATTTTCCGCACTTGCATTTCTGCATTTTACTATTAAGTCATTTACTTTACGCAATTTATTTTATGTCATTTAATTTCTGTCTTTAATTTCAGCAATTTAATTTTCCGCACTTAGAATTATGCAATTACTTTCAGTTATTTACATTTTCGTATATTTACTTTCCAGTATGAGTAGCTAAATTTCTTAAGTGTGGGTGTGAGGCAAATGGTGAGATTATAACCCAAAGGATGGTGGACATTGTTTCTTAATAACAATGTTCCATCATTTCATTTCAAGTTTTATAACTCCACATAACACTTCTTGACAAGTTGATCACTTTGAAAAGTGTTAAAGTGCCATGGACTCTGACAGGAGCCATTGAATGCACATCAATTTGGATGACGTAGGAAGTAATATGTGACAATTACTAACAACGACAGTTGTAAACTATTTTATTTAAATTGATTAATTCTCGACGGGTTGGTCGCTTATCAAAGTGTTAAAGTGTAGTCGGACTACGAAAGGAGCCACTTGGAACACACCAACTTGAATGATATGGGAATCGCTCGACGTAGTGATTTTAAACAACGACAGCTTGTTATCCATATATTTTGAGGACTCTACTCCGCACCGCCACTAGTACCGATACCGCATAGAAATATGGGTTGAATCTAAACATCGTTGGGTATTGAAGTCCGACAGGAATACCCTCAAAATAGATGGTGGAACTTGTTATTTTCAAACTACAATACTGAAAGGTATTGGTCCACTTGAATTTGTGTTTATGTCCCACCAGAAATCTTACACCCATACTGCTTTCTTTATTTTGTTAAAACAATCATACAAATCCAATCCAAATCAATTTTAATCTTCCAATTCATCATCTGAAATCATTTCTTTCATTCTACTTTTATTAAGCTTTTACTACAATCTCTGTGGACGATACTCGGTATTCTATACCACTTTTATTACTTGAAAGACGACATTAGGGTTAGAAGTATACTTGCTTTTGATCTTAATTGCCCTGTCTGTAGGTGTGTTAAAACCCCTATCATGTGGCCACCACGATGATTGCCACGTCGGGAGTACCCACCACGGTTTGGATTTCGGGAAGGGTTTGATGGGCGACCGTCAGATGTATCGGACCAGGTGGGTGAATCATGTGATTGTGGTGCGACCAGAACTGCAGAAGGTGGAGTGGGCTCGTCTCGTCCGGATTTCCGGTTTTGTTCGAGTTCGAGCATGCTTTGGGCCGTCTCGAACGATGGCAAGGTTTGGTGGATGTACGAGGCCACAGTGTCGTAGTCAGCAGGTAGGCCACGTACTAATTGAAGAACAAGTCGTTGATCGTTTACCTTGGAATCGACGTCATTGAGTTGTCCTGCCAGTTCCCGTATGCGTTGGCAATAGGCTTGAAGAGACGTCATCGATTCGAGTTTAAGGTTATTAAACTCCTGTTCTAGAGCGGCAGCCCTAGCACCTTTATTATTGTGGAATATGTTCTTAACCCGAGCCATGCTTCGTGAGCCGTTGACTCATCTTCAAGAACACGTGCTAGGAGATCATCCGAGAGCGTGCCGTATATCCATTGCAAGACGTTGGCATCAATTTCAGTCCACGATGCGTAATTTGGATCTGTTGTAGGCGGGGATGGCGTGCCATCGATGTGATTCAGCACTTTATAAGCTCGAGCGTGAAGTTGAAACAGTTTGACCCACGCCGAGTAGGTTATCTTGGTGCCGTCGAGGACACGAACCTTGTGTTGGATGTTTGACACGGTGAAGACAGGATGGAGGGTTGGCGGTTTTGGAGGCAGGTTATCGTCGGCTGTTCCAGTCATGGTTAACGAGGGCGACGCCGTGGCAGTCAGAATTGAGCCAGAGACAGCTCTGATACCATAAAAGGTTTCGTGTATTTCCTTGATCAAACAATATCAATGTACAAGATATATATAGGAGAGATACATAGCCTATATCCTCTATCTATGGAAGGGATAATCATAAGGAAATATACATCAAATAAGGAAAGGATAATCATAAGGAAAGGATAATCATAAGGCAATATACAATAATACATAATATTGCTAAGAGAAATGATGAGCTCAAAATGTTCTATAAGTTTCTTAATATCTCACTTGGGCTTGCAGGTTTTCTTATGGTTATAATCATAATCCAAAATAGTTTCAAGTTTTCCGATTCTGAGTTTGCCGGAAGTGCTTTTGTTGTTGTGATTCTTCTTTTTGCACCAATTATGGTGGTTTTTAAGGAGGAGTTAAAGCTATGGAAAAGAAAAATTTTAAATAACCAAGAAGTCGTTTCGCCGGAGAAAATAGTCACGGTGGATTTAAATACAGCACCGCCGTCGCCGGCGCCGGAAAAACAAGAAACTTGCTGGAAAAATGTGTTTACGCCGCCGAAGAGAGGAGATGACTTCACCATACTTCAAGCAGTTTTCAGTATCGATATGTTAATCTTGTTCACCACCACCACCTTTGGTGTCGGTGGAACCCTAACCGCCATTGACAACCTTGGCCAAATCGGCCGGTCTCTCGGATACCCAAAAACCAGCATCACCACCTTTTATGTCTCTAGTCAGTATCTGGAACTATCTGGGTCGGGTCGGGTGTTATCTCAGAAATCTTGTTATCCAAATACAAGTTCCCTCGGCCATTAATGCTCACTTTCGTGCTTTTTATCTCTTGCATTGGCCATCTTTTAATCGCATTTGGTGTCCCTAATTCGCTCTACGTTTCTTCGATCGTTATGGGGTTTTGTTTCGGAGCACAATGGCCGTTGATTTTCGCGATTATATCTGAATTATTCGGGTTAAAATACTACTCCACTTTGTATAATTTGGGTGCGGGGGCTAGCCCGATCAGGTCGTACATTCTTAACGTGTTGGTTGCGGGTCGTTTTTACGATAAAGAAGCAAGAAAGCAATTAAAAGCACACGGAAGGGTCCGAAAAGACGGGGAGGATCTAACTTGTACCGGTGTCGATTGTTATAAAATGTCGTTTTTTATTATAACCGCCACAACGATCTTTGCATGTTTCGTTTCGCTTGTTTTAGTGATTCGTACAAAAGACTTTTACAGTGGTGATATCTACAAGAAGTTTCGAGAGACAACAGAAGTGTCGTCTGTCGACACGGAGATGGTGGCGGTGGTGCCGCATTCAACCGCCCCACCGCCACCAGAACGAAAAAGGTTGGAGGAAGATAATAAGGAAGATAAATCGATGTTACTATAATTTAGGTTTTTTTTGTCACGTTTTGATTATTGAACCATATATTAAATTATTAATAGAGAAATTGATTGATTGGTATAATTTTATTATTATTATTATTATTAGATATAATCAGAAATGAACATGGGTGACATTGGATCTTGGATATAAAAGTATTGGTGTTGACCCCTGATCGTCCTCCGCCACCTACGGTGGCCGGTGGTGGCCTTCAAAAGCTCAAAGAACCATGGACCATCTTAAATGTGCTCCATAGAGGGTTCGTCCCACGAGGTTTGTAATCTTGTATTTTAAAACCAATTTTGAACAAAATATGGTCCATTAAATAGCCTACTCATTAAATAATAGCCTACTCACGTTGGATTATAGGGAACAGGTGTAGTATGAGACCGATTGAAATTGGCGGTACTCATTGTTTTACTCAAAAATACATAATGTACAATGGTAATCCATCGCCAAGAACAACACCAATAGCCCCATCACAAGTCTAAATCATGGGTCAAAATATTAAGTACACATTTGGTATTGCAATAAAGGTCTGTTTGGTATACTGAATATGATAGAATATGAATCATCGTTTCATATTTTACATGACTTTTATATAAAACGGTCATGAACGGAGTATGGAACAAGATCAAACAAGCCTATGTTTTTCTAATATATTCTTAAAATAAAATTGAATTTTCTTTGAAAACATTAAATATATTTTATCCATTCTTAAAAAAAAATTATTTTATTCATTTAAAGGATCATTTTACTGTTCTCAAACTATTATTTCTGTATTTTGGTTAATTTATATAATTTATTAAATATTAATAATAATAATAATAATAAAAATATAGAAAAGGTATTAAATAAAATTTGGGAATTACATAAACTTCATATTTTGGTGTTATTTTAATCGTATTGACGAAAACTTTCTAATGATATATTTTGTTATAAAAATATTTATTTATTTTTAATTTAATAAATTACATAAAATAATCAAAACATATAAGCAATTTATTAGGGGTAAATTGATCATTTTATCTATTCTGTCATGTCCAGTTATGTCTTACCAAATACTGAACAATTGTTCTATATGAATACCAAATGTACCCTAAGGGGCGTTTGGTTCGCAGAATTGAATTGGATTGAATGAAATATGTCAAAGGAATTTGACTTTGAAGGAATTGGAATGAAATGTTGTCAGGTTTGACCAGCTGTTTGGTTGGCAGAATGGAATCTATTGAAAAAATTGGAATATGTCTGTTTGGTTCACAGAATGTAGCTTTGGAATTGGAATGAAATTCCAGTAAATGACTAAAATACCCTTTTTATTAAATTTAATTTTTTATAAATAAAATTAATTTAATAAAATAATTATTAATTACTTCAATTTTTTTAACACTAAAAATAATGAGTTTTTTTACAACTAAAAACTGCATAAAACAGCTCGAAACTGCATAAAACAGCTAAAACTGCAAAAAAAAAATTACAGCAAAAAACTGCAGAAAAACTACAAAACAACATATGTTAGGGCAATACATATTTTAGTTGTTGCAAGAGACGGTGGAGAACCTAACTGCTAGGGGTGAGCAAAAACCGAAACAAAATCGAAAAAAAAGCCGAGAAACCGAAACTGAAAAGCCGAAAACTGAAAAAACTCCCAAAAAAACCGAACCGAAATCGAAAAACCGAAAACTGAAAAAAAAGACCCGGAAAAACCGAATCGAAAATCCAAACGGTTCGGTTTTGGTATTGTTGGGTAATGTGGTAAGGGTATTTTGAGTATTAAAAAAAGAACAAATTCCATTTCAATGAAATCCCACCTCTTACCTAAGGAGTCTCAAATTGAATTATTTTGGAATTCATTGGAATTTACCGAATTCCGTTCCTTAAAAAAATTGAACCAAACAAGGGAATTGAATCTGGTCAAAGGAATTCAGATTCCAATTCCACCATATTCCAATTCCACCAGATTCCATTCCATTCCATTCCGGCGAACCAAAGGCCCCCTAAGTACACATTTGGTATTGCAATAAAGGTGCAAATATAAACATGTTATAACCATATTGTATTTGCATTATGTAGACATTGGCTTCAATGATAACAAACCGAGGGTATGCAGGTAACCTCAACTAATCACACGGAACACTCAAGATAACAACCAGAAAAATCCTCAATGGCCCACCCGAATTAGCAACCAGAAGAGCCCAAAACCCAACTTTTATTTGCCATTTGAGCTAAGCGTTCAAGGTCGCAACAAACATTCGAAACATGTACATAGCTAATATATTTCATTCAGAAAATGTGGAATATATATACAAACAAGTGATCTTACTCTTAACTATATATCATCATGCTTTCAAGAATCCATCCAAGAATCTTCGACCATATAAATCATCCTCCCTTATATGTACTAATTGGAAGCTATTTACAGCCCAACCATCCCAAAAAAAAAGTCAAACCTAGGGGAAATGTTACGAAAAAGTCAAACCTATCAACACTTGATGAAGATTGATATATATATATATATATATGCAAACTATGGTCATGGTCATGGTCAATCCCAACCCATCAACATTTTCCGAACGGCTTCCTCAATCTTACCTATTGGCACGAACAATTTGTCACCTTCGTCAAGTAAAATTCTGTAAACTTCCCATTCCCGCCCTCCAATCAAGTGCCTACTTATTTCAGCCTGCAAAAATGTTATCCGTAGTTTTAAACAATATGAAAAATAAAACATTCCCAAAAGACCCAAAAACTCGGGTAGTAAAGAATGGAGGAAGAATTGAAGTACCGAAAAGATGTCCATATTAAGCATCTTGAGAGCAAGGGTAATATCGTAAAATACAAGAGGCCGACCCTTCCCACATAACTCCACAGGATTTGCAACGAGCAACTCGGTATCAGGACCACGGTTGACCAAAGTTATTCTAAGAGGACGAAATAGTTCCATGCGAATACGCGAACATAGCGCACTTTGTTTGCTAGGGTCCACTAACTTCTTTCCATCGGCTTGCACGATAAATAAGTCAATCTCACAAACTTTTTTCTCTTTTTTTGTAAATCGCCCGTATGAAATCTATCACACAGACAACAATATATACATATATATATATATAGTTCAATGAAAAGTTTTGAAAATGATAATATGACAATTTTAACCCTAATGAGTAGTAAGTAGTAACCTGGATGTTGTAATCCTTTAAAGTTCTCATTATATCATAGAGCAGGCCTTTGTGATCACCGCAAACAATCTGAACGAGCGTATGTGCGGGGCTGAGGGAGTTATCCAGCATGACTGAATTACTGTCTGAATGGAGGGAAAGGGACCCGTGTTTATTTTCGTCAAACATTTCTAAATTGAACGTGTCTTCTGTGATCGCTGGAGGAATAAAGAATGGTGGGCCATGAGAACAAGCGGTAAAATCAGGACCGACCATTTTTATATCACAACTTAACATATCGTCCCCTAGAACGGCTTTTAAATGATCATGTGTATCCTCCTTTCTCTTTGTCGTATGTAGAAGTTCCCTGAGAATATTAATACTATGTGTAAGCACTAAAACTTTTACTAGAAATCAAGAAATTATCGGTAAAGAGAAAATTATGCTGTTTGGTTGGTTTTCCATTAAATCCTCTATAGATAAAGTTGTCTGTGTGGATTAATCCGTCTGTATGCAGTGGGAAGGTTTTTGTTTAGCAGTTTTTTTTCATAGATGGAAGAAGCATGTTTTTTAATTAGGTGGGACAGGTTTGGAAAAAACTTGGCCTTCTGCATAAAGCTTACTAAGTAAGCCACTTTATGATTAAGCCACTACCAAACAGTCATGCATGGCTGACCGAATAAGCTGCGAGTCCCATTAAGCTCATTCAAATCATTAAGCTGCTAACAAACAGGCCCTTAAATAACACCATACATGCCGTTCTATAGTCCAGAACTATATATATATATATAGGGTTGGGTTCACGTGAGACGAGCCTGTTTCCGTGAGACCGTGAGACCACCCTTTTACACTTGAAACTTCACAGCAAAAACACCGTGAAGGTAAAAAAAATACGATGGGTTCACGTGAGACCAGCCTGTTTCCGTGAGACCCGTCGGAGACCCGTGAAACCACTTTTTTACTCTTGAAAACTTCACAGCAAAAACAGTAAAAAAAAATTGAACCTTCACATCAAAAACACTAGGAAGGTTACTTTCACAACAAAAACACTATGTAGGTTACTTTCACAACAAAAACACTATGTAGGTTACTTTCATAGCAAAAATACTTTTAAAGATTTTTTTTACCTTCATGGTGTTTTTGCTATGAAGTTTCAAGTGTAAAAGGGTTGTCTCACGTGTCTCACGGAAACAGACTGGTCTCACGTGATCCCAAGTCTATATATATATATAAGTGGATCTCCACACAGAAAACTATTATATACAGTAGAAAAGATTAAAAGGTTTTTTAACCTGGTATCAGTGATGAAAAACAAGTCCATCACCATCCCATCAGGGGTGGTCGATACTTTCACTCTTTGAATAACAAGTTCAAGCTCACAAAGAAGATGAGTCACATCTGCCAAATAACATACGAATTACAGCTACAGATTCAAAACATAAATTACTGAATTTGAAATATATATATATATATAGGGTTAGGTTAAGCGGAAAACCGCAAAAAAAATGAAAAACTAAGGAACACCCTAGTAGCCATTCATCCGGACGGTATGCACATGTGCATACTAGTATTTTGTAAGCAATTTGTTTGCTATGCACATGTGAATAAAAACCAAGAAACAACTTCAATTAGTTGTATGCACATGTGAATACTGTCCAGATGAACAGTTACCGGTATGTTCCTCAGTTTTCCATTTTTTTGGGGTTTTCACCTGAACCTCCCTGTCTATATATATACATATATGCATATGAATATGGTGTACCATGCAATAGGCCCTGTCGATCACGACAACAGAACTTGAGAAGAAACACATCTGCAGGCTTAGGTGGCTGTGATTCGGGTGGGTAAAATATGAGCGTATTAGCCGAAGAACAAGAAGGGCAAGCCTCCAAAAGCCTCTTCTTCAATAAACTCCATATCGTACCCGGTTTTCCGACTACCCAAAACACTATGTAACACCATTTTCCATCCGTGGATACATCTACATATATATATATACAACTATATTCTATCAATCATTTAGACTAAAACTGAAAACACAAATTTGAAACAAATATCAACAATAATGCATAAAGTATTAAATTAATCCCAGAAATAGGTTTTTTGATGGTGTAACAGTGAAAAATTCGGCAAGGAATCTTGTGTTTTGAATTTTTGTACCATTTTTTCTGCTTAATTAACCTTTTTTTGGCGTATTTGGTGACCTGTACCTTTACAGCATCAAGCATCTGAATGAGAGATTCTGATGAAGAACACTGCCTAATTTTCATCAATACATACTCAAATTCTCTGTAAAATGAACTAAAAACTCCAATCGATTGATTGAACTAAAAAATCCAATCGATTGATTGAACCAAAAACTCGAATCGATAATCATATAAGCAACACAAGTATCTAAAACAACACCAAATTCTCTGTAAAATGCAACCGTTTTTGAAATTTAATTGGAAGAACAAATTAAAGCATCAAAAAGTTCGAGAAAACAAGCGGAGAGAAACATACCACCGCGAACAATGCTCAAACGGAAGAAGAGGATTGTACGGCAAAGATCACAACCAAGACCAGTTTTATCAGGACAATTTATTGTAATCATAGTAGCTTCGTCTTCCTTCTCTGCTTGCTTGATGATTACTACGTCGTCAAATAACATCCCCATCACATCAGTTACTCCACCTGCAATTCTTCAAATCAATTTGAATCCAATGGGTGTTTAATTAGGGTTTGTGGGAGAGAGGATTTCAATCGAATATCTAGGAAGATAAATCCATGTTCAGTAGGAGTAGGAATGGGGACTGTAATCGGTAAGAAGATGTAGCAACCAGTCTTTATTTTATTCAGGATAATGGGTTTCTACGACATACCATCATTTCTTGTCAAAAAACCATTAAACTCATATTCGAGGAGCAATATATATTTATCCTGTAAATGTTCACTTTTAGACCTTATACTATGTCATTTGGCAAAAATAAGCTAACTTATAAGTTAGCTTATTTTCAGTGTATGTGTTTGGATGTATATAAGCTGACTTATAAGCTAGCTTATTGATAAGCTACTTTAAGTAGCTTATGAGAAGCTTTTTGTCATCTTTTTCGATTATACCCTTATTAATATTAATTATTATTTTTTTAAGATGTCTTTTTAGTTATTTAAATGGTTATTAGTTAGTTTTTGTCAAACATAATTTGTTCATTATCAACTAGCTTATCAGCCATCAGCTAGCTTATCAACTAGTTTGCCAAACATAGCCTATTTTAGAAACCAAAAATAAATATGGATTACTTATTTTAAGACGAATAAATTATAAAATTATTTTAGAGTAAAGTTATATAAAATATATGGATAGTCCCTCGATTATTTATGGATAGGGTACTTGTACTTAGCATTATCGGGATAAAAAAGTAAGTGAAGGTATTTTGGTTATTTTACTCATTTCTTTAATATATTACTATTTGTTTAAAATCATGGGCGATTTTTTTGTAATTACTGTTTATTTGTATGTGTATATAATATAAACTAGAAAGATAAAATGAAAAAAAATATAAGAAAAATACTCTAGACCTAACAGAACAAATTTAAAGAAAATATTTTCTAAGGACCAAACCACATCTACCTGTTGGCCATTTTTAGAGGGTTTTTCTAAAAGAGTCAATATGCGAAAGCTTTATGTAGAAAGTCAATCTTCTGTGTAAAGCCATTTTGTCATTTTTTTTAAGTTTACGTAAAAAGTTTGGTTTCTGCGTAAAGAATGTTTGGTTGGCAACAAAAAGACGTGTCTTTAAAAAATGTGAGAAGAATAGTTAATCTGAGAAGCGTACGAATGGATCTCCACCTTTTGATGCACATTAGGATGAGATGCAACGAGATAAGGTATACCACGATCCACCCGATCAACTCCCTTCTAAATCATAATTCATGGATGAGCATAAGATTGAAAGTGATCATGGGCTCAGATCTCTTCTCACACTTCCCACTTTAACTCTCATTCTCACACGATCATAATCCTATATATAACTTTTAAAACTCTGTAATTTATAGAACCAGTTTTTAACTAGACATAAAATCGTGTGAGAAGAAGAGTTAAGGTGATGATCGTAAGAAAAGATTTGAGTCATTGATCACTTTTAATCTCATACCACCCATGAATTACGCCTTAGAAGGGGGTTGATCCGGTGTATCTCGGTGCACCTCATCACGGTGCATTTCATTCTAATGTGCATTCAAGGGCGCAGATCACTTCTTACGCTTCTCACCATAACTATCATTCTCAGCAGAACCCAATCTTTTTAACTAACATTAAATAATTTGAAGTATGAATAATTACATGATAATAAAATTTTAATACAAACAAGGAATCAGTAATTTTATGATATTTAGCTTAACATTGTTATAATTTTTTTGATCTTTTTATCATAAACTAACAAGCATTTGTAATTAATGTTTGTTTATTCATAAAATTTGATTCCTTTTATGTAACTCTTCTTTAAACAGAGTAGTATCTGATTTTATTATTGCACATTTTACCATTTACGGATAATTTGGAGGGAGCCACGAGAATTTAAGCAGTTACAATATCTCGGGTCAAAAACTCGTGAGAGAGGAGGCAACTTCCATCCGCAGTCACGTGTTTTTATTTAAGGCCGTCCCACTCAATTTCTTTTTCTTTCTTTCTTTCTTTCGTAAGATATAATATATAATTACATAGAGGACTTTTATTTATTTTATATCGATCCAATGAGGACTTTTATTTGAAAATTAAAAAAATTGCAAGAAATTTGAGAACCCGAATATTATATGTTATTTATGGGAGTGTTAAAAGCATCTTTAATATAAGGTTTTTATAAGCAAAAAATACATTAGCTTATAAAAACTATTATTGTGAAGAGATTTTTATAAAAACCTAACAAGTTATAGGTACCCCAACAAAACATTGGTTCTTATCATGATTTTTATGAAAAATTTCATTTTAATTATTTTTTATTTATTTAGTTTGACTTATTTAATTATTAAATATAATTTATTTAAACAATGAGACCCATAAAAGGAGGTTCTTATAAGAACCTTCATTGTGAAATTTTTGGTGAGTTGCTAATTTGATAATATCGTATTGAGGTGGCAAAAAAGTGTACACAAAGGAGGTTCTTCTAAGAACCTCCATTCGAGATGCTCTAATGGTACACTTTTAGTAGGATGTGGACGGAATTAATCGCACTTTTGTAACCTTAGGATTATAAAAATGAGGTTTTGATAATGATGTGTGTGAGGATGGTTAATTTTGTAAGGATGACATAGCAAGACATATGGGTGTCACTAGCCTCCCCCGTTATTTAATGTGATTTTATTTATTTATGATTTAGATTTAGTGTACTGATTTACATATTTTTGTTTCCTGATATATTTATATCATATATATTTGATTCATAATATAAATATTTTTGATGTGTTTATAAAACAAAAAAATTGCAACTATATTTTTTTCCATTATAAACTAAATACATATTAAACAAACGCAAGACATATCTTGACCAATATATTAATCATGGACCAGCAGTCAGATTTTCATTGCTCATGAAAAGGCCATCAAGTTTTCTCGTATTTTGATTCTTGTTTGGAATGATCAAGCAATCATTATAATAAATTGATGTTGAAGTTTATTTTTTGGATGATGATGGATGCAACCATGTATTTTATGAACTGTTGTTATGTTTAAAGTTCAACTAAACAAGGTATAGTTCATATTCAAGGGTAAAACATTTACAAAGTTTTGCAAGGGACTTTTCCTCAGTCGAATTCGGAGAATTATACTGTTGGAAAGGAAGACGATTGAGGGCCGTCAAAGGTACCTGACCTGCTCTAACGTGCCCAAATACAAAGCTAACAGCTAACTTTATCTTCCGTCGGTTTTAAAAAAAAATGTAAGAAAAATATTTCATGACAATAACTCTTACAGTTATCAAATGAGTTTCTCCAATGATTAACTATACATATATGTACATGTATGATTTCATCTTATAAAAACTTCAAAGCCATGTCAATGTAGATAGGCATGGAGGATATCATCAATAATGTTAGAATTGTTTAATGATTAAAGAATGTGTTGGAAACTTTTGGTATCTTTAGAATATTCAACCTTTGAAGTTTATCATACAATTTATAATAAATCAATTGTTTTTATTATATAATTTATATTAATCATGTAATTTTTTTATCTAGAAATAATTAAATAACAAACGTAAATCGTCAATTTAAGACAAGATCATGACTACATAAACATAGATAAAACATTACCATTTTAATAATTATTTATTATTTATGTTATAGAGACAGGTTTAAATGAAAATTCAAATTTGGTTGTGAACGTGAGGACAAACGAGAGCGCGACACATGTCTTGTTCAGACTGAATAATTTATATTAAGATATGTGTCGTGTTCTCGTTTGTCCTCACGTTCACAACCAAATTTAAGTTCTCATTTGAACTTTCCTCTTATGTTATAATACTAAGTTAAAGTTATATTAAACAACATAATTAATACAATTATAAAACATAAATATGTTACTAAAAGGTAAATTATTTAAATACATAATAAAAAAAATAACGTGTTTAATTACTTATCGTTCTCGAAACACCCATCTTTATTCTTTCTTTTGCTGTGTACCACAACTTTAACAAAGTGCACAATTATATAAAGTAGCTGTCTTTGTTTTTAGAGTCAATTACATTATTTGTCCTTGTGGTTTTCACAAATTATAAATTTGATCTCTAAAACAATTTATTTATATTAATATTAACTTTTTAATTTTATAACACTTAAGATATTTAGAATTAATATCATATTTTTAAAACCTTTAGAAGAGGCAAATCAATCTTTGAGCAAACTATAAAATTAATTTTGATTCACATATCTTTTTTAAAATTATTAAAAATATTTCAAACGAAATTAACGTGTGATAGTTATATCTTAAAATTTGTTTGTTAGGATAATTTTTTTTATACAATAATCAAAATAACTTTTTTGGTAACTGTATTTAAAATGTTTTTAGTAAATAACTATTTTAAATATGTGAATCAAAATTAATTTTAGAAATGAATTACGCTTTTGGTTTATGTAGTTTGCTCAAAAACTGATAACGACCACTAACTGACGGTGTTATCTTTAGGGAGCTTAGGTTTTATAAAATTAGAAAGTTGCGAACCATCAGTTGATAGTTTATTTTAAGGACCTAATTCATAATTTAAACAAACCACATGAACCATTAGTGTAATTCACTCTTATTTTTATTTATTTATTTAATTGTTATCAAACCACTTTAAAAAAACATTAAAAATTGAGTAGTTGAGGTGTTATGGGTGGAAAATGAAAGCAATACTACACATGTTTGTGTTTAAAATATGTTTGTATTACCATAAAAATGGACTCTTATATAAATTGTTGAAATAATAAATTGGTTAAAGAAAACAGATTTATCTTTATGTTGAAAAATAAAAATAGGATTAATTTAAATAATATTTTTTAACGACTATAACTTTTTTTACCTAGATTGTAACGGTTCTTGATTGATCTTATAATTTAGTGTGAAATTTATTTTTTGTAATCAATTCTAAAATGGTTTTCTAAAAACATGAAACATAAATTAGTATTAAGTTTATTAGATTTGATGATAAAATAAATTCATATTAAGTTACACTAAGATGATGTTTTTAATAAATAAAAAAAGTAACTTAATAACAACTTCATCCCTCGATCTGTCTTTTGGCCCATGCCTTCTCTCCTCCACTTCACCACTAGATATCCACTTTGATTAATAATGCGTACCCACGAGTCACTAGCTTTCGTAAAAGCATACAATTATATTTTTTTAATAGTAAATATCAAAAAATTTCACTGACGTTTGTCACTCGTAATAAAATCATTTAAAATCTTTATTTATAGTAATAAACTTGTCTCTCATCTCAACGAGTTTTGTCCCTCTCACTAATGAACATCATTTTATCTGTTAAATTCACGTTATTTTTCTGTCAAATTCAATTAAGTGAGGGATATTTTGGTTAGTTTTCATTTTAAAACTATTTTAAGTATTTTCTTAGCATCCTTTCCCCGAGACAGATACTCCTCCCCCTATCGCACCTTCAGACTCCTTCGCCGATGTTTCTAACAAATGCCCCTCGCAAAACCCATTAAGAGTAACCATTGATTGTGAATTTTTCTCCACCGTTCATCCTCTTCCTACAACCGTCTCCGTCCCATCGGAACTGATAATTGAAATAAATATTGGTGTTGAAGAGGATCCAAAAATCGGAATCCACTCTCACAAATAAAGCCATGTGTTTGGATTATGGATCAGGATCCATGAATCATTTTCATGTATGTCTTAAATCTGGATTGAGATAAAGTTATCCAAATTAAGGTTATCGATCAGTTAATGACTTTTATATTGTACATGGGAGAAGATAGAGTAAATGAAATGCATAATAGGGTGATGATGGCGAAATAGAAACTGATGATACAAATGGATGTCTTTGGGTAGGGGCGTCGAATGAGATGAAGATGGTTCTCCGAATATGGTCAACAACTGGAGTTTGTTGGATATTGTCATCGACTGGGGTCCGCCAGGAAGGGGAGGAGTGGGGGTCATAATGAGGGGAAGGTTATGTATTTGTTAATATTTTTTAAATATAATATGCATTTCATGCTTTGTATAAAAGTAAAAAAAATACTAACAATACTAAAACACCTTCATTTAACTAGAGTCAATAAAAAAAAATTATGACCATTAGTGAGAGAGACGAAAATCATTGTAAAAAGTATTTTACAAGAGGGATATGTAATTAATAAATATCAGGGGATGATTTTCGTTACAAGCGACAAACGTTATATACCAAACCCATAATTCTCTTCCTAAAAATACTATATAAATATGGTATTTAAAATCAAAACCTTCAAAAATTAAGGAAAAGATAATAGCAATAGAGTAACCAAATTAAAAATAAATATGATATTATAATAAGCATCTTCTAAGATATTTTTTTTGTATGTTTGCAAGATATCTACAGCGTAAGCATTTCATTGGATAACAAATGTTGGTCCCAATATCCAGTGTATCGTTTTTGTTCACCCATAATAGGCTTGGATTACCTTGCAATGTTATATTTATTTGGATCATGTTGATCACACATACTGTTTTGAAACCTCTTGGCAAAATCTTTTTTATTGGTTAAGACAAAGTTTACATCAATTTCTCTCTATGCATTTGGAGCTTGGAAGCGAAATTTTCATACTTCCTATTGTAATAAACATGAGAGTCCATCTACCATTCAGTAATGCAACTAAATGGAGAGTCGAGCATTGTGGGTGGGATGAACTAATTCATCAACTCGATTAGTCATACAATTCCAACATATTTTATCACCATTGAGATTCGAGAGTACGTTACATTTTGGAAACTTGCATCGTTGCACAAAAAAAGGAACTACTTTTTAAAAAGAAATTGAAAATCTTTATTTTCACAATTAAAAAGATGTAATGGAAATGGACTATTTTACAAAATTCAAGAGATTCATATGTGTATCTATAAGTGGTTAGTAAAAGAGTATTCCAAAGTATGCTTCCTTAAGTAACAAATCCTTCCAACATCCACATAACATTACGAGAAATGTTAATGCATGTAAAAAGAAACTTGAGTTTGTTATTGTTTATGAACCGTTAGAGATTATGTTATGGACCAGTAACACACATCATCATAAGTTTCGTCGACCATCTTTGTCATTTGGACATAGCAACAATTACATTTATTGAGATAATATAACTGTCAAATAAAACGTGTCTTTAAATTATATCATAAAATCGTATAAATAACTAGGGGTAGATTTGGTACGGTACCAAGTTTTTTTCCTCAATACCTTTGTACCAACCAATTATAATTGGTATGCAAATTCTAATACCTTGTACCAACCAATTGTACTTGATACCAACATAATTGGTCCCAACTTTTTTCGGTTGGTACATGTTGGTACCGGTTTTTTACCAACTTCAAGTTACATATGTAAAAACTTGAATTTTGTTCAAAATTTTGAGTGTCATTTTAAGTTTAAAAGTAACACATTTGATGTATAAGGGGATTTAATTACAAAAAATAAAACATTCAAATGTTCAAACATAATAGATAAAGTTACAACGTTTAATAATTGATATTCATAAAAAATACAAGATTTCTAATACCGTGTACCAACCAAGTTTGCATACTTGGTACGATACTACCAACCAATTATAATTGGTACCAATTAAGTCGGTACCAATTTAATTGATACGATTGGTACACATATTAATTAGTTTAATTTGGTACAAAATTGACACTCCATAACAATCATAAGTTATAAAAACATACTTACACTTGTGAGCCTTTAAATGCAATATTTTTTAAACCGTTATCCCAAAACCTTGCCCAATGAATCCATGGTTTTTGGATAGGTCAAGCCCAATCATAAAATTTATCTTTTTCTATTTTCTTTCCCAAGTAATTATTATTTTTATTTTAAAAATGTAAAATATTATTCACAAAATTTGTTGGTTTAAATGTACAAAAACATTTTTATTAAAATATACACTTCACAATTTTTGATAATAACAAATAAACCCACCATACTTCTGTGGGCTAATATTTTTTACAAATTGTACAAATTTTTTTTGGTGTGATATTACGAACATATCAAGTACATCAAAGACAAATAAACATTATATTAGAAGTTGTATACTAATTTTTTTGAGTAAGTACTAACAGGAGTAAAAGGTTTGATTGAAATAAAATATCTTATTGAAGTAAGTGTTAACTGAAAAGTACTATTTACCAAAAAATTTGTGTTAGGTGTTATCATACAAATTGACGATTATACCCATTTGTTTTAGAGTAATTGTTGTTTATACACCGTTTAAAATATTTTGTTATTAGTAATTATTTTTATATTTGTTATGTTATTCTATATTTACTTAACTATAATATTATTAAGGTTTTGAGTATTTGGTATTTTATATTTAACATCGAATGGATGTTTGAAAAAGAATTGGAAAATTTACAAACACAACAAAGAACATGCAGATTTACATTTATAGAATAGGGAAAAAGAATAGGAAAACTTGTTTATAACTTTTTTTTTGTCAGGTTTTCATTTCCTTTTTGTAATAGGATGTCTCCTTTTGTGTGTGAAAATATGAGGGTAGGGTCTTACCTTTTGCAATCTAATATATATCATATCCATCAATGGGATTAAGATGTTCATGTCTACTTTAACTTTTTTTTAGTGTTACCATACACATGATAAACTAAGGTGTACCATAGACTAGGGTGTAAAAGGAAAAACCCATGAGGATATGATGGGATGAGGCTCTGACTCCAGTAAGGAATCCATACCTGGAAGGAGCACGGTCAGAGATTATCTTTTGTTAAGAGGTAAAAAAATGGCAATTTTTTTCCTCTTATTAAATTAAGAGCCTCTTATTCAGTAAGACGCGTGATATTCTAAAATCCAATAATTTATTAATTAAAAAGGTACAATAAAAATTAGAAAATGATCGAGATGTCTGACACTCTTTTTGTATTGCATATTTTAATAATATAACTAATTGTATAATCTCTAAAACAAATAACCTGTTAGGTAATTTTACTTGGAGATTTTGAATTTTAATTTTTCATTTTCAAGAATCTGTTGGAGAAGCTCTAACGAACATTCAACACTTTTATAAGGACAAAATAACTTGTAACGGTGTAAAACTTTGTTTTATTTTTAATTAAATGAAACTTTGTCAAAATGATTTAATGTCTAAAGTCTCTTAGAAACATTTTTTAAGAAAACCTTGGTGTTAATCATTATAAGAAAATTCAAACACGTTGTTAGAACGTGTTTGGTATAAGATTCTTATATAGGTTGACTTATACGAGAACAATAAAAAAAGGGTTGAATCATATTTATATAAATTTTTTATATTTATATATCGGTTAACTAAATAAAAAACGGTCAAAGTACATGTGATTTTACACTAAAATTATGTGTAAAATCACATGTGATTTACGGGACTTCAGCCACGATCTGATCGTGGGCCACATCGCCTTACACCTTTTCGTTAACTCTTAGGGGCTGTTTGGTTCACGGAATCCGATGGAATCGGAAGGAATTGGAATGGCCAAATCCATTGACCGAATTCCTTAATGCTGTTTGGTTCGCGGAATGAATAGACCGGATTCCATCGGATTCCACCGAATTCCATGGTTGATGGATTTGATCATTCCTTAACATATGTGAAGGATTTTGAATTCCATTTCGTATCAAATGCAACATAATTTATAAATTTCTTTTAGAAAGACAACAATAATTTTAACCACCACCCTCTCCCCGCCCCACTCTCATCGACAACATATCCGCCACCACCGCCGACACCGCCACCGCCATCGCCACTACCACCACCACCATCAATTAATATTATCATTCCACCACCGCTACCCGTCACCCCCACCCCCACCCACCGCGTCACTATTTTTTGCCGGCATACTCATAGTCGCCACCCACCCCTACACCCTACCCCACCCACCTACCCACCACCACCACCACCCACCACTAATGTCCTCATCACAATTGTCACCCCCACTCCCGATAGATGCATATTTCTATTCTTTTACGAGATTCCATTCCAATTCCTATCAACCAAACGCATGGTCAAATTCCATCAAATTTCATTCCAATTCCTTCAAAATCAAATTCCTTGATGGATTCCAATTCCATCGAATTCCATTCCGCGAACCAAACGTCTCCTTAGATGCTTTTTGGTTCGCGGAATTCAAAGGATTTCAAGGGAATTGGAATGATCAATTCATTTAACTAAATTTCAATTCATTTGTTTGGTTCACATATTGAACATGTAGGAATCTTTTGAATTCCACAAATTATGGAAGTTCTCATTCTTTGGCATAAATGAAGGACTTGAATTCCATTAATTTGCATCCAATTTAACTAATACCGCCCCAACCATGACCAAGTTACGATTGTCACGCCTCGCCCCTAACCCCCAACCACCACACCACTACTACCACCGCTGTCACAACTGCCATCCATCCCACCCTACCTTAACCCCCAACCAAGTAACACCAATGGTTGGTAGCAAGGGACCGGGGGCAAGGGTGGTTGGTTGGGGCGGGACAAGGTGGGAGGTCCACCCTCCCACCACCCATACCATTATTGTCTTGAGAGATTCATTTCAAATTCATACCAATGAAATGTGCGATCAAATTTCATTAAAATTCCTTTGGTGGATTATAATTTTACAAAATTCTGTTATACGAACCAAATGACCCCTCAACATAAAATCACATTTATTTTGTACATGATCTGATTATTTTCGTGTTATCTTATTTGGTTATTTTTTTTGTTTAAAACTCTTATCTATATATTTGTATATGTATTCCATTTTTGTTAAATGTTTGACTTGAAAATAATTTGGATTTTTAATATATTGAATATTCTATTGTAGCATCCATTTGACCATGTGCATTACCCATGTGAAAGAAAAAAAAAGTAGTTATGACTTACGAAAGTGATTCGATAATATTTTTTGACAAGAATTTAAGATGATAAAAGAGAGAATGTATATGGCATAGTTGGGAAAATCTACTTATGTACTAAAAAGTATCATTTTAAATAACTAATCCGGATAATTTTCAGATGTCCATGAAAATAATCTTTAAGCATTTACGTCAATATATTGTAAACTGACCCATCATACTGTATCAAATCGTTCACAATATTGTACATTTTTTTCCGATCCTGTAAATGGAATGTTATCCAATTATAATAACTTTTGCTAAAAATCAAATTTACTTGCATTTTCAGAAAAAGTAAATAAAATGAGATTACTTTTATTCTAATCATCATTCATCACTCATAAAATCAAGATTTTAAGAGCATCTCCAACAGCTATGCTAAACTAGAAAAAAAATAAGGATTTTAACAATTTTACTCTCCAACAGTTATACTATACACTATGCTATAATAGAGAAATGAGTAGAAAGAGAAAAGAAATCTTTAAATTTAGAGAATCTCTGAATGAAAAGAGAAATAATTTTTTAATAGTTTCCCACCAATCATTCCGTTTTTTCTCTTGGTATATTAAATATATTATGGTAGAATTGCTAAAATAGAATAGTTGTTGAAGATGAACGTAATATTTTTTTATGAATTTTAACTTTTTATATGCTATTTTAATTTTTGTTTTAGCATAATTGGAGATGCTCCATGATTTGAAGATCAAAATGTGCTAAAAAGAGAAATGGACACATAACTCCCCCCAACGACTCTCATAAGCAAAATTCTGTTTTGTATATTAGATAGAAGATAGATCACCAGCGGCATCCATCCATATATAAAAACCCTTTGAGCCTTTCTGCAAAAAATATCCCAAATTTCTTTCTCCAATTTCCAATTTCCAAATTCCGTGTTGCGATTTCAAATCCGTCTCATAATTCAACACGGAATTTGGGAACAAAACCCTTCTTCAACGGTTTGAATCTTTTTTTTTTTTTTTTTTAAGTTTTCCATGAAGAACCTCTTTCATGATTTGTTTTCTTTAAACTCCAATTTTCATTTTCCTTTTTTTTTTTGCAGGGAAAGATTTTCAAAAAGTAGACAACAACATAAATGGAGATCGATAAAGCAATTAAAGAGAGCAATGATCAAAGGCTGAAGACCAAGTACAATAACGCCATCAACGTTATTCAAAGAGCTCTTGCTCTTTACCCGTAAGTTTTAGTTTTCATTGCTCCGATTTCGTTTTTTTACCGTTTTAGGGTTTGATTTTGGTCACACTGATTTGGGTTTTTAGAGATTTAGGAATTTAAAATGTAGAAATCAATGCAGGCCGGCAATAATCTTTATATATTAATGTTCTTTTTTTAAATCTGTTTAACTTAGTATGCAAGATTGGCCTCTGTTTCTGGATCATGTGATTCTCCTTAAACAATGAGTATCTTTAACAATTTTGTGTACAATTTGGGTTAGTTTAGTGACAATGATTTGGCTTTTTACATACACATGAACTTACACAATGGGATTATTTTATGATAAGTTACATAAAATGTCAAACATTTTGTGTATATTTGTAAGTAAGTAGTTGTAAATGACCAATGGGACATATTTGTGTATATTTGTAAGTAGATAGTTGTAATCTTATTGCTTAACGGTACCCATAAATTTATCAAATTAATTTCGGTTGGTATTATGGTTATTTAACTTTGCATTTCTTGATATTATCCCAATTATCAGTATCGAGGAGGTTGCGTTCAGCTTCAATGGAGGAAAAGATTCAACTGTAAGTTTTTATAGTTATGTGCAAATCTAAAATCTAAATAAGTTTATATGCTAATTATAAATTTCTTACAATTAGTTGCTCTTTTAGGTTTTGTTACACCTTCTTAGGGCAGGATATTTTTTGCATCAAGTCGACCATGGTCATTCTAATGGAGATTTATCTGGTCATTCATCCACATTTCCCATAAGGACTATATATTTTGAGAGTCCTTCTGCCTTCCCTGAAATCAATTCATTTACTTACGAAACATCCTCAAGGTGAGTCGGTATTTATTGAAAATAATAAAAAAATAAACTTTTTAACATCTAATTGCTAACATTATACTTCACCTTTCTTTATTCAGTTATGGTGTGCAATTAGATATACTTCGCCAAGATTTTAAGTCTGGTTTGGAGGCTTTGTTAAAGAGTAAACCAACCCGCGCTATTTTCCTTGGTGTTCGAATTGGTGATCCTACTGCTGTAAGCAATAATTCGCAAATGATTATTAAATTGCTGTATAAATTCTTTTAGGAAAAACACTGATATTTTAATGGTTATGTTATCAAATCTTTATTGGTTTTGTAAAAAAGGAAGAAAATCCGTTTGTTGCTTTTGTGAAGGTTGGTCAAGAACAATTCTCCCCGAGCTCACCTGGATGGCCACCTTTCATGAGAGTTAATCCAATTTTGGACTGGTCATACAGGTATGCTCTTGTGCTAGGACTATGGGGCTGTTTGGTTGCTTTTCCATTAAGTCCTGTATGGATAAAGCTTTCTGTGTGGATTAATCTGTCTGTATAGATTTGGGAAGGTTTTTGTTTGAAAGGGTTTTTTTATAGATGGAATGAGAATGTTTTTAAATTGGGAATGGCAGGTTTTAAAATTTCTCCTAAAAGCTTATTGAATAAGCCACTTTCTATATCATTAAGTCACTAACAAGCTTACTCTTCAGATGCTCTAATTACCATGATTTTCTTTGTCAGAGACGTTTGGGCTTTTCTTTTGACTTGCAAGGTTCCATATTGCAGTCTTTATGACGAAGGGTAATTCAAGCATTTTATCCTTAACCATTTTATTAAAGCATCTTGATTATTTTTTGTGTTTATTAACCATTTTTTCCATCTTTATAGATATACGTCAATAGGGAGTGTTTATGATACAGCTCCAAATGCATTGTTATGCATCAAAGATTCTGCAGCTGGTAAGGAAAAGTTCAGGCCTGCATATATGCTTTCAGATGGAAGATTGGAAAGAGCTGGTAGAGCCAGAAAGTTATCTCCTCCAAATACTGTTAGCAATGGACTGAAAAGTGTGGAATCACATCAAAACAGCATCCTCACCGCCTCCATTATTGCTGTGGGTGACGAAATTCTGTAAGTTCCTTGTTTTATACGTATACATATATATATATATATATATCATTACAATTTCCATTTTGTGATGGCCCCTGAGCTCTTGGGAATTCTTTAACCTCAATTATCACCATTACAAATTCATCTTTTTGGTTATTTACAGTGGCATTATTATTTTTTATTATTAATACTTACTTTTTTTTTGTTATGGCTTCACTGATGTTTATCATTTGTTACATAGCTCAGATTTGGAACTGTAGAGGACCAATTAGGAGCTTCGTTGTGTAGGAAGCTTCATTCTATTGGTTGGATTGTCTCACGCATTGCTGTTGTACGAAGTGATGTAAGTTGCTTTAGAATTTGTAATAGGTCAGTTTGTGACCCCCACCTGCAACACATTCACACAAGCACCAAAAAGAATATATATATATATATATATAAATGAAAAACTAAGGAAAACCCTGGTAACCACACTCTTCTGGACTGTATGCACATGTGCATACAAGTAATTTGTAAGCAATTTTCCCGGTATGCACATGTGCATAACATGCTCACCTGCATAAAAACCAAGAAACAACTTCAATTACTTGTATTGACGTTTTATTGATTCTCTATAGGTAGATTCGGTAGCCGAAGAAGTCGAAAAGCAGAAGTCTACCAGTGACATGGTATGCCATTACATTTAAATGTGTACGTTATATCCTTGGTGATTTTAAGATGGTGGAATGAGCTTCTGATTGAGTCTCTATTACTATGATATCTTTTTCATGCACAGGTGTTCTTATATGGAGGGGTTGGTCTGTTACATTCAGATGTTTCCATTGCAGGAGTCGCCAAAGCGTTCAGTGTTCCTTTGGTGAGTCGGCTCTTTCTGAAAATGTCTTAAAACTCTATAGATGTTTTTCCTTAGGACTTGTGATCGTTTCTACTATAGGACAATGAAAAGAAAAGGGTATTAGGGTCTTTCCTAATACTTTGGATTCCTAAATTTTTTTAGCATAATTTTATCGGATTCGAATTTAAAGTTTACTATTGCAGGATTTAAATGAAGAATTTGAAGGACATCTGAGGCACCTATACGGTGAAAAGTGCACTGCGGACTTCAATAAGGTAACTGGATGCCAAACTTACCGGCACTATGGCAATCATATATAAAGATGAATTATTCTCACTAGAAATGCTCTCATATATTTATATATGTATGTGTGTATATATATTTTCCAGATGGCTCAGTTGCCCAAAGGTATTACAGAATTGGTGCAACATGAAAAGCTTCCTGTTCCTTTGGTATGCGACCTTTGTCTTTGCTTATTTTCATCTTGCATAGGAAACTTATATTGCATATATTGATGTAGATTTATAGAGGAGGTTCAGGTGAAAACCTCCCCCAAAAAAAATGAAAAACTGAGGAACACCCGCGATATGCATATGTGCATACAAGTAATTGAAGTTGTTTCTTTGTTTCTCTGCACGTGTGCATGTTATGCACATGTGCATACCTGACAAATTGCTTACAAATTACTTGTATGCACATGTGCATACCGTCGAGGTGAACAGTTACCAGGGAGTTCCTCAGTTTTTAATTTTTTTGCGATTTCCCCTGAACCCTGACCCTATTGACTTATATATGTAATGCGTGTATGTACAGATAAAGTGTGAGAATGTAATGATTCTTAGTGCTACAAATGTTGATGAGTTGGAGCAGCAGTGGGATTCCCTGATTGATTTAAGATGTAATCTGGTACCATCAACAAAATCGTTCGTATCTAAGCATTTGACGACCTCCCTTTCCGATGTATGTATCTCTCTTTTTCTTTCCGAAAAAAGCCTGGTTATCTCGTATTTATAACTGAAATTATGACATAAAAACTGTAGGTAGAAATTGCTCAGCCTCTTTCCAAGCTTTGTATTGAATTTCCAGATATCTACATTGGTAGGAAGAATTCATTCCTTTTTCTATTCTGTTTTCAAGAAATCTTTATGTTTTATAGTGTTTATGATTGATTGATTATGTGTTTGTTTTGCGAAAAATGAAGGACGTTATCGCAAATTCAGAAGTGGGCCGATCACAGTAACTTTGGAAGGAAAGGTAATGAGTGTGTTATACAAGTGTGTGTTGATGGTATGTGGGAAATTGACAGAAATAGCCGATCAACAAACAGGGTTTCACTTTTTAGCCAATCCTTATGCAGAAGGCTTACGCATATGATTAATGATTGGTTTTCGGCCAAAAAAAAAAAGAAAAAAGAATCCTTATGCAGAAAGTGGTTTTCTACTTAATGGATTCCACTTTCTGCTTAAGGATCGGCTAAAAAGTGAAATTGGGTTAGAAAATGGCTAAAAGGTGAAACCACTTTTAATAGCCTTGGCTATTTATGTAAGTTTCTTTATATGAATATGAGATGAAGTTGGTTGTTTGGTTTGGTTTGCATTGCAGGATGAAGAAATGGTAGAAGCAGCCATGGAAGCAGTTTCAAGGACATTATCATCATTTGTTAAGCAGGATGAAGAATAAGTGGTTGGCAATGGTTGGTGATGGAAAGAAAGTTGTTAGGAGAAAAAAAACAAATGTATTCATCATACTTAATTCCAATTGTTTGTATGTTAGGATCTTATATGAAAAATGCATTTTTTTTAAACATATTAGTTATATATCATTTCATATAGCTTTAACTAACAATCTTGTTATATACCATTTTTGGTAAGACTCGTATTGTAGATTATTTATCGTGGTTTCACATTTTCTGATTATTTATAATCAAACGATCTAGCTCCTGTCTATGCTAGCTGCATATCCTCGTCCCTAGTATGCTATCTTGTTTTAAATAATTCAGTTATATTATTAGAAATGCCTAAAATCTAAATGTTTAAACTTAATACTCATCTCATATCGTCCTTGGTATATGTCTCCTCCTTTCTCCTCAATTGTCACACTGTTATAGTTACGGTCGTCGTTTGTAACACTATGGTTTCTTATTTTGCTAAATCAATATTTAAAGCTTTGAATACAAACTTTTAGGAGTAAATTAATGTTATCTTCGTTACATTATCTTATTTATAAAGCCAAGTCTACTAAAATGAGTAAGCAAGCTAAATGACGAGTTGTTAAGACTAGATGTGTGTTGGTAAGTCCATTAAGATGAATAAACAAGCTAAATGATGAGTTGTTAAGGCTAGATGTGTGTTGGCAAATATAGTAAGTATGAATATACAAGCTAAATGATGAGCTGTAAGAGCTAAAGATATGTGTTAGCAAACTAACTGATTACAAGGCAAGTCTAAGAAGCATGACAAAGTCTACTAGGAGGATGAGGTGGCTAGATTCTCTTATCCTTAAAGGATGAGGTGTTAAACTATCATAAAATTATAAAGAAACAAGTAGTTAATGCATTAAAATTATCTATAAATAGGGCTTGAAGGGTTACTACTTGTAGATACCTAGCTACATATCCTCGTCGCTAGTATGCTATCATTTTTAAATAATTCGTATCAAAAGTCATATTCTCATAAATGCCTGAAATCTTAATGTCTAAACTTAATACTCATCTCATATCGTCCTTGATATATGTCTCCTCCTTGCCCCTCAACTGTCACACTCTTATAGTTACGGTTGTTGTTCACAGAGGCTTGATGCTTCCACGTCATCAGGTCACTAACTTTCTTAACTTTTCGACCTGAATCAAACTATCTTTTTCACCATATATGTCACCTGGCTTCTAAGAATGTGACCATTTCATTGCAATCTTTCCACTATCAACTTATCCCTTGTACAAGCAACTCCAAATGCCGCTTGAAACGTCCAACAACACGATCGTACTTTTATAATCATAAATATTAATATTAAAACTGCACGTACCAAGTATTGACTAATCATAGATCGAAAATATAAAAAATAAGTTTTGATATTAATATTATATTCGTGTAAATTTAGCCCCACCCATAAATTAATATAATGTTTTTTTTACAAAATTAATCTTATTATCCGTCCCTATTTATAGGCCAGAAGGTCATAATCCGCCATAGCCTACGGCACAAAAGCTAAAGAGCATCATCCGTTGAAAATGGGTAAAATGGAAGCCATGGAAGCAACAAAAACACAAGAACCGATCAATCGCCATGGTAACCTAAAGACTGCGTCCAGCGATGAAAGTCTAAAAGACATTTTTCACCAAATCAGAACCTCCAAATCCCCTGTATGGATCATCTCTATTTGTTTTTTCTTTCAGATATCAATTTGATTCACTGTTTTCAGTAAGTTTTGCTTTTCTGTCTTGATTTTGTTTTTTTTTTATATAATTGCAGGCGGTGATCAACTTCGGCGCATCTTGGTACGTCAATTGCTAATTTTTTGAAAACTGATTTTTCCTTTGAGCTTCTGTTAGATATTATCCATACAATTTTGTTTATGTTAGAGAAATAGTCATCCTCAACTGTAGATTTCTATGACTACCGTGTTGAATTTGTGTATTTGGGATTATGAAACCAAACTTGAAGACAAGGTGTTCGATGAAATGCCCAAATGAAAAAATGACTTTGCTGCTTGGAAAACCTACAAAGGGAAACATAATTTACAAATTAATTGCAAGTTTATTTTTAGGGGATTATTTAATTCATGATGATCTTATCCTAAATTCTTTAACACCTCTTTTAACTACTCAAATTGGAGGAGAATGAATGGCTATTGAGATAGGGGAAAGTAGTGAAGCTATATATGAGTGATTCGAGCATACTGAAATAGTTGTTCATAGATGGTAAACCGTAAAAGACTGTTGGTTCACAACCATCTTAGGAAGAGTTCATCTCGTTTGAGACCCATTGTGACGTAGTGGTTGAGGCCCTGGAGATGTGGTGGAATATCCCATCTGCCCAGGGTTCAATTCCAGACGTACAATTGTGGCCACTTAGTTTATAAGATTTCTTGCAGTCACAATTAGCCGGGATTAGTTCAGTAGCCTAGGACACCCTTCCAAAAAAAAGTCCGAAAAATACCATTGTAGTTTCTCGTTGCTTAGATGACGTCCATTTTAAAAACCATGGTTTGTTCTTGTAAGCTTAAGCTTTTTGAGTTTTATAAGGTTTATCAAAATGCCTTTAACATTGTGCATTTGGTATGCATACAGGACGGGCGAGGGTGGGGTAGGTGAAATAATTGTCGAAGGTTTTAGGTTTCAATTATTTATGGGTAGTTTAGTAATTTACCACTTGTGTCCCATCTATTTTAGCCAACGTATTTTTGGTCTTTTTACAGGTGTCGTGTTTGTGAAGAGATCCTCCCTTCGTTTAACCAGTTAAGCAACAAGTTCCCGAAACTTTCATTTGTATATGCAGATATAGATGAATGCCCAGAAACAACTCAACATATTCGATACACACCTACTTTCCACTTCTATAGAGACGGTGAAAGAGTGGACGCTATGTTTGGTGCTGGTGAAGAAAGGTTGCACGATCGTCTCTGGCTACACTCCTAAATAGTTAAATAGTTAGATTCTCATCCATAAAACTTAATAAATTTTAGCATATTTTCGTATTCTAATGATAACAAGTATTTATGTCACAAAAAGCACTTGATAAAAACACGTTTACATTCGATATGGTCTTTTCTCGTGAAGAGAGTAGAAATCCTACACGTTTTCCAACCAAACAAAAACAAAAAGATAAACATATTTGTTAACGAAAAAAAAAACACAACATTTGGCATCACAATCAAAAGCTCATAGTAGGTTCGGTCCACCAACTTCAGCCCAGCATAAGCTTGTTTATTTCTCTCGGTTCCGATTTTAAAGGGCAAAAGTGTCAACGTGTGAAATTGTTAATGTTCAGGCTTTCGGTTTGAGAATCTTGACAGTTTCCCAGGTGAAATCAGGATCTTCACGACCGAAATGACCATAAGCAGCGGTCTTTTGGTACCTATAGTTGCCACCCCTTTTCAAGTCGAGATTAATCGACATCATCCCTGGCCTAAAGTCGAAATTTTCCTTAATCAGAACAAGGATATCCTTATCCGGGATGGTTCCAGTTTTATACGAGTCCACAAATACGGAAAGTGGTTCAGCCACACCGATAGCGTAAGAAACCTGAACCAGACACCTACGTGCAAGTCCCGAAGCTACTATACTTTTAGCAGCTTGCCTAACGATATAAGCACCACTCCTATCGACTTTGGTTGGATCCTTTCCGGAAAACGCACCTCCACCGTGAGCTCCCCATCCACCATAGGTGTCGATGATGATCTTCCTTCCGGTTAGACCCGCATCACCATGTGGTCCACCGATGACGAACCGACCCGATGGGTTCAGGTGGAAGATGGTCTTGTCGTCTAGGTATTTAGACGGGATCACGGGTTTGATCACATGCTCTTTAAGATCGGCTGCAATCTGCTCGTTAGTCACGGACTCGTCGTGTTGGGTGGAGATGAGGACGGTGTGAACCCTAATAGGAACCATCGCACCATTATCGTTACGGTACTCAACCGTGACTTGGGTTTTACCATCGGGTCGAACCCATGGGCAGGTCTTGTTCTTTCTAACCTCGGTTAGCTTAGCACCAATCTTAGTTGCAAGGACATGGGTTAGCGGCATAAGCTCGGGTGTTTCATCAGTGGCGTAACCGAACATATGACCTTGGTCACCGGCACCGATATCTTCGGGTTTCTTGCTAAGGTGACCGTGAACACCTTGAGCGATATCGGGGCTTTGTTGCTCGATGTTGACTAGAACTTTGCAGTTATCGGCATCGAGACCAACATCAGGAGATGTAAAACCGATGTTTTTGCAAGTAGTACGGACTATCTTCTCGTAGTCTACAACGGCTTTGGTGGTGATTTCGCCAAAGACCATAACCATATTGGTCTTCGTGCAGGTCTCGCATGCAACTTTACTATCGGGATCTTGTTCCAAACAGGCGTCGAGAATGGCATCGGAGACTTGGTCACAGAGCTTGTCTGGGTGTCCTTCGTTCACGGACTCGGATGTGAATAGGAAAGTCTCCATCTCTGAAACAAATAGATCAAAATATACATATCAAATCAACAAATGTTCTAAATTACCAGGTCTCTTTCTCTTTAACTCTCTCTCACACATATAATATATGTATGTATATACATACGTACATGTACATGGGTTTAATCAAATAAAAACCATAAAAAGGTTACAAACTCGTAAAAACCGATATAAAAATAATTTTTTTCATGATTTTTCACATATATTTGATTCATAAGGTGAAATTTTCACATGTATTTTGTTTCACCATAACATGCATATTTTTTGTTTCACTAGGTGAATCAATTTTTTTTTACATGTAATTATATTCATAAGTTGAACACAAACATATATCTTAAATTATAGGTTTTGATAAAAAAAATTATTTTTATATCGGTTTTTATGAGTTTGTAATCTTTTTGTGGTTTTTATTTGATTATCGTCCGATACATACATGTGTGTGTATATATGTAGACGAGGGATAGAATAATAGTTTTGGTGAGAGAACTTCTGTCCCTTTGGATGAGTTTTACTCTTAACTCAAATTTTTTTAACCACTTTCAGTACGTTCAACTACATTATCTACCTTCAATTACATTCATCTACCTCTATTTTCAAATTTATCTTCACTTTCTAAATCATTTTCACTAACTTTTACACATATTTAATCATTTTCATATTCATAAATACTTGGATATAAAAAATAAATAAATGAAAGCATTTGAATGTAGACGAACGAAAGTTTTGTTCTCATGTACTTGCCACAACTCTTATTCTCACAGAAACAACCCTATGTGTGTATATACTATATATATATATATATAAACAACCCTATGTGTGTATATACTATATATATATATATATCAAACAGGAATACACATTTCAGATTTGAATCGCTTCTAAAGCATTAGAAACGAAAGATGAATGCGATTACTGATCACAGATGGATTAAATCTACAACAAAAACCCTAGGAATGATTTACAGAAATTCAGGAAATCGAAAATGAAATCAGAATCAGAATCATAAAAATGGAAATCGAACGTACCTTCCTTAATCGGGATCTAGAGAGAGATATGGGGAAGAATGAGAGATAGAGAGATGGATGGTTGGAAGTGAGTGGGGGGAGTTATGTGAATTTATAGGTGCGGATGTGAAGGAATTGGGCCTCTGACTCGTTCCCTAATTCTGGTGAGCCCTGCATATCAGGTTGTACATTAAGGATTAAAGGTTGTACACACAGGATCACCAACTACATCCCATATGGTGGACCCCTCACCAACCCTCCCAACCTCTTTGTGGGCCCCTTTCACCAACCCATGTTCTTTCTCTAACTATGATATCGACGTCGTCGTTAGATACTTAGATCAAAATGCTACCCTCATGCACAATACAAGTCGGTAATGTTTAACAGTATCTAGTTTATCATTTTTGTGTTTAAATATTTGATTGTAATTTTTTTTTTCTAGAAACATAATAGATCTGAAATTAAAAGTTAAAAATTAAGAAGAAGACACTAACATTCGAACTTGGGTCTGGGATGAAGAAAAGCTTTGCAAAAACAACTTTACCAAGGAAAACTTGTGTTTTCATTACAGTTTTAAGATATATAAGGTAACATATAACAAATTAATAGTGTGACACTTTTCACGACCCTATTTTTTTTTTATTATGACGGATGAACAATATTAGGGGAGCTCACGGGTTTGATTAATTGGGTTGAAGGTATTTTAACAACCCAACCCAATCTAACGCAAAACAAAGTGCAACCCAGCCCGTACGGGTTGGTAGGGTTGATACTTTGGTACAGCAAAATGTTCTCCTAACCTTGAATATTTTGTTTTCTCTAGTTCTCTCATAATTTCTTTTTCATCGTCAGTTATTTGGTATAACATATTCATACTTCTTAAATCTTAAATATTCACATTTAATGGAAAATAGATTGAAAATATATGTATATGAAAATAGTACGTAATGATGTAATTGTCTAATATATATTAATAAGGACTTAACAATCGTGTTAAATTGAAAAAATTAAAATGATATCGGGTTCATCGGGTTGAGTTCAAATAAAAGTAACCCGATATCAATCCAATACCTACGGTTTGAAAATTTTACAACTCGATTAGACATCGGGTTGCTTTGGTTTGATTTATTTTACGTCTGGTTGGATTGGGTTGATCAGGTTTTTGAGCACCCCTAAACAATATGGTGGCATGGGTTCTTTACATTGGGTTTGTCCATGATCTGAGTTATCTAGATTATATATGTAAGTAGTTGTCACATATAAATATTATATATGAAAATCTTTATTTTAAATTTATATTTTTCAAACTAAAAAAAAGGCATGTAGGTACTCAATTTGCAATCAAAGGTGATCGAGAAACATGGCTAGTTCGGCACTAGGGAAAAAGTATGATTTTGAAAGGTGTCATCATATTATTTCTGTTTGAAATAAAATTTTAATCATAAGACTTTGATGGCAGAGATGGTTAATGTTTTTACTTTTGTATAAAAGGTTCAAGTTTAAGTATCACTTGTGTTAAATTTGTTAATTTTAGCTTAAATTTTGATTTTTCTATACCTCTTATGTTTAAAAAAAATATATGGAGACAGGACCCGAACATGGGTCTCTTCTATGGAGAGACGAGGAACCAACCAACATGTAGATACTAATATTGTGAATATTTAACCACAAGGGTTGTGGTGCAGTGGTTGAATCCCTGAGGATGTGGTGGAAGATCCCATCTGTTCAGGGTCTGAATCCAGGCATACACAACAATTGTGGCCACTGAGTTTATCAGAGGTTGATATCTTGCGGTCATAATTTGTCGGGATTAGTCCGGACGTAGTCTGGGACACATTTTAAAAAAAAACTTAAACAATCAAGTACATAACTGACGGACGTCTGATATGAGAGAAAAAGGGATAGAAATTATACCAAACTTGTGTTCATATGATGACATTTTGAGCTTTTTATACTTTAAGCACTTGATCCAAACGATTAGTCAAGACATACATAGTTTCTTAAGATCGTTAATAAGTTCCAACAAAATAGATAATGATAGATGAGCTACACATAGTTTCTTAGATATTATCGGTTCAAGTCCTACAAGGCTACTGAAGATTTTCCTGGTTGTTTTTCAAGGTCCTCTAACATCAGTCGAGATTCACGCAAGCTGGTCTGGACACTCATGTTAAAAAAAATAGATGACGATATATGTGGGTTTATTTTATAAACCGTTTTGCTCTAAATACATGCTCTCAGAAAAGTTTGTATATTTCACAACAATATATGTTATAATGTATTCTGTTACTTTTAATTAATATTGTTAGACAAGTTAGAGGCGGTGAATAGGTTGTTTGTTGGCTTTTTCGCTTCTTGTCGGCTTTATAAGATGCCTCAGTAAATGTTATGAATTGAATACCTCACGAGGATGCAATAAATGTAAACGAGGTGTCAATCAATAGATCAACAAATATCAATGGTCAATTCATAAGGATTGGGTTCACATGAGACCAACCTGTTTTCGTGTGTGGCCACATTTTTACACTTGAAACTTCTCAGTAAAATACTGTAAACGAAAAAAAGTTGCGAACTTTTACAACAAAAACACTGTTAAAGACATTGAAAGTTACATTCCTAGTGTTCTGGTGTAAAGTTTCAAATGTAAAATAATGGTCTCACCAGTCTTACAAAAACATATTGGTCTCACGTGATCCGAAGTGCAATTCATAAAGAAAGAAAGAAAATATGATCCAAAATTCCAAATATCCCAATCGTTATTGATAATTTGTATTCGAGGAAACTAATTAAAGGTGTTATAATAAATAATATATATATATATATATTATTTTCCAGTCATTTTAACACGTAGTTGTTAATTAATCACATGTTTGAACTTAACGAAGTTGGAAAGATTTGACCGTCTCAACATTCAATATAAAGAAAAATACAAAAGAGAACAAAGTCATTTTGTATATGTTTTGATTGTTCTTTTGTCTCACGTGGCTTTAAATAGAAAACATATTTTTAAATGACATTATCTATCACTTATAGAAATATAATATTATATTATTTGTTTCCATAACAAATTTGCTTGAAATTATTTGAACAAACTAATAGTTTTATTTCATCATTCAGAATCAATTACATGAATTCTTCTATACTGATTAAAACCAAATTATCTTTATTTTCCTTTTAAATTTCACATTTTGAAACCTTTCGTAAGTTTGACATCACTTGATGTTGCTATATATTTGATTTTACATTTAATTGACTTTAAAAGAATCTGCAACTTTCTTGAAACCATATAATGTATTTATTAAGTTACTAGCTTATAAAGAAAAACTCAAGTTTGCATAAGTTGAGGATATAATCAAATTGATATTCACATGAATCATTAAATATACACTTTTGAGTTCAATGTCAATGATATGATACAACATTATTAAGTTTATATGTACACAAGATTAGAATTGGTATTTGGAGTTGATTTACATTTACCAGAAGTTCCATTGCCAGAAGACCTTGTCCACAATTCCTCCGCCACTACGAACAGCAATCTGTAGTGATTCAGACGCAGGAGGAACCCCCCAAAGTAGTGGCACAGCAACCGTCATTGTTAGCTTTTCATTCAAACCACCCTTGCTACCCTTCTCCGCTACAACAATCTGCCATCAATCGATCAAGAACAAGAAATTACAAGACTGGAACGGGTTCAAATGAGAACTCAAATTTGGTTTGGTTGTGAACGTGACGTGTCATATTCAGACTGAATAATGAAGGAAAATATTCAGAATGGACGTAGTGTTATTCGGACTGAATAATACTACATTCAGGCTGATTGGATGATGAAGGAAAATATTCAGACTGAATGTAGTGTTATTCGGACTGAATAATACTACATTCAGTCTGACTGAATAATGAAGAAAAATATTCAGACTGAATAATACTACATTCAGGCTAAGTGTAGTGTTATTCGGTCTGCATATTTTCCTTCATTATTGAATCTGAATATGACACATGTCGCGCTATAATTTGTCCTCACGTTCACAACCAAATTTGAGTTCGCATTTCAACTTTCCTCTTATGAGACCATTTATAAATGTTTATATAATAATCTGTGTTCTTTAAACCTATCAAACGTTAAAAGAAATACGTTCATACGAATTATAAGTAGGTACCTCTCCTCCATGCTCCAAAACAGTATCCTCGACTACATCACTTAACATCTCAATGGAACGACAAAATCCAATAATGCAAAGTCGTCTGCTCATATCAAGCCCCTGAAACCAAACATTCGAAATGCATTAAGCACGACTGAAAGATCAAGCGGTTCTATACAGATAGAATCTGAAGATTTTTTTACATTTGTAGCTGCAATATCAAAGAGTGCACCCAAACATAGGCCTTGAGCTGGATCCATATAATTGCTCTCTTTAAACTGTTGTGATTTTGGTGAAGCCTTCACCTTGGCTTGCTTCTTCTGAACAAAAAGCAAAAGTTTTCAGATGAATCCCCTAAATAGCATTAAGAATGCACTTCCATAAACAAATTGTGACGGCAAAAAATCAGCTCTGATAAACTCAGTGGCCACAATTGTTGTGTACACCTGGAATTGAACCCTGGGAAGATGGGATATTCCAGTACATCCCACAGGGCCTCAACCACTACGCCATAACCCTTGTGGTTAACAAATTATGATATTACTGTTAGCCCAAAACCAGCATACTTAAACGGTTAAACCAACAGATTGCAAAAAAGAGTATAATGGAGTCAGAAGAATGAAAGGCGTATGCAATAAGTGCAATTGGTTCCTACGCTGCTATCAGTGTGAATAACAAGAAGGTGACAAAGAATTGATCTTGAACAACCTGTGATGAAGAGATACGCTTAGGGACCATTAACCCTCCAATTTGAACAAGCCCATCAGCAGTGAACAAGGTAATTGTTTCCTGCCGTTCCCATTCAATACCTGTAAACATGTATTGGTCTCTATTCAGGAAATAATGCCTAAATTTTGATCAACAAGAAGGCCATAAAAATGATTTGAACTTTATACAAGATGATGATAGAATGTTAGAACAATTTTCTAAGCATCATAATATCTTCCATCATAATCATCATTTGTGCAACATTTTCTTTTTTTCTATTATAAAGAAACATGGCAATGGTTGAATAATTGTCAATATGTAATGTTACCAACATCTTGTTATGATCCTGTTAGATGATGTAGATCATCAGAAGATACAAACACACTAGAGGGCCATAAAACGTTGCCTTTAAAGGAGTAAAAAAAAACCCGAAGAAAATCTACTACAATTTTATGGCAATTAGATTAAAGAATACCTATTTTCAATTGACAAATGTGATCAATAGTTTTGAACCTCGGTAGCAGATAAATTGTTTCGATAATAATTAGACTGGAATTCTTAGTTATCTGAAATGTCCTATATCTACTGACATATAAACAGTTCAACTAACCAAAAAAAAAAGCTCAATAAGCTTGTTAGCTACAGTAATCGTTGCTCATGATTTCAACATGTCATAAATGCATATTATTTCTCATGCCACAATATTTAGTTATTTGCTCATAATTGTTTCTAAGCTCAAGCTGTACCATTGATTAATACAAGTATACAATAGTGGAACAGTTGCCTCTTACTTCAGATGATTCGAATAAATGCACCATGAATCTGCTACCTGATCGACTCACTCAATGATTCGAAATTACATATTGCTATTGATTTTGATCAGATCGTTCATTACAAATTCAAAAAATCATCGTGAATTAACACTTCGACCAACTAAATGAATATAGAAGATCCTTAAATTCTACATAATACAACAACAAAACTACACCTAAATCGCATAAAAAATTAAAACAATCACACGATCACTTACGGTGTTATCTACGATTCATATAATCCAAGTATCTACAACATAAATAAGAAAAGTGGAAGCAAAATTTCTAGAAAAATAGTAGGCGTACCATTATCTCCATCAGAAGATTCCCAAGGATAGTATCCAAATGGATCATCATCAGAGAAATTTCCAGAAAAATTAGAGGATTTGGCGGTGAATGAAAGGGAACGGGAAGGAGAGGGCGGTGGGTAGCGATCGAAAGAGAATCTGTGAACAAGTGTTGATGGAGAAGAAGATGAAGATGAAGATGAAGATGATGGAAAAGAAGTATATGAAAAGGTAGAGAATGATAGAGCAGAGGTGGAAGCCATTTTTAGGGCGAGATGGAAGGAATTTCGATGGGAGAAATTGGGGATGAAGAAAACAAAAAGAAAAGGAGAAGAAGCAACGTTCGTGCGGTGCCACACAATAGCTGACGCGTGGAGCACTTCCCCTCCGGAATTTGAACGTCTTATACCCATCCGACACATTCTTTAAATTTTCTTTAAAATAAGCTAAAATTCTCTAAAATTATTATCTTCCAACTTCAGTTTTTCTAATTTAGGACGTCTATTAAAAATTTATGTTATTAAAATATTTAATAAATTTATTATTTCAAATTTTTTTAAAATTATATTAATTGATTTTTTATGAAAAATCATTAAAATAATATTTCTGCATCATCTATTTAGAGAAATAGAAAAATCTCTATATTTAGATATTTTCTCAAAAATCTCTATTTTAAAGAATGATATAAAGATGATGTTAGAGAAGTTTAAAGAAGAAAAATGAGTTTTTTTTTTATTTTAAAGAGAAGTTGTTGGAGATGCTCTTAGTGTTTTGGCATGCTACAGTAATACTCGCTTAAAATAACATACAGTTTTAGACATTCATAATTATTATATTTTTTTTGATAAATTAAGTGTCATATTTATCGTTATTTAATTTTTATTCTCTCACAACTCTTAAATATTTGTACATTAATTAAAGAGTAATTTAAGAATTTACTTATTTAATTTTAAAGTAAACACTTATTTTGGGACAAATATAAATAGAAATGTAGAAGTTGTTTGTTTTTTTCATTTTAAGCTCTTAATCACCACTTATGTCTGATTCGTTTAGACGTTTCATAACCATATAAGAACTGAAATCAGACTTCAGACTTCAACATCTCTTAAAAAATAAACGTCACCTTAAATTAGGACGAAAGGAGTAGTTACTTTTAAATCTATTTGTTTTGTGAATTTGTAAATCAAACCCGTTATGCAAGCCGATTAATCCCAGGTTAACCATTCGTTTTGCGAGAGTCTGGAGTTACCGTATTTGAACCTCCATGCCCACAAGTGAATTTTTATTTCTCCTTAGACTTGAACATAGGACGTCCAAAGAGTTTTGACCTTTGAAACTCAAATTCAAACCAATTGAACACCACCCTTGTGGACAATCTATTTTATTTTTAATGTAATTAAATGAGAGTTAAAATCAAACTCAAACCAATTGAACACCACCAATAGATTTTCTTAAAATGCAAATTAAGAATCAAAATCTATAATAAAAAAAACAATTATATTCACCTTTAATAGCTTCTTTATTTTGTCAAGGGTATCTCAGGCTATGTCTGGATTAATCCTGGTAAATTATGATTGCAATACATCAGTCCTGATAAACTCAGTGATCACAATTGTTATGAAATATTCCACCACATTCCCAAGGTCTCAATCAGTACACCACAACCCTTGTGGTTATAATATGTTTTAATATTGTTAAAATATTCAATACTTTTAAAATGATATTATTTCTCGTTGGTAGGAAAAATAGAAAATAATTTATCCTTCGTATGTAATCATTTTTCTAAAGTTCTCCAAATTTGGTAAAAAAATCACCATAAATCTACTATTTTTTCATTTTGTAGCGGGTTTTGAAGAATCTGTTAGACCAAAAATCCCGAACTTAAGGAAGATCTGCTAGAGATGCTTTAAAAATATTTTTCAACTTTTATGAGTTGACTGTTATTATCTATCTTTAATTACCTTCACTACATTCATCAACCTTGATATTCTCACTTTCACAAACTTTTACATATATTCAAATGCATGAATTTGTTAAGATTCTAGTCATGATGATAAAAAATCGATAAATAAATTAGTTGAGGATGTATAAGGTTTTAACCTCATGTTGTCACCATAACTCTTATTCTTCGTCAACCATCTTGTCCCTCTTCTGTATAAATGTCCCCCAAAACCTGCAACCATATACATTACCCTCCATGAGATGTAGAAGCAAAGGTGGAACGGGAACCTCTTCTAGAGACATTGATGGTGATTTAGTGGATCGATCTGGTCTCAGCTTAGGAGATAGCCCGTTGCCTTGAAGCGGTTTGCGTTCATTCCCCACACGAAGAATTCTAAACTGACTTCGGTTGGACCTTAGTTTGGGTTGGTTTCTCAAAAGGGTTGAAGATGATGTATTTTGGTTTTCTCGATTGGGCCTTAGTTTGGGGTTTCCTTTGGGATGTTTCTCGAAACCCATATGGTGGAATCGATTCCACAACTAACATCAAGTTGTTTTTGAAGAAGAAGATAAAAAAAAGATAAAATGGCTAAATTGATACTAAATAACTTAACTTAAAATAAAATTTAGTCACGGCCTCACGGGACGCTAAACATGATTATTTCACTTTATAATTTCGTATAAACCACAGGTCCAAAGAGTGTAATTCATTTATCTTTAAATCAAAATAATTATGTGTAAAAAATGATATTTAATTTTGAAAATAAATATAAAATCATTCAAGTAAATCCACAAAAATAATTTATTTAATAACGAAGTTGAGCCTATGTCATGTACAAGACCAAAGTCGAAGTTATATCATGAATAAAACCAAAGATTAAAACAAGGTCAGACAATATTTTAAAATTTTCATATAATATTATTATATAATGCTTCACCCGTATGATACATATGTGTGAGAGAGAAATCTTAATAAAGTTTATAATCTTTTATACTAAGGCGATTTTACTTCACAAACATTATGTTATCAACATTAGCCTCTTATGCTACACGTTTGGCGACCAGACTGTATTTACAAATTACAATCCACTACTTGTGTAGCTATACGTTAACTTTATTTTTATGATTGACACCATATTTTATTTCTCGATTTCCTTTCTGATTCATGTCATTATTGATAAATAATCGTTACCAGTAAAATTTGGTTTAATCGTTTACTTTTTAATGAACACGAATCAAGCGTGTCAATTAATAAAGACAATACTCTAACGAATGTTTTAAACTCATCATAGATGAACCTCCGTTATCATAAAGGCTTTAACAATGCCTGAATTCGAACCTAAAAAAGATGAAAATTTTATTATACTTGTACACCCGTTGAACATTGTCACTGCACCATAACCACAGTCCACATGTGGCTATTGTAAGTGTTTTAGCTACACACATATATAGCTATCATTTAAAAATTACTCAATAACCATACGTCTAGCATATGAAACGTTGTAATGATAGTTTTTCAAACAATACACATACAAAGAACATAAATTACAATTTTTTAGGTTTTCCTATGTATAGGCGGATTCAAATGAGAAACTCAAATTTGATTGTGAATGTGAGAACAAATAAGAGCACGACATGTGTCATATTCAGACTGAATGATCAAATAAATAATATTCAGACTGAACATAGTATTTATTCAGTCTGAATAAACATTATTCAGACTGAATAAATATTATATTCAGTCTGAATAATTTACATCAAGACACGTGTTACGCTCTCATTTGTCCTCACGTTCACAACCAAATTTGAGTTCTCATTTGAATTTTCCTCTCTCTCTCTCTCTCTCTCTATATATATATATATGGGTGGGTTCAAATGAGAACTCAAATTTGGTTGTAAACGTAAGGACAAATGAGAGTGCGACACGTGTTCCATTAAAAGAAATATTCAGACTGAATATAGTGTTTATTCGGTCTGAATATACAAAGAAATATTCAGACTGAATATAGTATTTATTTAGTCTGAATAATGTTTATTCCGTCTGAATATTTTTTGTATATTCAGACACGTGTCGCGCTCTCATTTATTCTCACGTTCACAACCAAATTTGAGTTTGCATTTGAACTTTCCTCTATATATAGAGAGTAAATATAAGTAACATGTTGTAGAGTGTCTGACTATTATACTATTTATACACTTTACATAAAATAGACTTTATTTGATCGTCTGTTAGAAAATTTATTACCCGAGTATCTATTGTACCAACTACCAAATCGACATTAAGTAGTTCGTACATTAAAAGTTAAATATATAGTTAGTCGTACTAATAAAGGTTATTTAACGCTTTCTTTTATTACAAAAAATGACAATGACATGTAACAAGAAATGATAGTAAAAAAGATCAATATTTTATTATCCAATTTTGTCAACCTAAATATTATTTGGTGTGCATGACAAACAAATAAGAGTATATCTCCGATAAATATTCTTATAAGAGTTTCTGCTTTATTATTATAAACAAAAATTGTAGTTTTTATACCAATCATCAAATAGAGGTTTTTTAAGAAACTTCACATTCTTTTAAGTTTTTATATAAAACTGTAATTTCTATCTTTAATCTTTTATGAAGTGACTTTTTTGTTAGTATTTTATATATTTATTAATTTTATAATTTATTATTAATATTGAAAAAAATATATGAAAGTCATAAACTATTATGAAGTTTTACATAAATTCTTAATTTGGTGAGGTAGAAATCCATAACAAACAAAAATACAAAAAAATATGTTTTTATAAAAAAAACCTCTATCAAAGATGCTTTAAAAACCTATTTTTTTGTAATTTTTCTTGTCATATCATGTCTAATTTACTAAATTAATTTTTTTAAGACATCAATTTATTGAGACAGAGAAATATATTAAGAATGAGGAACAAAATAGATAACCGCCCCAACATCAAGGAGACCATAAAAAACTTATATAAAACTACTATTAATATTAGTATTTATAAAAACCTTTTTGTGGATTCTATATTTTTTTTCCAAAATCAGAATTAAATTTTTTGAATCCTTACTATCTATAATTTTTAATTTTTAAATAATTTTTGTTTGACTCTTCGTGTATGAAAATGAGAGTAAGTAGTTACCTATTTAAGGTTTTAGTTTTTGAGTTCCCATTTTATGTTTATTTAAGTCTCAAGTATCTTACATAATATCATATATCCTTCAAGTTATATATTAAAAATAACCACACACATTACAAAATAACGCGTCGTAACTCATTACAATGCAAATCAAGTCTTAGAATGGAGCCATAGAGGTTAACTTGGCGTAAAATCCAAGTCTTGACGCCATAACGAGTTATTTAAAGAATCTGTAATAGTTTCTCAAAAATGAATAAAATAGGGTTTGAGGAACTTTTTGCTCCAACAACTTCCTTAAAACTTTCTCCAAAATGAAGAAAGTAGGAGAAAAGATGTAAAAATCTTCATATTTGGAGAAATCCTCCAAAATAATTACCATGAGATAGAAACATTTTTTTATTATGTTCCATCAATAAGAAATATTGAAATTAAATATTTAGGTGAGAAAAATAATATTTTATTAAAAATATAAAGTATTTTAATAATATAATGAATGTTATAATTTCTAATATGAAAAATCTGTTGGATTTGAATGTAATATTTTTTATACATTTTGAATTTTGATTTTTCACATTAGAGAAATTATAGAGAAAACTGTTGGAGATGCTCTCAGAACATTGTTAGAGCATCTCCAATGTCTATGCTAAAATAAAGAAATAATGAGAAAGATTGTAAAAAAACTCTAAATTTAGAGAAATCTATAAAACTCTATAGAAAAGAAAAAAAAAATCAATTATATCCAACCGATTAGAATATTGAAGTAAAATAAGAAGAGAAAAATAATATTTTATTAAATGTATTAAATATTTTATTAATATAATTAATACTAGAGTTACTAAGATGAAGTACCATTGAAGTTAGATTTTTTTTAAAGATTTTAACTTTTTATTTTTTATTATAAAAAAAACTATAACATGACTGTTGGAGAAACAAAATTCTCATACAAATAATTCAACTACTCCGTATAAGAATCTCTTTCAATATTGACCATCTCCAATGGCTATATTACTTTAAATTGTTTGGACATTTGGGAAAAAAAATCTCCAATAACCATGTTAAACTTTCTTAAAAATAAAATAAAAGAAAAAAAAATCATTAAATCTTCCATAGGTATAGGTATGCTATATATTTTTTTTCTCTATTTAATAAAAGAATTTATCATGGTTATTAAAACAAAAAAAAAAAATTTAATGTCTAAAATTTCTAAAATAGCGAAGATAATCCAAAACTTTCCATTTGAAGATAGTATTAAGAAAACTACATTTTAAAAATAGCATCCTCACAATTATTATTTCTCTTACCAAACACGACGTGAGCATCATCCAGAAGGTCTAGAGCGCCAGAGATAAGGAAGTTAGACCGTCGTCTATTTTATTCTATTCCATTCCATTCTATTCAACTTCAACTTCAACTGCTTCTTTCTCCGATCAACAATGGCGGATCTCTCTCCCTACAACCCTACCACCGGAATCTACACCTCCACACGACCATCTATTTCCCTCCCACAATCCCCCACCACCTCCATCATCCATTTCCTCTTCCGCAACCTATCTAATCGTCCCGCCTTAATCGACCCTCATTCCGACGAAATCATAACGTTCTCTCAGCTCAAACAAAAAGTCTCCGATCTCGCTCACGCTCTACACTACACACACAATATCTCCAATGGCGATGTCGTCCTCATCTTCTCCCCCAATTCCATCCTCTTCCCTGTTGCCTTTTTCGCCCTTGCCTCCATTGGCGCCATCGCCACCACCGCTAATCCTGTATACACCGTCAACGAACTCTCTCACCAAATCGCTGATTCTAAACCTAAATTGATCATCACCGTTGACCAATTGTACTCCAAGGTCAACGGATTCAATTTACCCATAGTCGATCTAGAAAACTACTCAGATCTGATCGAGAAATCGCGTAACAAGGCCGTGATCTCCCCTTCCGTTTCTCAAAACGACGTCGCCGCGATTCTGTACTCATCCGGTACGACCGGATTGAGCAAAGGAGTGGTGCTGACTCACCGAGCTATAATGGCGACGGCGTTAATGGTGACCTCCGACCAAGAGTTTTACAGGGAAGGGAGGAGCGTGTTTCTGTGTGTGGTTCCGTTATTTCATATTATGGGGCTGATTACCTTCAGCTACTCGCAGATCCAGAGAGGGAACGCGGTGGTTGTGATGCAGAGGTTTGAGTTGGAGAAGGCTCTGGATGCAATGGAGAAATATAAGGTGACTCACCTTTATACTGCACCGCCGGTGGTGGTGGCGATGGCGAAACAGCCGGCGGTTGTGAGGAGGTACGATACGTCGTCGTTGAAAGAGATTGGGTCCGGCGCAGCACCTTTAGGGAAGGACGTCATGGATGAATGCTCCAAAGTTTTTCCTCAAGCCAAGATATTACAGGTGAATTTAAAACCCTCTTATAATTACAAAAGTGTTAGGCTGTTTGTTTAAAATTCCTTGATAAAAAATATAAGTCTGCCTTCTAAAACCTTTCTTAACCGTTCAAAGATATAATTTCGTTTTAAATAATTATTAAACACTTATATTTTATTTTTTACTATAGTCTCCTATTTATTTTAACAATTAATCATGCTGTATCAAATCGTTCAGCAACCGTAAAACATCCTCTAGTTTTGATGAATTCGTTATTTGGAATTTTTTGATAATTTTAAAAATATTTTTTGAAAGAGGGCGGGTACGGGTCCGCTGGGTCCTTCAATGGTCCGCCCATGCTAACTGTAATTGCAGGTCCGCACGAATGAAAAATTTTGATCAGTGATCTCGTAATAATATCAAAAGTTTTTTTTTTTTGAAAGGATATTCTAGGCAAATGCCTAGATTAATTCCTAACAATTTTAAGACTGCTAAAGCATGCGATCTTGAGATAATTCCTCAATGGCCACAGGTTGTTTGCGCCTGGATTCGAACCTGAGATAGATGGATTATCTTTTAGCCTCATCCCCACAAGTCTTAACCAGTACGCCACAAGCCTTGTTTTATAATCTTGTATGCTATAGATAGATAAAAGAAATGAAAGAAAAAGTGGAAAAAATAATTTTTATGTTTTTAGCGAGAAAGAAGAAAGAAAACATGTTAATTTTTATTATTATATTATTTTAAAATATATCTTTAAAAATATTGGTTTTTGGCGCTGTACCAAGTAAACAGCCGATTTGATAAAAACGATATGTATTTCATTCACCTTCTAATTAACCTACTTAACAGAAGCATCTAACGATATTAACATAAAGGGAATAAAGGTGTAAAAATGTAAACCACATGGCATTTTCTATAATTATTTTGATTTAGGGAGGCATAGTGTGATTTTATGTGAACCACATGGACCAATCATGTAATTTACTCTTTTAATAATAAAGTGAGGAAACTTATCATTATTTTTGTTTGAATTCCTTTACTTTCACTTTCACCTTCAACCCTTTCTCTCCTTTTCGTTGCAAGTTGACTTTGTAGTTTGATGAACAATTTTTATTTTCCGGAATCAATTATTCAGCACATTTACCAAACAGTTATGTTAATTAGTGCTTAATATATATTAAGGGGTAAAATAGTCATTTCTGACATTCATACCGTTTATTCGGCACAACAAACAAACAACAAGTATCTAAATCGACACATATAGATTTATCCATACAAGACTTAATGGAAAACCAAACAAACAACCCCTTAGGATCTATTTGTTAGCAGCTTAACGAGCATAAGAAACTTTGAGTCGGGACCGTTACAACTAACGAGTCGTATTGTATTTTTGTAGGGATATGGTATGACAGAAACGGGCGGAATTATATCAATTGAGAATACAAGGGTAGGATCTAGTCGTTCAGGTTCATCCGGAGTACTTTGTCCAGGAATGGAATCCAAAATTATACATATCGAAACATTAAAACCTCTTCCACCCAATCAGTTGGGGGAAATTTGGGTCCGCGGACCCAATTTGATGCAAGGTAAGTGTCGTTTCTTTATTTATTTTCGATTAAAAAGAAGTTGTAAAATTAAGGAAAAAGAAAACTTTGTGCATATCATTAAGCCAAAAAAAGGGTTCTGAATGCAGAATATTTCCATAACAAAGAGGCTACAGAGCAGACCATAGACAAAGAAGGTTGGTTACACACAGGTGATCTTGGTTATTTTGATGAAGAAGGTCGAATATATGTAGTGGATCGACTCAAAGAGCTTATTAAGTATAAAGGGTATCAGGTAATTTCATTTTTTTTCAATTATTACTCAAAGATCTAAGTACTTATAGAAATAACGTTGGGTTCAGTGAGATCAACCAGTTTTTGTGGGACCCGTGACCAATTGCAGAGGAAACAACGTGAACTTTTACTGCAAAAACATTATGAAATAATATGTTTTTTTTGCATTTGAACTTGTTGTCAGGTGGCACCTGCAGAGCTTGAAGGGCTGCTGGTTAATCACCCTGAAATCATGGATGCCGCAGTCATCCCGTAAGTATAAATTTTAACACATTTTGGCTTCCCGTATCATATATATATATATATAGAGGAAAGTTCAAATGTGAACTCATTTTTGGTTGTGAACGTGAGGACGAATCTCAGCCACTTATCCGGTCAATAAAGACGGCTTTCGACGCAGTTCCTCCTTTAATAATCTCCACCCTCCCATGAATCGCGTCAATCCTCCGTGATCACGTCCACCATAACCGAATATGTGTGGCTGAGATTCGTCCTCACGTTCACAACCAAAAATGAGTTCACATTTGAACCTAACCCTATATATATATATATTTGGACGGGTTCAAATGAGAACTCAAATTTGGTTTTGAAGGTGAGAACAAATGAGAACGCAACACGTGTCATATTCAGACTGAATAATGAAGGAAAATATTCGGACTGAATATGACTCGTGTCGCGCTCTCATTTGTCTCCACGTTCACAACCAAATTTGACTCTACATTTGAACTTTCCTCTCTCTCTCTCTCTATATATATATAGGAAGAGGTTCATGAGAACTTTGTAAATTTATAAGAACAAAGTCACTCATTTGGGACCACATATGATGTGGGTCCCACCAATAAAAGATCATTAAAAATCAGATATGATTTTTTATTGGTGGGACCCACATCATATGTGGTCCCAAATGAGTCCCTTTGTTTCTTTAAATTTACAAAGTTGTCATTTGAATATCTCTCTCTCCTTATATATGTATATATATATATGAATGATATTAGGGACTTTGAGCGTTCATAGATTGATCGTTTAGTTATGGAAAATCTGAAACAAGTTATAAAAAGCTATGTATTTTGATAATGCAGATATCCTGATGAGGAAGCAGGTGAAATTCCGATGGCATATGTTGTACGTAGAGTGGGAAGCTCGATTACTGGCGAAGAGGTTCAAAGTTTTATTGCAAAACAGGTAAGAAAACTATGAAAGTAGCTAGCTAGGTTAATTAATTAATACTAATTAACTAATGGGATCGATAAAAAGGATTAATTAATTGTTTCAACGTACGTGTGATTTCAGGTTGCACCGTTTAAAAGAATACGCAAAGTAGCATTTATCGACATCGTTCCAAAAGCAGCATCAGGAAAGATTTTGAGGAGGGAACTTAGACAGAAACTTAAATCCAAACTATGAAGATATACCTTTTTTCCACTCATAGTTAATTACTTAATAATGATAATAACAATCTTTAGAGAAATATAAAGAAATGGTTATATATGTAATCCTTCATGCAAATAAATGATCTCTTTATGTAGAGGAGACTCTGAGTATGTTTGTAGTCATGTTTATATCAATGAATATTATTGTTGTTTGTATCTTTGATCATTTTAACATCCTCCTGCTTTCTTTTATTCTGCATTTCAACTTCAAGTGGTGGTCATTTTAACCCATTGTGCTTTATCCTTGCTTAATTTCCCTATGAATAATATTTTATAAATTCAGTGTGTTTATCGACTAATTTTATAGGATTCTAAAGTTAACAGTTAGATAAATTATTCGATGGTCTCGTTGGGGCTTGAAATTGTGGATAAAAATGTTGTCATTTAAACTACCCCATATTAGTCCCAAGTTGAAATTATTTATCTACCTATAACTACCTTCTCATTTTGATTTTTCTACCTTTTTCTTTTCAAAAATAAAGAAAAATATGACTCAAAAACATAACATTAAAAAAATTGGGCTTTTAGTTTTTTTGGGCCCTATATTGGTATCGGTCTCATTTTACTCTAGAGTCCACACCACCTAAGATACAGAGATGCATAATCATATAGATTTGGATCAATGTGATACTAAAGTCATCAGGATGTTTTCGTAAGGCCGAGACCATTTAAATAATGTTGAACCTTCATAATAAAAACATTACGAAAGTTTGCAAAGGTAAACCTTCATAGCGTTTTTGCTGTGAAGGTTCATTGTTTTTCCATACATTCACAATGAATTGATGTGACCATTCAGTGTTTTTATGACTTTGATAAGTAAAGTTAAGTTCATACGGGAAATTAATTAAATAAGAGAATAAGAAAACAGTATAATCACATGTGATACACACGACTTTACCTACGACTTGAGGTCGCAGACCACGTCGTCCACACACTTTTATATGTTACCCATTAATGTAAAATCACATGATTAACCATTTTGATATTTTTTTAATACCTCGCTCGCTATTAACTATTTGTCAATGTTGTAAAATGAACTTCTTACCATATTAATATAATGTCTAAAAAAGGTTTTTATATAGTATTGTCGTTTTAAATGATGATACGTTTAATGATTTGTATATTTTATATTTGTAAATATAATATACAAATTGGAGTCCAGAATCGTGTGAAATGTGAATCCACAAATATAAGTATTCACACCATTGTCAAACGTCATTTATTATTATTTGGAAGCTGTAATAGCTTTTAAAAATTATATAAAAAAGGCATTTTTATTAGTTTTTTTATTTTAGATATCATTTAAATAGTCAACGAAGATTGATTTTTTAATCATTTTCTGTTGACTATTTTTACGTAAATATATAATTTTAATTTGAAAGTTATGAATAAATAAATAAATAAAAACAAAAATACAATGTTAGTATTTTGTACATTCTTTTTTAAAAAACTGATATCAAAAGATTACTTATTGTTACAACAAATAATTTTTTCATAGAACAAAAATATCCCAATAAAAAAGTAATTAAAAGTACAATATAATATCGTGTATTTAACCCTTTTATTTTACGGGAAGTGTTAGGCTATGTTTGGCAAACTAACTGATAAGCTAGTTGGTAGCTGATAAGCTAGCTGATGAAAAAATTACGTTTGACAAAACTAGCGTATAAAAATGTAAAATGACCAAAAAGGACATACTAAAAAAATAATTAATATTAATGAGAGTTAGCAAGCTCCTACAACGCCACTCTAGGTAGCGTTTCAATAAGCTAGTTTATGGTTTGCCAAACGTGTATATTGAAAATAAGCTAGCTTATTTTTGCCAAACATAGCCTTAATGGCACCCTTTTAGAAGGGCTATGCACGAAATTTGTTGTACCTTTATAGCTTAAGAATACAAAAAGTTGATTTTAATATTGATGTATATGAGAATGAATTCATTTGATAGGGGTGTCATTAGCCTCCCTTTTTACAAAATGTAAAATAAAATTTTAAATATAAATGGGAATAAAGATGACAAGTAACGAATCCTACTTGAAATGTTATTTGAAAGCAATATTGTGGACAATGCCTAAATGTTAAGTTTCCATCAATGTTTCCTCCAATATTTCACTATCACTTTCTCATGATGTGCCCTTCACCTAGTCTCTCTTTATTTCATTCTTTTTATTATTATAATTAATTATTTGTACTTATATAATAATTATGATTTTTATAAACACGTTACCGATCAGATACACAACAATCATAACTGATTAATGTTTTAAAAAGTAAACATCGACAACTGTCAGCATAATCCGATAATCTCTATAACTATAACGTTTACCTGATCAAAACAATGAGTGCTACAAATACTTGTACCATGTGTTGATTTGGAGGTACATTTTATTGGGTGAATACTTTACCAACTAAAGACATGAATCTTTTTTCTTTTCTTGAGAAGATAATTTTTAATTCCCATTTTTTGAAAAATGGGTGATTTTAATTTCAAGAAAAGAAATCATTTGAGTTGGGAGAACATGCATTGGCACATGACAATGGGCCCAAGTTTAGTTTCCATAGAGAAAGTTTAGGTTGACTTTGTGGCATTTACCAAGCTTCCAACAAAAGGGGCCATGCCCAATATTTTAACAATTGTTCTGTGTTTTAATTTTAATTATTTTATATATGGTTTCTAACTAATTAAATTAGGGACGGACCCATTATACAGTTTCGTTCCTCTGTCGTAATATATAAATATTCCTTAAAACTATAATAATAACACATGTTTTTCTTGTTAGAGTTGATTTGCATGATCTTTTTTCCTTTCTAGGCGCTGGTTCAAATTCCATTTTTTATCATTTACTTGGCTTTTATCTTCTAATTTCACTTTTATTATATTTTTTGAATTTTTTGTGTTAAGAGACTTGAATACAGAACCTGACATACAAAAAACAATAAACTAATTAACTTTGTTTTTTATAATCGAATGATGCTATTATTTGAAGAATCTTCTAAATCTACTTATGATTTAAATTATGTTCGATTTAACATCAAGACCCATTCCTCTTTTGGTTTATGATCCAATTGTAATACCACCGATTAAGGGAATTATTGAAACCTGTTAACCCGGTGGTTAAACCGGTTAAACCAGTTAATCCGGGACCCGGTCACCACATCGGGTCAACTAAAAACCCGGGTTTAAAACATTGAATACCACATACACTCAAGAAGCACATATCAAGGCAAAGGGCCCATGTTTTTTGAAAATGTGCCAAAAGTCTACATCTACTCCGTACGCTTAAATTTGTGTGTGGTGTGAAGCTTTGACAAAAAGAAATATGCATACTTATAAAGAGGGGTGGGCTACATCTTTATCTATTAATTTTTTATATACATCAACGGAAGATTTGACTTTTACATTTTTACTACATGATTTTATCTGATTTTGACATAAATAGGGTGTGTATAATATTTATATCCACCCTATATATACCATAATCAACTCAAATTATACCCTAAATATATAAAAAGTATGTGTGTGAAGAGAAAATTAGTAGATGAGTATCCACACTGTTGAGGTTTTCACACTTTTTTCCTTTCACATTATCGTCATCTCAACATACTTCCACTACGTAAAAAAACTCACTCAAGTTTTTTCATAGTTTTTTTTCCAAACCTTTTAGAGTCCCACTATTTTAACTTTATATCATTTATATTTTCATTTATAAATATTAAAATTTGTACAAATACATATTTATTTATATCGAGAAAATATTATTACTTTTAATTATGTCCAAAAGTTATTCTAAAAAAACCTAAAAATTTATGAAATTGTATAAAATTGTGTTATCAAAACATTTCTAGAAATTGTATAAAAACATATACCATAAAATTATAAAAAAAAAAGTTAATTTTAAAGTATGTACAATAAAAAATAAGAATCTAAGTTATTAAGGAATCCGTAAAAATTATATAAAAGTATGTTAAATGAAATTAAAAAAATAAGTTAATCTAAAAGTATGTATGCTAAAAAAAATTAGGTTATTAGGAAATGTATCAAATTTAAGACATCAAATCTATATAATTACTTTAATTACATATTTATTTTACATTATATATTTAACAATTTTATTTAAATATGATACTTTAATTATATAATAAATAAAATTGTTTAAATATGACTTTATAAAATTCTATAAAGTTAAAAGAGATTAAATACGAAAAACATCTGAAAGGACAAGGTGTGCAGCTACGACCTATCACAAAAAGATATGTTTGAAAAACCTCCCGAAAAGCATGTACGTTTACCCAGTCCTATAAAGAGAATTATAGTGATATATTTACCCGACTTTATAAAGAAAATTATAGTGGTACATTCATCCGACCCTATAAAAAAAATTATAAATATTTTGGTAATTGAGAAATCATTTAGCTATTTCATATATCATTTATAACAAGTAATCCTGAATATTCATAAATATCATTCATCGTGAATATCTAATATCTATTATTATGGTTTTCTTGAGTTCTTAAAATAATTTCACTTTTTATTTAAACATATAGCTACATATAAATTGTTAAGATAATGAAAGACAAAAAAGGGTATGGGCATTATCCCATTTTTGAAAGCGATATAAATTAAATCATTACATCGTCCTCAATGTCGTATTCGTATCTAAAATTTCTTATTAGAATTTGCATTTATTAATTATATTTTCTTTTATTTTTTAATAATACAAAAAATACTTTTTCAACATATGAACTTGCATATCCCAATACATTTTATAGATTTACGTATGTTTCAAGTGGATTCTAAAAATTCAAAGCAAAGTACACAATATTAATATAAAATAAGTTTTTGGCAGGAGGTGTATATAGGTTGGGTCGGACTATTTCAGATATTTAAATAACCCAATTGACTTATAGTTGGTTGGTAAAAATTTAACTCAACTAAACCCGTTGCAAAGCGTATCCCAACCCAACATAATCTTTGTACTATAGGTATGCATCACAAAACAATATCATTCATCGGTTTTATACTATTAAACTGTACGCAACAATTATGGATACACAGTTTGAATCACCAATTTTGGATATAGCTCCACCTTGTTTTTATCTAATAAAAACAAGAAAATAATTTGCCACGACCCATTCAAAATACTTAATTGATATTATTGAACCTTAAAAATCAATGCTCATGAATAAAAATATGAAAATAATTTGCCATAATCTGTTTAAAATGCATAATTGGTATTACTGAATCTTTAAAATGAGTGGCTATGAGTTAAAGACTTGTTGATATGATATGTAAGATTTTTATTCAATCTTTATGATTTTAAAAGAAATTTTCTATTAACTCGTTAGGACATCTTCCTAATTTCCTTATGAATATTTCATGTGAAAAAATGGAATGAGATGCCAATAATTGTACACAAGAATACTTGTAACATTCACGAAAAATCTTATTTACATTGATTTTAATAGTTTTTTTTTTTTTTTTAATTTTGAATGCCTAAAACAGAAATATAATCATAATAAAGAAAAAAATGAAATCACAAAATATAAACAGATAGAAATGATGTATATTCATGTTATTTTAACGTCTTGTATAATAATCAAAATATTTTTTAGTTACATTTTTAGCGAGGCACAATCTAACTTCATTAAAATTATAGATAGTTTGCTACTTATTGTGATCTAGAGACGTACAAAGACAAGCTCCAACATTCCGGACCAGCCAGGCACTATCCAACAACAAATTGACACAATTGTTTAAAGGCTTGGGTCACGTCTTAACCGGTCTTACTCCTAAATTTTGGATATAAACTTGTGATGTTTTATTTTATTTTTCTAGAAATATAGGACATATACAAATAAAATACCTTCACGAGTGTCTTTCATAAGTGAAAAAAAAATACATAAAACTAACAAAATAGATTATTCTTTTAAAATTCCCTTCAAACCGGTTATTACGAGGGAACAAAAATATTTTTTACCTTTTTTAATTGGGCTTGATCGGGCCCATTAACCGAGCTAACTGGTTCTTAATGACATTTCCATGAAAAATATGGTACTGTTGGAGTTTTTGGGTCTGGATCAGACCGAGTTACAATACTTCATGCATTTGGTCCCCAAGACCATTTGTGCACCCGTATTGTGGTGCCATTTAACCATGGTTGTTGAGATGAGCAATCCTCAAACATTGAGTGTCGCTCGACCACTAAGAGGTCTGTATGCAAGCTCTTGAGGTGCATGATCTCAGTTTTGATTATATACTAGAAGGGTACTCGCGCAATGCAGCGAAATATATCTCGATTTTAAGTTTCATTTTAATTTTTGTTTCCATCGACGTTCTAATGGTTTTATGTGGTTTTGAGAAAAAGATTTTAGCATTTCAATTAAAAGTTCTCTTTTTTATTTAATTTCTTTAATTCAATTTTTTTTATCATAATTTAATTTAGGTTAATAACCAAATAATTTATTTTTGGTTTAATAATATAATTATTTTATTTGTTATAAGTCAATGATTATCTTCATCATATTTTAGATTTTTTATATTTAAAATTAGATGTTTATCCTGTAGTTGATCATAGTTATCTGTAGTTAGTTACACGAATTTAGAGATGAAGTTTTAATAGGTTGTACTTGGGCACAATTTATTTGTAATCTTGAAAATTAAGTAATTAGCATCAAATAGCAGTAATTAAAGCTTAAAAAGTTGTTTTTAAAAGTTTTTGACAATACTTTATAATATAGTATAGATTTGTTTTTCAGAGTCCTTGGTTGGTAGCCTGGTATGGTCTAGCATTTGGAGCAATGTCTGTATCAAGTTCTCAACAATTTTTTGTCTAAATTTTTGCAACAAAGGTTTCTAGCGAATTATCAATGTGAATGGTCTAAAATGTGGTGTGATCAAGCAAAACTTGATTATTAGATTTAGAAAGAAAAAAAAATATTAATCAACCGACAATAATATGCAACAACTGTTTTAACATTACAAAATTGATATAGACATAAAAGACACTATTTTTATTCTTCAATTTTTCTTTGGATTAGTTTCACTTGACATATCTCAATTTTATTATTAAACAAAAACTTAACAATTATAAATTTTATCATATGTAAAGCATTAAGTATAAAAAGGTTCATGGATGCATACAAATAATTTACTTGGTGGGGAGTGTGGTGTCTTTGTAGGCTGGCTTTACCATTTATCAACTAATGTGAACAAAAAAAAAACAATAAAATAATAAATATAACATGCTTGACATAAAAAAAGAAAGTGAAAACACATTATTAAAAATGTATAGGCTAAATCAAAGTACCATTTGTCTTTAACTTTTATGACATGAATTTATAAATAACAAATTAATTATTACATGATATATATATATATATATAATGTGAGCTCTAGATAAAACCCTTGTATAAAAAAAAGTAAGGAACATTATGATGTGTATACAAGTAATTCAAAATATTTTATGGTTTTTATGTACCTATGTATATTATGTACATGTTCATATCAAACAAATTATTTGTACGTACATGTACATACCGTACAAATAAATTATTGTTGTAGTGTTCATCAGTTTTTTTTACGGTTTTCCTCCGAATCTAACTAGCTACATATACACATATAAAATTTCATACAAGGTTAGGTTTTGATAAAATATCAAAATTTTACAGAAAACATGTAAAGTATTTTACTAATGGAAGTTCACATACGTTTTAAACTTTTTTTTTTCTAACATTCATATCATTTTTACTTAGTTTTTATCTTCTTACGCGATACTAATCCTAAGAAATCATTATGGAGCATAAAAATATTTAATATGCTTAAACATGGATTAATTTTTTGGTTTTGTTAATAAAGTAATTTAGAATTTGCTACATATAATCATATTATATATTTTGTAAATTACTACTATTTGTTTTGTTAATAAAGATACCATAAATTGAATGTGGGTATTTTAAGAAAATCTTTTAGGCCAGGTTTGCGACATCATTACATATTATTAGCAAATAATTATCAACGATCCATCATTGAACATATGCGTAAATATGTCACATTTTCAAATGAATGATTTAACTAGGGTTTGATGGATGTATGTAAGGTGGGTTCAAACCATAATATTTTTGTTTTACGAAAATACGAGAATATTTTTGGAGCTCCAAATTAATTAACTAAATAATAAAAATAAACAAACTAATATTTATTAATAATTTTCTATTGTTTTATATTGTCTTTATGCCTTAAATATTTTTCGTATAATCAAAGACATTTTATACCCATGATTCCATTATCGACAATGATGTAATGATGTTGTGATAATAATTTAATAAATTGAAAACTTCTTATGATGCGTTTTTACTAAGATAAATCGAAAACCAGTGATGATCGTGTCTATGATCATCGGTTTTGTTTATTCATTATGTGATTTGCAGTTTTTTTTCCTTGTTGTATCCCTGAAAACCTTCTATATTCCTTAAAAAGAGTAAATATTTATATAATATTTTAGTATTCTCTTAATTATTATAAAATCGTGATTCAAAATATAATGATAAACTTACAAGTATTTTTGTAATTCAACCCTTATATCTACGGAAAGTATTTATAAAAAGGAAAATGGGAAGGCATTTGGTAGATTCTTGACAAATGGATTCCAACCAGCCATGGTTTCTTTTGTTCAAATTATTCATACTTTAAATCAACCACCATATGCATATTATATTATATTACATGTATATATATAGACACACATATACATACAGATTTGCCAGGTTTGCAATGCCAACTTAAAGGCTTCAAAAGTTTGGAATTTTTCCTCTTTATTGCTCCAATAATTTGATACAAATCTTAGAAATGAGTTGGTAATGATGCAACCCAGATTTCCGTACATTTCCCCTTTTCTATTTTCATGGCCATTAATTTATTTAAATCTTAGTGGAATTCAATAAACATTTAACTCCATCACATACATTCTCGACATATACATTTAATAACGATTAATTCCATTTTGTTTTCAGATTAAATAAGATGGATATGTATATGGTCTTAAAAATAAGATAAGATGGAATATATGTATTTTCTTTTTTAAACTGTACTTGAATTAGAGACAATGAAACATAACTTAAAATCCAACAATCGACCTATATTTGTATTGTTTTGTGGAATATATATCTTCCATTTTAATTTTCTCTTCGTTTTTATTACAAGATCATAATACTTTCACTTTTATAGATATATACGTAGTTTTTATGTTAAAATGTTAGTTAAAAATCAATAAATTTAAAAGAAAATAAAGAAATTAGAACGAATATAGCAGTGGGTAATAGAACATATACAAAAAAATGAGGGCCAGGTGAAGGTGAAATGGATTTAGACTGACGAATGGATATGAGGGTATGGGTGTCGGGTACGTATTGGTTTAGGGCATTTGAATAACGGCATAGGATCGTGTGAAAAGTAAAGTTAAGGTGAGAAGCGTAAGAAGAGATTTGAGACATTGATCACTTTTAATCTCATACCTGCCTATGAATTATGCCTTAGAAGGGAGTTGATCTGATGCATCTCGGTGCATCTCATCCTAACGTGCATCCAAGAGTGGAGATCTCTTCTTACGCTTCTCACTATAACGCTTGGTCATTGATTTTCTTGTCTTCGCTCTTAGGGTAAGATTTTTGGTACTTGTCATATTCCTTCAGTAAGGTAATATGACTTAGTAAGCGTTTACCCGGGTAAACGTTTGATAAACGGCCCCCAAGTTCGATAATAAACTAGATCAAATGATCAATTTAACTAATAATTCACATAATTCAACTAAATAAATATGATCTTAACTCATTACACAAAGTTAAATTGGTATCTTAATTTGCTTTAACCCATGTCTACTCTTCCAACTAGGAGCCGCAATCATGTCGTGTTTGGGTTGGCGAGTTAGGAAGGCTCAAACCGGACACGACTCGTTTAACTAATCATGTCGCATTGATTGGCCCTAACCCGTATACGCTAGGGCTAGGGTTCACGGGTTGGCAGGTCATAAACGGGTAAGTGGGTTGAAAGTATGAAGACGTGAACTGAGTGATTACTGATTAGGTTAGGGTTAGAATAAAATAATTTTTTTTAAAATTTATAATTTTAAACGGGTTGGTGGGTTAAAAATCTATAATTTTAAACGGGTTGACCATATGCATCAACCCGAACACGAACCGTATAATAAACGGGTTGGCGCGTCAGAAAATTCAACCCAAACCCGTTTATTTTCGTATTAGGTTCGTGTCGCGTTTCGTGTCGTGTCAAAAATTACCACCCATACTTACAACCCCTTTCCTGTCCTACCCCACTCTTCCTCTTCTTCTTTTTTTTTCAATTTTTTTGGTTTATTTATTTTTTCTTTGTTTATTGAAATTTTTAAACAATGTCATTTTTTAATATATAAAAAGTTCAAAGTTTGAAATATAAAGAACCACATTTAAAAAATATGTCTTCATGTAATTCACATGGCAACAACTTGACAATCAGTTGTTTGATCAAAATAAATATCCAAAATTTATAAATAGTTTTCATTATACTTTTATATAATTTCATTATATTTGGAAATTTATAAGTATCTCTTAACACAACTTACTATGAGAGAAAAATATTTGTGGACAAAATTTAGTGGGAAATTGATTATTGATGAGAAATGACATAATTATTACAGAGTTTTTTACTTTGTGCTCCAATTTTTGCTTTTACCTTATATTTTGCCCAACTATATCTTTTCTTTTCACTTTTGTTGGATATGTGACAAAACTAAATAAATATAGAAATACAACATTATATTATTATAAGCAATTAGAAATTCTGGAAAAAAATAGAACATAATACTTTTTGTGTGTATGCAAACAAACTAAACCTCACTAAACAAACAATAAACAGAACAACAAATACCAAAAAAAGGATCAACGAGGAAAATAATAATAGATATTCAAAAGACAGCAAAATAGAGAACTTGAACCAAGTTATGTTTTAAATAGATCGATCTTTAAACCTTGAATCAATTTTTTTTAAATTATCGGTTATTATAAAGTTTAATAGTTTTTAATTTAAAAAAATAGTTTAGAGACTCAATTATTTAATATGAGACCATTTAATGGTTTTTCATTTAAAAAAATAGTTCAGAGACTAAATCATTCAGGATGAAATAGTTTATTGGGTTTTTCTAAACTTTTAGTTTTAAAAATACAGTATCCAACAAAAATAAATTTTTATAAGATTTAATCGGATTCGTAATTATGTAACGATTAATGGAGACAAGGTGAATTTAATCGTAAATGCTAAAAAAATTAGTGCGACATCATACGTCATTTTCACCATGTGTCTTGTTGAGTTGTTGGTAGCACCAAATACCGTTGCAGTTAAAAGTAAATAAATAAAACCACGAAAACACTTGTTTTTTCCCAAACACACCTTTTATTTTTATTGCATTTAATTCAATAAGAAAAATCTGACATATTCATACGCCAATCATACTCCACCATCTGTAAACTTACATATAATAATAATAATTCCCGATAATCGAAATTTGTTATTTTCAAAACAAATAATATATTCAATTGCAATATAAAAATCTATTTTTTGGTGTTACATTAATTCTGACAGGATTTTGGTTAACCATATGCATCTTAATTAGATCAAAAGTCTATAAAATCTACTGGTTAACCATATGCATCTTAATTTCATCGCTTTAATGGTAAGTATTTTAGTTGATTTCAATTAAAAAAAATCGATTTTTTGGTTGATAGTTATTGTATTTTTATATACTCCAGAGCACTCCTTAAAGTTTAATGAGTGCATATTCACTACCAAAAAAAACTCTACTCACAAAAATTGGTGGAACGAGTAGAGAGCGTGCTTTGACCTTAATAGGTTCGTTTCTGCTTTCAACTCATCAAATTAATAATTCACATAAAAAGTCCATAATGATAATTCTTATAATAAGAACTTTTTTTGGGAATCCCATGTATTTTTCAGCATCAATAATTATTATATATTTATAAATAAATATATATAAAAAATTTGTAAATTATCACTTTATACCAACTTCAGAGCAATAAATGAGATTCTTGTAGAAAAACTCAGAGGTAATTTTTTATAAAAACTCTCTCCAACATTGATTTTTGTAAAAAAAATGCAATTTTTACTTGTAAAAACTTTGTATTAGGGATACTTTGATGTGGGAACAAATAATTGCTACATGGGACTATTGTTTTCTTTTCCTTTTTGTAGTTTAATATTAAAATTAAATAAATAAATAAAAAAACTCAAAGTCTTGAACATCAGAGAAAGAAAAAGATAAACAGACAAAAGAGAAAGTGAAAGAGAGAGAAGAGAATCATAAATAAATTAAAAAAATGCGATCAGAAGAGTTTCAGGAGAAGATAAAGAGAGAGACAGAGCAGTGGAGATGGTCTGAAATGCAAGGTCTTGAAGTTGTCTCTGAAAACCCAAATCCACCCTTGGGTTCACAACACAAACAAATGGAAATGGAAGGAGAAAATAGTAAAAATCCAGAGAAAGATCATAATAAGGGGATGGGTTCAGTTGGATTTGGAGAGCTGTTTAGATTTGCAGATAGATTAGATTATGTCTTAATGGGGATTGGTACAGTTGGTGCCTTTGTTCATGGCTGTTCTTTGCCTATTTTTCTCAGATTCTTTGCTGATCTTGTCAATTCATTTGGCTCCAATCCTAATGACACTGATAAAATGACTCAAGAAGTGTTAAGGGTACCTTTCTTTCTTTTTCTTCAAAAAAATATCATCTTTTTTTGTTTAAATTCTTTCTTTTTTTCTGTTTTGCAGTATGCATTTTACTTTCTTGTAGTTGGAGCTGCAATATGGGCATCTTCATGGGCAGGTATTTGGGACCTTTTTTGAACCATTCTTGAAAAAGATTGTAAATTTGACATGGGTATATCTTATTTTTTTAATCATTCTTGAAAAAGATTGGAAATTTGACATGGGTATTTCTTGTTTTGTAGAGATATCATGTTGGATGTGGACAGGAGAGAGGCAATCAACAAAAATGAGGATCAAATACTTAGAATCAGCACTGAGTCAAGACATTCAGTTCTTTGATACAGAAGTCAGAACTTCAGATGTTGTATTTGCTATCAATACTGATGCTGTTATGGTTCAAGATGCCATTAGTGAAAAGGTTATAAAAAAGATTTTGAGTTTTTGTTTGTTTTTGGATTATATGCAGAGTTAATATTTAGCAGATTATATAAATAAATGTGTGTTTTTTTGTGTGTGTGGCAGTTAGGGAATTTTATACACTATATGGCAACATTTGTATCTGGATTTGTGGTGGGATTCACGGCGGTTTGGCAATTGGCATTGGTGACACTTGCGGTTGTGCCACTAATAGCTATCATCGGAGCTATTCACACCACCACATTAGCTAAACTGTCTTCTAAAAGCCAAGAAGCTCTTTCAGAAGCTGGAAATATAGCTGAGCAGGTGGGTTCCATCTAATTCTGTAAAACCCCATGAAGCAATTCAAGAAATTAACATTTTTTCCTCTGTTTTGATCATACGAACTTTGATGAAATTGAGCTAAATTTGAGCTAACTTCAAGAAAAAGAATCAATCTTCCGCTATTTTTCTATCTGGGTCGAGAATAAAAATTCATTTTTTTAATGTTTCTTAATCTGGGTGTCGATGAAATTGAGAAAAGTTCAAGAAAAACGAATCTTTTAAACTTGATCGATTATTTATTTATTCATTCATGTTTTTACATTGGGTGTTGCTTGCCTTTGAGCTGAATCCCCCAAGAAACTGTTATTGATATAAAAAAAACTTTGCTGAATTTGAGCTAAATTCAAGAAAAAGAATCAATCTTCCCCTGTTCTTCTATCTGGGTCAAGAATAAAAATCCATCTTTTCTATGTTTCTCAATCTGGGTGTTTCAGGAAATCAAGAAAAAATTCAAGAAAAGCAAATCTTTTAAACTTAATCAAAAAAGAAAACAGATTTCTTCATGTTTTTACATCTGGGTGTTGCTTGAATTTGAGCTGAATCCATCCAAGAAACTTTTACTGACAAAAAACTAAAAGTTAATCTTTTTACCCTCTGTATATTTTCTTGATCCATCCAAAAATGCAGACGATTGCGCAAATTCGGACAGTTTTCGCATATGTTGGTGAATCAAGAGCACTACAAGCCTACTCTGCAGCATTAAAGATCTCACAGAAACTTGGATACAAAACTGGATTTTCAAAAGGATTGGGATTAGGAGCAACTTATTTCACAGTCTTTTGTTGTTATGCACTTCTTTTATGGTATGGAGGTTATCTTGTTAGACACCATTACACTAATGGAGGACTCGCCATTTCTACCATGTTCTCAGTCATGATCGGTGGACTGTAAGTAATCTTTAATTATCTGTATAAAAATTTCGATAAAACCACAAGGGTTGTGGCCTACTGGCAGAATGCCTGGGGTTTAAGGAATATCCCAGCCATCCAGGGTTCGAATCTAGGCGCTCTCAACAGTTGTGGCCACTGATCAGGGTTGATTATTGCAGTCAAAAAAACTTTGTCGGGATTACTCTGGGCTTTGCCTGGGATACCCTTCACACAAAAATAAAAAAAAATCGATAAACTTCACTATTATCTGATAACTTATCTTCTTTTCTAATTTTTGAATTTGACAGTGCTTTAGGCCAATCTGCTCCAAGTATGTCTGCATTCGCAAAAGCACGAGTAGCAGCCGCTAAAATCTTTCAAATAATCGATCACAAACCAACCGTCGAAAGAAACAGTGAATCGGGTTTGGAATTGGACTCGGTCTCGGGTCAACTCGAGTTGAAAAATGTTGACTTTTCGTACCCTTCAAGACCGGATACTAAAATTCTTAACAATTTCACTTTAAGTGTTCCTGCTGGAAAAACCATTGCTTTAGTTGGAAGCAGTGGTTCTGGTAAATCCACAGTTGTTTCCCTCATTGAAAGATTCTATGATCCCACCTCAGGTTGATGACATTGTACAACTCTATATGCACACGTTACAACTATCCCGATTATCGAATGAAAGCTTCTGATTATAACTAGTTTTTTTGTTTAATTTCATAGGTCAAGTAATGCTTGATGGGCATGATATTAAGGGACTCAAATTAAGATGGTTAAGACAACAAATTGGTCTGGTTAGCCAAGAGCCAGCACTGTTTGCAACCACTATCAAAGAAAACATACTTTTGGGTCGACCCGATGCATCAATGGTCGAGATCGAAGAAGCTGCACGTGTCTCTAACGCTCATTCGTTCATCATCAAATTACCCGATGCCTACGATACCCAGGTCAGTCAATTAGTCAAACACTACACCACATCAATAATCTTTTTTTGGAAAGGTATCCTAGACATTTGTCTAGACTAATCCCCGGCAATTTTAAAACTGTTAAAGCATGCAGTCCTGAGATAATTCCCCAATGGCCACAAGTTTTTTGCGCCTGGATTCGAACTGGGATAGATGGGTTATCTGGCATCATCCCCACAAACCTTAACCAGTACGCCACAAGCATTATGTTGACATCAATAATCTTGTATACCCTTTTATAAAAAAATGGTGTATCCTAATTGCATTTTTGGTAACTTTTAATCTTTAAAGACAGACCCATGTTGTCAAATCTGTGGACCCACTTGGGTAACTTTCAAGTTTTACCATTGGTGGTGATGGATCTTGATTCTTGAAAGGATTTGGAGGGTAGGGTGGGGGCTTTCTTTAGTTAAAGTTCATTGCTTTTTGGTTGGTTTCTTCATTTTTTACTCTAAAGATGGAATGGATGCCAATTTGGTCAAATAAAAACCTAACTTTTGCTTGTAAAAGTCAAATCTGGTAAGTTTTTTTTTTAAGGAGGGAAGAAAATGCATTAATTGAAAAGAAAGAACATGGTTTTTTTCAGTCAACAGTCCATGTGCAGAATTATGCAAGAAACAAGAACTTAACTGAAAACATCAGAAGATAGGGAGAAGGACAATATCAATACTATTATTTAAGATTGAAATCCACCACATGACTGACAAACTCTAAAAGATTTTGTTTGACTAGGAAACCCTTTGAGTTGACCATCACAAAAGATGAACTCCATGCATTTTATTGACTTTTAATAGTCAAACATGCTGCTTCCAATTTCAAAATTAATGAGAATAGGTTTTAAATTTTGAGAAAAATGGAAAAGGGGATGGAAAATATAGGAAATAGTATGGAAATAGAGAAAAAATGTTAAAAAATATTAAATATATTGTGTAATATCTATAGACTTAAAAAGTGAAGTTTGACTTAGAAAGTCAAAGATCGATTTTATGGGCGGATTTTGGTACGAAAAGAGTTACGGATTTGGAAAGTTATCGTGCAGGTTGGGGAGAGAGGATTGCAATTATCGGGCGGGCAGAAGCAGAGAATAGCGATAGCGAGAGCCATGTTAAAGAATCCGGCGATCTTGCTTTTGGATGAGGCCACGAGTGCTTTGGATTCGGAATCCGAAAAGTTGGTACAAGAGGCTTTAGATCGGTTCATGATCGGAAGGACTACTCTCGTGATCGCCCACCGCCTTTCCACCATACAAAAGGCGGATCTCGTGGCGGTTTTACAGCAGGGTGGTGTTTTGGAGATCGGAACTCATGATGATCTTATTGCCAAAGGCGAAAATGGTGTCTATGCTAAGCTCATAAAGTTGCAAGAAGTTGCACATGAAACCGCAATCAATAATGCAAGAAAGAGTAGTGCACGGTACTTACTAAACTCTAGTTGACTTTTAAAGTCAAACAAGCCGGTTTTCGAATCGAAAATTGATACGGATATCTTTTAATCATTTGAAAAAATATGATATATAACATTAGAATGTATTAACAAGAATTCATCTAAAACATATTTGGTGTTTTTTCGACAAGATACGTATCGGTTTTCGGTATTTAAAAGTTATAAGTTTGACTACAAAAGTCTTAATCTGTTTAAGCTGTTTTCTTATAAAGATTTCTTGTTTTTTAGGCCTTCTAGTGCAAGAAACTCAGTGAGTTCACCTATAATTACCCGAAACTCGTCTTACGGAAGATCACCGTACTCTCGGCGGTTATCTGATTTCTCGACCTCGGACTTTAGCCTATCGCTTGAAGGCGGATACCCAAACTACCGGCTCGAGAAGCTTCCGTTTAAGGAGCAAGCGAGCTCCTTCTGGCGGCTCGCGAAAATGAACTCACCCGAATGGACCTACGCTCTGATCGGGTCAGTGGGTTCGGTCATTTGCGGTTCGCTAAGCGCGTTTTTCGCTTACGTTCTTAGCGCGGTCCTCAGCGTGTACTACAACCAAGATCACGCATACATGATTCAAGAAATCGGGAAATATTGTTATCTGTTGATCGGTGTGTCTTCGGCTGCTCTTATTTTCAACACGTTACAGCATTTCTTCTGGGACGTCGTTGGAGAAAACTTGACGAAAAGGGTTCGAGAAAAGATGCTGGCTGCGGTTTTGAAGAACGAAATGGCGTGGTTCGATCAGGAGGAGAACGAGAGCTCGAGAGTCGCGGCTAGGCTGGCTTTAGACGCGAATAACGTTCGGTCCGCAATTGGGGACCGGATTTCCGTCATCATGCAGAACTCCGCCCTCATGTTGGTTGCTTGCACCGCAGGTTTCGTTCTCCAATGGCGGCTCGCCCTTGTTCTCGTTGCCGTTTTCCCTCTCGTGGTTGCCGCAACTGTATTGCAGGTACAACAAAATCCGCTATATAAGAAGCGAAATATGTCTGAATGTCTTAATAGAACGTTTTTGGATGTCTTAATAAGTTTTTTGTGTTTTTCGTACAGAAAATGTTTATGCAAGGATTTTCCGGCGACTTAGAAGGTGCACACGCGAAAGCCACACAGCTCGCCGGAGAGGCGGTGGCGAATATGAGAACGGTGGCGGCATTCAACTCGGAGTCGAAAATCGTAAAGCTTTTCACGGCAAGTCTCGATGTTCCTCTTCGTAGATGCTTTTGGAAAGGACAAATAGCCGGAAGTGGGTTCGGGATGGCTCAGTTTTTGCTCTACGCTTCTTACGCGCTCGGCCTTTGGTACGCATCATGGCTCGTAAAGCATGGGATCTCCGATTTCTCAAAAACCATTCGGGTGTTCATGGTTCTCATGGTCTCAGCCAACGGTGCAGCCGAAACACTAACCCTAGCTCCCGATTTCATCAAAGGTGGTCGAGCCATGAAGTCGGTCTTCGATCTTCTTGACCGGAAAACCGAAATCGAACCCGATGACCAAGACTCAACCCCGGTCCCTGATCGCCTCCGAGGAGAAGTCGAACTCAAACACATCGACTTCTCGTACCCTTCTCGACCCGACACCCTAGTCTTCCGTGATCTTTGTCTACGGGCTCGAGCCGGAAAGACTCTAGCCCTAGTTGGCTCAAGCGGGTGCGGAAAAAGCTCGGTCATCGCACTCATACAACGACTCTACGAACCATCATCCGGCCGTGTAACCATCGACGGAAAAGACATCCGAAAATACAACCTAAAGTCACTCCGCCGCCATATAGCCGTGGTCCCACAAGAACCGTGCCTTTTCGCCACCACGATCTACGAAAACATAGCCTACGGCCACGAGTCAGCAACCGAGTCCGAGATCATCGAAGCCGCCACTTTCGCCAACGCTCACAAGTTCATATCATCATTACCGGAAGGATACAAAACGTTCGTAGGAGAAAGAGGCGTGCAGCTTTCCGGGGGGCAAAAACAACGAGTGGCAATCGCGAGGGCGTTTTTGAGAAAAGCCGAGATCGTGTTACTAGACGAGGCCACGAGTGCACTAGACGCAGAGTCGGAAAAGTGCATCCAAGAGGCTCTCGAGCGTGTTTGTTTGGGGAAAACGACTATAATCGTGGCACATCGGCTATCGACGATACGCAATGCACATAGTATTGCGGTTATCGATGACGGAAAAGTGGCTGAACAAGGATCGCACTCGCATTTACTGAAAAATTACGTAGATGGATGTTATGCGAAGATGATTCAGTTACAGAGATTCTCACACGGGCACGAGGCCGTGAAGATGGTATCGATTGGTTCGAGTTCATCGACTACTAGAGATGAACAAATATGAAGAAAAAAAAAAGTTTGAATATTTTGTGTTTTATTTTTCGATATCTTTTTTTCTTTCGGGGTGTAACCTAAAATGTATGTTGGTAACCGTAGTTCACGTTATTTACAGTAAATTTACATTGTATTTACCGAAATTTAAACGAAAATGACGAGTTGAAGATGTTATTTATAACAATTATGATTTTAGTAAAAAGATTGGTTATCGACAACCCTGAACGGTCCCACATAAAACGTGCACCCTAGAAACCAAATATGAGGATTGAATAGACATTTCATAGGTAACTCAGCGGTTTAAGTTTACCCACTGTAAAATTCGAACTTGAACCTGTTGTGTATTGAACAAAGGGATTGTTTGGTTGATTTTTTATTAAGTTCTGTATAAATAAAGTTGTCTGTGTGGGTTAAAGTCCCTCTAGTGGTTTACTGAATAAACCATTTTCTATATGATCAAGTTTTAAGTCACTACCGAATAGACATGGATAATTAACCCAATAAGCTGCGAGTCTTATTAAACTGCTAAGAAACGGAATCAAAATCAGTCCGACCTTTTGTATCAATTTTTGTAATTATTAGATTGATGTCAATCGTTGGACCCCATATGCTCCACAATTTTGGGACAATGATTCAAAAATGGCGTGTAGCTTCCAAACAAACTTTTCACCCACTGACGTTACATTTTCCATTACATGTTTGGTTTTCAACGACAATATTATTTCACCACTAATCATGGGAAACACAATAATTCTTCATTATTTAAATATTGTTTTAGAATATTATTTATTCAACGGATGTAATTGTATGACTAGTGTGTGTTTGGGAATTCGTATATGTATATGAGACTCAAGACGTAATTGGATTGACGAGAACGAGATAGACAGATGAAAGAATAGATAAGATTTTAGTGTTTTAAATGTGCTACAGACAAGGCTGTTTGTTTACCAATAACAGTTTCATTAAGAAACAGCTTTCGAATTGCTAAAAGGTAAATTCTATTTGGCAAAATCTAAGTTTGCTTCTTATTTGTTTCAAAACCTTCTGAATCATTTTGTATCTTGAGTCTCTCTTAACCATTCAAGGTCTCGATTTCATTTTAAACAATTAACAAACAATTATATTACATTTTACGTTATATCATAAAAGCCTCTTGATCATTTTGAGCACTTAATTATTCTACATCAAACCATTCAACAACTGTCAAACCCCCCAAAACCAATAATGTATCGTCCCAATCTAAATGTTGATGGATAAGTTTTTGTTTCACCAGATAACATCCTGGACCGCGGAAACTTTTTCTAAACAAGTGCATCTTTAAAATGTATCAAGAGTCGCAACCTTGACCTTTACAATAAATATACGTGCTTCACAAACGTGATTTTAAAAAAATAGCAACCTTTAAGTAATAAAATAAATAAAAAGCGTCTATAATTTTACTTTAGGTAGGTTGATCATATAGTTGTATCTTTACTATTAACATTTTCAAAAGATTGAAAGTTTTATTATTTGCTCAATATTGAACCTACAACCTATTGCAAGTCACGATTTAATCTAACTATCTAAACCATCCCGTTTGATATACGCCATAAATTTGGTTTCAAAAATATATAAAAACACTCTTCAAAATCAACCGTTGAGCACCTTTAAACCAATATCAATTCAAAAATGAAGCTCGAGTATATCACCACCATTGATCGTGTTCTAAATCCAAACAGATTCGTGCACAACGAGTTACATGTGATGGGTAGAGACCGACTAGTTCTAACGAAACAAAAGCATGTGTTTGTGAAATCCATAACACATGAAGACACGTGACATGCACATGCATCCAAGAAAACAAAAGATATAGTAGAGTAAGAAGATGGATAAGAGTTGAAGTATCGGTTTCACATGGTGGCGGAAACACTGATAGCAACAACGCATAGTTAGGGCAAGGACATAGAGGGGGGGCGGGCCTATATCCGAACCCAAACCCTGTACCAATGATGGGGGCCTAGTACCAAACTATTGTTTTCTGTAAGGCTGGCTTTGTTTTTCACTTCTTTGTAATAAAACACATGAGAATTATTAAGTTCCTCCATCTCAAACCGTTTAAGAATGCCAAAGAAGTCTCTCCAATTGTTTGTTAGCAACTTAATGAGCTTAATGAAACTCATAGCTTATACAGTCAACTATGCATAATTGTTTGGTAGTGGCTTAATGATATAGAAAGTGGCTTATTCAGTAAGCTTCTGGGAGGAGCTTTATGCAAAAGCCAAGTTTTCCCCAAACTTGCCCCTTCCAGTTAAAGAATGAATGTATAGTGATCTTTCCTAGCTCTCCCTTTGTCTTATAATTGCAAAAGCATAATCATTAGAAGCAATATATTTCCATCTTGACACTAATTATTTAACTTTCAATGTCACAAGATAGATGACCATTTTATAATCATAATACTACCAAAAAGAACCAACATGTATCTTGATTTAAGAAACTAGCTTTACTGACTTCAATTTGACAAGAACAATTAGCTATGTGATGTTAATTCATACAAAAAAAACAAACGATTCTTACATATTGCATAATGAATTTGAGAAACATAGAGTATGAATAGACACATTAACTGGGCTCATGTCGACATTAACTTAGGCCCATTATCAGGCATCCCCATTCCAGCTGCCAGGTCTGCATCAAGTTGGGTATGCGGTGCAGGACCAGCCATTATCTTCAAGCTGCATACGGCAACAGAAATTCAAGAAAAAGAATGGCGTAGAAGAAGAAAAAATTTATTTACTTGCTAATAGGAGCCAAAATCTTACCACATTTGAGTTTAAATTTTAAAAGAAAGTTACTCCTAATAAACCCCATTGTCATCGAAATAACTCAGCCACTCGATAAAACACTCTAGACATAATTCTTGACGTTCAGGGAAATAACTAAATATAATTACAGTAACTGATATTATTAAGTTGTTAAGTCTATATAATATGTAACTTCATTGACTATTTGTTTACATATGTAATATAAAAAGATACGCTTGCAATGGCATTACGGATGACAAGAGTGACACAATTGCTATGATCCATGTTATGGCAACAATGAAGCGGTCCATTAAGAATAATGGACAGGGAGGAAACTGACAGAAAAAAGTTTCAACCAATTCTTCATTTATCTTCCTAAGTTATTAAAAAACAATGTATATAAATATCAACTAAAAATCAGTATTATAAAATGTTAATAGTTGTATATTCTTAAGGTGCATAAATTTCAATTATTTCACTTTCATGGGTTATATTTATCAAGCAAGGTGCATAGATAAAGAGAAAAGAAAACCAAATATCAACTCTATGGTTCTTGAGCTCTAGAAGTCTAGAATACCATCCACAAGATGATTGATATAACGAATGATCATTTGGAAAGTAATTTGGTTCAACTTTTAACTTAAAAGTCGATGATCGTTTTGGTGCTAAAGCTTTATAAGATAACTACATGAAACTAGAAAAAAGTTTCACAAACAAATTTAGGGGTAAAACAGCTGATCTAATAAAGTAGCAGAAAGCAACTACAAGAGAGAAAACATACCGCTTCCTGTGTCGTTTCGTCTTAAAATGTTCATCTCTCACTGTCACGTTCGCAAAATACCGACTGAAATAAAGAACATGATTTCAAATTTAGAACACGATCCAAAACCCTAATCAAAAAATAATCGTGAACGAAAACATGATATGAAATAAAGATAAAACCCCAATTACATACTCGCAGTGTAAACAATAGTATTGACCCATCCCAGGAAGATCTTCATCTAACGGCAACGCCACAGTCTCCCCCTCTGTTTTTTTAAGCTCATCATAAACAGCATCATCACGTAAGAAGAACAAAGTTAAAGAAAAACCCTAACAAGATATCGATAATTTGCAGTAAAAAGGGGGGAAATCAAGAGGAATACAAGTACAAAAGGATATCTTTAATGAGAAATTTATCACGACGAAAGGTTTTGTGTGAATATCTTCTCTTCTTCACCCTTCTGTGTGGACATTTTCCTCCCATCTTACCTTCCCGCAGCTGCAAATTGGGAATTTTCTTTGAAAACCCCTAATTCCTAGGGTTTTCGATGCCAAAGGGACGAACCTGTTGCCTTTGACGCTATTTTACTCGATCAAAATCGGGCCGCGATTATACACGAAGCCCAATCCGGATATTGGGCCGACTATGAATCACCTCACCTCACCTCACCTCACCTATGCTTATGCCCAATTGTTTTTTTCTAATGTCTAACGGCTACCGTTTTATCATTTTTTTTTTCTTTTGAACGGTATTCCAAGCTATATCTGAACTAATCTCAATAAATTATGACTGTAATATATTAGTCCTGATAAATTTAATGGTCATAATTGTTATGTATACATAAATTTGAACGCTGGACAGATGGAATATTCCACCACATCCCCAATCTATTAATAACTCAATATTGTTTTATCATGTTGATAGGATTTAAATAACTCAATTTATTGTTTGCCCTTTAAAAATTTTCACCCCAAATCAGTGCAACCGAACCAAACCCAAACCATTGGGTTGGTCGGGTAGATGCTTTTAAACATCAAAATAAATATCTAGCCTTAAATCTATTGCTTTTGCTACTTATAATCCTTTTTTCATCATTGGTCATTCCCTACAACTTTTTTCATACTCTTTCTTATATTATATCTTAAGTATTCTATATTCAACTATATTTCTCAATTTTTCATATATATGTTTACGTTTGTGGAACATATATATGAAGAAGTTATATAGAGATGGAGATAACGTTGAAAATATATGTATACGAAGAGGGTACGTGATTGTGTAATTGTCTAATAGACATATTAATAGGGATTTGAAACCATATTAAATCTAATAAATAAAAAATATATCAGGTTCGTTGGATTTGGGTTCAAATACCGTAACCCAATTTCAACTGAATACATATGATTTAAAAATTTACAAACTCGATTAATCAGGTTACTTAAGGTTGGGTTGGTTGGGTTTTTTACCACCCTACCAACAACTATAATAAAATGTATGAACATAAAAAAGAAATATGAAAATCTCTAAATTTTGAAGAAACTCTAAAACTCTATATAGAAGAGACAAATAACATTTTGTTTATTTCTCACCGATAAGAGATTGAAAATAAACCTTTAGAAAATTGAAATAAAATTGATTATCAGATGTCCCTTTCATTATTACAACCTTCTTTTTTGATGTCAAAGACCAGAAGCTACGCGAAAATTTTCATTGGATCTCGGTTGTTCTTAACAGCGATGGTTCAAAGAATAAATAGAAAGATTTTATAGGATTCTTTAGTAATGAACAAAACAGAGACCCTCAAAAAAACTAAAATTTGTTTGAAAAATGTAGCGATAATATATATTTTTTAAAGGTAGTTAGAATAAAGGTACAAAATATACGACGTTTTGTTAAAGAAAAAAAAGATATACAAAGAAAGATAAATGTTCGCAACTAACAACTACACACAGGCCGTTCAAAACAGTTGAATGGGCATAACTAGGTTATTTATTTTGTAATCCATACAAACGGATTAGAAATTGGATTTATGAGTTCGTTCAATAAGCTTCTTGGGAGAGCTTTATGTAGAAAGCCAAGTTTTTTTAAACATGTTTTTCCTAATTAGATAGAAAACATGTTCATTTCTTCTATGAAAAAACCATTCCAAACAAAATTCTTCTCAATCTATTAAGACAGATTAATCATCGCCAACAAAGTTAGAGTGCATTTGGTTTCAGAAAACTGTTTTCATTTTTCTAGAAAATGTTTTCAAAAAATGGAGCTAAGTTTTATTATCAGTTTTCTATGAAAATTTTAAAAAACGTGTTTTGTTGAAATGGTGGAGTTTTTATTTTCCATTTTTAGAAAATTAAAAAACGCGTTTGATTATGCATAAGATTTTAGAAAACGAAAATGAAAATTTTAGAAAATTTTGGAAAACTATTAAAACTAGTTTTCTAATTTAAATAGGATTTTAGAAAATGACATTTTTTGTTTTCTTGAATTTTTTTTGAAAACTGAATGAACCAAGCGGGTTTTCTAAATTTTCATTTTTCTTGAAAAATTTTCCTAAAAAATTGGAAATTTTTAGAAACTAAATGCACCCTTATCCGTACAGGATTTAATGGAAAACCAAACAACTGAGATACATCGATAAACCAATGCTCACTTTCCAAAATAATACAGATATGTTAAAAGATCTAATAATCACTTTGACCTGTATCATTCATAGCATATCATTATTATTAACCATATCATTCTACAACAAAAAGCAACCATTTTTTATGAGATCCCATAAAAAGAAAGTTATCATCATATGAAATCCTCAACATTTACGATATAACAAGAAGTATAAATCACCCGTATATGAAGGCACCAAATTCGTCTAACACGATACCCAGATGATCTAATGCTCATGTTTAACACGAGTCTTGAGTATACCAGGAACCGACGACGGCTTGCCAGCTGGCAACGGGGGTCGAAACATGGAAGATATGCTCGATCCTTCACCTCCATCCGCAGAAACGTTGTTTGCCACGTCATCACGTTTCGAGAGGTTCATTGCCTTGAGAACATAGTTATCATCATGTAGCTCAAATGGGGTACTGCAAATCAATTCAACAACAGTTTGTTAGCAGCTTAATGAGACTCACCACTTATTCAGTCAGCTATAAATGACTGTTTGGTAATGATATAGAAAGTAGCTTATTCAGCTTTATGCAAAAAGCCAAGTTTTTCCAAACATCCCCGTCCCAATTAAAAAAAACAAGTTCCTTCCATCTATGATATAGTATATAATTATATAATATAGTTGTAATTTGTAAAAAAGTTTAAGAAATGTGGAAATGAGAAATGAAGGCTGAACAATAAATGCGTGGTCACCTGTTGAAGTCGAAATGAACCAGTTGCATATCTTCTGAAATTTCCACTTCCACGGTCGCATGAGGTCGAGTCTACATTCATCGGATTATGAGTCATTTGTCATACAGATAGCATGCAAAGTAAATGTATGCATTTGGTACGCTGAACATAACAGAACAGGGATCACTGTTCCACATTTGACAGGACTTTTATGTTGAACAGAGTAGAACGAATGTGTTCCACCCCCACCTCATGGAACAAGGTGAAACAGACATATATCTTACCAATATAACCTCAAAATAAACCTAATTCTCTCCTAAAACATCAAATACGCATTCATTCTTAAAATTTTATTTGTTGTACTTTATGCTCTTTGAACTTTCACTTTACTGTCCTCAAAAATATTATTTTTATACGGTTTCTATATTTTGGTTAAGTTATGTAATTTATTAGATATTAATAATATAGAAAAGGTATAAAATAAAAGGCAAGAAAGAAATTATTAAAAATGTTATCGACCAACCATACCTGCACGAGTATAAAAGGCAAAGCGACCCCGCCACTTGGAGCATTTCCGGAGCCGTATAACTGTTCATTCCGTTGTATCAGATTTTGAAGACCTACATACTGTACACGAGAAAGAAATAAGTAACGAAAACAATAATCATTAATTATTTTACAGAAAAGAAATATCATCATTCAGAGACACATAATAAAAAACACAATCTTTCCAACAGACCAATTAAAGATTATAATCCGTTTCAAATCATAAAAAAAACAATAATAAATCTCACTTGATCCTGTAGTTCTTTCAAATACGCAGCTTTCTTCTCGATTCTACTCCTTATAGCAAGACGCTCCCTCTGCAATATTGAATATGGACTAATTAAAAAAAAAACTCGTTTTTGGCAAAGATTCTTCACCGAAACCGCTTTAAAAATTAGAAATCTAAAGAGCAAAACTATGGTGGATTAAGAAAGATTGGTGGACCTTAATCTCTTCGATATCGTTCAAGCTGGTCCGAGGAAGACCCTTCCATTGTATTTCCTTTTTATCTTTAGATATAATATCCATAGCCATGAGCACATTTAGCGCATCATATACCCTTCGACGAATATTCTTTTCATCATATTGTTGCTGTCATAAAGCTCATATAAGTATCAATTTCTTTATACACATATATGACTAATATGTATCATATAAAGCGAAACAATGCCCTTTTTTGACATGATATTTAACTGTGTCAAAAAAAGGCTGCAATTTTTGTCAACCTGATCTGGAGTTTGACCACCTTCGCCAGGATCTGCAAATTCAGCCACAAGTTCATCTGCCACCTGGAATTGAACTTCAACATTCAGCTTATCGTAAAATTATAAGGTAACTATTTCGAAATCAATGAAATATGGAGGAAGTAAATGAAATTACCGAAAAAATGATGTTTATATTTGAAAAGGATGTATAAACTATGTTGCATTCATAAACAGTAGATTCGCTATAGTTTGTTTTAACATACTTTGTATAATATGTAACATAAAAAGCAAGCATTTAAGTAATGAAAACCATAATTGTATTAATTATGAGAATATTGTTAGGTCTCATTTACTTAATTTGAAGTGAAACTACGATGAAACTCACAAAATAGTGAAACAAAGAAAAGGGTATAAAAATGAGCACTTAATAAGTTAGATGCAACTTGCAAGCTCTACGGTTTTGATTATCAAATGACAACAAGACATATAATGTCGAGAATAAAGGTTAAAAAAATATTAAACATCCTTGGTTACATACGGTTAAAAATCGACAAGTTGGTTAAGCACTAGAATCGACTTAAAGGCTTCAATTAGCACATTGTGCATTCATAAGAAAAGGAAATTGAATATTTTCTAAATTAGCACCTTTATTAGATCATTGAACAATTAAACAGCCTATTATCATGTAGACCATAGATTCGAAAGTACCAAAGTAACAATTTTTAATAAATTCTCTTTTCTTGAGAAAAAAGGGTCGTGATGGGATAAACTCATCAGTAAAAAATAAAGAATACAAGTAAAGAAAAACATATTAAAGAAACTAGAAGATCAAACAACTGAATCCACTAACCTCATTATAAGTGGTTCTTCCCTTGCTTTCCACTTTCTCGCACACTACGCAATATCGAAATCAAAAAAGAAACATTGTTTGATACAAAAGATAACCCATAGAAGCATAATAACTTCATATCTAAGATAACCATCTCTTATTTATGGAAAACAATAAAAAGAGGAAAAAATAAAAATAAAAACCTTTCATGCTAAACTGGCGGAGTCCTCTACCACCTTTATCTCCTCCGGTTGCACGTTGTCCTCTTTTCTTCTTTTTATTACTGTATAGAAAGTACTATCATCAAAAGCAAACTATATTTAACTGGTTAATAAATAATATCATGTATTTGGTGTTCTTTACGAGTAACTGTAGGTTCTCATAGCAACATTTAGATAACATATGTTAAAGCTCCTAACTTTTCTAGGAAAGCCCAAAAATGGTTACATTTTAATAAATATGAAATCACTCAAAGATTCAAGATTAGATATTGATTTGGCCACCAAAGTGAACCATATCAAAAACCCATAGAAAATAAACAAATGTTCATTCAATAGAATCCTCCATTCGGAACCTTTTTAGACAACTGCGTGCTCTAAATTGTGGATCTAATCCGGCCGCCTTTTCTTCTAGAACACAACTCTTTACATCAATTTAATGCTTAAGGCCTGTTTGTTAGCAGCTTAATGAGCTTAATGGGACTAACAGCTTATTCAGTCAGCTATACATGACTGTTTGGTAGTGACTCAATTTAATGCAGAAAGACAAGGTGTGTATGGATATCTAAGCTTAACATGCTAAAGTTAGTAGTTTAACCATGAAATTGTTCGTCTATTTAACACATTTAATAATTCAAGTACTTCATTTATCAGCCAAAATCTTCCTGATAAAAAGGGAAAACTACTCAAAAGAATCTACTAGCTAGCTTGATTTCCCGTATTCATGCTCAAAGATCAGTAAATATCGATGCAGCTTCATTATTCTTTCTGATAACCAAACGAACATCACATTCGGATAGCTCGTCATAAATGTTCTTCTATTTATCTAAGAATTCACCAAAATTCCAAGAAATCAAAAGCGTAATGTGAGACTAAATTCTCAGCATTATTAAATAAAACCATGTACTCACAACAAAGTGCCATGCCACCCAAAAGGCCAACACTTACTTTTGGAATCAACCCCATTAATTATGAAGTTTTTCTTGCAAATTAAACACTTAGGTCTTTTTTGCTAGCAGCATAATGGGACTCGCAGCCTATTCGGTCAACTATACATGACTGTTTGGTAGTGACTTAACCATATAGAAAGTGGCTTATTCAGTAAGCTTCTTGGGGAGCTTTATGCACAAAGTCAAGATTTTTTTTCCAAACCTGTCCATTCCAATAAAAAAACATGCTCCCTGCATCTATGAAAAAACCCTCCCAAACAAAAACCTTTCCAACCTATACGGACAGATTAATCCACACAGACAACTTTATCAATAACTTAATGGAAAACCAACCAAACAGCCCCTTACCCTTAGCATTGTTTATAACCTTTTTCCTCCCAAATATTAAAATTCATATTAATTTTGGAGTTCAGAAAAGCATTGAACATCCCAAATTGGAAATGTAGCATCTCATGGTAAGAAATGGGGGCATCAAAAACGAAATTAAATCAAAAAGCTCACCCAGCAGCCCCTTGAGATCCAGCATTATCAGTATGAATATCAAGATGATTCAGCCTCAAAAATGTGCTCTCACTAACAGGGGTACCCACCATGGCCAATTCACTACGGGTCGAAGGAGACCCAACACTACCACTTGTCGAAACGGATTGACCCGACCCGGTGGTGGCGCAGGACCGCGTCGCCCCACCACCAACTCCTGCTTTCGAAACAACTGATGATGGGTTTTTCTCCCCAATATCATCTTGATTATTCGAACCCGCGGTCACCATCAAAACCCACCAAAATTCATCAACGATTAGCAAATTGAATGGATACCCAGGTGAAAATTCGACCGAAAAAACCTGCGATTCGACCGATTTTTTTAGGGATTTAGTGATGAGATATAAAATCAGTTTTAGGACATCAATCAGCAGAGAAATTCCCTCTTTTGGCTTGCAATTTAGTCCATTCTTGAAAAGAAGAAGAAAGAAAAGGGATGAAAAGTGGGTGGTTTGGTGGTGATCAGAAGACTAGAAGAGTTGCGTTGAGAAGAAAAGGGAGTGTAGGTCGTGGAGGTGAATGGTAACGGAGGAGTCGGGAGGGAAAACCAACCAAAGGGTTTCAGGTTTGTATTTGTTTTGGACCGGAGTGGTCGGGTAAGTTATAAGTATTCGGGTAAAAGATTTGTCAATGAAGATCTTAATGTTTATACCAAGGGTGGGGCATCAAACCGATTACCCGTATTTGAAACTGGAACCGTTTTGGAGCGAGAACCGATTATCGATGTGATTAGTTCCAGTACTAGTTCCTAAAATATGAAACCGATTAGGACTTGTTCCAGTTACGGTTCTAAAACCGTTACCCGTTAGATACCTACCGGGATCACGGACCCAGAACCAGAACCGAGAGGGTACCCGTTACTTTTAAATAAAAATTATTTTTATATATTTATTAATAAAATTATATTACCTTTTAAGTTATAGTTAGACGAGTTATGTATGTTTATAATAGACTTAAAATTACATTTTTATCGGATTAGTGTTGATAATTTGTTGTATTTATTACTTTAGGGTGGTACTTTGTAGTTTATAAATAGACTTAAAATTACATTTTTATCACATGCATTGTAAAAAATAAATGAAACTGTGTATCCGGTACCGGAACCAATTCCCAACGATTCTGGTTCCAAAATATAAAGAACCAATGTTAGCGGTTCCAAAATTCCAAGAACCACCGGTTCCGATTCCCGTTTCATGAAATTTAGTCGGCTACCCGGGTATGCTCACCTTTATTTATACCCATTGTTTTTTTTGTTAAATTATCTATTTTGGTTATATAGAACAAATACAAGTTTTGTTCAAATAAAATAATCTCTTATCATGTTAAACCTTGACTTTTAAATACGGTCCCAAAGCTTTGGGCTAATATTTATTTACATTTGGGATTTGTATTTATACAACCCAACACATGAATCTACTTCAAAAAAAACCTATATTCAAAATTAAAAGTGTTTATTTAATTTCAAATTTTGCATAATGAAAACATAACGACTATTTGATATCTTTTTGTTATTTAAAAAAAATGTTTTAATTTGTAAGATTTTTAATATGGTATGAAATTTTATATTTTATTTTGTTTATTATTTATTTATAGTTTTAATGTGGGTACAACAAGACCAAAAAGACAAAAACAGTCTTACATTCATATTTTGTCTTGTCCAATGTAAAACAAATAGGTTTTTATATACGAAAATACTAGCCTAACCTTTTGGCAAAAACATTCAAGAAATGGTCATTTTTTTAAACAATATCAAGAAATAGTTAGAAAACTCTTAAATCGAAACAACAACAAAGAAGACTCTTTTGAATGTTTTTGCCAAAAAAAAAACTATTTTGATGATATTTCTTCACAAAAAAGAGGTTATTTTCTTGAATGTGCAAAAAAGACTATTTTGATATTTTTTTTCACTTTATACAACAAACCCAATGGGAAAGGTTTCTGAAAAGAGCATAAACCAAACCACACCAACCAAAACAAGAAAGGAAATAGAAAAAACAAATCTAAACAACAACAGCCCGACACTAAAACAAGCCGCCGCAACACAAACTACAACAAAAGAAGACAACAAAAAATCACAAGGACCCAAACACCCAACCCGTGACTAAACCCAACAGATGATCGAGCTCTAAAACAACACGAAACCAACAGCCAAATGTAAACTTAAAGTGCGATAGATACAAAGTTACAAACCACACCGTATTTTGCAGTACGGTTTGAGGTTTATGCAGGGCGGTTTACGGTTTAGAAAAATACTCAAACCGCATATGCAGTACAGTTTGCAGTTTGGCTTTAAACCACACCCAACCGCACCACAAACACCCCTAATAAAAACATGTCCCGTTGAATTTTCGAAAAAGGTACAAACTTTGTTCAGAACACCTAATCATAATGTAATTTACTCTTTGTATTATGATAATAAAGTGAAAAAACAAACCAAATGAGCATAACAAGATGGACTATTTCACATAATTAAATTTCAAATTACTTATCATTGCTTTAAAAAATTGAATATACAATTAATTCATAAAAACGAAATAGAATAATAAATTTAATTTTTTTTTAATATAAGACAATTAATAACGCTCATAGAACAATTTGCCTCAATTCTGTTTTCGGTCGATGGCTTCTACTAAGCCAATAGGTCAAATAATTTTGACTACGACACGGTTGATCTAGACATGTGTTTTATACTCATCATAAACTTTATTAGTCCAATTACAGTTAATATTACGAATTCGTTATCAGGTTTTGAATTGTTGGTTTACATGACCGAACAACCATTAGGGTTTTCATCACTGAACATCCCTGTATCCGGAACACGAGAGTCATGAAGGTACATGGGAGGCGGTGGCGGAGGTCCGTTTGGGTAGTTCATGCCATATCCATGGCTATCATAATTGTCGTTAATATAACCATGGTTAGAAGAAGTTGGAACCCCGTAATCTTGATTATAATAATCCTGATTATATGTAGGCATTGTGTATGTGTACGGATTTTGTCCATAATATTCGAACTTGTTGACCACGCCTATACTCCTACTTGCACCATCGCCACCACCAACAGCTTTCTTATCGCCCTCGCCCCCACTTACTTTCTCTTTCTTATCACCTCCTTGATCACCTTTCTCTTTCTTGTCATCTTTCTTCTCTTCGTTTTTGGGAGGGACAATATCGACACTTCTTCTCAACTTGTCTTTCAAGTATGGTGTCAATTCCTTCACGTTCATTGTCCCTTTCACCGTCACCAAATCCTTGCCCACATCCGGTATTACCAATTCTACCCCTGTTCATAAAAATAAAACTAGCATTTAGTCAAAACTTAATAACGTTCCATTTCAACTTAACACAATATAAAAATATTAAAACCACAATCTTTTTTACTTCATTCATTAATAATAGTTGTAATTCATGATCACAAAAAAGAGTTTCTCTACCTTTTGGGATCGAGGAAAAGTTACATTGAAAGAGGTACATACCAGAACGGTAACAATTTACGAGAATGCAAGGACAATTTTTATCCAATCATTTTGTACATGAAAATTTTCATGTACAAAATCACATATGATTCACATACAAAATCATATATGATTAGCCAAAACTTTTCTCGCGATAAAAGTCGTGCTTGTCATTTTTTATGCTAGTATGATTTTGCACATGAAAAAAATTTCATATATATAATGATTGGCTGAAATTGTCCTCGTATTCTTGTAAATCGGTATCGTACTCGCATTAACCCGCCTCAAGTTACATATATCTTAGAAGCTATTTGTTTATTTTTTGTTTGGGAGAGAAGAGTTTGAAAAAAACTTTGACCTTTTCATATAGTTGTTACTGAATAAGTCATTTTGTATATCATTAAGACATTATATTGTCAAGTAAAGTTAGACCGAATAAGCTATTATTCCCATTAAGCTACTATCAAACAGGTTCGAGTCTAATTTATATTTAATTTTTAATTCGATGAGAACTCACCCTTGATCTTTGATACAGTTCGTTTGATTTTGTGTACGCACCCTTCACAATGAAGTGGAATCTTCAACACGACCGTGCTCGCTTGAATCTGTAATTACCATAAAAAAATAAAATTTGTTGGTTAATTAAAAACGCATTAATTACACTCTTAATTTCGTCATTAAGTTAATCAATCAATTGGTTGTACTGTACCTCCTTGGGGGTTTTGGCATCTGCCTTCTTATCATCGGATTTTTTCTCCGACGGTTTATCACCGGACTTCTTGTCGCCTGACTTTTTCTCCGACGGTTTATCACCTGCCTTCTTGTCGTCGGATTTTTTCTCCGACGGTTTATCACCTCCCTTCTTCACGTCGGATTTTTTCTCCGACGGTTTATCATCGACCTTCTTATCGTCCTTTTTCGATTGAGGCGAGATAACCTCCACTTTCTTCCTGGTTTTGTGTTCCACTCGCTCCTTGAGGCTCGTAGGATTGACCTTCCCTGTAACCGTCAGTTTGTTTCCGGAGATATCGGCATTGACACTCTCCACACCTACACCTCAAACCACCAGAGATCTACCATCAGTAACCGCACAAACAGATCTACGCCGTGAGAAAAATCACGATTCAAATCGATACAATTTCGAGATTCGTTACTATGCGTTTCGTACCTTCGAAGTGACGGATGGATTTTTTGACCTTTTTAGCACATCCATCGCAATGCAAATCGAGTTTTAATACGACGGTAACGCTGCCGGCGTCGGCCTTCTTTGCTCCGCCTGCATCTTCAAGCTTCTTCTCACCGCCATCCTTCTTCTTATCATCCTTTTGCTACAAAATTCAAAACAAAATTCAAATTAATTAGTGTTTGATGACGAAGATCAAATTGTGGAAAGGGGAATTGAAGCTAAAGGTTTATGAAACTAACCACACCCATTTGAATTGAAGGTTAATGTTATTATGAATTAGGGGGAATCGATTTGAAGATGATAAATGGAGGAAATGTTGGGAATTTATACGGGAAGGTGTTGGTTGCACTTTGTTGAATGCTTGTATGTATGTATGATGATGATGTAATGCATGTATGTATGTATGTATGTATGTATGATGGATGATGTGTAGGTTGGCTTATTTGACCCGATATTTTGACCAATCAATTACCGCGCCGGCTTTTACTATTGGGTCCTTGACGGGTCAAACTTTGGACCATCAATTATTACCGTGTACTCGTGTAGTAATTGCACACAGTAAAAAGTACTCCTTCCTTTTTGTTATTCAAAAATTTTCGTAAATGCGTACCAACTTTATTTTTTTAAGAGTTATTTTACCAACTTTATTTTTTAAGGTGATTTTCATTTTAAATAAAGTTATGTAAATGCAAAATATATTTATGCAAAGCCTATTTTATATATTAACGTGTATACATATACTCAAATTTACGTAAGGATTCATATAAAAATCTTCCTTCTTTTTTTTTAATTTGTAAATAGACTTTACGTAAATGTGTAAGGCATTTATATAAATTCGGGATAAAATAGTAATTTGGTTCAAAAAAATGGCTTAAAAAATAAGTTGTCTTGAAAAGTTGGCTATTTTGATCAATTACCTTCTTTCCGATTTTCCTGATTATCTATTTCATATCTAAGATTATTATTGTTTACATTTCAACCCTTTTTATGTCATTTTTTTCTTCTTTATATGTTTATATTCACATTTAATGGGTTCATATAGTAGGGATGCATGAAACTTTTAACCATCTTAATGTGTGCTATTTGGTTTACATCAATTTGTGAGGGTTTTAATATTGATTTCGATGAAATAAATGGTTTTTTGTGTGCATTTCCTATAAAGGTATGAGTTTTCATGCTATAGCAATGTGTGCTATTTGGATTACACTAGTTTGTGAGAGCATTAATACTGATTTTGATGGAATTAAATGGCTTTTTGTGTGCATTTATCTAAAGGTACAGGCTTTCGTGTCTTTTATCACAAAGTAAAATATGTAGAGGCTTGATTGTGACATTTTATAGGCACATGGCCTTTGTAAAACTAGGTCTAAACAAATATAATGAAAATCTTAAAAAGGTAGAATTCAATATGATAAAACAATATTCTATTTTGTGTGTCAAAAAATAACATTGCAACATTAGTTGATTTATATATTTCATATTTAATTAATACATCATTGATACGGTTGTGTATATCGGTATATGGATATGTATTTATTCAGTTGTTAGAAAATGCAAATCGACGTGTCAAAATATAAACAATGAAATACTAATAGCACAATCGATTTTAACGTTGTCATGATTTAAAGATGTTGTAAATCTATTATTTGCATTAAAATTATATTATTTATGTTATTTTGTTGTATAATGCAAAAATAACATATAACATAAATATATGAATCGTCAAAAAAATTGTTTTTAACATTTTTTTTTTTACATTATTAGATAAATGACATACTGATTAGTTTGAACTCATATATGATATATCAAGATATTATGTGTAAAAAATTGTGCTTGATAATCAATAATTACCATTTATCAACTAAAGTGCAATTACTCAAAAAAAAATGAAAAAACTTAACTATCATTTCACATAATATGGTTGAGAATAAGTTCACTCTTTATATTTTCAAAAGGTATGCAAGTTGTTTGAGTTGATAAGATAAAGACCGATACTTAGATAAAAATATTAATTAAATAGACTTTTACATCATATAAAAGAAAATCATAAATAGTTATAAAACTTTTAATTGATTATTTTTTATATATATTCTTAAATAAATATTTAATAATCATAAAACAATCAAGGGCCGTTGTTTTTATTGACCCTTATCTGTCCTACAGTTGCCTAAAAATTATGTTGCATATTTATTAATAAAAAATGATCGAGGTATTCATGTACATTTACCATAAACATGCATGTATTTGAGTGGTTTCTCTCTTTTATCCAACCTATCTGTACTAATGTATTTTTGTATTGTACAACGCGTATATCTTTTTTCTAAGGGGACTGCATCTTCATCCACCATTGTCCACCTGCATTTGCACGTCTCCACTTACTTTCATTTACCTTCACATATTTATTTGTTTCACCATGACTAAAACATTTACATATTAATGCATGTGAAGTTAACTGAAGTTGTGAAAACAGATGAAAGTGAAGGTGACTAGAGATGGAAGTGGATGAAAAGTTCGATCTCCCTGACAACAGTAAGACTTGGGTTATATAATATATAATTATGGAAATTATTTAACGTTCAATTTTTATATTAAAATTCTTAGCAACCTATATTGATTACAAAAAATATACAAAGACAATCAGACCTGCTATTTTTATGGCTCCAATCTCCATCATCGCACATGGTAACTCAAAAGTGAACGAGTTTCAAATTATTCTAATTATGAAATTGTTTATTTGATAACTTATGTAATTAAGCACCAAATATAAGAGGTTACATGATATTATGTTTTGTAACAATATATATAACAATAAAAATTGCCTAAAAACATTAATTATTGAATAATTTTTCAATATTAATCAACCGAATTACCAATAATGACTTAAACATTTAATATTCAAAATATCATATCGTTTATCTTTTACTCTCTTGTCTAAATTTGACCAATATCAACTTGAGGATTGTTTGTTTTTTATTCACTAGGCTTGATGGCCTATATGCTCATAAGCAAGTCAACCATATATGTTTGTTTATAGCTTAGTTGTTAAGACTATGGCTTAATTGGATAGCCATATGGAATGAGATAATCCATTAAGATGTAGTTTTTCTCTACCCTACCTTTTATGTCCCTTTCTCTCAAAACCTTCTCCTAAAAGGGTGCTCAACTAAAAACGTCGACTGCCTTACACCCATTTAATGAGTTTGAATTGAACGTTCCCTAAACACATAATATCAGGTCCAACGACTTTTATACACATTACATATTTCAATAAAAGTTCATTATTAGAAAATGATGTTCTTTTTGACTCTTTATGCTGTCAAAATTAAATTATAGATTTTCATTTAAAGACGAACATGTCAGTACAAGAAAATCGAGTTTTTAGGATGTTAAAAATGTATAAAAACCATGATCAACTAATATATAGAACTTGAGTTTATATGATCAAACAATAAAAGGTCATATCTAAAAAATGTTATAAAATTACAATAGGCTTTCAACCTCTTAATAAAATAATCTAGTTTTGCTATAAATACTCTTCTGGTCAGTTTATTTTAATCTTTATTTAATTTGTACTAACCAAATAAACTATTTTACTCACAAATATTTCCATGGTATTAATTCATTTAAAGATTAATTAAATAATTAGTTTGTATGGCACCAAATCCGTTGTAGTCTAGTTGGTCAGGATATTCGGCTCTCACCCGAAAGACCCGGGTTCAAGTCCCGGCAACGGAATTTTTATTTTTGAACTTATATTTTTGGTCCTTGAAATTATCTAAAGTTTCCAATCACACCCTTAGACTTACGATTCCTTCAATCAATCTACTGTTCGCTATTCCCACACAAAGTCATTATTTCTTTTAATTTATGTTTTTGGTCCTTGGAAATTATCCAAAGGTTCCAATCACACCCTCACAGTTAAAATTTCGTCAATCAAGCTAAAAAATAAAAATATTGTTCACTATTCCGATATTCCCACAGTCATTATTTACCTGGAGCGTTTCTGATAAATATTTCGAAAATAGGAATTTTGAGCTTTCCTTTTTTTCAGCAGAAAAAATAATATAAAAAATTTCAAACTTAAAAAACTCACTAAATACTATTACGAGACATAATACTTTTTTTCTTTTTTGAAGCAAGAAATAACATTTTATTATTAATATCAATAAGAATATTTGAAATCAAATTAAATATTTTAATAATATAATTAATGTTAAAATGTCTAAAATAGATAATTTATTGGACTTAAATATATCATTTATAAGGACTTCAATTTTTGACTTTTTCATTTTAATTCTTTTAAAGAAGATATATGTTATTCATTTGTCGAAAAAAAAAAAAATATACAACTTAATATATAGTTAATAAAAACATATGAAACACTTTATATGATGGTGTTTATATAAATTTACATGATGGTGTTTAATAAATAATAATACTTTTCATTAAAACAATTCGAGATTAAAAAAATAAAAGTTGCAATTTTTAATCCAAACTACTATGTTTTGAGAAAGATAATCCAAAAAAACAATCATATAGAAAGCATATATAAAAACGTGCTTAATTAAAATTATAAGAATAATCTAAAAAACGTTTTAAAATCATTTCACACAAAATGACAAAAGTGCCACTTAAAACAAAATTTTTTTTAGTTAAAATGCCACTTGAAACATAAGATTTGGTGAATGTAAACACATTCATGTTATTTGATGGAATAGGATTATAGGAATAATTAGGATCGATACAAGAAGAAAACATATATAACATTAGAAGAACGTTCATGGAAAAACCTCAAAAATAAATAAATAATAAGAACACATTGGTAGTTTTGCATCCGGACGATATGACGATGCATAAACGATTGAAGTTGTTTTTTTTCCCCTATGTACGAGTGCATATTCTCATGTGCATGTTACAAATTACAAGTATGTATTTATGCATACCATCCCGATGGAAGACTCCCAGAGTGTTATTCAATCTTTTTAAGTTTTTCCTGAATCTGACTTTACAACTATAATGCATGTATATGTTATATATGTTTACGCTAGAAAAAAAAATGTTATTGTATGATTATTAACTTATGATACGTTTGCTAGCAACTTAACGAGTTAAAGGAACTCGCTATTTATTCGATTAGCTATTCACGATTGTTTGGTAGTGACCTAATGATATAGAAAATTGTTTATTCGGTAAGCTTCTAGTAAGAGCTTTATGCATAAAAAATTTCCAAACATACCCTCCCAATTAAGAAACACACTCATTCTGTGAAAAAACCAACGAGTTATCATATTTTGAGTGATTAAGTCTCTAACCTATTGTTTTGATTTACTCTTTCTTTTTTCCATGTACCAACTAATCAGTAAAAAAAATACATCAAATAAATAAAACGAAAAAAATACACCATTTCTTTTAGCCCATATTTATTTTTCAAATCAATAAAATGTCAATCATAGATGTTTGTTATGATTATTTTTTTAAAGGCAACATATTATTAGCACGAAAAAGCCAAAAGGCAATACAAGACTGCGAGAGGCAGTAACGAAAAAGGAAGCGTAGGGGGTTACACTTCCCCATTACAACCAAAAGAGGAGAAACATTAAAAAAACGACATAAACAATTGAAAGGCATATACACTGAAAGCTAGACGGGGTAGGGGATTTTTGGGGAGAACTGACCCAAACGTCCCAAGGGATGACCACCTTACAAACACGACCATTGATCTAAGCGTGGGAACGATCCTGTATTTCATGAAAAACGATATCATCATTAAATGACTTTTGTTCAAAAACAACTTCGTTTCTTCTTTTCCAGATTAGATAACATGCAATCCATAGCAAGGCTTTCCATAGACTACCGATCCAATTTAAGAATGATGCGGATCGATGTGAATGGAGAAGATGAATAGCATTTGGTGAGTTCAGATCCGAACTCATACCCCACCAATCAAGGAACGATCTCCAAAATTACTTCAAAACATCACCAAATAAGAAGCAATGGTCAACTGTCTCGGTTGTGATGTTACACATCGGACAAAGGATTGAGTCCATGTCGATTCCCCGATCATCGAGGGATTTTGGCACAGGTATACGACCTTTGCATACTCTCCAAACAAAAACATTTGAATTTATTATGATCATTTGAATACGGAAAATAAATAATTATTAGACTTTCTTATGACTCCGTTTAAATCTGAAAAATAAATAATAAATAAAGAAAAATGATTTTTAATCATTTTTATTGGATTATGGTAATTTGTTACATATCAAAATACATCATTTGAGAAATGATATATTGTTTTTATTTATTTTAAGTGTAAACATTTATTTGTTCAGAAAAAATGTTCAAATTTCAAACAGGGGTAGAGTCTGGAATGTTGTTTAGGATGGTCCTCGTTAATAAAACAAAAAAATAAATATAAAACAATATTGTATTGATAGCAACATTTAGACAAAAACAAATGTATATATTGCAAAAGTACAGCACTAACCTTACCGACTCAACAGTGACCTCGACGAGTTTTCATTTTCTAAAACATATCAATGATATCTTCATTCTCAATTTCCGCAAACACATCTTTTTCAACAGAAAGCCGAGACTACCAAATGTCAACAAAATAGTTTCAATATCATAGTTGAATTCTGTCAAGACCCAAGTTCCAGGTATCATCCATTCAATAGACAAAATTTAAGAGTTAAATGCCTACTGAAATACTCAATAATCATGGTTAATCTAACTTTACTCTGGTGTCTAAATCCATTGTAAGTTGAGGATTGTCAAATGCAAAATGCCAAGTAAACAAGTCATTACAATTTACACGTAAAAGAAAAAACTTTTTGTTTTAGTTTTATAAGATAAAAGAACAGTACAAAACATAATTTATCTGAAAAACAGATAAACCCTATAGTTTAGAATCGCACAGGTCACCACATCCAAAGACTGTTGCTTGATTGGACCCTCTTTCTACTAAGAAAGAGAAAGGCAATTGCAATATGAATAATGTAATGAGCGCGCCGTGAATCCATGATGAAGAAACGGAGCATGTGGTGTCGTGGTGCAGCATTCGGCTGACATGCGAGGTTTGTGGAATCGATTTGAGCGACTGTTCAGGTCGACAGTCGTGACTCGTGTGAGAGGCACAATCTAGACTTTGTTTTATTTGGGTTGGCCTTTGTTACCTAATAATGTGTATCATTTAGGAGTTAGGGATGGGCCGAGAGTAGATTACAATTAGGGGTGAGCAAAACCGGTACCCGGTCATTTTTTATGGAACCGAAACCAGAACCGGAACCGGCGGTTCCTGGAAATCTGGAACCGGAACCGGAACCGCTAACACCGGTTCCTTATATTTTGGAACCGGAACCGGAACCGATGGAACCGGTTCCAGTACCGGGTACCCGGTTTCAACTTTTTTATTTTTATTTTTTACATTGCATACGATAAAATATAATTATAAACTACAAAATACCGACTTAAAGTAATAAATACAACAAATGGTCAAAACTAATCCGATAAAAACTAATTATTACATAAACAAACTAGAAAATTTGAGTTTTTATTTATTATTTATAAATATATAAAATATTTTTTATTAAAAAGTGACGGGTAGCGGGTACCTAGCGGGTAACGGTTCCAAAAAAATGAGAACCGGAACCGGAACCGGAACTAGTCCTGATCGGTTCCGTATTTTAGGAACCGGAACCGGAACCAATCACATCGGTTCCGGTTCCGGAACCGGCAGTTCCAAAGCGGTTCCGGTTCCAAAGGCGGGTACCCGGTTCCGATGCTCACCCCTAATTACAATATATGGGTATGGGCTAACAAAATTCACAAAAAAAATCAAAGTTCAGGGTGGGCTAGTGATGTTCCAGGACCAAGCCTTGCTCAACCCTTGACTTCAAATACTTAATCACTTAGAGCATCTCCAAGAGCTTCTTCAAAATAAGGACAATGAAGAAAATGAGGATTTTGAGCTAATATTTTGGTTCAACAACTTTATCAAAACTATCTTCAAAATGACAAAAGTAGGAGAGCAAAAACGAGTTTTTCTCCAAATACAGAGATCACTCCAAACCTGGTTACCAAATGAGAGCATCCATTAGAAACTTTGAAAATAAATATATACAGAGAAATAATATTTTAATATTATAATCAATGTTGGATTTTCTAAAATAGAGAATTTGTTACAAATGAATGTAATTTTTTTTTAAATATTTTGACTTTTAGTTCTCCATTTTAGAGAAATTTTGAAGAAATTTATTGAATATGTTATTCGAATATGAAATTTTGTTGGGTTTTGGTAAGTTTAAGAATTTATTTGTTTGATTTTATAAAACTTAACAATTTATTTGTTTAAAAAAATATAATTAAACAAAATATGATGATTTACTCGGTCTTTTGTACCTTCCTTTTATATATAAAAAAAATATAAATTTCAATTTGCAATTCTAGTAATAAAACGTGAAACAATATGAATAATGGACTATTAACAGAGTGAGTTTTGACTACGACCATTCTCTCTTTCTATGTAGCTTCACCACTTATGCATGCATGTGGTTTTTGTAACATATGGAATGCATGTTGACAATACATACATACATATATACATACATACATACATACATACATACATACATACATACATACATACATACATACATACATACATACATACATACATACATGACCATCTAAATTATGAGTTTTCCACACGCATGGGTGGGGAGTGGGGACAATCATGTGTGTGTGCCTAATATAAAAAGAAAAAAAAACATGAAAAAAATTCAATAGGATCCTTAATTCATTTTAATGCACGTTAATTTTTTAAACCATCAAATTCTTTTAAAAACACACTTTGTTGTTGTTATTATTTCAAGAAAAATCATAATTTTAATTTTTTTATTTAGTTGTAGTTTATAAAATTTAGTATATTTTAATACCAGAGGCGGAACACAATAGGGGCCTAGGGAGGCCATGACCCCTGCGTTTTATCCTTTAAATACTAAATATTAGATATATTATCAATGAATTGTGCTTAGCTCAGGTGGTTATGTGTATATGGCCCTTGTATATGTAGTCATAGGTTCTATTCTCGTGTTACACAGTTTTTTTTTATAATGAATTGAGCTTATCAAAGAAGATGTTTCGTTGGGTTCGGCCCCCTTAATTAGAAGACTTGTGTTCCGCCCCTGTTTAATACCTACTTTTGAAGCAACGTTTGAAACTACAAATTCTACAATTATAGAAAAAAATGACATTTATAAAAAAAATTGGTTTTTAGTGCAAGTGTATAAAAATATTATTTTAAATAATAGACTTCATAATCTTGTAATTTAGATAAATGACAAATGAGACGCTACATCTTTGATGTACTGTCGTTTTTACGTCTTTTGTTATAAAATGTATTAGTCATATCAAATTAATTTCATCAAAGAACCAAGTAGGCAAAGGATCAAAAGCAATGCATGGAGCATATCATTAACAAGTTTTCATGACTGTATTTCGTGGAACTTGTGTATTGTCAAACGAAATCTTTTGTCTTTTTTTATATAACTTTCAGTGGTTCTAGTTCTAGCATTTAAGATGAGTATATTTTTTGTGTTTGTCATTTGCAACTTCTTGTTTGTCGCCTTTAAGTTGTATGTCTATTGTTTTTTTTGGTTTCAGTATTATGATGACTTTAAAAAAAGTCCTATATAGAAGTAATAATAAATTTTATAATGATAACTTTATTTAAATGGTATAGCACTTGTGATTTAATTATTTCAAACATGGTATGAGTTGGTGAAAAATCTTTTTATATGAAGAATCAAAATTTGTTTTTATGTGTTATAACAAAAGTAGATTATTTTTATGTGAAAGAAGTCCAAAAGTTAATTTTTATATGTTTATGCAAAAATAATAGGGAATTTAATTATAATAACCAATTTTGAAAACTGATTTACCAAAATGATCAATTTCTTTTTGAGTTTACTAAAATGACCAAAAATTCTTCGAAATACACCCCGAAATACAGAATTTTCGAGGATGTTTATTTGAATTCAATCATGTTTTCGAGGCTGTTTAGTGCATTTCGAGCATGCTTTCGAGCATGTTGAATACAGTATCGAGGGGGTTTGACATAGAGTTTTCGAGGGTGTTCTAACAATTATCGAGGGTGTTTTCGAGGGTGTTTTTCGAGGGTGTTTTCGAGCATGTTTTCGAGCATGTTCAAGGCATTATCGAGGGGGTTTGACATAGACAATTCGAGGGGGTTTGACATGTTTTCGAGTATGTTTCATTCGAGGGTGTTTCACTTCGAGAGTCTTCATCAATTTTCGAGGGTGTTTCATTTTTTTCGAGGGTGTTCATCAATTTTTCGAGGGTCTTTTATGTACATGCCCGAATTCAAATAAACATCCTCGAAAATTCTGTATTTCGGGGTGTATTTCGAGGAATTTTTGGTCATTTTAGTAAACTCAAAAAAAAATTGGTCATTTTGGTAAATCAATTTTCAAAATTGGTTATTATAATTAAATTCCCAAAATAATATCATTTTCTCTTTGTAAAATCTTTAAATTAAATGGGAAAGTCATGGATTTTTCAATACTAATAAACCCAATAAAGTTCACCTACGATATATGACTCTAGATCATTTATGATTATCTAAAAGATTAATCGACACGTGTAAGCTAATAACTTGAAAATGCATTGTTATCAGAAAAAAATAATAATTATCATTTTAGTATAAATAAATGTTTTATTGTAGCATTCAACAATTAATTGCTAACTTCCAAAACTTTTTGATTGCTAAAAGCATTTATGACTTTATGCAATTCATCCAAATGAGACAAAATCACTTGTCTTTATTTTTTGATTTACATATACAATTGTAAGTGATTTTCCTTTTGTCAGTGGACCATTATTTCAACTATTATTTTGTTTATTAATTTTAAGTTTAATGACGTATTACGTATACTTTTTTATTAAAAGACTTGAAAGGGTTAGGACAACATTATAAGATTTCAAAGCATATTTGGGCGATAAATAAATAACGGATTAGTCCTTGTATTTTAGGCATTATTTTTTTTTTTTTTTTTAGTATGTGAAAACATCCAAATAAAGTTTCAACAACTATTAAGTAACATTCTGTTGTATTGTCTCATACACTTTTAATTAAGTATAATAATTACATAATTACTTTTATCCAACATACTTCCGTTTTGGCATACTCCACCTGTCGGCTTTCTCAAATGCAACATTGATGCTGCTCAATTCCGTAATGAAAACCGATCAGGTATGGGGGCTGTTATCCGGGACGAACATGGAAACTTTTTTTTTCGTCTCGGTCGTATAGTATTCATGGTTTACCTCCTGTCCGGGAATGTGGAGCTCAAAGACTTCTTGGTGCCTTGGAATGGGTCGTTAATTCTGGGCTTCATCGAGTAAATTTTGAGACTGACGCCAAACTTGTAGTTGATGCGATCAAATCCTCGGAAGATGATCTTACGGAGTTTGGGGATGTTATTGTCCGATGTCGCAACATTTTAGACCATCATGACTTCCTTTCAGTTGAGTTGGTTAGGAGACAAGCTAATGGGGTGGCTCATGCTCTCGCTCAGCAATCCCGTTCAAACCCTTGTCTTGTTTCGTAATTTGAAGTTCCTCATTTTCTTGTTCCTTATATGAATAACGTATGTTCTTTGGGTGATCATTAATACATCTTTCCTTTTCTTTTAAAAAAAATAATTTTAATGATATTATGCTCATAATTTTAAATCTTTCTAATACTTACATTTTTAGAACAATATTTTGTTCACTGCATCTTTGTTAGCTAACTTGTTCTTACAAATAAAACAAGAACGCCTTGAAATAATCTTTGTACTAAAGTTTAAACGATACTGTAAATTAAGTGCTCCGTTAATGGATCGTGTGTTTGTTTCTCTTTATTTCATGATGTTTGTTTCTCTTAAACTTTTTCCATTTAGTTAGAATATATTATGTTGCAATCTAGAAATAATTTGAAATATTACATTTACTCTTCTATACTGTCCAACATTATTTATCATAGGAAAATCAGAATTTAAGCTTCTTGAAACTATTAAACGTTATGGGAAGATAATCGATTTCAGTATAAATAATCAACAACTCAATTGAGCCAAAGTTAACAACCATAGAAGATTAAAAAAGAAAAGAAAACATCTTGGAATTCCTAAAGAAGACAAACTCTCGTGTATAGAAGTCATGTAATTAGAAAACCAAAGATTCTTTTTGAGTTTGACATTCATACACATGGTATGTGTTTTTATTTTATATATATATATATATATGCGTTAGGTTCAAATGTAAACTCATTTTTTGTTGTGAACGTGAGGACGAATCTCAGCCACACATCTTCGGTTATGGTGGACGCGATCACGGAGGATTGACGCGATTCATGGGAGAGTGAAGATTATTAAAGGAGGGGAACCAGGTCAAAGCCGCCTTTATTGACCGGATAAGTGGCTGAGATTCGTCCTTACGTTCACAACCAAAAATGAGTTCACATTTGAACTTTCCTCATGTATATATATATATATATATATATATATATATATATATATATATATATATGGTGTCGCCTACATTTGTTAGTTTCTTTAATTTTGTAAGTTTGTCTTGTTAAAGATTGCACGAGAGCGCCGGTATATTTTCAAATATACACACAGGATTTTCAAAGACAACATAGATAAGGGACGTTGAAAACGATTTTGATTTCCAAATGGTCATATTGCATGAATTTTTCAATGGAGATATGGTCATATGTGTGTGTCTATATATATATATGGGAATAATTAAATGAGAACTGCATAGTTTATGATAACCGTGAGATCCAATGTGAACGAGTTAATATATGAATTATATGTTCAATTACGAATGATTCATGGGTTCAGATCTCTTCTTATGGTTCTCACATAACTAATCTTCTCAATGGAACCCAACCCTATATATATATATATATATATATATATATTAGGTATGTGTGGAATATGGGTTTTAGAAGAAATTATTCATGAGTCAAATTTGCTACAATATTCATAAGTTTTATTTTTAATTCAATTTTGAAAAAATAAAGAAAATATGATGTGAAGGAGAAAAATATATTTATATATATATAGACTTGGGATCATGTGAGAGTAGATTGTATTCGTGAGATCGTTGAGACCACATAATTAACACTGAATCTTCACAGTAAAACACAATTATCTTCACAACATTTTTGCTATGAAGGTTCGATATTTTTGTATTTTCACAACGTTTTGTTATGAAGTATCAGTGTTATTTTATAGTCTCCTAAAAACAGACTGATATCATGTAAATCCAACTCTCATATATCATATATGCATGCACTGACGGATGTAGCTCATTGGGAGTGGGGGGAAGGGACACCCTTAAAAAGAAAAAATAATAATTTTTTTATAAGGGTTAAAATCAATTTTTTTAACTTTTCATTTGGTTGTTACTTGGTTCCCCCTAGTAAATATATGCAAAGGACCCCCCAACTCTAGCCGACTATAAAAAAGTTTCTTGCAATCAATCAAAAAACCAAAAATATATCTGGAAATCAATAAAAATACCGAAAACATCATTCAAAATCGACAAAATACAACAAAATCTCTCGAAATCAACCAAAAATCTTTTAGAATCTCTCAAAACGGTGTTATTAGGCAAAAAAACACGTCGAACCACTTTATGGGCCTTTAGTTTAGCTCAAAGACATTGTCTATGCAATTCATTTATATGAATATGTGAAATCTCATTAGATTACTTTTTTTTGAACGACAAGTTAGTAGTTAGTGATCCGAACCCACAGTGACATCCAAATGGGCAGTATGCGGAATCCGAACCTTTGCCCAAGGGGATAAACCCCACTCCTTTAACGCCCCAGAAGGAAAACCCCCACGGGGAGACTCGAACTCGAGACCTCCTACATGTGGTAACAACCTCCTGACCAACTCTGGTAGGCAACAAAAGAATTATGAACTAAGAAAAAGAGATTTCAACATATATTTATATAATGGTTCAAATTGAAACAATGTGGGACTCCAATAACAATTTATTAGGATTTTGTTAGAAAATAAATGATGGAAGAATCATGAATTAATCTTATCATCTTATGTATTTAGCAAATTAAAGATATTTTGGCAAACATCAACAATACCTTAAATCATAAAGTCAATACATGATAATAGATAGAAGTGCTACATATGATTGGCCGGAGCTGATCCACACCATTTTCAGCCGGCCGGAGAAACAACACTAGTTAAAACTCCGGCGACCGGATACCAAGTTCCGGCGACTCCTAGAAGACGATCAATAAAAATGTGCAGGTTAATTAAGCCATCTTTATATGATCATAAGATAATTAATTAATTGAGGTGGATGGAGGCTAGAGAAGAGTTAAGATACGAGCGAAATCAGAGCATAGAAGATAGAGAAGAACGATGGCGAATATAATAAAAGGAAGTCGGGAAATAAAAAGGATGAAGATGACAATAGCGAGGTGGAAGAAGATGGGAAAACTTTGGGGATCATGATCATCTTCTGGTGTATGGTAGTAAGGCATTTTCAATATCAAGATTCATGAGATATTGGGTTCATAGGGGTTCATGGATTTATATATTGAGGTTGATAAGTGACCTATAGTTAGAAGATAAAAAATCTGTTATCTCAAAATCACACGTCTTATTTATTTTTAACTAATGAAATTAAACCAAATCAGATTTTTATATATTTTAGATTTATTTTATCAAAATTAACAGTCTTTTTCTTATGATGTGTATTAATGTGATTGATGGACATGAATGTGATGTTAAAATTTGGGACAACAAATTTTTATCTTAGTTAGCTATGATGAAACTTTTTCTACTATTCGGGGTAAAAAGTATATTATAAAAATAAATAAAAAATCTAAAAAATCACTCAAACGAACAATCAAGCTGTATTTGGTATATGAGACAGGACATTAATAAACTCACCGACTCACGTTTGGCACGACGTGGAATATGACAAAAACTTATTGTCTCATGTTTGACGCGACATAAGATAAAGACAAAAACTCATTTTCCATGTTTGTGTTATGGGACGTAACAAAAATTTATTATCTCACGTCTGGCATGATATTAAACAAAGACCGAGACTGGGAGGGATAAGGTGGAATAAAAAATGATATTTTTTGTTCAATCAAAATAGATGGAACAAGATGTAATAAATATGAGATATAATTTAAAAAATTATTAATTTATCTTCATTTGGTATTAACCATAATATGATATTTGTTTTAATGGTTATCGGTGTTCATCGTCGCCCCACCACCAACCATCGCCGACCATCATCAATCACTCCACTACTTCAACCTCCCCCACCACCACCACCACCACAGTCAACTGCCATAACCACTACCACCACCACCACCACCACCGTCAACTGCCATAACCACTACCACCACCACCACCACCACCAACGACTAACACTACCAAAGATATCAACAAATTGTTGTATCGGTAAAAGAGTTTGCACAAAAATAAGTGGTAAATTTTTCATTTAGTGTTTGTTAAGCATGCCAAATGGATAATCTTAATGTTAGAAAATTAACTTTTTTACCATTTATTTATAATAACTGTTAAAAAATAATGATTGTTTTCTATATGTTATTTATGAAACAATACGTTATCATATACTGATGTAAATTCTATGATATTATCAAGCGAAATAAGTTCTTGTATGTTCAAATATATCTCAAAAAAGACAACAATAGATGACTTATCAGATAAGATTTTAATCAATAAACTTATCTAGATTGTTATAGCACCAATACTCCCCTTTATTTATCATTCCTTCAAATATTGTACTATGCTTATAAGTTATAAGTGTTACATATTCCTTTAGTCAATCCATTAAAAAATATAACACTGACAATTTATATCTCATAAAAGAAGTTGTATCTTTAATTCCAGGTACGATGATTCATTTTTGGAATCTAGTAAAATGAGTATCGTTGCATGATTCTTCTGATCTCATGTGTAATTTTTTATTTCTCTAATAAAACCAAACAAACATGTTGAAATTTCTATTCATTACTGGATGCATCTTTATCGATATCATGACGATGATATGGTACTAAAGGTCGTGGTTCATTGAGTTGCTCTTGGTATTATATGTGAGGTAGGGGCCAACAAACAAAGATAATGATGTGTAGTTATTATGATGGTAATATGTCGCCATTCGTAGTACTTATAGTGGCTAAAAGACAAGTAAAACGTCGAAACCACTTTTGAACATTGTACCTAATATGTCTTTACTGTATTTTATATATGTTAAAATTTGTTTTAATAACAAGTTAGCATTTTAAAGTGTCAGATAAAGTGACTTTACTTTCAATGTCATGTAATTAATCAAAACAACACTATCAGTATCTTGTAAAATTCCTATTAAAGACTCTATGCCCGGTTTGTGAGGAGAAAGTTGAATGTGTGAATCACTTGTTCTTCGAATGTCACTTGACTCGAGATATCTGGAGGAATTTAGGACGTTGGTGGAACTTAGACGTCCCTATCGTCAACAACGTCGCAGACTGGAAGGAATGGGCGCAGAATATGAGACTGAAGAAAGGGGAAACAGATTGTGTAGAAGCGGTTGTCTACACAGCTTTATGGTCACTCCGGAAATTTCGCAATGAGACAATATTTGGACCAAAAAGTCCTAAAAAGGCAATGATGTGGGATATCATTGTCACACAATCGTATTTCTAGGTGAACAATAAGAGTAAGAAGTTAAAGATTAATTGGGTAGGGTGGTTGCAAAACCCTCTGTTAGCTATTTCCGGTATGTAATTGTTTCTTTAATGTCTTACTAGTCCGGATAAAATTTTGATGTTAAAAAAATATCTTATAATAATTATTGATAAATAAAATATAGTTTTAGATAGCACATCTTCCAAAAAATATTGTAACGTCCTAATGAAAATTCAAAATTGATTATATATACGTATTTTTCTGTTTATATATTTAATTCAATTAGTAGAAAATGCAAACTATTTAATAAAACCCTTTTAAAAAAACTATTTAATAAAATACTAAATATTTTATATAAATTATTAAATGCATTCGTGACCAGTCTATTTTTTTAATCAATACCATTACGTAAAAGGCAAATATTAAATGAAGAGCGGTCCCCTTGTTGGATGGGGAAAAAATTGTCTTTCTTTCGAAAAAAAATTAATTAATTGTTTACGATAAATTGTGAACGTCATTGAAAATATAATCAAAATTGGAAAAAACATACAAAATATAATGACTGCATCATTATTTTTTGTTTTTATTTTTATAATCATTACATCCAATTAACAATGGACTAAACCTAAGGTTTGACTCAGGAATAGTCGAAGTTCTCTCTTTTAGAAAATTGGTATAACTAACAACATTAATTAATAGCACTCAAAAAATCGATTTTTATAAAAGGTAGAAAATTATTATTAAAAAAAAACAATTTAAAACATAGGCAGAAAAAGGTAAAAAACAACAAGATGCCACAATCTAAAATAAACCCAATCCGTAGTTTTTTTTTTAAATATCCTAGACATTTGATCCTGACAATTTGAAGACTGCTAAAGTATGCAGCCCTGAGATAATTCTTCAATGGGTATAAGTTGTTTACGCCTAGATTCGAACATGGGGTAGATAAGTTATCTAACATCATCCCCTACAAGTCTTAACCAGTATGCCACAAACCCATAGTTGAAGGAAGTAAAAAAATGAAGAAAAATATACAAAAATATAAATAAACACTAACAACTGAACCAACGACAAGCCCAAAGAGCACGAGAGGTTTAACTATGCTTTTGGAGCAAAGTCGCGAGCCAACAATCCCAACAGATAAATCTTTACGAGAATTTAAGATGTTTGGTTGCCTAAAACGATTAACGATGAGTTAATTTTCGTATATTATTGCTCCAAAAAAAGCTATTGCTTCGTATGTTAATTCTAATTGTTGATCGAAATAAATTACGACAAATAGTAATAATTTTATGGACTTCATTGAGAATGTTTTTTTTAATGTTTGCTATTGAGAGTTTCAACATATAACATTAAGGGAGATTGACTCAATTGACCATTTTCCTATTTAAATTGGTCTCATAACCATTTTTCTCTATACTTTACCCAAATATCACTAGGTTGGGAATACCTAGGTCCACAATAATTGTGGACCCATTAAACTACAAAAATTTCGAGTTTTTTTTGGCCTAGGTTCATAATGACAGGTCCGCAATAACTGTGGATCCGACACGTATCATCACTAGAAATAACTCCTAAACTCACACAATTTACACATTTAATCCCTATTACAGACCCAACATTATTGCGGATTTGGTCCGATTTTCTTGATTTTTTTGTCATTTAGCTAGTTTAGCTAGGTCCGTAATATTGCGGACCTAGTAACATTTGGGTAAGTCTGCAGAGAAATGGTTAGAAGACCAATTCTTATAAAATAAAAACCATTTTACCTATCTCACATCCGTTACCCGAGCCCTACTGCCTATAAGTACTTCTAAACGACTTCTACAATTGAGCATGTATCTTGTTGTGTATGTAGTTATCAAAATAGCCTTTTGGTCTATATTTAGTTACTCTATCCATTATTCTCATTAAAAGATATTTTAGAAATCCAACAATAACAAAAACTTATATTAATTATGATCATAATTGAGAACTATAAGTCAGCTTAATATTTATACTTATTGAAAAAAGTCCATTGATTAGTTAGACTTTTAAAGAAGGTACTTCAAGTAGCGTCTCTATGATCTATACTATAGAGGTATTCTCTTTTACCATTTTCCGAATTTTTAATAATTTTTCAAAAATGTTTTTTTGGTCATTTTTTATTTTTGTTTGATTTATTAACTAGTTTTACCAAACATAATCAATTTGGAGCATCACCAACAGTTACGTTTTTTTATAAAATTTTAAAGATTTAGAAAAAGTTTGCTCCAACGGCTATAGTGAACTCTCATTTAAAATAGAGTAAATAGGAGAGATAACAGAGAAATCTCAAATTTTGAAAAAATATATATATATATATATAATGTGTATCATACCCGTCAGAAATGTTTGTATAAACTTTCTTATCAACTAACAATTAACTTATTTGCCAACAATTAACTTTTTAACTGACAACAATCTTATTAGTTAATATGCTAAATATTACCTATAAAACTTTATCAAAGACAAATAATTAAATTTCTAGGATGACACATGGTCCAAAACCTAGAGGGATGATAAAAAACATGTGTGACATGGTTAAATTCACGTGAAAATTATTCACATTAACAAACCTTAAATTAACAATCAAAGAGATTGTAATTGAAACATTAACAAACCTTAAATTAACAATCAAAGAGGTTACGGTCTTCAATTACGAGTATTTATTTAGATTGATTTTAGTTATAGAATATTATTAACAGTAAAGGCTTCTCCTTTCCAACCAATTTAGGATGTTATAACATCAATATCTTATTTATTTATCAAAATCTCATGTTTTTAAATAAAAAAAGGTATTGATGTCCAAAGTCATGAAAAAACAAGAGAAAAATCCTTGAATCACATATGCTCGGTTAGGCCAAAGAAGAAAATTGATAATTGAAAGAAGTTTTGGCTGCATGACTTGATTTTAAACGATAAATACACGGTAAATTAATAATCTATTGAAGATTTTTGGTGATGGAAGGCTGGGACTCGAAAAAAATTTCTCGATAGGAGACAAGAACAATAAGTTTGAATTAATGAGATAACTTAAATGCCTACAACTTTTAATTTGATTTAATAATATTCTACGAGCATCTCCAACTCGAAAACAAAGATTTTGAAGTTGAAGTTGAATTTTTAATAAAGATTTTAACTTTTATATTTTATTTAAAAAATATTATAGAAAAACTCTAGTAGTTACATCACTCAAAAAATGTTTTTAGTCAATAAAAACAAAGGCATTGTTTGGCAAAAGTAAGTCGGAAACTATTAATAATAAGGTGGAATTTATTTTTTAAGAGGTGGTGAAATCTGAAGTATTATTTCATTTCTGATTAATAAGAGGTGGTGCTGAACTCTGAAATCTAAATCAATAAGACTGTTTGTTTTTGTAAACTGATAAATGTCTGAATTTGTTTAAATTGTCTATTTTATCCATTAAAGAATTATAGTGTTGAATTTACAGATACATTTATACGATTTCACATATTTATTCATCATCATTACGAAATTTACATCTAAATTGTATAATTACCATTCATTTAAATGAAAATATGTCGGTGATGGTACTTAACACATTTAAATCATATTAAAATACATCAATTGAGATACGTGAGGATCAATTTGATAAGGATCTATTGATAGAAATGATCGATTAAGGTTAATCGATTGAAAAACGTTGTTAAAAAGTTGGAGAATAATAAGAGACAAATAAGATATTAGTTTACCTCTTAATAGATAAGATGACAATAAGACATAAGTGTCTCTGAAAAATTCAAAAAACAGTCTGAATAGTCTTACATTTTAACGAATTAGACATAAGAGGCTATTAAGAGCTTTTTAAGAAAAAACAAACAAGGCCTAAGACATTGTTTGGCAAAAATAAGGTGACTTATAAGTTCCTTATAAGGTACCTTATTTTTAGTGTAGTTGTTTGGATGACCATAAGTTAATTTATAAGGTACCTTATTGATAAGTTAATAAAAGTAAAGTTTTGATAAGCTACCTTATAAGTCATAAGGTACCTTATTAGCTACTTTTGTCAAACATAGCCTAAGTATATAATATCAAGGAAGCTATTAGTAGTGTAACTATGAATCATAAGAATGGTTTAGAGCCGGACCCATAAACTTTTTTTAGTAGTAATGCAATTTGATTGTAAAAAAAATTCTCTATAATATTAGTATATATCTGTTGGTTGGTTTATCGTTTCTAAATAGAAGAGACCAATATTCGAGTCTCGTCTACATATATTTTTAAAAAACAAGAGATATGTAAAAAGACAACAAAATTTAAGCTAACAAACAACAATAGGACTCGAACCAAATCTTTTGTATAAATACAGGAGCGTTTCCCATCTCAACTATTAAAGTCTTGTGTTAGTATGTATGTCAGTTTCAAAAACTATATGGTGACACCCAATAAAACAATACAGTGTCATCCTTCAAAAACTCCTTGAACGTGACCATGATGTATATAAATACTATATACTTCAAAAAAGAATATGACGCGCTGGCCTGTGCCACCATATCATTCTATGTGGATCCGCCCCTGGCAGGGGAGGACCCACCCTATGGGGAGGGGGGTCCCGTGCTACCGCTCAACTGTGTTTCGTAAGGGTAAAAAAAGTCGCATTTCATAAGGTTTACATGAGGTGCACCCGCTCATTTTTTTTGATATTTCAAGGGTTAAAGGAGCACAACTTTGAAAATTCTTAAAATCAACCAAAAATCCTAAAAAAATCCCTCAAAATCAACCAAAAACCATAAAAAAACCTCTTGAAATCACCCAAAAACCTTAAAAATCCTTCGAAATCAACCGAAAAACTTAACAAAATTGTCGATCGGGGAATTGGGCTAAAAAAAATCCCTCGAAATCAACCGTAAATACATCAAACGACTTTGCGGACATTTGATCAAATTTAAGAGTGTCGTTCGAGAAAAATCCTGGGTCCGCCATTGGCCCCTGGAACAGTTCGATCTAGGCACCAAGATGAATGATGACGGCTGGTGGCAAGCATAACACATACAAGTGGGACGGAAAGTGGTGTTTTTAGTGACAGATGACGGGATGAGTAACGCGTAAGAACCTATTGTTGTTGTATAACAGCTGCTATATTACCAATTTTGACCCATATCCCACTCGGTCAAAAGACCATAATTAAGTTTTTAATGCTTCGACCGTTGAACACCATTTCTCCATATGATCATTAACTACACAAAAATGTGTGTGTGTGTATATATATATATATAATATTTGCCAATTTCATCAGAAACTTCTCTTTCATTTCCACCAAATTTGCACTTTAAATACACCATCACTCACCATCTTCATTACATTCCTTCTCACATCTGTTTTGAGTTCAGGATTTGTGAATCCCTTATGAACCAATATCTTTCAGGTTGATTTGAAACTTATTGTTCAAAGGGATTCTCAAGTGGGAATTAAAACATATTCGAGTTTCTTGAAACCGCAAACAAATCGAGTCTTGAAAGACTCAAATAGATACAATCTTTACGTTAAGAAAATTTAAGATGAAGATATACAAGCTTGGCAAGAATGGTGGCAAAGATATATATTATAAGTACATAGTTGTTATTGAGATTCTGATTAAAACAATATTGCATCGTTGCATGTTATACGGATTGCAAGATAACGTTGGTAAAGTTAAAAAGTGGGAGAAGGAGACGGTACCTGGACACTTTGCGGTTATTGCGGTCAAGTGCAAGAAACCCGAGAGGTTTATGGTTGAGTTAAGATGCCTAACGAATCCCGGTTTCTTGAGATTATTAAACAAAGCGGGAGAAGAATACGGGTTCAAACACGAAGGTGCCATCGCGATCCCTTGTGGGCCTCGTGAATTGCAGCTCATTCTACAAGAAATGCATGAGAAGTAGCTAGCTAAAGATAGTTTAGAGATCAAGATTTTAAATCGCACCATTTTGTAGTGTTTTAAAGGATTAATGTCATATATCGGACGTATCGAGTTCATATCGTCTTCATCATTGTTTGATTGGTTTTCCGTTAAGTTCTGCATGGATAAAGTTTTTTGTGTTAGTTAATCTGTTTGTACAAATTGGAAAGATTTTTGTTTGAAAGAGTTTTTTCATAAATGGAAGGAGCGTGTTTTTTTAGTTGTAAGGGGACAATTTAATAAACTTGACTTTTCTGCATAAAAAGTTTCCCCTAAAAACTTACTGAATAAGTTACTTGATCGAATAAGTTGCAAGTCTAATTAAGCTACTACCAAACCGGCCCGTACTCTTGTTAAATTTTAAGGAATGGTACATTTCGACCAAATGAAAATAAACTTTTTGTCCAAATAATAATAAAACTATTAGGGGGCGTTTGGTTCGCCGGAATGGAATGGAATCTGGTGGAATTGGAATCTGATTCCATTGACCAGATTCCAATTCCTTTGTTTGGTTCACTATTTTCAAGAATTGGAATTTGTTAAATTCCAAAGAATTCCAAAAAATGGGCATTTGAGATTCCTTGGGTTATCCATGAGATTTCTATGTAATTGAATTTGATATATTCCTAATACCTAAAATACCCTCATCCTAAAAAAATAACTAAACCCTAATCTCTTAAAATTGAAGCCAACACCCATTCACTTGGATTTTCGGTTCGACTTTTTCGGGGATTTTTTCAGTTTTCGGTTTTTCGATTTCAGTTCGGTTCAGTTTTTTCGAGGTTTTTTTTTCAATTTTCGGGTTTTCAATTTCGGTTCTGTATATCAGGGGGCGTTTGCTGTAAAAAAAATGATTTTTGTTGTTTTAGCGGTTTCTGTAGTTTTTGGCTGTTTTATGTAGTTTTTAGCTGTAAAAAAGCTCAAATTATTTTTAGTGTTAAAAAATTTGAAGTAACTAATAATTATTTTATTAAACTAATTTTAGTTTAAAAAATTAAACTTAATAAAAAGGGTATTTTAGTCATTTACTGGAATTTCATTCCAATTTCAAAACTACATTCTGTGAACCAAACAGACAGATTCCAATTTTTTCAACAGATTCTGTTCCAATTATGCCAACCAAACAGCTGGTCAAACCTGACAACATTCCAATTCCAATTCCTTCGACAGATTCCATTCCATCCAATTCCATTCTGTGAACCAAACGCCCCCTTAGGCTCAAAAAGAAAATCCTTGGGCTTTTATTCCTGGTTCTATGATCTATACTTGATAGTTAATAGTTGATACTTCTATGAATCATAATAAATGAAGTGCAGCCCATATACTCTCATAGAATTTGGCCCATAGTGGGGCTCGGCCCAAACAAAGCAGACAGTCCGGTCCTGGTCCAACCCGCACCGCCTACCCATAACCTGATCCGGATCCCTTCCCTCTCTAACCGGCCGCAAAGAACAGCACCGCCACGGCGGTTTCCGGCCAATTGCTTCGATTTTCCATCTCTTTTCGTCATTCTTTTTTGATATACAATATCTGTACGATTTAATCTCTTCTTAATGACACAAGAGTCATCAACCAAATCGAACCATGGGGCTCAAATTTAGTTTATTTTGTTCGGTTTCGAACTATAGCAGCCACCGGCGGGGTTTTTGGCCAAATTTCACGGCGAACCGCCACCCTTGGCCCTCTAGACACATACTAATCTAAGATACAATAAAAGACGCGTTCAACCAGATACACATTATCGATTTTGGTTTAGAATATTACCGCAATTCGTGGCTTTACTACGAACGAACCCTAGCATGATCCTTCGCCGATTCCTCACTCGATTGTTGGCCGATTCTCATCAAATCGTAGGGCGTTTTCTCGGAATGAAGGGACGAGATTAATAACATAGTTTTCCGATCGATTGGTGTTTAAAGGAAGGCTAATCGCGGCATCAAACTACCGGCGGTGAAAACGGGAAAACCACCCACGAAGAAGTTTCAAATCTCTTGAGAAATGGCAAAACAGGTCCCTGAAGTTTCATTTCTACCCCCCTTAACTTTCCACTTTCAATCTTTCTTGGCCCCAACTAAATTACAATCACGATATCTAAAATCATCACTTTTTGAGGCACTAATTTTTTTTAAAACAACATAGCATCAAAAATCCAAAGATTAAAGCCCTTATAAGCAAGCAACTGCGAGATATAGTAAAAAGAAAGAAACAAAGACGAAATAGTCATGGCCAAATATAATGAACACGCAAAAACATAAAAAGAAAGAAACAAAGACGAAATAGTCATGGCCAAATATAATGAACACGCAAAAACATCAACAACAAAAGCTACACCCAAAAGCCCGACAAAACACATACATGAAGCAAAAGACTAAAACCCACGAAAAAATTACAATAGGAATGACGATATTTGGTTAGCAATCCATGACCCCCACTATATGGATCAGTGTTCAAAAAGGCACGTATGTTGCGTTATGCCGCAATACGCGTCTCTGTCGTTACGATATAACTCATAACTTTTTTGTAAGACGTAGCTTACGCCATGACATACATTTTTAGTAAGACGTGATTTTTTAATGTATTTAACCATCTATATACAACAATATAAACATAAGTGATTATATTTATGATTTTTTTTTATATTTAAGCATAAATTAATTTTTTTAATAAGTCTATATTTTCACAATATTATGGTACTCAATAAATTTTTATCATAACAAGTATAGTTTTTTAGTATTCTTACCTTATATTTATTCAAACATAAATTGTACATTTTATTTTCAATTACAAGTTGTAAAAACCAAGGTTCTAAATAGCGTAACGCGTGACGTGGTGTTAAAGTCAAACCTCAAGTCTTATGAGCTACGGCGAGGTCGCGACGTTTTTTAAGGCGTTTCCTAAGGCGACATATATATATATATATATATATATACACACACACATTGGTAAAAACTACAACAACTAATTAATGCTTAATTCGATTTTTAAAAGACAAGAACAACATGTTTTGGATTAAAAACACCGTTATTGAATTATTATATTTCAATTTTTTTGACCAATAGAGTATTTTAATTTTCAATTTATAAATAATTTGACTTGTGATTTAAAATCACAACAAACTATAAAATTAACATTGGGAGGGACGGATAATAATTTTTGAAAAACAATATTACTGTTTTAGGTTCTTGGTTTCTTAATCAAAATGATTTACGTAACATTACGTCCGTGTACATTACTAGTACTATATAAATACACAACCACTATATCATTGACCTTAGGCGTGGAGAATGGGTGCAAAATAAGTTAAAAGGAAAGTGGTTGCGAAGGCTTTTTTTTAAGAGGTTGATCATACTAACACATGTTATTTTTAAATTGGTATTTTAAATATATTGGCTCTAAAGAACATTCTAGAAATGCTTATAGCTTGTTTTATAGTCTTATGCTAACCGTCAAAATATGGTACATTCTGGATCTTCAAACCATTTTTAGGATTCCAAAAAACCTTATTTTAAATAAAACAAATTGAATATATATAATAAAAGTTTTCAACCATACACAAAATTCAAATGTAAAACATAGATGAAAATGATAATTTTGGTCCATCATCCACGTTTATAAAAGCATGAGTGTAATAATTCATTTCATATGAATAGAAAAAATAGATTTATGAGTATCTTTGAAAGTTTTTTTTTCAAAATAGATAAAATTAAGTTTTTTTCTTTTACAATAACTTCTCTGTCTTATTATCTAGAATAGAGAATTATGAACAAAACATCCAATATAAAATTTCTCTAAAAAAGACAGACAATTGATTTTTTTATTCATTCTATTAATGATGGCTGAATTTATATAATTTTTTAATCAAGTTAAATTTTTTTTGAAAACATAATACTTAAAATATATAATCTAAAATTAAGAATATGTTGTAGATGAATCTAATTTATTTAAAAATTTTAGAAAATCTGTTGGAGATAGTTAAGGGGTTGTTTATCAAACGCGGGTAAGTGTTTACAGACAAACTTTAAAACTATCATTTACTCACTGGGTAAGATTTTAGTCTATCAAAATGATATCGTATGCGACAATTAATCTGGTAAATGTTAACCGTGGTAACAGTCGTCGTCATCACTTACCGGATAAAACTCTTAGTCGTTGCCTTTGCTTTTATCGAGTAAGATTGATGGTCCTTTCCATATTCAATAATGTAATATAACTTAATAAGTGATTACCTGAATAAGCATTTTATAAATATCCCCTAATTTTTTTATAAACATCAAGCTATAGATAACCTATAACATTTTATCATAGTTTTAAACTGAATTAGAAGTTATCGAGTCATATTGTTTTTCTTGATTTAAAACATTAGTGTTATCTTTGTATCATAATAAATATAACTAAAAAATAATATTCGATAATTCTGAGGAGATTTTTATTTACTTATTTTTTAGATTAAGTTTAAAAGTTAAATAAGTAAATAAAGAAAAAAAGCATTTCTTTCTTGACAAGAAAGGACTCCTGTGCTTTCACCCTATATATGCACACAATACCCAAACCCTCACACATTACCCAAAATTCTCAATTCCCTTTTCTAGTAATCAAAAATCTTCTTCAACATCATGGCCAGTAATCAACCTGAATCATCCGATTCGTAAGTTCACCATTTTTTTTCTCCTACAATCGTTTGTTATTTGTTTCGATGTTTCTATCATATATTTGTAGCAGACTATGGCTTGCTTTCATTCTTGATCTTGATTTTTGAAGTTTTACCTCTAACTGTAGCAAGGGGACGAAGCGTGACTTCAGTACCGCCATTCTGGAGCGGAAGAAGGCGGCGAACAGGCTCGTCGTCGATGAAGCCACTAATGATGATAACTCCGTTGTTGCCTTACATCCTGAGACTATGGAAAAGCTTCAGCTATTCAGAGGCGACACTATTTTGATCAAGGTATTTTTCGGAGTACTTCTGGTTATTATTATTATATGCTTTATTGATCGTAATTAATCAGAGTTTCGTTGTTTTAGACTCTTGATTTCGCTTCTTTTGATTTAGGGTTTTAAACTTGTATGTAACTATGCATATATTTTTTCAATCAGGGGTTTTACTCCTCGAACTTGTTTGATTTCACGATCTAATCATATGATCATAGTATTAGGTGCTAAATTTACTTATAATTATTGCCATCATAACTGATTCCTCTAGATGTTCCTGTCTGGTGAATTTCATACCATTCTAACTTAGGAGGTGAAACATCAAAGAGATTAGCACAATTTGTCTTGCTTCACTATATGGATTAGTTTCCAAATACTTTATCAAGGACAATATGCAAGAGACAAACAAGGGAGCATTTGTGCAATTCAAAATTGGGTGGATCTTTTACCCGGAGTATCATAGTTTTGATTTTTATAAATGTTCATAATAGTAGGTGCTAATGAGCTTCTATATCAGTTACAATTTTGGTTTTTGTACATGATACAGGTCTTGTTTTATTGCTAATAGGCTAATAGCAACTAAAATTCAACTATTTCATAAAAAAAGGTCTGTTTGAATGTGGTAAAGTTGGGTTTGTCATGGATGGCTTTATCGTTGGTCTTACTTAACTGTTTCAACTTATATTGGTTAATCAATTTTGCTAGTAGTTTTACATTGATAGAGTCTACATTCCTGCCACCTCCATTATACTCGATTCCCTTTTTATTAGTCATTTGAAGGTGGAAGTGAGGACCTTTTAATTCTTGATATCACAGACTTCCGTCCACTAGATAGATATTGAGATTCTTGGTGTATGTGTTTGTATTTCCAGGGAAAGAAAAGGAAAGACACAATCTGTATTGCTCTTGCTGATGAAACTTGTGATGAACCAAAGATTAGGATGAATAAGGTTGTCAGGTCTAACTTGAGGGTTAGGCTCGGTGACGTGGTCTCTGTTCATCAATGTGCTGATGTTAAATACGGGAAGCGTGTTCACATTCTCCCCGTTGATGACACAATTGAAGGCGTTACTGGAAATCTCTTTGATGCTTACTTAAAACGTAAGTTTTTCCCAGTTATAATTTTTCACAGAGTTTCTTGATCATGTTTATGTGCTAATATCCCATTTGCGTTATTTGCAGCATACTTCATGGAGGCATACCGACCAGTAAGGAAGGGTGACTTCTTTCTTGTAAGGGGTGGAATGCGAAGTGTGGAATTCAAGGTTATCGAGACTGATCCTCCAGAGTATTGTGTAGTTGCTCCTGATACAGAAATCTTCTGTGAAGGTGAGCCTGTGAGAAGAGAAGATGAGGATCGTTTAGATGAGATTGGTTATGATGATGTTGGTGGTGTTCGCAAACAAATGGCTCAGATTCGTGAGCTAGTAGAGCTGCCATTAAGACACCCACAACTCTTTAAGTCAATTGGTGTTAAGCCACCAAAGGGAATACTGCTGTATGGTCCTCCTGGATCCGGAAAGACTTTAATAGCCCGTGCAGTTGCTAACGAAACTGGTGCGTTCTTTTTCTGTATCAACGGTCCAGAAATCATGTCGAAATTGGCTGGAGAAAGTGAGAGTAATCTCAGGAAAGCGTTTGAAGAAGCAGAGAAGAACGCTCCTTCTATCATCTTTATTGACGAGATTGATTCAATTGCTCCTAAACGTGAGAAGACACATGGAGAAGTTGAAAGAAGGATTGTTTCACAGCTTTTAACTCTAATGGACGGACTGAAATCCCGAGCTCATGTTATTGTTATGGGTGCCACTAACCGTCCTAATAGCATTGACCCTGCTCTTAGGAGATTCGGTAGATTTGATAGGGAAATCGATATTGGTGTGCCTGATGAAATCGGCCGTCTTGAGGTTCTTCGTATCCATACCAAGAACATGAAGCTGTCTGATGACGTTGATTTGGAAAAGATTTCCAAAGAGACTCATGGATACGTGGGTGCTGATTTGGCAGCTTTGTGTACTGAGGCTGCACTTCAATGTATCCGAGAGAAAATGGACGTGATTGATTTGGAAGACGAGTCCATTGATGCCGAGATTCTGAACTCCATGGCGGTTTCAAACGAGCACTTTTCGACTGCTCTTGGTACAAGCAACCCATCTGCTCTTCGTGAGACTGTTGTTGAAGTACCGAATGTCAGTTGGGAAGATATCGGAGGTCTTGAGAATGTTAAAAGAGAACTACAGGAGGTATTGTTATATTCATGATCCCGATATTTATTCTTTGTTATATTATATAATATATATATAGAGGAAAGTTCAAATGTGAACTCATTTTTGGTTGTGAATGTGAGGACGAATCTCAGCCACTTATCCGGTCAATAAAGGCGGCTTTGACCTGGTTCCCCTCCTTTAATAATCTCCACCCTCCCATGAATCACGTCAATCCTCCGTGATCGCGTCCACCATAACCGAAGATGTGTGGCTGAGATTCGTCCTCACGTTCACAACCAAAAATGAGTTCACATTTGAACCTAACCCTATATATATATATATATATTTATTGCTAACTTTATCTATTAATCGGTTGTGCAGACTGTTCAATATCCGGTTGAACATCCTGAGAAATTCGAGAAGTTTGGTATGTCGCCATCTAAAGGGGTTCTTTTCTATGGTCCACCTGGGTGCGGAAAAACTCTTCTCGCCAAGGCTATTGCCAACGAATGCCAGGCTAATTTCATCAGCATCAAGGGACCTGAATTGCTCACGATGTGGTTTGGTGAGAGTGAAGCTAACGTTCGAGAGATTTTCGATAAGGCCCGTGGATCTGCTCCGTGTGTCCTGTTTTTCGATGAACTCGACTCCATTGCTACACAGGTTTGTTTTCTGTTTCTTTAATCTCAACGGTTTGTGCGTTTTTGTTTCTTGATGACTTAACAGTTAAGACTTCTTTTATGTGCAGAGAGGGAGTAGTCAGGGAGATGCTGGAGGTGCAGCTGATAGAGTGCTGAATCAACTTCTGACTGAGATGGATGGTATGTCGGCCAAAAAGACGGTCTTCATCATTGGTGCTACTAACAGGCCCGATATTATCGATCCAGCACTTTTGAGGCCTGGTCGTCTAGATCAGTTGATTTACATCCCACTCCCTGATGAGGAGTCCCGTTATCAAATCTTCAAATCGGCTTTGAGGAAATCTCCAGTTGCCAAAGAGGTAGATCTGAATGCGCTTGCCAAGTACACCCAAGGATTCAGTGGTGCTGATATCACTGAAATCTGCCAGCGTGCCGTCAAGTACGCTATTCGTGAGAACATCGAAAAAGTAAGTACTCTTCAACCCTTCAACACTAATAGGGGCTGTTTTGTTTACCTCTCAACAGTTCTCCATTAAGAGGTAACCTCTGAATCGCTAAGAGGTGAATCCTGTTTTGCAAAAAATAAGCCTGCCTTTTAATGGTTACAGAACCCTCTGAATCATTTTGTATCAAGAACCCTGATTACATCTTGAACAATTATATTTCACTTTGCACTATATCATAAGAGCCTTTTAATCATTCTGACCACTTAATCATTAAGCAACTGCCAAACAGCCCCTAACTTATGATAAAGAGAGATACTGATGTTGGGATGTGGGTTTTTTAAGGATATCGAGAAGGAAAAGAGAAGAAGTGAGAATCCGGAGGCTATGGAGGAGGACGTGGAGGATGAGGTGGCGGAGATCAAGGCGGCACACTTTGAGGAATCGATGAAGTTTGCACGTAGGAGTGTGAGCGATGCTGATATTAGGAAGTACCAGGCGTTTGCTCAAACTCTACAACAGTCTAGAGGGTTTGGTTCTGAGTTCAGGTTTGCAGATACTAGCGGAGCTAGGGCGGCTACTGGTGGTTCCGACCCTTTTGCTGCGGCTCCAGGTGCAGCGGATGAAGATGATCTGTATAACTAAATAATCGTAGATGGCATACCGTTTCCCTTTTTTATCTCGTTAAAACTTAAAACACTACCTTCTTTTTAAGTCTTTTTTTTGTAATTCATACGACTTGATAACTTTGTTTTATGAGCTTGGTTTTTAAGACTTTTTGGAACCAGTTCTTACTGATCTAGCACCCTAATGTCTTCTAAATATACGCCATGGCTAAATATTACGATAAGTTTGTCGCATATTTTTAATGTTTTAACAAAATTTTAAGACATTTTTATAGTGAGATGTGTTAAAAATTAATTAAAAATTTGTTAGAACGTTTTATAAACTTACTATAACATTTTTAGGTAGATCATTGTATAAAAGTAGTTAATTAGGGGTAGGTGGTTAATAAGACATTTACAAAATCAAGTAATATAACGATCTATCTCTATATTGGACCGGGATTCCGGGAATGTGACCGCCCCAAATCCCGATTCGACAAGAATGGGTGCGGACGCAACCACCTGCCAGTGAGCTGGTCCGCTCCTAAACTAGATCGCCTTCGGGATTTTTGGCCAGATTTTCCTCCTTTCTTCTGCACTAAGAGGGTTTATTTGTTAGCAGTTCAACTTATTCGGTCAACTATACATGATTGTTTGACAGTGACTTAATAATAAAGAAAGTGACTTGTAGAAAGCAAAAGAATTTTCTAAACATGCCCTTAGTACCATATATATACCATCATTTAGAGCCTTAACCATAAACAAACTTGCTAAATTCGGGCATTTAAATAACCAAAGAGCATCAATCATACAAGAATCATAAATCTTGGTTAAGTTATTTATCTCTAGCCGCAGGTTCACTTCCAACAACCTCTAGTTCGTTTTTTCACCGATTCCTCATTCATTCCTAGATCGTTTCTTGAAATTGTATAGAGGGCTTCATTCCATATATGAGGAAAATAAATTTGCAATTATTAGTCGTTTGATTCGATGCTTAAACAAGCACCAATTGTACCCCACAAACCCCTTGATAAATTCACCCTTTTTAAAATTGCACGTTTTGTTTCTATCCCACCAATGAAATTAAGACATCAATTTTTTATCAAATTTAAATTTATTTAGTTCCTGTTCAATTTTCTCTATCTGATTATATGTAGTTATATGATTGATGGACAACCCTCTACCAGCGGGAAACGAAGTTTTGCAGTTTGGCCAAACAAGTCCCTTGACTTCCCATTATCTTCCTTTTTCTTCCCAACCATAAGTGTAGACATTTTTTATTAACATATGTCAACATTAAGGCGTTGTTTGTTTTTTCATTTTAAGCTCTTAATCACCACTTATGTCTGATTCATTTAAACGTTTCATAATCATTTCAGAACTAAAATCAGACTTCAGACTTCAGCACCTCTTAAAAAACAAACGTCACCTAAATGTTACTAAATTCTCAATATAAGTTAAAATAGCTTGACATTAAATATTAACATACGTTAAAATATTTTCACATAAAAATGTTAACATATGTTTACAAAATAGACCTTGGCATGCTCATATGCGAAAAACAAAAACCAATTTGTCCCTCATTCACAAAAAAATACGTGTAATCATCATCTTTTGATCTAAAGCGATCGACATTTGTTCGTGGTTCCTACGGTTCTACAAAAGCTTGAGGAAGACCTTCTCAATTTTTTGATACTATTCAAAGTGTTTGAATTGACCGTAAACATAAATTTATAGATATCAAATACAAATAGAAACCAAACTAGGAACCTGTTTGTACTAGCATCATGATCACAAGCAGAATAAGTGTATTTGTGCACGGACATTTTGGTCATTTTACTTCTTTGCCCATCTTCATCAGGTTTTCATCAACAAATGAATCACATTAATTAAGAGAGAGAAGGAGAAAAAGGAACTAAATCATAATTCTATAAATAAAGAAGTAAAATGACCAGAATATCCTGATATGAGGGGCACTTAATAGAAGACATTTAATGCCAGGTGTGGTGAGTGACGAATTCCATAACAAAATACAAATAATAAGAAAACTTGTCCGGAGGCTAAAACAAAGCTAAAGAAACGTAAAAAAGGTAAGTAGCATACATAAAGTTCATTTCTTGCTATTATATAACATGACCAAATGTCATTAGAGCTATTCTCTTCATTTTGTAAATATTTGGAAAACCATTATCTATAAAATTGGGCATATAACAAATTTATATAAAAGAAAGAAGATACAACATATTGTTGTAAAAACATTGTAATTTAATTTAATGAGAAAATGGTAGGGTAAATATACAAACACCGTAATTATACTCACTTAATTAAAATACTCTATTTTTCAATTTTATCTAATGAATTTATGTAAATTTGATAAAAGGATAGAGTCTTTTTTTTTGTTAATTGTTTTATGAAGTATTTTACTATATGTCTATTATCAGTAGAATTCAACACTCAAAGCACAATTCATAGAAGGACATAAGACTGAAAGTGATCAGATTTGTTTTTACGTTTTTCATCTTAACTCTTTTTCTCACAGGATCATTTTTCTTTCTATGCATTATAAATTTGTATAGAATGTATTAATATTTGATTCTTGAAAAATAAATAAAATACTTTTATTATTATAGAATGAATATGTTCTCTTTTGAAACCTTGCGGTTGACTTATAATTTCACACAAATTAATACAAAGTTAAAGTGGTTGCATTATGCATACATCATGCAAAATGATTAGAATGTAATTCACGTCTCTAAATTCATTCATTCATATATGTATATATATAACACAAGAACCTCCATTCAACTTCATAACCATTTAAGCTTCAAATTCTCTCCAACAAATTCATTAAAATGGAGGATTTTAATTCATTCTTTGAATGGGAACCACCCTCTCTCACTCCAATCTTTGAACATCCACCACACTTCTCCTTATTATCACCGCCACCCTCCGCCGACAACCACCCATTTACACCACCACTTTCTCCTCCTCCACCACCGTCACCAATGACCACCACCTTCTTTGCTCCTTCACCGCCACCACCATCATCCGTAACAACCTTCTTATCTCCTTCACAGGTTTCACCATCATACACAACTCCGTCCTTTGCTCCTTCAGAAATATCACCACCACCCTCCACCCACAACCACCCATTTACACCACCACTTTCTCCTCCTCTATCACCGTCACCAATGACCACCACCTTCTTTGCTCCTTCACCGCCACCGCCGCCACTACCATCATCATCCATAACAACCTTCTTTTCCCCTTCACAGATTTCACCATCATACGCAACTCTCTCCTTTGATCCTTCAGAAATATCACCACCACCACCACCATCGGTGACCACCATGTTTGCTCCTTTACAAATGCCGTCACCACCACTATCCACCACCTACTCTAATCCTCTTTTTGCACCATCCTTCCAGACACCAACCCTCTACATACCACAACCACCACCACCACCACCACCACCTCCAACCACCACCACCGCCGGCAAGAAGCGCAAGGACTGCAAGGTTAACGGACGTGGGTTGCGTGTGAGATTACCGGTTTCATGTGCCACCAACATATTCAAACTCACAAAACAATTGCAATTCAAAAGCCCTGGTGAAACCGTGATGTGGCTTCTTCAGGAGTCTGAACCGGCCATCATAGCCGCCACCGGTTCCGGCACTATTCCCACTGGTTTCTCTACCACCACCACCCATCAACACCTCTCACCACCAATCTCCGCCACCGGATACATCCCTCCGCCGATGATGAATTATGAATACCCTCAAATGAACAACTCTTTTTTCTACGGGAGTGACGTTATTAATGATGAATAAGAAAACTAGTTGACTAAGAAAGAAAATGATGACTCAAGAATTGTTCGTCATTTTTTAAACTTTATGGGTATACTTAATTAGGGTTTTTTTTCTTTCTTTTTCTTTTCTTTCAATGATGATCATTCAAATCTTAGTTATATATATATATATATATATCGTATAGGAAAATTAAGGTTATGAACATGTAAATTGAATGATTACTGAAAGTTTGTACAGTAATATATCTGTATATATATATAATCATCTTCTCTTTTTCGCTTTTTATGGGGTTGTGATCATTGGCATTTTGATGATTTTAGAGCTAATGATATATATATGATCAATCTTGCGAGTCGAAGAGACAACAGTGAACATGATTGACGCATCATTCATCTGAAAAGTCGATATTCAATTGATGTTGCATGAAGATTTTGATTTTTATATCATCAGGAGCTCCGATCGGCAAGAAACTGATACACGTCAAATGAAAACCCTAATCTTCCATGAAATAAATAGAGGGAGGACCACGGTGGTGGACTGGTGGGTGGTGAAAATGAGGAATGATATATATACGTATATACATACAGGCCGTCGATTAGCATGTTAAATATTGGTTTTTGAACAGGGCCCCGAAATGTTAGGGACTAATTTTACTTGCAATTGGGTCTGAATTTATATAGCCCACGGTTGTATAATTCCTTTCAAAATAAAAAACGACTATTTAGTTCGAGAATTTGCCGATCAAAAACAAAAACGACTATTTGATATTCTTTTCACTTTATCATATTAAACGACTTTTGTTTATTACTAATTTAAAACGATCTATATATAGTTTTAGTACGAGTGTAACAGGGCCTCCAAAAAGATTACGACGGCCCTGCAATATTATATACACTAACCTGAATTTGCCCAATTGCTGATAAGTGATACCGGAGTTTTTAAGAGACGATCGGAGAGAGATATGGATATGGTGTGGCGGTAGCTTTGGGTTGTTGCCGGTGGCTTTGTCGTCGGTGGGAGAATTATTGGCACATCAGCAAAATTTATGAGAATATAATTATGATGGTTCAAAATATTATTTTATTATAAAATAGTGTAACAATAGTTTTTTTTTTTTTTTGACTTTTAAACGACTGAATTTGCAAATTATAAACCATTGATAAGAAAATTATTACAAGAATAAACGTTTTTGGGATAAAATGGGTCCTGGAGTTAACTCAGGGTTGGGTTAACGTGAGACCATTATATTTTTGTGAGATCATATTCTTTACAATTTTTGAAATTTTACAGTATTTACTGTGAATGTAAAAAAAATTCAAACATTCAAGCAAAAACACCGTGACCTTCACAGCGAAAACACTGTGAAAGTTCACATTGTTTTGTTGCGAAGTTTCAAGTGTAAAAAAGTAGTTTCACAAAAACAGTATGTTGTCACATGAATCCAAGTCAATAACTCATGAATTAACTTAGAAGGACATTTTCAATCGATCTTCAATTAAGATTGATCCAAGACTAGAGATCACTTCTTACCTTCAATTAAGATTGATTTAAGAGTGGAGATCACTTCTTACCTTCTTGCTCACGATAATGATTATTAATTGAGAAATAATGCTTAACGTTTAGGTTTTTTTTCTTTTCTTTTAACTTTAATAATAAAGATCTGATCGTATGATTTAGTTTCTAAGATACACAAACGGATACAATTAGGAGGAGGTTTTATCTCTCTCGTTAGAATCATTAAACACATAAATTGTACCATGTTTAGTTAAATAACGAGTTCCTGAAGAATCCCTAGTTGTTGTTTGTGTTGTTCATTTCTAAATGTATTTTTGTTTGGTTTTTAATGAAATGATTTCTATAACTGACATGAGATCAAGTGTTTAAGAGTTATCAAATACCAGTTTAATCCATGTGGAAATATCATCTTTATATGTATAGTAGCATCAAAGAGACGTTGAGCTTGCTCGCCTAGTATAGAGATAGTAGGGTCTCAGCTTATGCCCCTAATGAACGTTACTGTATATGTTATATCCTATTGTTGAATCTATCGAGTTTTTTCTTGTTTTTTTTTCATTCATCTATATCCGATTAATGAAAGTGTATATGTTCTTCAAATTAATACCACATATTGCCATCTCAACATAATACTCAAGGAAACATAGGGTTAGACCATGTTTCACTGGGTACAGTGAGATTTCAGTTACAACGAAGATGTATTTTATCAATCTCAACTCTGAAGTTATCAAACAAATCCATATAAAATACTTATAATGATTCTTTTTTTAGGATTATGAACGTGCTTTATGAACATATACACAATATCCTTTTGGAATGTACGTAATCTAACATGGAATATCTTAATTGAACTGTTTCTTTTCATAAATACTGTAGATTTTTCATGATCATTTAGCAATGGATTCATTAAAAAAGAGTCGGACATACATCTATTTAGAAAGACCGTTTCATTTTAACTAGTACCAGATTAACATCTAAAACACTTATTATAATGTGATATTAAAAATTATTGTACGTAAAAAGTTCTGGTACATGATTGGTTGGATTGGGAGATTGTAACAAATTAGTATGACGTAAAAAGTTCTTTTTTTATTAAAATTCTGTATATACATGGAATTTCTTTTTTTAGAAAAAAAGGGTATTTGACGGTGGGTTTTTAAAACTATTATAATGGCTTACATAAGCGAATTTAGATAAGAAGTTTGCCTAACAATTAATTTCAATTGACTTTATGGTTTCTTTTTTTTGAACGGCAATAACACATACACGTTCTCGGACTATCTGGGATCCATTCGGGCATCCAGACCTGGACATAGTATGTCGCTCCTTTCAAAACTTCCTTCACGTCCTTTCCTTTCTAAGGTAAAAACATGTAAGCGGACGCTCCAGGGTTTCTATGTTAATCATTGAGTGTTCGATGATTGGCTTATGTTCGATTTTCTAACATATTTTTTTTAAATATGACTGTTTTGACCTTAAAAATAAAAAATATCAAAATCAATATTAACATTTAGAAATAACAAATGCATATTCAAATACCTTTTACAGATATATAGTGATTTTTTTTAAATTCAAAAAATCATAATCAACCTTCACTTTCTATTAAGAGATTTGAATTTCGAGATAGGATTTGTAATCTTTAGTGTGTTTGGTATGTAGGATTTGAAATGAAATTGAACTTCATTTTTTATGAATAATTTATAAAATTAAAGTATAAAAAAATATCTTTTATTAATCGATTATTACAAAACGAGGGTTTGAGTTCTGGTGAGAATGGAGGTTCTAGTGAGTACGGGAGAACAAAACATTCATATACATATACATATATATATATATATATATATATATATATATACTTGCATCTGCAATTCAACTACCTCTATTTACCTATTTCGGTCATTATGACAAGAATTTTAACAAATTTATGCATATGAAAGTGATTAATGAATGTAAAAATGACTTTAAAATGAAGATAAAAGTAGACGAATGTAGTTGAAAGTAAATGAATGTAAGGAAAGTAGTTAAAAGAATTAAAAGTCAACTCATCCAAAAGGCTCATTCTCACCCTAAATCCCTCACCTACAAAACAAATACTTTTTTAACATATTCAAAAACATTATTACACATAAATTTATAAAATCTCGTGAAATACCAACTACTCCATGAGATATCTAAATCCCATTTTTGTAAGGTTTCAATATCTTAATTCCGAACTTTCCCTTAAACCAAACACAACCTATTGTTTATTGGATGTAGGTATAAATTAAATAAAGCTGGTTTATTAATGAGTAAATCTAAAAAGAAGTTGGCCCATCTAATGCCACCATTTATAATATAACCAATTAACCATGCCAATTTAAGAAAAATAACAGAATTAAGCAAGTTTTCATCAGCATCAGCATCAGGTAGCTTTTAAAGAACCAAAAAAGAACAGGGCTGTACATGATGATGTAAGTAAAATTATATATATATAAACTTATTAATTTGCTGCTATAGATTTTTAATTAACTAATTAAGAATGCCATCTCTGCCTCCAAATCCTTTCTTTCTTTCTTTCTTTCTTTCAATCCAGATATGCTTGATGCCTGTGTTTAAAATTCCACCACCTTTTCTTCTTCCTGTATTCTGGTGGCGGCAACTCTGTTCCCAAAAAAATCCGTTGTCATTTAACTATATGTATAAAAGACAGAAAACCCGATTCTTATAAGTGTGTTAGAGTCGAGTTGATTAATGTCAAAAAGACCAAACTGACCTCCTTCAGGATAGATTGAGTTGTAGTGCACCTCAGCCCAAAAGCTCAAGAATATGACTGCACAACATACAAACTTATTATCAATTATAAAGAAAAATTTTAGTTTTTTTAATTACCCTTGATTTTGTTATGAGGAAGAACTGAAAGAAACATTGCAAAATGTTCAAATATAAGAAGAAGAAAAAAGGGAATATGATATAGGGGCTGTTTGGTTGATCTTCCATCAAGTCCTGTATGAATTAAGCTATCTGTGTGGATTAATCTGTCTGTATAGATTGGGAAGGGTTTTTTTATAGATGGAATGAGCGTGTTTTTTGATTGGGAAGGGCAGGTTTGCAAACTTTTTTTGGCTTTTTGCATAAAGCTCCCCTCTAAAAGCTTAATGAAGAAATCACAGTCATAAAGCTTAATGCATAAAGCTACCAAACAGTCATGTATAGCTGACTGAATAAGCTGTGAGTCAATTGAGCTCATTAAGCTGCTAACAAGCAGACCATAGTCAAGAGTTAAGGAGGTCTCTTTTGTTATAACAGTAACAAAATCGACGTTAACTATAAAGATAAAGATTTGAATGTTACCCCGCTTTGATTTCTGCACTTTCGGAAGAATCTCAATGGAACAAGTATCTTTGAATGACGTTAGAACAAATATTTTGACGCCATACTGCATATATAGCATAAAGAAAGTTCTATAAGTAATAACTCATGTCTAACATCCGTAGAGATGAGTGAACTAGAAAGTTCTATAAGTAACAACTCATGTTTAACATCCATAGATACGAGTAAATTAGAAAGTTCTATAAGGGTGCGTTTGGTACACTGAACATGACAGAACAGAACAAAACAAAACAGGGATCACTGTTCTACGTTTAGTGGGACTTTTATTTTGAACAGAGTGGAAAAGGCGTGTTCCACCCCCACCCCATGGAACAAAGTGGAACAGACCTATATTTTACCAATATAACCTCAAAATAAAACATAATTCTCTTCTAAAACCTCAAATACACCTCTCTCTTTACATTTTGTCCATTCTCTAAATTTTATTTATTGTAGTTTATGCTCTTTAAACTTTCATTTTACTGTAAGGTTTCTATATTTCGATTAATTTATGTAATTTATTAAATATTAATAACAAAAAATAATATACAAAATGTATAAAATAAAATATGGAAAACTACATAAACTTTTTATCATGGTGTCTTTTGAATCGTCTTGACAAAAACTTCCTAATGATGTATTTTGTTACAAAAAATATTTATTTTATTATAATTTAATAAATTAATCAAAATATATTAAACAACTCGTTAGGGGTAAATTGGTCATTTTATATGTTCTGTCCTGTCCAGTTCTGCCTCACCAAACACTAAAACAGTTGTTCTGTCCTGTTTGGATACTAAACGCACCCTAAGTAACAACTCATGTCTAACATCCATACCGAATCTGCGGCAGCTTGCAAGGTGACATGATCTCCCCATTCTCCACTCCTACAATCATATGCATATTTCTTGAAAAGTTGAAATAGAAATAAAGTAATGCAGAACAAAGCAAGATCTGTTACATACTTGGAAATCCTTTTTAAATAGTCACTGTACGCCATAGGGACATATCCCTCGTATATCTCTGGATGCGATTTAAGCTGATATATATAAAATATGTACATATCAGAACCCGAAAAAAAAACCAAAATAATATATAAAATTCAATTCAACACAAAGTATCATTTGAAGAAAACCTGATTAACAACTTGTCGTCTCACAAATTTATGATGCTCTGGTGAACGGTAGAATTGGTCTGATAGAGCACGGAACTGGAGAAGAAAGTTGGTTTCATTCGTGAGTTCCAAAATAAATAGACTAGAATCTAAAAAAGGGTTACAAAATATAATAAAAGTTTCCATTTCCAAAAGTTGATAGCATTACTTATCAAGAAATAACGAAACATACCGATGATAATCTAACATACAAAGTCCAAACGGGATGATAATACTGACCTGACAGTTACCATCACCTTGAACTTTAGACTCGATCAAGTTATATAACTGCAACCTGAAAGGGAAAGAAAGCAGACACTTTTACAATTATACCCTTTATGTGTAAATTATTATAAAATCTCATAGGTAGTTTGGTCGTTGAAAATACTATAAAGCAATTATTTTGCTCTCTCCAAATCTTCCCACATTTGGGTGGCAAGTTTTGGAGAGAAAATCACCCAAAAATTTCACTCGAGAACACAATTTTTTTACTTTGTGTTTCCTCCCAAAATCACTTCCAAGTCGGCAATTTAACCGTATATGAGCATATTGGGGCATGTTGAATATATGATATATCTATTCCAACAAATTTTAGCAGTTTTAACGAACAATATATATAGTAAAAGATATCTGAAAACCTGTCTAATAGCCTCTGATGATCAGTAGTAGCTTCATCAACCGAAGGTATGTCTCCATTAACTTTCGGAATATGCTGCATAAGGTAAAAGATATTACTCAAATATATTGGAAATATTAGATGCTTCTTCTTTGAAGAAGCTAACTTATTAATGAGAAATATCCCAGCTCTTTATTCTTTGCTGCTAGGAAATCCCTATGTTAAAGTAAGACTCTAAATTTGGAATGTTGAATAGCACGCTATATCTAGTACTTTCTTAATTACATTTACAAGATTTATATATTCTTATAAAACACATAAAATACTTAATATGAAGCAACGATATTTGATATGTTCTTGTTTATGTTCTAGATTTCAGTATTTTTTAGAATATTTTTACCCTCCATACACACAACTGTTCTCATGTTTCCTACTTTTATATATTAGTGTGGATGCTCATAATGACCGCACATGAAGTAGGTCAATTACATATTCTCCAAGGTACACAAGACAAGAGGACAAAGCTGAAATGAGTAAGGACCACAAGAGGACCAGGAAAACCGCAAAAAAAAATGAAAAACTGAGGAACACCCAGGTAACCATTCATTTGGATGGTATGCACATGTGCATACAAGTAACTTCCAAGCAATTTGTCCGGTATGCACATGTGCATAACATGCACACGTGAATTAAAACCAACAAAAAGCTTCAATTACTTGGATGCACATGTGAAAACAATCCAGATGAATGGTTACCACAGTGTTCCTCAGTTTTTCATTTTTTTGAGGTTTTTCCCTGAACCTCCCTCTCTCTCTCTCTATATATATATATATATATACATACACACACACACACACATGCAGCATGGCAGAGTTCGCATATAAGATTGTGTAATGCTCATTATGGGCAGAACCATTGTCCCTGATCTCACTAGTTTGGGGGTGAAGAAGTGTGAAATCATCTGATTTAGCTCAGCAGTTCCATTTTCCCCTTATCCTCATGCTATTAGTTATCATTCACCAAGAATGGGTATTTTACAGTTTTTTTTTCACTTTTAATTCACAAAAAAAAAAAAAAAAAAAGCGTTGCCAAATAAGACTAAGCAATTCCGGTTTATTACTACTAGAATTTTATCTCTGTTTCAGGCTACCATACTTTATCATTTTGTCGTCTCTGTAATCTTTAACATTAGTTGATGGGATTTTGGCCAACCATAAGGTTACTGGACCAGCAGGCTACAAATCAGCTCACGTATTAAGTTGATGGTGAAAAGATTTAAACTATCTGATTGAATACAGTAGTTCAACTTCCCATTTCTGCTCATGTTCTTCAATAAATTGGAATAGAAATAGACATTTCAAAAAGCTAAGCTGAACAATATACTTTCAGCACTTACAGGAACAGGGACAATTTCATTCAATCTTTTGCCTACTTCTCCATCAAGCTCTGACTCATCTGTTATCTCTAAGTTGTAAGAATACTCATCCCCATCATAAGATCTGTTTCCTGGACTAGAACACGCACTCGATGGTCCCATTTCCTCCGTTTCCTGCAACCTGGACTCATCACCTGCTAATAAAAGACGGCATGTAACTTTTTTGCATTCTTCAGAACATTTATGATTAAAGATTAAAGAGAAACTTACCATAATAGTAATTATCTGATGACGGGCCATACCAATCTTGGGTATCGGAGGATGTTTGTAAATGCTCAACTGGATTGGATTCTTGCAGATGATCCTGCACTACATTCGATAGTTCATTTTCATCTGTAATTGAGAGATCCAATAATTCTTGTTGAAGAGAGTGAGCCAGCATCTCATCATTTTCGACATTGTTAAATTCATTTTCTTGATAACCACTTCCATTATACTGTTCATGACAGATGTTCATATCCTGTTGGTTGCTATCACCATAATAAGTAGAACTAAATATTTGGTCCACATCAAGGAAATGAAGACCCCATTTAACAACATCTGAATCTGGTTCACACATATTGTTTTTCTCCTTCTGCAGACCAAAGGGATGCCTAAAACACTAAAACTCAAATCGCACTGATCTTGTCAAGAATGCCAATTGCGTATATTCCGTCACTACGTCAAAATACAATCAGAACTTCAACCCTCACTAAAGTATTCTCCCTGAAATTTAAAACAGATATCGTATTCAACATTACGTAATAAATTTTCATGACAGAAGGTACGTCGACACAGACACATATATTCAAGTGTTCAGAAATTGTATCATGGATGCAAACCATATTGGAAGTTGTTTAAAAAAAGCGAAATAATCTATTTCTCATAAGAAGTATGTTAACTAGCATCAAATTAAAAAAGATTGTGCAGCAAATATGGTTACCTAAATGACCCTAGTGGCATAAAGATTTCACAATAAACGGCATTTCATACAAAATGTAAACTCTCCGGACCCTCATTATCCTTCTCAGGGTGCCCACATCACATGCTGCATCAGGGTAAGGGCATGTTTGTTGGCAGCTTACTGACTTAATGGGACTCACAACTTATTCGGTCAGCGATACATGACTTAATGATATAGAAAGTGGCTTATTCAGTAAGCTTTTAGGGTGAACTTTCTGCAAAAAGCCAAGATTTTCCCAAACTTGCCTCTCCCAAATAAAGAACACGCTCATTCAATCTATGAAAAAACCATTGCAAACAAAAACCTTCCCAATCTATACAGACAGATTAATGCACATGGACAACTTTATCCATAAAGGACTTAATGGAAAACCAACAAAAACAGCCCCTTAACACACAATCATATGCTATTCTATCACTAACATCAGAAATTATCTACTTTTAGGGAATGTATACCAACTCATCATTACTTGTATATTTTTCAATACAACATTCACCAAACAAGCATATATCTATATCATTCTATACTCCTTGGCGCTTGCATTCCTCAGGAACCCCAAACTATTATTGTTAATGTTTGCATGACTGAATTCCCTCAAAAATCTAATAAAGCAACCACAAATGTTTAGCCGAACTTAGTGATTTCGCATAAGTTTTCCTTTCTGTGTTCTACAGTACAAAAGAACCAGGTACCTACTAGACAAGAATCATGCATTTTGCACATAAGTAGAACCAGATTTTGCTCTCTTTTTTGTTCTTTCATTTTCCAAGTGAGATCTACCTAAGCCAGAAGGTTATAACCAACACGACCCCCAGGGATAGGGTTAAGTTCAGGGGAAAACCCCCAAAAAAATGAAAAACTGAGGAACACCAATTTGGACATAATGCACATGTGCATACAAGACCATACTTTTAAATTCCAAAGAGGGCATCAACTAAATTCAATACAGCCAAAAACAGGCTTAGATAAATTTCTCTTTATTTCAAGTTTTATTTTAATAAAAATACAAAGATGATTACCCCTTTATTACCGACTTCATGAATGGATGTTGCAATTTTGGGACTTAAACAACATTCATCAAAAGACTAGCAGAAATTTTTCAGAATAAAGGATCAAATCAAAGTTCTATAGTAATACCATTAACCCCTTTCAAAAATTGAACACGTATTGGCCATTTTTGTGAATCATATCATATCTCGAATCAAATTTGTGGAATCTGAATGTTAGAATTTCGAAAGAGAAAAAACACACACAAGTACAACAATACACAAACATGAATCGATTAAATACACGTACCTATAAGAGAGAGATGAAGTAAAAGTAATTGAAAACTTAAGCATTAAGAATTCTGAAAACCAATTGGGGGAAAAGAAAAAGAAAAAAAAAACAATCGATTTTCATGGTTGATCTCAAATTCAATTTGAACAGCAAAAAGGTAACCAAAAATGAACATGATCCGAAATAATTCACAAAGAGTATGAGTACAATAATTAAATTAAGAAACAAACAAAATAAGTACAACTTTAATTACCAATGGGTGTCAGACAATCACCTTCATGTCTGATTGAAGTTCAGAGGTTGAATCTAAATGCAATTCACCCACCAAAAACGAAGATATAAGAAATGAAATATATATATATATAGAGATATAGAGATATAGATATAGAAGAGTGTATAGATATAGATATATGTATGTATAGATATAGATATAGAAGGGAAGATGTAGAGATTGGACGCGGGGAGGAGATAACGATGAAAGAAGGAAGAAGAAGAAAACGTGAAGAGGGGAGAATGGTGGTGGTATATATACAGTTGCACGGCGTTAAAAGTCGAACACGTTTCTTCCCGACGGCGTCGTATTTTGGTATTTTTCCTTTTTAATTTTCTTTTTGTATTTTCAATCATTAATTACTAGAGACAAATCATATATTTACGTATGATTAAGACATTTAATTAAAAAAATTACGTGATTTTGTTAGATTATGTTATAAATCAAATATTATATAACCTTTTAATTGAAAGTTAAAACAGTTGTATTGAATTTAAATACATGTTTATGAAAAAGTTCACGAGTTGATTTATAAGAATCTTTAGTAACAATATACGAACGGAGATTTCAAATTCGAACCAAACAATTTGTAGAAACATATAAATTTCATTCAACCAATAATTTTTTAAATTTTTTTCAATTTTTTTTTAATTATGAGGGTTAATTAATCAATAATATGTGAAAAAAATTCATCAAAAACATATGAGTGTTGATTAATCAATAATATATGAAACAAGATTCATCAAAATAAAAAATACATGAAACAATTTCATTTTCATATAGAAACAAAAATATATTAAATAATTTCATTAAGAAAAAAAATTATATGGAACAATTTCACCATATTAAACATTTTTATGAAAAATATTATTAAAAAAAAAATGAAACCACAGAGTTTGTACGGTTTGTACAAATTGTTTGGTTGATTTTTCATTAAGTCATGTAAACATAGTTTATATTAATTAATCCAACTTCATAGATTTGGAATTTTTTTTTTTGTTTCCGAGGGTTTTTCATATATAGAAGAATCATGTTTTTCATTTGAGAGATACTAGTTTGGAAAGAACTTGATTTTCTACATACAACTCCTCTTAAAAGCTTACCAGACACTTTCTATATCATTAATCAACTACCAAACTGTCATGCATAGTTGACCAATTAAGTTGTTAGTCCTATTAAACAGCTAACAAAGACCCTAATTTTAATATTTTTATTAAACTTGACCAAATAAGTTGTGATATATAGGTAAAGTTGTTTGTATATATTAGAAATATTGTTATTTGGTGTTCATAGATGACATAAGCGTATTTTTTTTATATGGGGTGACAAGTTTGAAATTAAGTTGTTAACGAATAGGTATTCAGCGTATATTCAGTTAATATACCAAGAGTGTTTGATAGGATGCATTAAGTTGTAATTAATTAGAATGAAATTAAAGAAACTGATTGATTTTATATTAATTTCATTTTAAATCGGTGGAATGAAAATTCATTATCATTTTCATTCATTTTCATTGTCTTGTGTAAACCAAGCGCCCTCTAAATTTTAAACCAATGCTTTAGGAGTGCCTAATAGCACCCCTATATGTTGCTAATGACATATCTACCAAGTGAATTTTCCTTCATTATTCAGTCTGAACATGACACGTGTCGTGCTTTCATTTGTCCTTACGTTCACAACCAATTTGAGTTTTCATTTGAACCAGCCCCTATATATAATATATATTATATATTAATATTAAATTAACTATTCAAAATTTCTCATTCATGTGTACTTTCTTTAATTCAATTTTTAATTATAATTCAATTTAGATTTAATAACAAAGTAATTTATTTTTAATTTAATAATAACTTTTTTTTTATAAAAATAATAATTACCCTAAATATATTTTAGATTTTTTAGATTTAAAATGAGATTTTATTCTGTAATTGATTATATTTGTCTGCAATTAGTTATACAAATTCAAACCTTAAGCTTTAATAAGTTATACTTACGCACAATATACTTATAATTTTAAAAGTTTAAATAATATACATCAATAAACAATACTTAATGCATAAAAATGGTTTTCAAGAGTTTATGTCAAATTATTTATAATATAGTACAAATGTGGAAGATGGTAAAATTTAGGGGTAGACTAATAGCATCCCTAGATGTTGCTAATGACACCCCTACAAATGAATTCTTTTTCATACCCATCTATTGATCTACATCAAAACCCCCTACCAAAAAATTTCGTGTACACCCCTAGTAAGGAGGTGTCATTAATACTCCCTAAAATTTATTCATTATGATCATCATTTTAAATTAGGAAACAAAACAAAATTATAATTTTATTGAAATAAATAAACAACTAAGATTAATTTATCTAGTTCGTTTAAATTGAATTATTTATAAATGAAACATATATACTCTTAAATTATGCAAAAGGTACATGATTTACATAGGTTGCACCTACCTTAGGTGAAGTTGATAATTGATTTATAAGTTGTATTTTTTGTGTATATATATATATATATATTTATTTTCTTTTTAAGGTTTTTTTCTAAACGTTTATGTTACTAAACTTTATCACTAGTTTATCACGTTATAGTGATACTTTTAAGTTTATATTTTTTTCAGATTATTTATTGCAGTTTTTAGTTTTGTTATCAATTTCTTATTAAATTAAAATTTAAACCAAAAGAATAAACACTTAATATAAACGGTACAAAATTTTAATACAATTTAATTTCAATAGAGAGGCATGATATATGCACACCTAATATTTTCTCAAGAAATTTAAGCTTTTTAATTGTCAGTCTATTATTTTTCTATCCTTAATTTATTACTGATTTACAATGTGAACATCGTAGATTAATAAGAGGTTAACCATGATTAATACAATGATTTGAGTTATGTTTTTTGTATTAGTTATAATAATGAGGAGAAGTTTTTTATTTTCTGAAATTTTTGATGAACTAATTATAAGTAACTTTATGAATCTGAATCTATTTTCACATTCATTTGAATCAATTAAAAAATTATTTTTATTTACAATAATTAACATGACGCACGAGACTTAATTGAATGCATCAAGCCATCAACTTTATTCAACTACCTGTCAAATTTTCTACTCACTTCAATTCTATAAGAAGATGCATTAAGGCAATATTTTGACCGTAATATTTTTATATGATTTAATAAAAAATGGTCAAACTATTGTGATTATATATAATTAACGGATTTTTATATTGTAATCAATTAAATTTATGAACATTTTTAAATAAACAAATCTTTATACTTATTAAAACCGAACCAATTACTTATATCTATAAAGTCAGTTATCGTGATAAAATGACGAGAGAACTCAAAAACCTAATGGACTATTATATTTATCTGTTAAAAAACCATTTGTTTGATTTGATATGTGTAACTATTTATCTATTCAAATGAATTCATTACTCGAAATATAAAAAATACATTAGTTCCCTTGCCTAAGAGATTATTCGACAATTATATAAAAAATAAGGGACTGATTAACATACATTACAAAAACCCCCTCAATTTCAATCACATTCTGAACAAACTTTAAATTCAAAGTTTTAAGCATCTCTAACAGTTTTCTATGATTTTTTCTAATCTACAATGTATAAAAAATATTACATTCAACTATAACCGTTAGAAATCTGTTTTAAATTCAACAACCGTCAAAAGTTTTGAGGTTTAACAATCTATTGGAAGCAAATCACCGACAAATTTAATGATTTAACGGTCCGTTAAAAATAATCAGGCTTTATTAAAAAAGAAAAACAACACCCTTTTTTTTATTTAAGAAATCATATCTTTTACCTAACCAACTCGATGGTAACTCACCACCAGTAAATGGGATCTTTTCAAATATACGACTTGACATAATTAGTACAAAAAATAAAATATTTTATTGCCAATTAAATATCTAAAACCCTTTCAACCAGTACAAAATAAATAAATTTTATAATTAATGTCATTAATATCCGTACCACCTCCAGTCCTCCACTCCAATACGAGTCAGAAAAAAATATTTCACATAACGATTACAAATTCTCTTTTAAAAAATATTTTTGATTTATGATTTTATATTAAAATATTTGAATATTTGTATTAATTAAGGGCAAAAACACATACTTGGTCGTAAGTATACCCAGACAAAAAAAAAAACTAATATCCAATTTAGAATAATTATTAAATGTGTTATTTATTTAACGTATTTGATTTACTATTTTATATTAAAATATTTGAATGTTTTTATTAATTAAAAACAAAAACATGAACTCGGTCGTAAGTATATCCAGAAAAAAAGAAAACTAATATTTAATTTAAAAAGAATTATTTTGTTTTACGTAATGGAATTTATTTTATTATTTAGTTTGGTCATTGTCCCTCTGGTGTACTTTTTGTCACCATTCCACCATAAGGCGCTCGTGATTTCCGCGTGAAAGAGGCCCTTTATTTGACTATAAATCCTTTCCAATTGTATAATTCAACTCTTCAATAATACATTTGTACTTTCTATTTTTAGAAATTTAAACCCATCTATCTACTATTTACATACATATATAGGAATATAGGATCATTTAAAAGAGTTTTAATCTCAACTATAAATTAAATCATAAATTAATAATTTTAGAAAAAGAATTTTACTCAAATAGACATTTCAAAAAAACATTTTCATCTCCTAGCCATTTTCTCCCTAAAATTGACAAAATAATCATTTAGGTCGCCATCCATAGGGTCTCCATTGCGACCTCCTTAAAACATAAATTTTTTTTGCAATTTGGTCCCTGGATCGCCAAACACAAGGGTCGTCATGGCGGCCCTAATTTTTTTTGTGCACAAATTTTAAACTTTAGGGGTTAGGGACACCATGGTGACCCTTCTGTTTGACGACCATAAATTAAATTACAAATAACAAAAATATTTTTTAATGAGGTCGCCATGGAGACCCTATAAACGGTGACCTAATGGTTATTTTGTTAATTTTAGGTAGAAAATGGCTAGGAGACGGAAAAACTTTGGCTGAAATTGCTATTTGAGCAAAATTCCCTTTTTAAAATTTATTTATTCTTTACCTTTTCGTGAAGCATTTTAAAAAGTTCGGATACATTAATTAAGGTCATTCTTTCTATATACTTGTTAATATCCATATTATGATACCCATTATATACACGATGTGATACCCATTGTAATCATCATGATGAATTTGTGAAGTGGGTATAACAGACTAGGATCACTGTTCACCGAAATTGGGAGGGAGGCGACTAAAATATGAAGAGAAAATAAAGGGATGATTTTTATTGATTTTTTATTATGTAAATGAGAAAATTGAGATCCCTATCTCATGCTAGACCTGAATTTAGAGAAAAACAAACAATATCTGATACGGTTAGACTGAGATGTTACAGATAAATGGGCCATGTACGAACCCTTTGAATCTATACCAATGCATTACTGTTGGAAACTAGGGTGTTACAAATACGAACCCCTTTGAATGTACAACCCACTAATGCATTCATGTGATAAAATGTACACCTCATGGATGCATGATAAAACAAAATATGCAGCCAACAAATGTAGCAAAAAATCTTGATGCCAATATACACAAGCTTAATGAACACAGCCACAGAATGCAATTCGGGTTTGGTCTGAATCGCAATCCGGGATCAATGTACAACCAAACAATGCAAGTCGAGATCAATGTACAATCAAACAATGCACGTCGAGATCAATTTACGGTTGGGGGGGGGGGGAGGCTACACAAGTTCACTTCACTTCTATCCAAGATGCAAATACAAAACCTATAGATATTTTTTACGAAATCGTCCTTTACCTCTACAGTACGGGACTCAAAAGTATAGTACGTTTCCCGGTTTCTGTACATTGGTCGATAGGGACAATAACGTCATTTGCTACCATACACTGCAAAACTCGTTAAAAAATCAACAAATTGTCGAGCATTTTGGATGGCATACTCGAGAAAGACACGCGTATTCTGTACGTTGAATATCAACAGACCCTTTTTCGACTTTACTTTTCGTGTTCTCAGGAGTTTTTTTACCCTCGTTGGAACCCACAAAAACCTTCTTCGGTTCGATAGGAACCACCGGAGCCAGACTCCTGACCGGTGTTCCAGGACTAGCCGTGTGCGATGAACCACCAACGAGTTGGTTAACCATTTCCAGGACCTCACTCATCTTTGGCCTGGACTTTGGGTTTCTAGATAAGCACCGATTGGCTATCATCGACAACTTTTGTGCAGATTTCAACGAGTACTTACCTTCGAGTCTTGAATCGATAATTAAACGGAACTTTTTCGAGTCTAGGTACGGTTTCACCCATTCTAGAAGCTTCTGCTCGTTTTTCGGCCGGTTTTTATCCAATGGCCGCCTAGCCGTGATAAGTTCATACAAGAACACCCCATAACCCCAAACGTCACTTTTGGCCGTGAGATGACCGGTTTGGATGTACTCCGGAGCCGCGTATCCCATGGTTCCTACGACCTGATCACATTAAGTCTCAAAAGTTTAGAATTTTAGTAACGGAAATTGAAAAAGTCTAGTTCGATTACGATTTACAAGCATATAGGATAGTGAAAATACCGCAGTTGAGACGTGGGTGAGTCCTTCTTCCGGACCTAATCGAGCCAAACCAAAATCCGAAAGCTTTGCATTCCATTGATCGTCTAGAAGAATATTGGAAGATTTGAAATCTCGGAAAATAATCTACAAAAAAACCCCCGAAGTTATTGGTTTAACATTCCGTTTGTAAAACTATCTTTTTTGGTATTACGGGTTGTTAAAATTTACCTGAAAGTCCATTTCTTCGTGTAGATAAGCCAAGCCACGAGCAGCGTCTTGAGCCACTTTGAGTCTCATGGTCCACGAAAGAGGTGCTTCGGATCTTGTAGATAAATGATCCTCCACGCTTCTATTAGGCATATATTCGTAGACTAGAAGCCGTTGTATTCCTCTTTCATCATCTTCTGCACAGTAACCAACTAATTTCACAAGATTCGGATGTTCAACGACCCCAAGAACGTTAACCTCCGTTACCCACTCTTTGTGCCCCTGTTGAAACATAATCAAGATTAAGTCATGTATGAATAAAGCTGTATGTGGGGATTAATATGTCTGTATATATTGGGAATGTTTTTGTTTGGCAGGTTTTTTCATAGATGGAAAGAGCGTGTTTTTTAATTGGGAGGGTCAGGTTTGGAAAAAACTTGGCTTTCTGCATAAAGCTTCCCCCTAAAAGCTGAATAAGCCACTTTTTATATCATTAAGCCACTAACAAGCAGTCATGTATAGCTGCCCGAATAAGTTGATATATATGATATATCTGCCCAAATAAGTTGAGTCCCTTGAAGCCCATTAAGCTCATTAAGCTGCTAACAAACAGGCTTTTTGTGGCCGTGTTGCAACATAATCAAGATTATCAACTAAACTCATAGAAATTGGATGATCGATGGAAACCACAAACGAACCCAGTATAACCCACACAGATTAAAACATAAAGAAACAAACTTTACCTGTAATCCGGTTCGGCCGAGCTGTTTGACAGCCACATTGAGCTTTTTAGTAGGATCTCGAGGATTCTTGATGACACCCGTGTAGACACACCCGAACCCTCCTTCTCCAATCTTTGCAGAAAGACTAAAGTTCTTGGTAGCTGCTTTAAGCTCAGAAAATGAGAACACTCTAAGATTACTCGACCGGTGTGAAAAACTAGGAAAGGTGTTGCTTCCGAACGACTCTGTGCTAAGATCAGACACATTTTGAGAATTAAGTCCTGACCCAGATCGTCTCATATCACGATCTGTAAATATCGAACTAAACGACTGAGCTGAAATCGATTTTGTTGGAGTTTTCGGTGCTTCAACCTTTCTTTCGGAGTGAGACAATCCAAAACACTTCATAGCTTCTTGATGTTATCTTCTCAACTGTCTGAAATTGGAATGTAAATTAGAATCATAATAATTCACAAGAGTATTTGTATTGAAAGAAAATTCATGAAAACCCTAATCCAGTTTTCCCTGATAAGTTCCCTACAATGGAGTTCAATCTTAGCTCTCTTTGAATAAGCTTAAGAATGAATCAAGAAATCTTGATCTTGATTGAGATCATTAAAAAGACATGTTCTTTAGCTTTCTTTGAATAAGCTTAGCAATGAATCAAGAAATCTTGATCATACACCAAACGGGTTTAGTCGTGAGAGCATTAAAAACATGTTCAATTATGAATTAGCAACAACTTATCATCCACATTTATGCAGAAAAACCAATAAGCTCTCAAGACCCATCTCATTGAAAACCCCCAATCCACAATTAATTGATGCAATAATTTGCTATTTTCTAAATCAGGATTGAATTTGAAAGATGAAGCTTGAAACTTTCAAACACCTTCTTTGCTTTATAACCCTCCAACATCAGAATCAAGAATCTAACACAACTTTTCATGATAAAAAAACTCAAAATTTTCAAGAAATTTAAAAAACCCATATTCAATTGATCATAAATCTATGATACCAAAGCAAAAAAGAACAGAACAGAAAAGAAAAAGAAAAGTGAGAAGATAAAACTAAATAAAGAACTCACCTTTAAATCAGGTCAAATACGAATCATCCACTAAAAGACGAGCTCACACAAAATCCCCCAAATAGAAAGAACACCTTAATAACAATAGAAGAAGAAGAGGCACATGATGATATGATCAGAGATAGAGAGAGAGAAAAAGCCTTTTGACTAATGAAAAGAAGAAAAATTAAAACACCCAAAATTCAAAGAAGCAAGATATTGGATTTTTGTAATGTTTGGCACTTGATTGAGTTGGTGGGATGATCTGGTTCTATTCTACAAGTGTGAAATGGTGTTTTTTTTTTTAAATTGAAAATGGAAGGTGGCGTTAGATTTGGGTGAGTGAAGTCAACAGATGAGAATTTATGAGTAGGGAAGAACAGATAAAGATAAAAGATTGTAAACAATTTAAATTTAAATTGAATTGGAATGAATGAATGAATGTGTTGTTAAGTTTCTTGGAATCTTGGTGGCTGCTCCTACTCTTGTTCCCCTCTTCTTCCCTCCGAGGACTGCAGCCTCTGTCTTTGTCGTTTTCCACCCTTTCCCTTTCTTCAAAATCTAGTATCTTTTTATTCTTTTTAAGAGAAAATTATGTTTTTAAATTTCTGTTTTTCTGTTTTTTTGTTTTTATTGTTTATATCTTTTTTTTATAGTTATAGTTTGCAACTTATTTCTGTTTTCAGTAATTTATGTTTTTTAGTGCCTGTAATTTATTAAAAGTTGTGGATTTTGTTTCGTTTCAAAATTTCAGTTTTCATCTATATGATTTGCCATTAATTTTTATTTATCGTCTCTGAAGCCAAAATACTATTTTTAATTATAAATGACTAGAATAAAAATGAATTGTAAACCATAAAGACGAAAAAAAAAACTACATCATAAGGACGAAAAAAGTGATGAGTTGTAACTATAATGACAAAAACTGTAATTTTAAAACCATAAGGACAAAAAAGAAAATTTTCAACGAATCACATGGACTAAAAATGTAATCTACTATAATTATAATGAACTATCTCAAGGACGAAAACCGTAATTTTAGAAGTAGAAGAACAAAATTCACAATTTACAACAAACTACAAAGATGGAAATCATAGTTTAACAAAGACTAAACCAAAACTTAAAGCCATCAATGTTGATCAAGCTCCATTAGTTGTCGAAAATTTTCTAGTAATATGTGTATATTCTTAAACAGGTTTTGTGACTTTAAAAAAAAAAAAAACAGGAATATGAGCATTATTTTGTGACAGAAGGAGTACCTAAAAATATATGTCTTTATGAATTTAATGAAAGAACACTAAAAACTAGTAAAGATAAGTTAATCGAGTATATGGTAGAAACTATTACACTAAATTTCTATATCTTATAATTAAAGACATAATTGAATAGTAAATAAATATTAAAATACTAGAAGGGTACTCGCGCAATGCAGCGAGATTCATTTTAATTTTAATGTTGTATTTTACTTTTTTGTCTTTATCAATTTTATAATACGATTTTATTAGTTTTGAAAAAATAGATTTTATTTTTTATAAACTTTCTTTATTTCAGATTTTATTTTAAATTATAATATAGGTTTAATAAAGAAACTAATCAAAATAATACCATTTTTGAATTTTAAGTAATCATGCTTTAATTAATTATACTAACTGTATAATAATATGTTTTTAATTTTTTTTGTCAAATACTTTATATTATAATATATAATATAGTATAAGATTAAAAAGTGAACACAATTTTAAATAAAGAAAAAGACTAATGAGCAACGAGCCCATATATAAAAGGAAGAAAAAAGGAAGAAAAAAACTTGAGGTAGCTTTGAGGAGTGAAATGCTCTAAAGCCATATAAATTTACATTAATTACCCAATTATCAAACTATGTAAATTTACATTAATTAATGTTTATATGAATTTGTTTGTATTATCTAGAAACACTTTTGAAACTTGACGAAACATTTTTTTTAATATTTAAATTTAAACCACCAACTCCCACCGTTTTTTGGAACATTTCTTCTTATTCTTCTTCTCCTTTTTTTACTTAATTTATTCTATTTGTCTAATTTATTGTTTTTATTATAAAAGTTATATTTTGAATTGGCAATCGCTGACAATATTTTGTTAATTTACTTTATGTATATTTGGGTGTTATATTTTATTCTAATGAGAGACACATTAAGTACTCAATGGCTTGATAGATGACCAAAGTTTAGGTTGCGTTTGGTTCCGAAAAATTGTTTTTATTTTTCTAGAAAACTTTTTCAGAAAACGAAGTTGAGTTTTCATTCTTTGTTTTATATGAAATTTTTAGAAAACGCGTTTGGTTCAATTAGTGGAGTTTTCATTTTTCATTTTTAGAAATGTATGAACTTTGAGCGTGAGCCAAAATGTCGCTTTGAAGAGTTTTTAAAAAACAAAAATTTGGAAAACTATTAAAACTGGTTTCTAATTTAAATAGGATTTTAGAAAATGGTTTTTTTTTCCTGAAAACTGAATGAACCAAACGGGTTTTCTAAATTTTCATTTTCCTTGAAATTTTTTCCTAGAAAACTAGAAAATTTTCAGGAACTAAACGTACCCTTAATGTTGACAAAAAACCCAATTCTAAAAAATCAGAACTCTCGCATTATAATTTTCAGACTCAAAACTTGTAATACACCCTCAAACTACAACATATACTCTATGTTTTTTTTTCTCAATACGAAACATCTATTTAGTATTTACTTACAAGGGAGTTTGTAGACAAAGCTTCCATTACATGTGGTTTTATTAGCCATGGTCATTTGCATATAAAAACTTAGGGGAATGAAAATGAAAATAACAAGAAATAAAATAATCATTTCCCCAATTTAGTCCGGCTTGTAATAGAATGAACCCATTATATTATAAAACCGAACAAATTTCTTTATTTTGAATCTCATTAATTACTACTTAACCCCCCCTCTAACCAAACATATTAAAACTGTGAGTCTTTTCATATTTGGTGGCACACATATTGAATGCTTGTGATTGAACCCCAGTGACGAGTTGGTTAACCATTTCTAGAACCTCACTCATCTTTGGCTTGGACTTGGGCTCTAAAGGACAACCTTTTTGTTGATTCCAGTGAGTATTTACTTTCCAGTCTTGGATCAATGATTAGTTCGAACTTTTTTTTATTAACCTGGATATTCAGCCCGCTATGCGAGCCGACTAATTCCAAGACGACCACCCGCTATGTGGGTAGCACGGAGTCATCGCATTTAAACTTCCGTGGTCACAAGGGGATTTTTATTCCTCCATGGATTTGAACCGTTTCACCCATTCTAAGAGGTCCTGCTCGTTTTTGGGTCGGTTCCAATCCAATGAGGTTTTACCTGTGATAAGTTCACAAGACTTGGGACTGTTTGTTAGCAACTTAATGAGTTTAAGGACTCTGAGCTTATTCAGTCAGCTATGCATAGTTGTTTGGTAATGCTTGATGATATAAAAAGTGGCTTATTCAGTAAGCTTATAAAGGGGAGCTTTATGCAAAAAGCCAAGGTTTTTCAAACATGTCCCTCCCAAATAAAAAACACGCTCCTTACATCTATTAAAAAACTCTACTAAACAAAACCTTCCTAATCCATATCGATTTCTTAGTTCTATATTTTCAGAGTATTTTGTATTTCTCTTAGATCTATTCTACTCGATATATAAACATATATTGAAGATGATAGGAACTCGATGCTTGATTGTGCTCATGGAGCTTGGTGGTGCTCGGTGTTTGATGGTGTTTCATTGTGTTCAATAGGGGGGAGTTTACTTCCTTTAGCTGGCTTATCAGAGATCGAGAGAATTGCCATAAAGTGAAGATAGAAATCTCACAAATATATAATGGTACCCACATTTAGGTCATAAGTTTGACAGTCCGGAAGAAATCGAAGAATTTCTTGGGAATTCTACAAGATCCGTTCGTTCTTTTTTCCATGGTCAGATCCATTAACAACAAGAAAGCCGATTCATAGCGCGAAGGAGGATAAAAGAGCTTGATGTTTTTAATTTAAAGTGATGACAATTGTGGTTGGTGGCTAATACCGTCTAAAGAATCGTTGGAAATCACATAGACACTTTTTTTTAAACAACAAGAGGATAAAATTAAAAGACTAGCGAGAAAAAATTACAAAGAAACGGTCATTGGAAATCGCATCAATACTGTCATTGATTCTGTCCTCTTGGGCACGGTAAGTGTTTACCAAATAAGTCTTTTTCCTCACTTATCAGGTAAGACTCTCGGTTCCTCTTATGCCTCTTACCGGGTAAGTAATATCAATAAACATTTGCCCAGTAAGCATTTAGCAAACGGTCCCTAAATATGTAAACAAATGGAAGTTCCAAATACTCGCTACATATTATTGCTCGTATATAAATTTCTTTAACAACATTGATATTTCAAAAGTTACAAATTTGTATCAAGAAACAAAAAATATATTTCCATTATTTTCAAAATAAACCTCCACAATGGACTAGAAGTCTAAAATGCATAATTTTGTAAATGTGTAATTATTACACTTTTTATCTTAATGCCCTTCAGGTTTTGTCTCCTTGTGAGTATTTTCATACTTAGTGGTACAGATCAAAAGTTTCTTCAACTTAACAGCAACCACTCGGACCAGGGTCGGACTCTTGGGAGGTGACCCTGGTGCAGGATTGACCGGAACCCTAGTGATGATTAGGTTAACCATTTCTAGGACCTGACTCATCTTGGGCCTGGACTTGGGGTTTCTACACAGACAACTGTTGGCTATACAGCATGTTGGTGATTTTAGTGTCACCGGTCCATTTATGTGATTGGAAATAACATGATGTCTATATGGGTTTTATACTGTGATCTAATTCAAGTTAGGTGGTTCGGAGTGCACGCTTGTTATAAGGCGAGTATGAACCCGGTAACGACTGAATACAACAAGGTTCAACTGGAACCCAGTCAAGCTCGACTGGTTCCATTCGAACTCTGTGAATTGGTGTTGGCATCTTCTGGAATACTCGACCGGGGCCAAGAGAGCCGGGCCGAGTCTATACCGATGTCCTTCCGGAATACTCGACCGCCGCCGCCGAGCCGGCCGGGCCGTAATCGGATTTGGAGTATAAGTGGGAAATGGGTCCCCGAAACTTCGGCGGGTCCCCGCGGTCTCTCGAAAGGTCCCCGGGCGGGAGCAGGTCCCTGAAACTTCTGAGGGGTCCCTGAAAGTCTGAAGGGTCTCCGCGGTCCCCGGGCGAGAGGTCCCCGAAACTTCCGAGAGGTCCCCGAAACTTCCGAGGGTCCCCGAAAGTCCGAAGGGTCCCCGAACTTCCGGGCGGTCCCCGGGGAGCAGGTCCCCGAAACTTATGAAGTATCCCCGAAACGGCCATCGTGCATTAAATGTGCGCTTTTTGAGCGCTACTAGATTTGTGTAACTGACCACTACTCCTAAATTTCAGCCATGATTATTATTTCAGTTACGTTATTTTGAGTATAAATAAGAATTTATATTCATGAATTTAAACGAACAAAAACACGGTTTTTGAACAATACTCCCATATACTCTCCAGAAAATTGCTTACGTTTTTGTGCCTAAGAACGCAAGTGTTTTGAGTCTTATCCTAGGTTGAATTTCGTGAAACCCAGGCATAGGGTCGAAATATCAATTCGGAAAGTGTCTCACACGATTCTCAATTTAATCCGGTGATCGATTACCCTTGTTTGCCTACACGGTTCCAACGACGTTTTGATAGTTGGGACCACCCCCAACACAACACAGCTTTATTACCGATCTCAGTGAGTAATTACCTTTCAGCCTTGGATCAATGATTAGATCGAACCGTCCTGACCCTACGTACGGTTGCACCCATTCTAGAAGCTTCTGCTCGTTTTTGGGTCGGTTCCTATCCAATGGGTGCCTACCTGTGATAAGTTCATACAAGAACACCCCATAGCTCCATACGTCAATTTTGGACGTGAGACGCCCTTTTACGACGTACTCTGGAGCTGCGTATCCACTGGTTCCTACAACCTGATGAAAAGTGAATTTTATTACATTTTCGTTCTAGTTATGAAGGCGGTTGTAGAAACCGTCAGGGAAATTGACTGAAATGACCATTTCTCTCCCGGTTTTACCCAAATGTCACTGCCTCCGCAATTGGTACCTAGGAACCAGCTAAAAGACCAAAAAGAACTACAATTTCTACCCAGGTCTGCAAGTGGCAACTCTGCAATTTTTGCCTAGGTCCATAAGTTATGGAGATGCCACACTGCCACTGCGGACCTGGGTAGAAATTGTAATATTTTTTTGCCTTTTAGCTGGGTCTGCAAGTGGGGCCGTGGGGGAGGTAGGGACATATTGGTAAACTAGGGGAAGATAGAAATGGGTATTTTGGCCAAATTTCCCAAACCGATATCCAAAATAAAGTAATGTACCGCCATCCTGATAGGGGTGAGTCCTTCTGGTGGACCTATCCGAGCCAAACCAAAATCCGAAAGCTTGGCATTCCATTGATCATCTAGAAGGATTTTGGAAGATTTGAAATCTCCAAAAATAATCTACAAAAAAAGAAAAAACCAAAATTATTGGGTCTAACATTCCATCTATAAACTATCTTTTTGGTTGAATAGAATACCTGAAAGGCCATTTCTTTGTGTAGATAAGCCAAGCCACAAGCAGCATCTTGAGCCACTTTGAGTCTCATGGTCCATGAAAGAGGTGCTTCAGATCTTGTAAATAAATGATCTTCCACGCTTCTATTAGGCATATAATCGTAGACTAGAAGCCTTTGTATTCCCATTTCATTCTCTTCTGTACAGTAACCAACTAATTTCACAAGATTCAGATGGTCAACAACCCCAAGAAGGTTAACCTCCATTACCCACCCTTTGTGGTCCTATTGCAACATATATAATCAAAGATTAGCAAGTAAAGTACTCATAGAAAACAGGTGATGAGCGTAAATCGACACCACAAAGAAACATATGTATATATATATAGGGTTGGGTTACAGTGATAAGTGAAATTATGGTGAGGAGAGTAAGAAGGGATCTCCACCAATGGATGTACGGAAATGAGATACACCGGATCAATCCCCATATCAAGTGCGACTCATGGGTAGGTTTGAGATTAAAATTGATCAAAGGTCAAAATTCCTTCTTACGCTTCTCACGGTAACTACTGCACTTATCACATGATCTCATGCCTCTATATATATATATATATAGGCTTAGGATCGTGTGAAAAGTGAAGTTAAGGTAAGAAGTGTAAGAACGGATCTGAACCCTCCGATCACTTTTAATCTCACACCCACCCATGAATTACGCTTCTTACAATAATTGATCCGGTGCATTTCGGTGTATCTCACTATAACTTCTCTTCTCACCAAAACCCAACCTATATATATATATATATATTATAGTTGACCTGTAATCCTGTTGGGTGTAGCTTTTTGACAGCCACATTGAGCAATTTAGTAGAATCTGGAGGATTGTTGATGATAGCCGTGTAGACACATCTGAACTTTCCTTCTCCAATCTTTGCAGATAGGCTATGTTATTGGTAGCTGCCTTAAGCTCAGAAAATGTGAACACTCTTAAGATTATTGGAGAACACCCACGGATTTGGTTGAGAATCTGGTTGGAAATTGGACGAAGCAGTCGGTGGTTCTTCTTCTTCTTCTTCTTCTTCTTCTTCAACTTCGAAGGAGAGACATCGGCAATGAAACACCATTTTTGGAATAGATTTTTTAAAAACTTTATTTAAAATGAAGGATTTAGGAGAAATTATGTTTTCTAAATTTAGAAAATTCTTTAAAAATGATTACAAAAAATCATTTTTTATTATTTCTATTAGCAAGAGTTTTATGAAATTTGATGTATAAAAAAGATATATAATATTTTATTATGGGTAACATTGTTGATAATCTTTTGAATAAAAAGTATTGGAGATAGATTGTAATTTTTTTTTTTGAATTTTAATTATATACTTTGGAGAGCTAGTAAATAATTTTCAAAAGCCTGTGCTGTTGACGCCTGACTATTGGCTACAAGGAAAGCAACTTGAAATTTCCTTCTCACTATATAATTTCCTTAGTTTGGGGCTTTTAAAAGTGGTGAGAATGCAAAAAGTGTGATATCATATATGATTAAACATGTCTTATATTAATAATACACAGATGTTTGAATTTAATCATATATGATTCAACACATCCAAAGGTCGTGTAATCACCGATAACACAGGATATCACCATTTCACTATTAGACAGCAGGGTATCACCATTTCACTATTACAACAGGGTATCACCAACAAAAATCACCGACAGCACAAATCCCTTGGTGATTTATGACGGAAATTAGTTTTGATGATGGCATGGGTAAACGTTGTAGTGGTGGTGGTGGCCGCCGCCAAAGGAAATGACCAACATGGAGGTCACCATGACGATGCACAAGTTGTGTAAAAGGGGTGGGGTTGGGGATGGTTGGTGAGGTTGATAGAAAGACAAAAGTTTAATAAGGACATATAGAAAAGACAATTCTATGGAAAAGTCTAAAATACCCTTAATCCAACAGGATTTTCTAACGGCCGCCGTTAGAGGGAGGGACAAAATCTGAACGCTTTTACGAATCATGATAGCCATTTTATATTTCTAAAACTATAGGGACAAAAATGTTATAACCGACAAATCATAGGGACTGAATTTATAGTTTACTCTTTTTCTTAGTTTTTTTATTTGTTCGTTTGAAACATTTTGAATTTTTAATGTTGGTTGGTTTTTGTTGATATGTGTTTTTGTAATTACCGATAATGATTGATTGGTTATATATTTATTAAACGTTTCTGTTAACATGTGTTTTTGTAATTACCGATAATGATTGATTGGTTATATATTTATAAAACGTTTTTATAATTACCGACTAGAAATTTTGAATCCGTTTGTTTTAAATGTCAAAAAAGAAGAATAGATGAATAATTTGTTCCAAGTCGAAGATAAACCATTAACTAATTTATTATCAAACAAATGTCGGTGGTTTGGACATGCGGCTAAAGACGTTTGCAAGTGGCCCACATCAAACTTTCTTCTCTTTTTGATACACAGAGAATTCAAAAGTTAATGATGGTTTTATTCGATATTTGGAAAAAAAGAAAACGAGCTCGATAGAATCCCAAAATACTACATCGAAAACAGGAAAATTGATCCGCACCCAAACCACCTAACTTTCCTTGGTAGTATAAACTTGTCCTCTCTCTTTAGTGGATGTACACCATCACATTCACATCAATAGTGAAACAACGGTAGATCCTCTTGTTTACTGGTTGTGAATATACTTAAATCTATGCATATCTTGTTGATATTTACTTTGCAGTTAGTATCTCTTCTTTTGCTTCTTTTGAGTTCACGTGCAATATCTAGATCATTGTTATTCACATTTGTTGGGTACTTCCGTTTTTTTGGTCGGTATGGAAACCAAAACCTAAACCGAACCATTTTCATTTTCGGTTTTCATTTTTTTTGGTTTCGGTTCGGTTTTTGCTCAGGGCCATTTGGATTCCAACTAGCTTTGGGACCATAGAAATCACTTATGTAGTTTGCATTTTGGCATATCCAACCATATGAATCACACCTCCAACTACATACCCAAATCCACCATCTACTTATGTAATCCTTCCTTAAAAAACTAGAAAACCTTAATATATACAATTTTAGGAAACATAAATATATGATTCACATAATATAATTACTATCAGAAACCATAGCAACAATCTTTAAAAAAAGGTTTAATTCAACAAGTCAATATACACTTCTCAAAAGAGAAAAGTTTAAGGAGAACGAATGAACTTGCCTGCAATAATGCATTTGCATACTTGACAGCTACCTGGATCTCATCAAAAAATGCACCAAATAGAGGCTAGATGGACAAAAATTGTCCAAGAGGTTCGAGAGGGGGTTAGCCACTTAGCCCTAGAATTACAGATCTTGGCACTAATACCATGTGAGAATATGTGGAACACCCATAATTAATTTCCAAAAAAGCCCTATTTTTTTTGTTTTGAAAAATAGATGCTAGAAATTCAAAAGATAAACCCATAAAGATAATTCAGTACAAAACATTCAAAAGATAAACATAATAAAAAAGCAACTTCAATCAGCCAGCAGTCCTGTCTTAACTCTCATCTTCTTCCCAATAGCCTGCAACTTCTGGATCCTTGGTCAATCAATGCACAGCCTTAGTTAGTTCCATAGTCCCTGTTTCCATGAATGCATTGTGCAGCTTAACCAGTTCCACAACACATCCTTCCTCCTCCAACGACTCCAAGTTCTTCAACCTACGAGCAACAGCCGCCAAGACCGGAAACCTTTTGCTTTGTACAAGCTGTACTTCATCAGCCGAGCAAAAATAACAAAAGAATTGTGGATAGTGGGATTGTGCCACTACATTAACTGCTTCCGCAAAATTGGCTACTTCATGGCTAACTCGGACTTGTGAAAGTACCGGTGAATCTGCTTCCCACAACTCCTTATATACAAAAATAAACGAAGTCATTTCATTCCAATATAGCATCTTGCATAGATATCTTGAAACTGTCAAAGCAGGTCCTCTACTATCGGCCAATGCCATCATATAAAGCAATAAATCTTTCTTAAGATTATTGTTAGATCCCAGCTTCCCGCGAATATACATGGCCTGTTTCATAGTCAAAGGTTGTTTTAGTTCTGCAAGTCTGGACTTTGTCACGCCAAACATACCTGCTAGTGCACGCATTCGATTGCTGATGAATTCAGAGTAGTTTCTGTCAGTGATGTTCTTGAAGAGAATACAAACACAAGCTCCCATAATCACATGTACATCACATGGATCATACTCATCATTTGCCTCCAAGTCAATGGCATTCTCAGTAGCCTGCTTAGGAAGATAGATGATATTCAGGTCAACTCCTATGCCTATCAGAGTGTTCTTAACTGTCTGCAAGATCGACGGGTAATATGCAGCCAATGCACGAGCGAACAGAGTGCACACCACTAGAGGGTCACTTTCATCTTTAATAAGTGTCATGCATGTTTCAAACACATGAGTTTTAGAACCAGCAGAGCCATCTGCCTCAAAGAAGTCACAAACCTGCTTCCTACCTGCATTTGGCATCTCTTTTCGCGACAAATTAGCGGCTTTTGGTCCATAATTCACTCTTTTGGCTGTTGAAAGGTTAGACTTACTGCGCTTCTCAGCCCCTAATTGACCTGCTGCTACTTCTTCCTTGATACCATGAATCGGCAAAAGGTAGTTTGGCTGAGGATCATTCTGTATATCGTGAAAGGTTAAAATCAAGGTACTGATTCTATTTGTAGTTTTATTTGTTTTTGAGAAAGTAACCAACTAATTTCACAAGATTCGGATGCTCAACCATCCCAAGAACGTTAACATGCGTTACCCATTCTTTTTTCCCCTGTTTCAAACATAATCAATCATAACCCTAAACCTTAACCCTAACCCTAAAATCATGGAGAAGAGAAACAGAGAAGAAAACGTAAAATTTGAAAGATAAACAATGATTGATTATATTACATAGCAGAAATTGTTTTGATTAATACTAGAAACAAAAAAAAAGGAGTTGGTTTGCTAACCCTAACCCTAAAATCATGGAGAAATAAAGAAGAAAACGTAAAATTTGAAATGTAAACGATGATTGATTATACTACACAACAGAAATTGGTTTGATTAATACTAGTAACAAAAAAAAGGAGTTGCTTGCTAACAAATTCGACCATAGAAAAAAGAGGAAACTTGCCTGCAATACTCCATGAGGGCGTTTGACAGCCACCTGCAATCCTTTCCCAGATCCACCTTCTCCGATGAACAAAGCCATGTTAAAGTTCTTGGTGAGAATCGGTAGATAGGCATTGATTGTATAAAAGGTTTTGGTTGAGTCGTCATTTCATATTCGATCGCTTCTTCTTCTTCTTCTTCTTCTAAGAATGGGAAGGAGAAACGTCGGCAACGAAACGCCATTTCTATTTTCCTCCTCCGATTTCCAAAATCCAGATTTCAGAATTCAAAGAAGCGCCAAATAAATAAAATTTAGAGTAAACTTTAATTTGGTCCTTGAGGTATAGTAAAGTTTCCAAAAGTGACACCTGGACTTTTGATAAATCTAGAATACATTACTAAAGTATTACATTCAACTTCAACAACATCTCCATTTTGAATATTGCAATTCATTATATTATTAAAATATTTTACATTTCTAATAAAATATTATTTATCTTATCTAAATATTTAATTTCATTTTTCTTATTGGTAGAACATAATAAAAAATAATGTATCTCTCATTATAATCATTTTTGGATATGTCTCCAAATTCTCTAAATTTGAAGATTTTTGTAATTTCTTTCATACTTTCTCCATTTTTGAGAAAGTTTTGGAGATGCTGTTGGAGCAAAAACAATGCTTAAAATCTCCAAAATCCCTATTTTCTCTATTTTAAATATGTTGAAGATACTCTTAGTTATGTTAAAAAATCTCATACATTTGATGTTATATCAAAATCAAATAGACAAATCGAAGTGAACGCCTATTTTGTTTCTCTTGATCAAATATATAATATTATAATGTAGCATAATTGTTTTTATGAAAACAATTAAATAAACTAGAACTAGGGAGCATTAATCAATTTATAAAAAAATAAAGAATTCTTTTATTAACTTCGAAGCAGAATGAAAATTTTATAATATTAATTTAAATTATTGTATGCTAGTTAAGACCCGGAAAGTATTCGAAATCGACTCGTGAATTTTCGAGTTGAACTCGAGCTACTCGAGTAGATTATCAAGTCGAGTTCGACCTATAAATTACTCGGCTCAGCGGCTCGCGAGCCTTATTGAGCTTCTATAAAATTACAATTATACCTCATATATGTGTGTATATATTAAATTATCGAGCTTCTATAAAGTTACAATTAGTATTTATGTTGTTATGTGTTTTTTAAGACACGAGCGAGTCGAGTCGAGCTTGAAAGTATCGATACCTGTCACGAGCTTGAAAATTTAGGTCGACCGAGTTCGAGTCGAGTATCGAGCTTCGAGTTTGACAGTCGAGTCGAGCTCGAGCTTGGCACTGTGTCGGCTCGATTACACCCCTTGCAACAATTTACCCGGTAAACTCTAACCGTGGTAAGAGTCGTCGCCCTCACTTACCGGGTAAGACTCTTGGTTCTTCCCTCGCTCTTACCGGGTAAGATTCATGGTCCTTACCATATTCATTCGATAAGGTAATGTGATTTGGTAAGCGTTACATGGATAAACGTTTCGTAAATGGCTTCTTAATCCATCCGATCTTTGGTAATTGATATGCAAAATGAGAGGAACTTCCGGAATTTGAATTTAAGTGATATGCATCTCTCTTTAAGTTTGTTGCTAATCTAATATGCTTTTTATCTTATTTTGTTTTACCTTTGTACATAAGAGATGAAATTGTTTGTTTTGGTGTTAAATCACAAGGAGTCCACTTCCATTGCCCAATGTAAACTTTCATTTACCCTTTGATTATATATTTCATTGTAGAGGAGATGTCCTTCAAAGGAATCAAGTTCCACATCATCGTGTTTATCTGTAACGGCTTAATAGTCTGTGTATGAGACATATGACTTATTTGGTAAGCCATAAATGATTATTCAGTTAGTCCATAGCTTATTCGGTCAGCCCACAAAGATAGAGTCCTATCCAGCAAACACTATTCCTTTAATACCCTTTGAAGAAAAAATTCCTTGACCTAAAGACTTACTCCGTGGAAACAGGAGAGGACCTCATTTATCCGGCATCCTCACCTCTCTCGATGAACTTTGACTTTATATGGAGCTTGACAGAAACACATTTTGTAATGTTAACTATGCATTTCTGCATATTTATATGTGGTTTGCTCTGATTCTTACATCAACAAAAAGAAAAATGTAAAAACACAATGATTGGTTTGCTCTCATTCTTATCATCAACAAAAAGAAAAATGTAAAAACACAATGATACAAATAAAAAAGACTAGCGACATTGAAAGGTTAATAAGTAGTGATATTCCACATATTTTTATTTTTTCATTTCTTATCCATTTGAAGTGAAAAGAGTTGGAAGATAAATTGGTAAACAAAAACATCCATGGAGATGAAAATCAAACAAGTAGCAGAAGTTAAGTTACAAGCTTTATGCTAATAGTGGCAATATGATTCGGAATTCCATCATGGATTACAGGTTTAATAGTGATGAAGAAACCACATGCTTTCACATTCAAGTATGCAGAAAATATTCTTGTGACATGCACTCCCCAAATGAGACTAGGAAGGCTTTATTGCTTTTCTTTTTCTTCTTCCGAGTGTAGTCTAAATGTACTAGAATTGACCTTTGTCGCTTGTTTGAGACAATTTTTAATATTTGTTTTTGCTGATATTTTTTTTTTAGATTTTACAGTAGTAATTAGATTAATTGGATTGATTTAAATATTTTGAATTTTAAACCATCATACAAATTTTCATCAATCAACCTTGACTTATTTATTCAGGATACATTAATATGTAAAGAGTTAAGGAGTCAATATTTTAACATGCAACAGTTACTCGATAAGCGCTTACCTGGTAAGAGCCATCGCTTTGGCTTATCATCCAGTAAAGCGAATGACATGGGTAAGCATTTAGTAAAGACCTCTAAGTGATGATATGTAAATCATATCATCGTTAAAATCTTTTCTAACAAAGCTACCAAAACTTCAAAATTGTTTACATTTACGACTCCCGCCGCATTGCACGGGTACACAACTAGTATTTATGTAAATTAAAAATTAAATGGCATGATTTATATTTTAAACATATCAAAAAAATCCAAAAGATTCGAGTAGTAACAAATTATTTCCAAAGATAAAAAAAACTTACATTAAGGGTTTGTTTACTAAATAATGACCAGATTGACTCGGTCAGTAAATCTGACTTGATCAGCAGTCAGTGTGTTAATTTGTTTATATTTGAGATTAATTATTAGACTTTAGGGTTAACTTATTTGTATTACTGGTTAATATGTTATATTTCCAACCGATCACATATAGATCACAAAGTGAAAAACTACAAATACACCAAAAATGAATTGGTTTAGAGGTTTTAAAAGATAATTTTTGGAAAATAAATTAGTGTATCAATTTTTAAGGTCTCATTATTCATTAAATAGTTCTTTTTGAAAACAAATGACTTAAATACTAGATATATATTTAATGGATCCAAAATAGCCGAAACTTTAATAATTTTTTTAATTTCTATATAATATGTTAACTATTTTATACATGATAGTTACAAATAACCAACACTTTAATCTTCATTATTTGACTAGCATCAAAATGGGAGTTACAAAAAAACATCAAAAATTATAATAACATGGGAGTTACAAATGACCGACAGTTTAATGTAAGTTTACGAATTAATACCCCGCAAGAGTTTGTAAGTTACATTAATTCATAAAATTGTGAATATTAATGTCATGTGCTCACCTTAATTTGCCCTTTATAAATTAACAATGTTGAACAATTGGATAGATATATAGGTCCATAATCTTGTCATCAATACCCAAAAATCACAAACCATGGCATCCATCAAGTTATACATTGCTCTTTTGTTTATATTCACAATTGCAGGTATTCTTTATATTGGGTTTTGTGCTTGTATCTTCTATCAACATGACATAAGCAATCCCAAACAAAAACCATACCTTTAGCCTTGAGAAACGATAAAAATCGTTCATAAGATTGCAGATGCCATATTTTGGCATGAAGTTTTGGTTTAATATATGGTATTCTTTTGTTGTGCAAACAAAAAGTGGAAGATTTATTTGTTTGTGCCTTTTTGATAATCTTATTAATAGATGGTTTTTACATGCATCTTGTTCAGGAACCGAGATGATAGTTGGTGAAGCATGCGTAGAGAATTTGGAGACTAACAATTGTTCTGAACCAGACTGTGTTCACACGTGCGAAATGAGACATGGGTTGTCTCATGTCCTAGGTCGATGCTTGTTGGTTGATACTTGTCAATGTACTTATGATTGTTAAAATATTTTAAATTTTAGATAACTTAATTTAAATAAAGCACTAACGGTGTATGAACATGTTATTATTGCCCCTTGAACGAATTATATCAATAGGAATTTTTAATTATTTAGAGCATTATACTTGTGGAAGCCGAGCATCATAAAATTTCGAAATATTGCCTTCAAATCCCCCCCCCCCCCCTCCTTGAAGGTTACATCCGCCATTGATCTCCAACATCGACGAAGAATTCGAAGAACAACGATTAAGAGGAAAACACAATAATCAATCGAGGGTGAACAACCCCTTATACACATACTATGTATTAAGATGAAAATTTTAAATGTGACATATATAATAAAGAGATCATATAAACCCCCATTTAATATTAAAAAAATGTATTGGATAATAAATTTATAGATTTTTTAAATATAATATGTATTAAAATCTCTAAGTAGAGAATTGATCCGAGTTAAATATATTTTTTGTAGAAATTTTTACTTTTATTTATCTATTTTGTAAAAATTATAAAGAACCGTTTAGAGATCTTTTAAAAAGTTTAGGGTGCGTTTGGTTGTGGAAATTTTTCCAATTTTCTATGAAAATTTTCCAAGGAAAATGATAATTTAGAAAACGCGTTTAGTTCATTCAGTTTTCAAAGAAATTCTAAGAAAAAACAAAAAAAATCATTTTCTAAAATCTTATGTAAATTAGAAAACTAGTTCTGATAGTTTTCCAATTTTTTGTTTTTTAAATCCCCCCCCTCCCCACACACACACACATACACAATTTCACTTTCACACATACATACACACACACTTTCACTTTGACACACACACACACACACATACTTTCTAATTTAGAAAATGGAAAATGAAAAGTGATAGAAAATGCACAACCAAACACGTTTTCTAATTTTTTAAAAATTGAAATTGAAAACTTCACCATTTCAAGCAAACACGTTTTCCAAAATTTCATAGAAGCTGATATAGTGGTAAGTCATATTAGCGGAAAAGAGCAAGGAGCTGATATTCTTACAAAAGCACTCAGAAGAATAAAGTTTGACGAAATGCGCAAACTTCTTGGTGTGGAGGATCTCTCGAGTTGTATTCCGAAATTAGGGGGTGAATGTTAGTTATAACTTCCATAATTAAGAAGCTTCGAGATAAGTCCTAAACAAGGGGGTGTTAGGATATTCTCTATGTAATACAAGTCGGTATTATAGTAGAGCTCTAAGTTCTAGTTTTATAGTAATTCACTTTCGTATGTCTAGTATATATAGATGCATAGATATCGAGTTTATGATATCAAAAATTGAGAGAACAATTGTAGCAAAGTTTTGAGCAAGTTTATTTGTTATAATAAGAAGTTTTTCTTTCAAATTATTGTGTGTCTGTTCTTGTTTGATTTTTGATACAACAATCTTAAAATCTGAGGCTATGATCCAAGATTGGATGAAGAACACAGATATAGCTTTGGTCTTTTTCTATCTTCCTAAACTGAATGAGTGTTCGGTGCTCTATGGCAGAAGAAATAGAAACCAGGGGAATTGGCAACATCAAGAATTGTAAACAACCAACAGTTTAATGTTCATTATTTGAGTTTATAAGGGTTACCTCTATATGTTAATTTGAGATTAATTCTTAGAGTTCAGGGTTAACTTATTTATGTTAGTGGTTAATATGTTATATTTAAAAGATAATTTTTTGAAAATAAATTAGTGTATCAATTTTTAATGTCTCATTATTCATTAAATAATTCTTTTTGAAAACTAATGACTTAAATACTAAATATATATTTAATGGACCCAAAGTAGCCAAAACTTTATATATTTTATAATTAATTTTTAATTTTTATATAATATGTTAACTATTTTATATATGATAGTTACAAATGACCAGTACTTTAATCTTCATTATTTGACAACCATCAATATGGGAGTTACAAAAAAACATCAAAAATTATAATAATGTGGGAGTTAAAAATGACCAACACTTTAATGTAAGTTTACAAATTAATACCCCCAAGTGTTTATAAGTTACATTAATTCATTGAATTGTGAATATTAATGTCATGTGCTCACCTTAATTTGCCCTTTATAAATTAACAATGTTGAACCATTTGATAGATATATAGGTCCAATATAATCTTGTCATCAATACCCAAAAATCACAAACCATGACATCCATCAAGTTATACATTGCTCTTTTGTTTATATTCACAATTGCAGGTATTTGTTATATTGGGTTTTGTGCTTGTATCTTCTATCAACATAACATAAGCAATCTCAAACAAAACCATACCTTTAATCTTGAGAAATGGTAAAAATAGTTGATAAGATTGCAGGTGCCATATTTTGGCCTGAAGTTTTGGTTTAATATATAGTATTCTTTTTCTATGCAAAAAAAAGTGGAAGATTGATTTGTTTGTGCCTTTTTGATAATCTTATTAATAGATGGTTTTTACGTGCATCTTGTTTAGGAACCGAGATGATGGTTGGTGAAGCATGCGTAGAGACTTTGGAGACTAACAATTGTTCTGAACCAGACTGTGTTCACACGTGCGAAATGAGACATGGGTTGTCTCATGTCCTAGGTCGATGCTTGTTGGTTGATACTTGTCAATGTACTTATGATTGTTAAAATATTTTGAATTTTACATAAGCTAATATAAATAAAGCACTAACGGTGTATGAACATGTTATTATTTCCCCCTTGAACAAATTATATCAATAGAAAATTTTAATTATTTAGAGCATTATGCTTGTGGAAGCCGAGTATCATAAAATTTCAAAATATTGCCTTCAAATCCCCCCCCCCCCCACCCTTCCCCCAACGCCTTTGGATGTGCGCAAGTTCAAAAGCGAGATCAGGCTCGCCTCCAATTCTACCCATTGCGATCACTAACGGGTATAGTTTTGGGCTATTTTCTGTCTTTGTAAACTGAATTGCCTGTGTAATAGGACTCACTGCTTACTCGGTTGAATATTGACTAGATGATGTTAAAAGTGACTTAATTATTCGGTAAGTTTTTAGGGTGGACCTTTATGCAGAAAGTCAAATTGTTTCTAAAATTGTCCCTTCCAATTAAAAAACAAACTATTTTCATCTGTGAAAAAACTTTCCAAACAAACTTTATAGGACAGATTAATCTATGGTCTACACAGACAATTTTATTCGTATAAAACTTAATAAAAAACCAACCAAGCAGCTCCTATTCCCCTAAGTGTTCCTTGGAGGAAGAAACAGAAGTTGGGGAACTAATCACAACATTGGAACTGAAAGATGACAGAAAAAAAATTACACACTGTTTTCTCTGATATAAGTTAATTAATAAAAAAATTAAAGTGGCTCAATTATCATAAAATCGATTACCATCATAATATCACATACACTTGTAATTAATCTGACGAATTTATTTGGTTTTTTGAGTTAAAACCACACAAATGAAATAATAGTATGATATATGAATAACCTATATTCACGTGAGTCAATGTGATTTCTTGATTACACACCCCTCAATAATTATGGTTTTGTTTGATTTTCACGTCATTTTCGATGTTTGGGATGCAAGTTTTAAATAAAAAAGCAAGATAACCTATATAGGTTTCAAAATAAAATTTTAAAAAACCCATAAAAGTTGCCTTATTACATAAAATTTAACCATTAATTTAATAACATCAGCAGGCAAATAGGCCCAATTTTTCGATCAAACCTTGTGAATTGTGGGATATAATTAACTAAAGATCCCTAGAAGTTCCATATATAAGAGTATTTCAAACAACAAGAGGAAAGATTAAAAGAATCCAACAGTAATCAAAGGGCCTCTGGTCTAGCGGTATTGGGGTTTTTACATCATCCTCAAGGTCTCGGGTTCGAGCCTTGGGAGTGGTGGTTTTCCTAAAAATAATGGAGGAGTGGGGGTTTATCCCCTAAGGTGAAGGTTCGGGTTCCGCATACTGTCCATTTCGATGTCACTGTGGGTCTGAATCACTAACTTCTAACTACTAACTTGCTGTTTAAAAAAAAATAGAATCCAACAGTTATATAGCATGTGTTTATATTCACCGAATACATCTTCAATTTCTTGGTCAAGTAGTAATATAAATGGTTATATATGTTCACATGATCAGATTAAAAGAGATCAAAGATACGAAGTCCGAGTGAATCAATATATATATATATATATATATATATTGAGGCCGATTTAAATTCAAACCAGTTAAACGTTACAAACTCGTTCGTACAAATCAATATAAAAATAATTTTTTTCATTATTTTTTTTATCAAATGCTATGATTTAAGATATTATTACACATATGTTTGTTTCACCTTGTGAAAAAATATTACATGTGCAACAAATACATTATAAAAGAAATACACGTCAAAACTTTTGCATAAAAAATACATTATTATTTTTGTCGATTTTGAATAATTTTCTTAGTGTTTGTTCGATTTTCGAAAGATTTTTTCGGTTTTTTTATTGATTTCAAGAGATTTTTTAGTGTTTTTGTCAATCGCCGGCAATATGGGGTCCTTCAGAAAATTTTACTGGGGTAACTACGGCTAAATATAATATTTTTGATTTATTTTCACCCTTAAATTTTTTTATTTTTTTTAACAATTGAATGGGTCCCCCCCCCCCCCAAGTTGCATCCGCCACTGATCTCCAACATCGACGAAGGATTCGAAGAACAACGATTGAGAGGAAAACACAATAATCAATCGAGGATGAACAACCCCTTACACACATAGTATGTATTAAGATGAAAAATTTTAAATGTGACATATATAATAAAGAGATCATATGAACCCCCATTTAATTTTAAAAAAAAGTGTACTAGATAATAAATTTATAGATTTTTTTTAAATATAATATGTATTAAAATCTCTAAGAGATAATTGATCCGAGTTAAATATAATTCTTTGTAGAAATTTTGACTTTTATTTATCTGTTTTGGAAAAATTATAAAGAACCTTTTAGAGATTTTTTGAAAAGTTTATGGTGCGTTTGGTTATCGAAAATTTTCCAATTTTCTATGAAAATTTTCCAAGGAAAATGAAAATTTAGAAAACTCGTTTGGTTCATTCAGTTTTCAAAAAAATTCTAAGAAAAAACAAAAAAATTCATTTTCTAAAATCTTATGTAAATTAGAAAACTAGTTCTAATAGTATTCCAATTTTTTGTTTTCTAAATCCCTCCCCCCCCACCACCCATACACACATACAATTTCACTTTTACATACACACACACACACACACTTTCTAATTTAAGAAAATGGAAAATGAAAAACGATAAAAAATGCACAATCAAACACGTTTTCTAATTTTCTAAAAATAGAAAATGAAAACTTCACCATTTCAACCAAACGCGTTTTCTAAAATTTTCATAGAAGCTGATATAGTGGTAAGTCATATTAGCGGAAAAAAGAGCAACGAGCTGATATTCTTACAAAAGCACTCGGAAGAATAAAGTTTGACGAAATGCGCAAACTTCTTGGTGTGAAGGATCTCTCGAGTTGTATTTCGAAATTAGGGGGTATATGTTAGTAACTTCCATAATTAAGAAGCTTCGAGATAAGTCCTAAACAAAGGGGTGTTGGATAATCTCTATGTAATACAAGTCGTTATTATAGTAGAACTCTAAGTCCTAGTTTTATGGTAATTCACTTTCGTATGTCTAGTATATATAGATGTATACATATTGAGTTTAGGATATTAAGAATTGAGAGAACGATTGTAGCAAAGTTTTGAGCAAGTTTCTTTGTTATAATAAGAAGTTTTTCTTTCAAATTATTGTGTGTCTGTTCTTGTTTACGATTTTTGATACAACAATCTTAAAATCTGAGGCTATGATCCAAGATTGGTTGAAGAACACAGATATAGCTTTGGCCTTTTTCTATCTTCCTAAACTGAATGAGTGTTCGGTGCTCTGTGGCAGAAGAAATAGAAGCCAGGGGAATTAGCAACATCAAGAATTGTAAACAACCAACAGTTTAATATTCATTATTCGAGTTTATAAGGGTTACCTCTATATGTTAATTTGTTTATATTTGAGATTAAATCTTAAACTTTAGGGTTAACTTATTTGTATTACTGGTTAATATGTTATATTTCCACCCGATCACATATAGATCACAAAGTGAAAAACTACAAATGCACCAAAAATGAATTGGTTTAGAGGTTTTAAAAGATAATTTTTTGAAAATAAATTAGTGTATCAATTTTTAATGTCTCATTATTCATTAAAATATTCTTTTTGAAAACAAATGACTTAAATACTAAATATATATTTAATGGACCCAAAATAGCCAAAACTTTATATATTTTAATAATTAATTTTTAATTTTTATATATTATGTTAACTATTTTATATATGATAGTTACAAATGACCAGTACTTTAATCTTCATTATTTGACTAGCATCAATATGGGAGTTAAAAAAAACATCAAAAATTATAATAATATGGGAGTTACAAATGACCAACAGTTTAATATAAGTTTACGAATTAATACCCCCAAGAGTTTGTAAGTTACATTAATTCATAGAATTATGAATATTAATGTCATGTGCTCACCTTAATTTACCCTTTATAAATTAACAATGTTGAACCATTTGATAGATATATAGGTCCATAATCTTGTCATCAATACCCAAAAATCACAAACCATGGCATCCATCAAGCTATACATTGCTCTTTTATTTATATTCACAATTGCAGGTATTCTTTATATTGGGTTTGTGCTTATATCTTCTATCAACATGACATAAGCAATCCCAAACAAAAACCATACCTTTAGCCTTGAGAAATGATAAAAATCGTTGATAAGATTGCAGGTGCCATATTTTGGCCTGAAGTTTTGGTTTAATATATGATATTCTTTTGTTGTGCAAAAAAAAAATGGAAGATTTATTTGTTTGTGCCTTTTTGATAATCTTATTAATAGATGGTTTTTACGTGTATCTTGTTCAGGAACCGAGATGATGGTTGGTGAAGCATGCGTAGAGACTTTGGAGACTAACAATTGTTCTGAACCAGACTGTGTTCACACGTGCGAAATGAGACATGGGTTGTCTCATATCCTAGGTCGATGCTTGTTGGTTGATACTTGTCAATGTACTTATGATTGTTAAAATATTTTAAATTTTACATAACTTAATTTAAATAAAGCACTAACGGTGTACGAACATGTTATTATTGCCCCCCTTTAACGAATTATATTATGCTTGTGGAAGCCGAGTATCATAAAATTTCGAAATATTGCCTTCAAACCCCCCCCCCCCCCAACCCCTTTGGATGTGCGCAAGTTCAAAAGCGAGATCATGCTCGCCTCCAATTCTACCCATTGAGATCACTAACTGGTATAGTTTTGGCCTATTTTTTGTCTTTGTAAACTGAATTGCCCGTGTAATAGGAATCACTAATTATTCGGTTGAATATTGACTAGATGATGTTAAAAGTGACTTAATTATTCAGTAAGTTTTTTAGGGTGGACCTTTATGCAGAAAGTCAAATTGTTTCTAAAGTTGTCCCTTCCAATTAAAAAACAAACTATTTTCACATATGAAAAAACTCTCTTAAACAAAAATCTTTCCACTTTATAGGACAGATTAATCTATGATCTACACAGACAATTTTATTCGTATAGAACTTAACAAAAAACCAACCAAGCAGCTCCTAAGTGTTCCTCGGAGGAAGAAACAGAAGTTGGGGCACTAATCACAACATCAAGAATAACATATGTTTGGAACTTTAATGAATCTTTAATTAGTTAATTGATAGTAGAATATTGTGAAGAAACGAAAAACACCGAAATTTCACAGCAAAACTCAGTGTGAAGATTTATCTTCACAATATTTTAGGTTTCACGGAAAAAATATTTGTCTCGCATGATCCCATATTATGTAAGTTCAGTTTTATGCCAACCGTACATACAGGGACTGGACCCAAATTTTCTTTTCAAATGGTGGCACAATTTAACTATAAGAAATAAATATGTGAATAATTTTGGGAAAAGTTCGAAAAAGCCCATCGAACTATTCCGTTTTGAATGGTTAAGTTCTTAAACTATTTTTTTGAATGAAAAAACCATTTAACTTTCTCTTTTTGAGTGATTAAATCTCTGAACTATTTTTTTGAATGAAAAATCCAATAAACTTTCTCAAGTAGTTGTTGATGCCTGACTTTTGGCTACATGTAGAAGTCTCCTCACAATATAATATCCTTCTCCAATGAAATTTGGTCTCCAACTATAATCTTATTTTAGGTTTTTGGTCATTAAATATTTATTAATTAAGAGTAATACATAAACATGGATGGGTTCACGTGGAGGAGTCAAACTAGAATAACATCATTTCATGAAAATGCACATTTGCATACACGTAATTTGTATTAAATTTTTCTTATAATTTTGGTAGTATTTAAAGGAAGAATCTTTTTACACTTTGGTATTACACATAAATACATTCTTCAACTTGGTGGCAACAACTCTAACCAGATTCTTGGGAGGTGGTGCAGGATTAATTGCCCCCAATGGAACCCGAATAAGGTGGTTAACCATTTCCAGGACCTCAGTCATCTTTGGCCTGGACTTCAGGTTTCTAGACAGGCACTTCTGGGCTATCCACGACAACTTTTGTACTGATTTCAGTGAGTACTTACCTTCGAGTCTTGGATCAATGATTAGCTTGAACCTTTTATAGCCTATGTACGGTTTAACCCATTTTACAAGATCCCGCTCTTTCTTGGGTCGATTCTGATCCAATGGGCACCTACCTGTGATAAGTTCATACAGGAAGACACCATAGCTCCATACGTCACTCGCGGATGAGAGATTCCCTGTTTTGATGTACTCTGGATCCGTGTATCCCCTGGTTCCTGCGACCTGATGACATTATATCACGGAAAATTTAGAAAAGTTAGAAACTTTATGATGAAAATTGAAGTTTCAGTACAAGAATGTCCTATTCTATTCATCATATTTCACACGTCATTAACTCCATCTTTATATAGATTCATTAAGGAATCATCTTTAGTTGCTTGGTGACAAGAATGAATTCCATTTCTTATAAATAGTACCCTTCAATCCCCTTCTACAATGTTTTGATTCACAACATATAGTCAAAATTCTGAAATACCCTTTTATTTAATATAGAAACAAGAATCTTGTGAGCCAAAATCAGAAGTGGCCACACAATTTGGAAGGATGAACCCAAGCTATGACCAGACTAATCCCGAAAAATTGTGACTGTAAGACATCAGCCACGATAAACTCAGTGGCCACAAGTTTGTGGACGCCTAGGATTGAACAGAGGGCAAATGGAATATTCCACCACAAAGAAAAAGTTGCAATTTTCAAAGGACTTCTCTAAGGATACTATTGTAATTTTCATGAGATAGAATGAGAACTCTAGTGGCAAGTAAAAGATTTTGATTTTAGAACGAATGGAGTAGAAACTAAAATACAAAATAAAGTAACATACCATGCTTAAGGCATGAGGGAGGCCTTCTTCAGGACCTAATCGAGCCATCCCAAAATCCGAAAGCTTGGCATTCCATTGCTCGTCTAGAAGAATGTTGGAAGATTTGAGATCTCTGAAAATAACCTACAAAAGAAAAGGTTAGCAGTCTTGTAAGCATGATGTCCCTTTGTAAACAAACTATTTTTTCCCTTCTTGTTTTGGTATGGCAGGTCGTTAAAATACCTGAATGACCGGATTTTCATGTAGGTATGCCAAGCCATGAGCAACGTCTTGAGCCACTTTGAGTCTCATGGTCCACGAGAGAGGTGTTTTGGAACTTGTAGATAAATGATATTCAACGCTTCTATTAGGCATATATTCGTAGACTAAAAGCCGTTTTATTATTCCTTCATTCTCTTCGAAACAATGGCCAACAAATTTGACAAGGTTCGGATGATCAACCACCCCATAATAACCCAACTCACCTACCCATCGTTTGGGGCCCTGTTGCAACATAATCAAGATTACCAATGAAACTAGTGAACAAATGATAAGAAAAAGGCAATCTTTGAAATGTACCTGTAATATTACACTTTTGACCAACAAATTACTACAAATTAAGGCCATATTTGTTAGCAACTTAATGAGCTTAATGGGACTCAGCTTATTCTGTCAGCTATGCATGACTGTTTGGTAGTGGCTTTAATGATATAGAAAGTAACTTATTCAGTAAGCTTCTAGAGGGGAACTTTATGCAGAAAGCCAAGTTTTTCCCAAATCTGTTCTTCCCAATTAAAAAACATGCTCATTCCATCTACCATCTATGAAAAACCTTCTCAATCTATACAGACAGCTTTATCCATACATGACTTAATGGAAAACCAACCAAACAGCCCCTTGATGCAAAACCAACCAAACGGCCGGTTACTCATTCATACTTTTTGATGCCATTTTGAAGTACTGTCATTATCTTATTCTTCATAAGAGAGATCATCAAGTGAAGATCACATAAAAGCTCATCCATCAATCTTACTTTGGCATTTAATCAAACAAGTTGTTTACGGATTCCTCCACGACTCCACATTAATCTGAACAAAGGTTTCTACAAGTGGATATAAATCAAAATACTACTAATTCATCTTCTAATCCACAATAATGTGTATTGAATTGATCAAGAACTTATAGTAGCAATGATGCATCAACGGATTTCCTGCAACATTGAAGTAGGCAACAACTAGAAATAGACAAAGCGTTGGGTGCTAATTGAATCAATTCAAACAGAAATTGGTTCAAACCTACAGATACAAACAGAAGGAGAATGTACTATTAGAAAAGGTAAAATTGAAGGAGACAAACTAACCTGCGATGCTTTAATGGCGTCCTTCACAGCCACTTCGATTTCATCATAAGGATGATCCGAACTCTTAATCACACCTTTATATACTAATCCAAGTCCACCCTCTCCAATTATAGAAGCCTGATCAAAGTCATTAGTCGCTTCCTTGAGTTCGGAGAACGTGAAAACCCTAATATTGTTTGTTTGATGGACCAAATTTGAGAAGATCGACACTTTTGCTTGAGAATTTGGAACCGAACGACTTAGATCCGAAGAAGCAGTATAAAAGGTCTGAGTTGAAGTCGATTTCGTTTGAGTTGTTGTTTCATATTCATCTTCATGGAAGGAGAAGGATAAACATCTGCAATGAAACACCATTTTTATTCCTTCAAATCAAACCACAGAATTCATTCAACATGAATGACAAACAAAAGAATTCTTATAATTAGAAAACGTATGAAACGATTAAAGAAAAACAAATATATCACCATTGTTTCTCTATCGTCAATTTCGTTGTTGATCATATAACACCAAACGTGAACAATGGACTTTTGAGGTGGTGGCACAGGGGTTGACTTCAATTCTACGTGGTAGACCTTTCACTATCATTTCGACTCTTCGTCTTTATAATTTTCTGAGTAAACTAAACATTCAGTCCCTGTCGTTTGTCGAAGATAACACTTCTCATCTCCTCAGTTTTGAAATTAAAATATGGGCATCTTAGTTTACAAAAATATCCGGATTTAGTCCATCTTTTCTAACTTCCGTTAAATAAGGAAATATTTTGTTCTTGTATCGAAGTTTTATCTTTTACCCAACTAGAACTGATTATGAGGTTGTCTGGTTTAATTGGGAAATGAAATATTTTGTTCTTGTATCGAAGTTTTATCTTTTACCAAACTAGAACTGATTATGAGGTTGTCTGGTTTAAATTGGGAAATAAAAATGGGATTGAAAATGAATATGACATGAAATAAATTGTCATTCCATCATGTTTAATTTGGAATGAAAATTGAGACTTTTATGCAAACAAACTCATCATATTTATATAAAGCAAATATTTTCTTTTATTTTTAATCTAATCAATTACTACTTAATACCTTTAACTAAATAGCCGATTTTGGTCCATATGGGTTTTTAATTGGATGAAAGACAAAAAGAATCAAAATTGATAAAAGGACGAAAATGTTTTTTATTCAATGAAAATTGTTATAACCGCTAGAGACGGGGATCAAATCCGAATATTTTTACAAACAACAATGACCGTCTTTTAATTTTGAAAGTATAAAAGTGTTATTTTTAACAAACTACATGGACCAAATTTGTAGTTTACTCTAATATTTTAGAGTAATTAAATTTTTAGTCCCTATACTTTCATGTTTTTCTTGGTTTTTGTCCTTACATTGTAAAAACTATAACTTGCCGATCACGATTTGCAAAAACGTTTGAAATTGGTTCTTGTGCTTTCAAGTCTTTTTTGGCCTTTTCCCATTGGTCTCAAAATATATAAATATGGTGAAAAAACAAAAAGGAGTAGATAAGGAAGTAAATGTGAATCATTAAAAAAATCCATTTAAAAATATATATGTAAACTCATATCAATAATTTATAATAGATAGTTCATATATGCATCTTCAAATAAATTTCTTCCAAATTTTATTCTATGATTCACATATGAATCTTTCTTTTTGGATCTTCTTTTTTACCTTCTCATATTTAGAGGTCCTATTCAATTTCAAAATGTATATGTACATTGTCTTTAGAAAAAAGAAACTTGTCGGATTCAAATCGAGTGGGCTGTTGCCTAATTATATGAACTCAGTGGACTAATAGGATGCTGACGTCATCAAATTTAATAACCAAAAAATTAGCCAGTTGAGTTATGCTTACCTCTCAACTTCAAACCTTTCATGTTCACAAAGCCACAACAGATTTTGCAACCTTATAAAGAAAATAGGCAACTGGGAATGTTAGAATATGCAATTCAGGCCCGTTTGTTAGCAGCTTAATAAGCTTAATGGACTCGCAGCTTATTCAATTAGCTATAAATGACTGTTTACTGTTTAGTAGTGACTTACTAATATAGAAAGTGGCTTATTTAGTAACCCTCTGGAGGGAGCTTTGTACATAAAGCCAAGTTTTTTTCAAAACCTGCCCATCGCGATTAAAAAACACACTCCTTCCATCTATGTAAAAAAAAACCTCCTAAATAAAAACTTTCTCGATCTATTCCATCTATGAAAACCAACCAAACATCCCCTCAGAATGGCATAGTAAAAAAGTAGAATTATCTGAGAAATAACGACAATAATTCAGCTTTACCAGCTTTCATTACATACCCAAAATTTCCAAAAGATAACTGGTTCACGAGTAAGCTGTACAGAAATTAAAGCCTTACATGAAAGTCGATCCAATAACATGCTAACTTTCTTCAATAGTTTGGTCTCCTTTTGCTTCCCCCTTATTAGATGCCAACCCTCGAATTTTCACATCGTAGTAAACTTCCTCAACTCTTCTCAAATCATACTTCATTCCTGTAACAAAGATAAAAAAAACACGCAAACAATGAAAATACCACCAAACATTTAACGAACATTTGCCGTATATATTTACTAGAGATATTCTTTTTAAAAGGTTGGAAAAATGTTTTTTATGGATATCTTTATAGGCATGAAGGAACTGTTCATTGAGAACATGAGAGCATGTGGGTGATAACTTACCATCAAACTTTTTGCGCAAGAAATCATTCCGGAGATTAAGCAAGCGGAATGAAGCATGAAGGTCTGTTAAGAACTTTAAGACCTTTCTTGGGCAGTCATAATCCCCGGCTGTTACTTGGTTCACCACATACCTAGGCTGCAAAATTTAACATAATGCAATAAACAAATGTTACAAATTCAAATGAAATAGCTTCAAGAAGACCTCATGGATATGCATCACTTATTAATTCTCTTGAAAACCATAATTATTCATAAAAGTTGCCCATTCACATGCAGGATGTTAACTTACGATCAGCCATCAGATTTATCCCACTGTTTATGTAATTAACTACTGATTACCACATTTCACTTGTATGAATCATCTAAACTTGCCAATAAATACACATCAAAGCAATCAAATTTGGTGAGATTCTTACCAACTCATTGGACATAAAGCAAATTCCTGCAAAAAGAAAGTACTTTAGTAAAATTGCAACAAATTAAAGTATGTATGTAGCAAAGGAAGAACGTCCATGAACCCTACATTTTGAAATCAATGCAGGAAATAGTATAATAATAAAAAAATAAAAAAAAAATCTATGGCAACAATAACTGACAACTTTTTGTCCCCTTTTCTTCTGAGTGCATGATAACATGATTGATACAAGTTGATTATATACAAAATAATGATGGCGATTTTTCCGGTTGCCACTTTGTTTGCCCAGTAAAAAGGCATAGAACTTCAGTCACTCACCAATAAGATAGTCTTCAACATCAAGACCAAACTCTGAAGCATTCACTGCATGAACCATCAAAAGAAATAGCATTAATCATGTGCTTGTAAAGCACAAGTCAAGAAAGAGAGAGAGAGAGAGAAAGAGAGAGGGAGACATGGTGAATTAGCAGCGTAAATAGTCTCTCAAAAGTTAATTAAAGTTTAGAAAAGTGCATAGTTAAGGACAACATTGAGTACCAAATCAAGCACCACATGTGCGCTTTGTTCATGTGTACATGACAACTCAACAGAATTTGATCTACTCTTTATCAACAGGGCCGACCCTGGCTATAGACCAGGGGGCGACGGCCATGGGCAGCAAAAGCCCAAAGGGCATCACCAGCCCAAGCCTTCTTACCTTTGGGTAGGCTCATCTCAGTCATTGTTCCCGGCTTCCTTCGACGACTCGCTTCCCTGCCCTTTGCGTAATCAACAATCATAATCCACCTCTGCCCAAAGGGCATCACGCTCCAGTCACTCCTCTACCCCATTCTCACTCTCGCATACACTATTGCCGGCGCTGGTGAGGGAGATGGTAATGGCTCCAACCAATTTCCGGCCGGTTGACGGGTGCTTGTTGTCGACGTTGACCCAACTTATCTCATTATCTTAGAGAAGATGCTAAGAACTTGCAAATATGTAGTGATGTCGGCTGACGATAGCAAGAGTGTAGTTATGAAGGGCGTTACTCATGGGGCATGCGACTATTTAATAAAGCCCGTTCGTATGAAGGCATTACGTAACATCTGGCAACATGTGGTTCGAAAAATAAAGCATGAATGGAGAGATAGAGATATCGAGCAATCCGTAAGTTTGGATGAAGGTGGTGACCAATTACAGCAAAAGAAACAACCTGAAGAACCCGACTACACGTCTTCTGCAAACGAAGGGCAAAATTGTAAAAACACAAAGAGAAGGAAAGACGATGAAGATAATGAAGCTGAGGAAAAAGAACATTCTTCTTCTACCTTTGTGAAGAAGCCTCGTGTTGCTTGGTCTATGGAGCTTCATCGACAGTTTGCTTGTTAAGGTGATTAACGGCTGCAACAAACCGATGATGAAGCTCCATAGACCAAGCAACACGAGGCTTCTTCACAAAGGTAGAAGAAGAATGTTCTTTTTCCTCAGCTTCATTATCTTCATCGTCTTTCCTTCTCTTTGTGTTTTTACAATTTTGCCCTTCGTTTGCAGAAGACGTGTAGTCGGGTGCTTCAGGTTGTTTCTTTTGCTGTAATCGGTCACCACCTTCATCCAAACTTACGGATTGCTTGATATCTCTATCTTTCCATTCATGCTTTATTTTTCGAACCACATGTTGCCAGATGTTACGTAATGCCTTCATACGAACGGGCTTTATTAAATAGTCGCATGCCCCATGAGTAACGCCCTTCATAACTACACTCTTGCTATCGTCAGCCGACATCACTACATATTTGCAAGTTCTTAGCATCTTCTCTAAGATAATGAGATAAGTTGGGTCAACGTCGACAACAAGCACCCGTCAACCGGCCGGAAATTGGTCGGAGCCATTACCATCTCCCTCACCAGCGCCGGCAGAAGCACCACTTGAACTAGGCATCATCGACTGTTTGCTGACGAATACTTGATTCATTGATTTCTTCGAGGAAAACCTCAATCACACACACCCATAAAAGTACATGACCTTTTGTGATTTATGAATCAAAACCCACTTGATTTTTGACTACCCAAATCAAGTAAACATAAAGAAGATCAAAAATTGACTTTCAGAGAGAGAAGGGGTGGGGGGGATTTTTTAGCCTTTTCGGCCATGGGCATCGAAAAACTCAGGACCGGCCCTGTTTATCAAGCTCCACAAAGATTGTTCTAAAACAACACAATCTTCTAAGTTGGATGGTTTCTTTTCACGATTTTTATAGTACGGTGAGCAAATAGAAATTTGCTCAAGGACATTGCTACTGAGTGAATTAATCCCATATCCTACTATACCTGACTATGATGAATTGATGATTATATCAACACCTTAAAAAAGAAAAGTACCGACTCAAGAGATATAGCATAATAGCTAGTTTCCTGTGATCGCTACCAAAAGAAAGCACAGATTAGTACTTACGTCCTAATTTTTCCTCCACCTCTGTATGTATTAGAAGGCTTCCTGTTTCTAGCCAATGCATAAAAGCCAGCAGAGAGACCACCTGTTGTGTCTCAGTTCTCCAATCACCATGATACCTGTAAGTAAAAACAAGAAGCAATAGTGGGTAACAACAGTACACAAATCAATAAGTGAAATATATTTCTCTTGCACTCACCTGTAGTATTGCCCAGGGCTTTCACGAACAATTTCTGCAAGACTACTGAAAAGCTGCTTCAGTACATCAATCTGGCTCTTAGCCTTCTCTAGAACCTCTGATTGTAACAAAGAAAGGGAATTAATAAGCTAAGAATATGCCAATCTCATTTCAAAACATCCTTCTTTCGGTAACATTCCTAAATGGTTCATACTAAAGATTCAGCATAAGTTGCACCCAAGAAATGAATGTTAGTAAGCAATTTGATTGACACGGATAACCATATAATAAATGTTTAGTTTAAGCTGGTTTGATTGAAATTTCCCACTACATCCCTCTGAATCTATTCAGTTTCAGATGGTTTAAGTGACTTATAAATTTTCAAACATAACAACTTCCAATAATTTTGACACTCTCTAGACATCATGTGAGTAAATATTATAAGTTTTTGTTCAATGGCACTGCATATAGTTAGCGAATCACCAAGACATGAAAACATTCACTTAGATCTTGAAAAAAAATATCAACTACTGTTAACAAAATTTGTTAAAACCGACATATACCAAGGCTTAATTCAGTCTTTATCTAATGCATTTATTGTTAATCCTTCACAAATACTGCATTCATCCTTTCAGTGAGCAACATAAAGGACCAGTAAGGTTACCCCCTAAGTCACCAGAAGGTCACTAGTTCGGGATCCCACAAATGAACATACTGTAAATGACAACTAGCTTCATTTAATCAAATGAACTCTCTCCTTATGACTTAAGAGAAGTAGCAAAAGACAGCTAGTTCCATTTAAGTTGGATCGCACATGTTAAACTTAAACTTAAACAAACTACTGCATAATTCTGCGAATTGCTTTCAGAAAACTCGCGATGGCATCCAATCACAGGTTTCGCCCTAAATCGATTCCATTTTTACATGTATTATAACATCTATTAGTCCAATGCATTATCACATTAAGCAAAAACGAATACGAAACAGCATATGAACATCATCTAAGTAACCTAAAGCGGGATACATTGATAGTTTAAAAAAAATATAAACAAATACCAGGGATCGGCCGAGATTGATGAACAAGAAGAAGACTAGAGTACATCATCCTCGTGGTTGATTCGATCTCCGTCGCAACAGCCCTAATGCGGTCATGTAAGCTTCCGGATTCTTCTAGACGGTTGCGAAACTCATCAAACTGCTTCTCCACGGCAGCAACTGTAGGGGAAGAGTCACCACCTGCCATTGAAGAGGAAAAACTGTCGCAGTGAATTATCCGGCGAGTGACGGTAGTGGAGGAAGTGGAGTTCGGAGGAGGAGGAGGAGAAGCGGTGGCGGTGGCGGTGCGAAGGGAGAGGAGAGTGATGGGGTTAGGGTTTAAGGAACGATGACAGACAGTGGTTGTTGTCAATACAAATGCGGTCCGAAAGGCAGATTTCATCATCATTTTTGTTTTCTGTTTGAAATGGGATAATTTGTGTTTTTACTCTACACTTTGCATTGCATATTTGTACATTGTGCTTTTACATGTGTACATTCTTCTATTTGGTTTGGTCATTAATCCTATATTTTTAAAATATAAATCGACCAAAATATCGAAATGACTCCATCATCGTCTCCAACCTTCACAACCAAAAAAAATCAAATTATAATCGGTCTATTAACATTAGAAGAAAAATCTAACTCTAATCATAATCTAAAAAAAATCACCATGATTTTCTAGAAAGAATATTGTTTAAATTCAATTAAATTTTTTTTTGAATCTTTAACGATCGCAGGTCGGTTGGAGGTAAATCACCAGCAAATTTGGTTATTTGCCGAATTGTCAATTCATCGGAGATTGACATGTCTAATAATTTCTTTAAAATACAAGATTAAAGGTTGTTACAATTTAGTTATAAAAGATTATATATTTAAAGATTTTAATATTAACTATATTATTAAAATATTGTACAATTTTATTATCTTAATATTTTTTTTTAATTATATAAAATAATAACAATTTAATGTTATTTGTTGAAATTACTTAAGAAAAACCTTCTTATACTAAGTTTTAAAAAAATTATAAAATTGAAAGTTTCTCTATTTGTAAAAAGCTATGTAGAATCGATAACAAAAAATTTATTTATATCCTATTTAGAGAATTGATTGTAGATGTTTTCATTTACATTCTATTATATTTTTTCTAAGTTGTCTCAAAATAAAAAACTTACAAATGTTTGTTTTACAGCTTACAAAATGTTTAAAATATAATTATGACGGGTCATTTTATAAAACACCTAGGAGATTTTGGAAGCAAAGCAAACCAAACTCATTTAATTTAAATATATATATATTTCACAAGTTATAGAATGGACATTTGCAAAAGGTTGATTATTTTGGTCCCAACGAAAGAAAAATGTGAGCTAAAAATGAATTAGGAGGGAAGAAAAATGTGAGCTAAAAATGAATTAGGAGGGAGCCATTTAGACATTTCGGACAAACAACTTCTCTTTCTAAAACACAATTATTGAAAAGGTTTTCTTATGTTTTACAGAATAATTTAGAATTATATTACCATACAACAAATATTGTTCGAGTAAACAACCTGTATGTAAGTAATTTTGGATTATTCTCAAAGGACTATGAAGTGTTTATGTGTTTGTTACATAATTAGAGGTGGAATTGAACATATGAGACAATGATAAAAGAATCAAATAATTCATAACGCTTGCCTCCGTTGGTTAATCTAGGTTTGGATGAAAAGTCCAAAACTATTGAAGTTCACTACCATCATCTATCCTCACTGAAATTGTCAAAAAAAAATATCCAAAAACCCCATAATCTTTATAACATTTCACAATGGCACATTCAAGTACCCATTCCCTGCATGCCTAAATCCTAATACAATCAATCCAACCATAATACGCACTCGTTGCCACAAAAGTCAATTTTTTTGCGAAAACTCTAAGCCACGATTTGATCTCTATGTTTATATCATCCATCTATGCAACCGATTTCACTTGATTAAATCTGTTAGATGCAAGTAGTTTATTGTTATGGTGGATACTGGAAAATAGTGGGCGCAAAAATCAAAATACACATCTTGAGTAAACTTATTAATAATATTTACATCATTGTACGCAAACATAGAAGCTTCACATGACAATCATTGAAATAATCCAGTTGAAGATGTATATGGAACTCATATAAATAATTTGTAACATCAATCTACATATGCATCCTTAAATAGATTTTTTAAAATTATCTCAATTATTCAAATATGAACCTTATCTTAACCGTTTGTTCTTACATTCTTACAACTAGAACGGTACTCGCGCAATGCAGCGAGATATATCTTGATTTTAAGTTTCATTTTAATTTTTGTTTATATCGATGTTCTAATGATTTTATGTGGTTTTAAGAAGAAAAAAAATTAGTATTTCAATTAAAAGTTCTCTTTTTTATTTAATTTCTTTAATTCAATTTTTATCATAATTTAATTTAGGTTTAATAACCAAATAACTTATTTTTGATTTAATAATATAATTATTTTATTTGTTAGAAGTCAATGATTATCTTAATCATATTTTAGGTTTTTTATATTTGAAATTAGAAGTTTATCATGTAGTTGATCATAGTTATCTGGAATTAGTTACACGAATTTAGAGATGAAGCTTTAATAGTTGTACTTACGTACAATTTACTTGTAATCTTGAAAATTAAGTAATTATTATTAAATAACAGTAACTAAAACTTAAAAAGTTGTTTTTAACAGTTTTTGGTCAAATGCTTTATAATATAGTATAAATATTTATTATTTTTATTTGAAACATATCCTATTATAACAAATTTTAAACTGCGAGGGCCAGTTTTGGATGGAACGAAAAAGCTCAGGACTCAAAATTCTATACTCTCCTCAAATTTGGAAGCAAACGAAACCCAGCGTGGTTTTGCCGCCACCGCAACGCCGATCATCTTCCGGCTTCCGCCATCGCCGATTCTCATGGAGACCTCTGCATCATCTTCATCAAACTCACGTCGATCACCTTTTCGTTACTTTTATTGTAGCTGCTTCAAACGGTGTTGTCGCTGTTTCTGCTGTTTCTACTCTTACCCTTAAGGTTGAAACCCTAACTTCCTTATCTAACTTGAGATATATCTCTACCATCGCATAATTCAATCTGACTACTGGAATTAATCCTAAATCTAAAAAATTGATTCTAATTTGCTTAATTTTGATACATATAACTATAGCTGTCGTAGATCAGATTCCATAAAATTGGTTCGAATTTGCTTTAATTTCCAAGTTCTAATATATTCTTCTGCTACGTAGATCGACAGATACTTGGTCATGTTCTTAGTTTCACATTTTTGTTTATTGTTATATTATATCTGATGCTGATTAATTTATTCTTGTTTCCAGTTCTTAATCACCTTTGGCTTCTTAAATTCATTGTGCAAGCAGATCAATGGTTGAATCTGAAGAAGGTACCTTCTCTTCTAACAGAATTTAAAATAAGCAAATGATAGAAAAAAATGGGTAGCAGACTAGCAGCCAACTACTGAAAGACTATGTAGTTAACATATTTGTACTATGATCAGGTTCACGTGAGACCAACTTGTTTTCATGAGAAGACATTTTTACACTTGAAAAGTCACAGCAAAATACTGTGAAGGTAAAAAATCCGAACCTTCGTATCAATAACACTGTGAATTCACAGTGTTTTCCTGTGAAGTTTCAAGTGTAAAAAAGCGGTGTCAGGGTCTCACGAAAACAGGCTGGTATTACGTGATTCCAAGTCTGCGTGCTATTGTATATGTTACTTAAGGAGGTGGGCATCCTTGTAAACTGCGTGGGAGTTCTAAACTTCGAATATAATCTCCATCAACATGCTTGTGAAGATAACGGCATGCCCTGTTTGCAGAAGATGTGTGTGTTATTGGTGAACATGATGTTGTTTGTGTTAATTTGTTTGATTTTTGTTGTTTTTTAAAATTCAGGTGTTCCATTTATGAAATTGTACGAGTTTTATAATAGTGGGATGTGTTTTTATGAAACAAAAAGATTTATAAAGTGTTGATATAAGATAACAAAAAGATGATACTTATAATGGTTTGGACCAATATGATATGAAACGATAATTTGTACCACCATGTGCCTTTAATAATTCATCTTTTTGATAGTTGCATACTCTCTTTTTAAAACAAAGTTTTATCTTGCTTTTTTTTATGTAAAGATCCTTGCATAATCAAAAGAATTTGATTTTAAAGGAATTGGAATGAAATTTGATACGAATTTGGTTTGATGGAATTGTTAAAGGAGTTGAAATGTTTAGAATATTTCGTGGAATGGTGAAATCTTTCGAAGAGAATTCAATAGAATTTAAAGGAATCCTACATTTTCAATATGTGAACCAGAATTGAAATTTGGTCAAATGAATTGACAACTTCAATTATCCTTTTAATTTAATGAACCAAACAATCTTGTATTTTTGTAATTGTATTTATTATACCATTCTTGTGTAATTGTAATAAAATTGACCAACTCATTATGCTTGTTTTTCATTAAAATTAAAATGAAAAACGATATATGATTGATAATTTTTATGCAATCGTAAGGAAATAGAAATACAATGACATCAACCCTTCTTTTCGTAATCTTACTTTTCTGTAAATATTTGCGTTATGGTGACAAAAAGAAACCAGTAAATTACAAAGTATTAAAGTATCTTTTACGATATCGTTTATGGTTTGGGAAAATCTTCAAACTGCAGTATAAATTTGTAATTTGGCCTTAAATCCAATTAAACCGCACTACAAACATATATAATTATTACAAGCATTTAAGTCGGACAACATCGAAGTTAAAAATGGTCCAAACGACCATAACAATAGAAAATTAATCCGTCGATTAACATGTCGGAATCTATTACAACATTATTTAAACAAGAACAAAAAACTAAATTAAATTGAATATAACATTGTTAAATAGAATGATAGTGTGTGAAGTTGTCTATGTAGTTGATTCCAAAGAAAAACCCAAAAACAACCAACAAAGATTTGAAGTCAAGCAAAGCTGTTAACAGTTGCTTCCATTTTATATATTTAAATTCCTTTTCATGTTATTTTCGACGCCACGTCAACGCTAATTTTCCTACATCTTTACTATATCATATTTTAGCAAAGTTGTCAAAGGTACAAAATGATTTTGCTGCGCCCTTTGACAACTTTGCTCAAATACACAATAAGTTCCAGCTTAAATTCTTTGAGGGACGAGTTTGAACTCCCCCGCTAGTCTTAGCTGTCAAGTCAGCTAAAAAATGTCTCCAGTAGACACAAGTTCTGTATGGGACCGATCAAAATTACAGATAATGAGACTTTATTATATCATATTCAAATCCAACCTTTAGAAAAAAAAAGTATACTTTTAATTCGATATATTTGTAGATAATCCAAGAAATCACATTCACAGTAAACATCCAATTCATGATCAAAATCAAAAGCATCTTTTAATCCCTTTTACATTGTGGCGTACGTTGTTGAGTTGTAATTGTGATAATATTGATGATGGGTGTTTATTAATTGAAATAAGGTATCACTTTCCTTCCATCTCTTTCACATTCCATTCTTTACTACTATACAACCATCCCCCCTCCTCCACCACCATCATCCACCGCCCACCACCACCGACCGCCATGCGTCGTCTTGCCAAAGTTTACCAACTTCTCTTCATCCAACTTATGCTTACCATGTTCATGTTCGTCAAGTCTGACACGGTACTACGCGAATTCTATGATGAAGAAAGGGATGCGTTGATTCCATTCCGGGACTCTATGAAGTCCAGTTCCAATTTACATGGGAACTGGACTGGTCCCCCGTGTCGTAATAATTTGAGCAGGTGGGAGGGAATTGGTTGTACCAATTCCCATATCACCCACCTGACTCTGGAATCAATCAATCTAACGGGATCACTCCCAGTTGCGTTCTTACAGAACGTTACTTTCTTAACGAAGCTCAGTTTTCACAATAATTCTATTTCCGGACCTCTTCCAAATCTCGATAATCTTATATCCCTTGAATCTGTAATCCTTTCCGGTAATCGCTTTTCGGGTCCGATTCCATGGGATTATATCCACCTTCCAAAGCTTACTACACTTCAACTTCAAGAAAATGAGATAATAGGGGAAATCCCTCCTTTTGATCAGGAGTCATTGACTGCTTTAAATTTATCTTACAATCGGCTTTCTGGATCGATCCCAGAAACGCAAGTGTTAGAAAGATTCGGCCGTGAATCGTTCGATCATAACGAAGGGTTATGCGGAAAGTCTCTAGAGATACCATGCCTTATTTCACCTTCTCCTTCTTCTCCACCTCCAAAAGACAAGAATAAACCTCTTAAACTATGGAGTATCGTGTTGATTGCTGCTGCGGCTGCAATCCTGCCGTTTTTGATGATTTTGGTTTTGTTTTGTTGTTACAGAAGAGTTCAAGGAAAAGAAACCAAGAAAGAGAAGGAAGATGGTATGTAACTATGTAGGATTTATATATGCATGCAAGGCGTTCGATGAAATTCCTCTGAAAGTGATTAATGTTAATTCTTTCTTTTATCCACAGAGCATCCTAATGAAGGTGTTGTAAGAAAAGGTCAATGGTCGACGAGTACCGATGACCCAGAAAGAACAGCGGATTTGGAGTTCTTCAACAAACATAAGCCGATTTTCGACTTGGATGATTTGCTAAGGGCGTCGGCCGAAGTGCTTGGGAAGGGGAAACTAGGCACGACGTACAAGGCGACACTGGAATCGGGATTGACCATCGCTGTGAAGAGAGTCAAAGAAATGAATTATTTGAGCAAGAAAGAGTTTGTACAACAAATGCAGTTTCTTGGAAAGTTGAAGCATCAAAACCTTGTGGAAATCATCTCCTTTTACTACTCAAAAGAAGAGAAGTTGGTAGTTCACGAATTCGTCCATGATGGAAGCTTATTCGAGCTATTGCACGGTTCGTGTTCAACATTCGACCAATAACTTTTAATCTAACTTAAAAATATGGTGGAAATTATTGGTAACCCATAACTTGAGGCTTTTAAGGAGCTCACAAATCCCATTATATATATATATATAGAGAGAGAGAGAGAGAGGAAAGTTCAAATGCGAACTCAAATTTGGTTGTGAACGTGAAGATTAATGAGAGCGCGACACGTGTCTGAATGTAGATTATTCAGACTGAATAATCAAAAAGATATTCAGACGGAATATAGTGTTTATTCAGTCTGAATATGACACGTGTCGCGCTCTCATTTGTCCTCACGTTCACGACCAAATATGAGTTCTCATTTGAACCCGTCCCTCTATATATATATATATATATATGGGGGATGAGTTGTTACAATAACTTTCTTTAATTCCTTACTCCATTTGTTCTTGAAATGTGCAGAAAGCAGAGGAATTGGGAGAGTTCCACTGAATTGGACAACAAGGGTACAAATCTTGAAAGATGTGGCAAAGGGTTTAATTTTCTTGAACCAATCTCTATCTTCTCAAAAAGTGGCTCACGGAAACCTCAAATCGTCAAACGTACTTGTCTACTTCACGAACGAAACCACACAAGCCAAGCTCACGGATTTCGGCTACTTCCCACTCCTACAATCACGAAAGTCCTCAGAAAGATTAACCATCGGAAAGTGCCCTGAGTTCGTGGAAGGAAAGAAACCGACACACGAATCAGACATTTACTGTTTCGGTGTTTTGCTATTGGAGGTGATCACAGGAAAAGTACCAGGGGATAACCACGAGGATCTCTCGAATTGGGTCAGAGGTGTCGTGAATGCTGACTGGTCAATGGACATATTTGACTTGGAAATATTAGGAGATAAAGACGGGCATGAAGATATGTTGAAGCTCGCAGAGTTAGCCCTCGAGTGTACCGATATAGCACCTGATAAACGGCCTAAAATGACTCAAATTTTGATCAGATTAGAAGAGATCCACCAACCGCAACTAAACATAGAGGTTAACTAATTATACTCCAGGGGTAAATTCGTAAAATGACCACGCTATTCATTCAAATTGTATGATTCAATATGAGCTAGTGTGATACAATTCATTTTGAGACCTCGTTAGCATCTACCATAAATTTTCTGACAAGAAAGAATATACAAAAGATTGGATCTTGGAGTTTATATCTAGTTAAATTGCAAGAAAAGAAAACTAGCGAATGGTGCTAAAAAAATTTAGACTATTATCTCTGCCTAGTGAGCAAGCAAATGAAAGCTATAATCCGGGTACCTATTCCAGTGGCTATAAGTAACCAAAGACATCTGTTTGAATTATGGATATCATAATCGTAATGCTTCAATGCAGCACAGCGAGTCATCAGCCAAACACCATTGTACCTGAAAAGTAGATCAGAGATGGATTTAATGAACGTGGCAGGTTGTATTTTCCGTTTCTGCATACATATGCATCTAGCAAAGCTAAAGATCTACAGAAATATGAATATTGGCAATGTGGTTTGTTTTAAAGAATGAAATGATGACCATATGAAGAACTTAGGGCTGTTTGGTTGATCTGTATGGATAAAGCTGTCTTTGTGAATTAATCGGTGATCTATCGGTATAGATTAGGAAAGTTTTTGTGTGGAAGGATTTTTTAATAGACAGAAGAAGCGTGTTTTTAATTGGAAGGGGTATATTTGTAAAATAAAAAACTTTGGCTTTCTGCATAAAGCTCCTCCCCTAGAAACTTAGGGTATGTTTGTTATCGGCTTAATGAGCTTAATAGGACTCATGCATTTTCGGTCAGCTATACATGACTTATTGGTGGGGCTTAATGATATAGAAAGTGGCTTGTACAGTAAGCTTCTCGGGGGAGCTTTATGCAGAAAGCCAAGTTTTTTTTCCAATGCCCCTCCCAATTAAAAAAACATGCTCCATCCATCTATGAAAACCCTCCCAAATTAAAAAAATCACAATCTATACAGACAACTTTATCCATACAGTCCCTTACTGAATAAGCCACTTTCTATTTAATTAAGCCACTACCAAACAGTCATGTATAGCTGACCAAATAAGCTGAGTCTCATTAAGCTGCTAACAAACAGACCCTTCGTCCACAGTCAGTTTCAATAATTTACTGCCTGCTAAATATATCAACATTAGGAGAGTAACATTCCTGAATTTCTTCAATAAGCCAAACAACTATAAACTATTCAACATGTGTAAGGGCTAGAGAATGTACTCTTTTGCATTTGCGATTATGAAAGCTTCCAATGCCCACTTAGGGAAGACAAATGGTGTTATAATCGAAGCAGCAGACTTTTTGGTCTGATTCGCAATGAGGGTCAGAACAACAGGAAAAAGCACGGACCACTGCAGAAAAGAGTTATTAGAAGTAAATTATATACTCAGAATATATATATATATATATATATATGTATGTATGTATGTATGTATGTGTGTGTGTGTGTGTGTATATATAGGATCAGGTTCAAGGGAAAACGCCAAAAAAAGAGAAAACTGAAGAACACCCTGGGGCCCTTCATCTGGACGGTATGCACTAATGCATACTGGTAATTTGTAACATGCATTTGTGCATATGCACTAATGCATATGTAATTATAGAAACATTGGTGCATAGACAGAAAAAAAAACGTTTGTATGCATTAATGCATACCGTCCGGATGGAGGGCTCCCAGGATGTTCTTCAGCTTTCTCTTTTTTTAGTGTTTTCCCTTGAACCTCCTCTCTCTCTCTCTCTATATATATATATATATATATGTGTATATATATAGGGGCAGGTTCAAATGAGAACTCAAATTTGGTTGTGAACGTGAGGACAAATGAGAGCGCGACACGTGTCTGAATGTAGATTATTTAGAATGAATAAATACTATATTAAGTTTTATTCGGTCTGAATATGACACATTTCGCGCTCTCATTTGTCATCACGTTCACAACCAAATTTGAGTTCTCATTTGAACCCGCCCCTATATATAACACACATTTATTAGAGAAAAATAAATACTTGTTAAGAAAATTTGCCGATTTATTGGTGGTGGTCAAGGTTACATACCAATTGGGCTTGACTAAACTCGAGGGAGATGGCGAGTGTATAAGCTATGCCGGTCACACAATACACGAGGCAAACCAAAACTAAATAATTGGACCCAAAGCTTGATCTTGGATAGTTGAAAAAATAGAACAAGCAAAGATAAACTAGAGGCTTCAGTACTGTGTTTACATGGTCCATTGTATCTTTAGATAGAAAATAAGATAGACTCTGCATGCCACTAGAACTCTCCCTCTTGTACTGTAATTTATCCAGCGAAAATGTCCTCAAAGCTCCAATCATGCATAACAGTGCTACAAAACAGATATAGTTGCATATAACTGTTAACTATTTATATTAATATCTTATAAGGTCAAGTTCAAGGCAAAACCACAAAAAAACAAATGAAAAACTAAGGAACCCACTGGTAACCGTTCATCTGGATGGTATGCACATGTGCATACAAGTAATTTGTAGGCAATTTTTCCGGTATGCATGCACATGTGCATAAAAACCAAGAAACAGCTTCAATTACTTGTATGCGCATGTGCATACAAGTACTTTGTAAGCAATTTGTCCGGTATGCACATGTGCATAAAACCAAGAAACAGCTTCAATTACTTGTATGCACATATGCATACCTTCTCCAGAGATGAGTGGTTACCATGGTGTTCCTCAGTTTTCCATCTTTTGAGGGGTTTTCCACTGAACCTCCCTTTAATATCTTATGTTAACTGTAAGTATTATATAAATATCTTAAAACAGAAATTGTTACAGATAACTGTAATTAAAATTCTCTATCTTTTTCCCCACTTACATACAGCAATGACGGTGTATTGATAACCAGTAGCTCCAAATGTGTCATCAGTAACTTTAGCCAGAGTTCCTAAGCATGCACCCGCGAGTAAAAGAATCAAATAATCTGCAGCTTGTACTCTACCATCCCGTGTCCGCTGCCTCAAAACCCTAAAGACACAAATGTGATATTTAGGTTTTTATATTATATCGGGAAGAACTCAAGAAAGTAAAAAAAAAGAAAATAGATAAATAAAAATTACCTTTCAAGGTAATATTTATACTGCATAAAAACTCCAGGAGTTACTCGGCCAGATAAGTCTGGAGTTGAGAAGAAACTGTAACTTGGAACTTCTCGTTGAATTTCACCATTAAACGATTTGTTTTTGGATTCACTTGGAGGCAAAGAATTTCCACTTTGATCGCATAAATGCAACATATCTGGAGGTACTCTATACCCATTATGGAGCATCCATTTTACGGGAAGTTGCTGAGCTGTCACATCTCCTTCTGGTTTTGTTATACCCTCGAGAACATCGATTAAGTAATCTGGTGTATTTACACGATCTGGTATAGTAATTCCTAAACTTGAAAAGTATTCTTCGACCTTTTTTACAGGTCCATGGTAGACTGTAAGACCGCCTTTTGCTAGAAGTATTAAGTCATCAAACATCTTGTACAATGTGTAGCTGAAGAAGAAAAAATATTTGTTACCCATTTCGAACAGTCTAAATCTTGGATATTGGGTTAATGACAAAAGGGGAAGATTCAAATGAGAACCATGAGAACAGTATATGCATTGATGCATATAAGATATATGAATTTCAGCGAATACATGCACCAATGCATATACAGTACATAAGAGGGAGGTTATGGGGAAAACCATAAAAAATTGAAAAACTGAGGAACTGAGGAACACCTGGATAATGATTCATCTGAATGGTATGCACATGTGCATACAAGTGAAGTTGTTTCTTGGTTTTTATGCACGTGTGCTTAGTGAAAAAATTGCTTACAAATTATTTGTATGCACATGCGCATATCGTCCAGATGAACACTTAAAAGGGTGTTCCTCAGTTTTTCATTATTTTTGTGGTTTTCCCCCCACAGTACATATACATTATATATCTGCATAGGGTCGGTTATAAAATGAAAAACTAAGTGATTTTTGTAAGCAATTTTTTCAGTAAGCACACGTGCATGAAAACCAAGAAACAATTCATGACCCACAGTACATACACATACACATAACATGCACACGTGAATAGAAACCAAAAAAAAAATCTTCAACTACTTGTATGCACATGTGCATATTGTACAAATGAATGGTTATTAACGTGTTCCTGGGTTTTTCATTTTTTTTATAAGGTTTTCCCCTAAACCTCACTCTATCTACATTCTACATATTACAAGTTCTCATTTCAACTTTCTCCTAATCACCAAAATACAAAAAACCCAAAATCAAATCGGAGGTGAAAGAGTTATAAATTAACTTTCGAAAGTTACCTCGGTTGGTGAACGACCATGCTAACATTAACTCCTTCAAGAGCTTCACGCCGAAGAGCTCTAAGAAGCAAACTAGAAGACGAACTATCAAGACCAGAAGTCGGCTCATCCAAAATCAAAAGAGAAGGTTCCATAACCATTTCTAATCCAACGTTAACCCGTTTCTTCTGACCTCCAGAAATCCCTCTCTTTTCGACCGTTCCAACCTTCGAATCCCTCACTCCCTGAAGCCCCAATGCCTCAATAACTCTTTCAATAATAAGAACTTTATCTTGTTTCGGCAAATCAGCAGATAATCTCCACATTATACAATTCACCAAAAAGATAACAAAATCAGTATATAATTATGCAAGTAGGGTCAGGTTAAGGGGAAAAAGCCAAAAAAGAGAAAACTGAAGAACACCCTGGGAGCCCTCCAACTGGACGGTATGCACAAATGCATATTGGTAATTTGTAACATGTATTTGTGCATCTGCACTAACGCATATATATATATATATATACACTAGTGCATAGAAAAAAAAACAGCTTCAATCGTTTGTATGCATTTGTGCATACCGTCCGGATTGAGGGTGTTCTTCAGTTTTCTCTTTTTTTAGCGTTTTCCCCTGAACCTCCTTCTATGCAAATAAATACCAAGAAAAAGTATAATTTTTTTTGTAAGAATTGCATACCTACAACGTGCACTGAACCGGAGGTTTTCTTCAACGGTTAAATCTCCATGAACTATATCATCTTGAGGTACAAAACCAACAATCTTTTTATAAGAATGAATAGATTCGTTTTTTCCGTTGATCAGAATCATTCCCGACATAGTACATCCGGTTAACTTTCCGGTGAGCGCAGAAAGAAAAGTCGTTTTTCCGGCACCTGAAGGACCCATAACCGCCGATATTCTACCAGGCATAATTTTCCCACTAACGGATCTCATTATACATTTCCGTTTCCCTTTTAAAGTTAAAGTTAACTCCTTGAAAGCAATCTCAATCTTCGGTCTTTTTCTAATATCTTCACCGTTACGTTTAGCCAACGATAATAATCCCGAAAAGGTTATGTTTTTATTCTTTTCCTGCATTGCTTTCTCTTTCTCGATTTGACCATACGCGTATTTAAATATTTGGCTTTTCGTTTGAAGATCTTTTTTCGTTTTAATCTTTTTCTTTTTCAGATTCTTATCTTCGATTTCCAAATTCAAATCTTCGTTATTGCTCGAGCTATCGTCCATCGATTGCAACATTTCGGTTAATTTATCTGATTCCCGTCTGCTTCCGGTCGAAAACGGGTTCGGGATTTTCGATTTTAGATTATCGTGTCTTGCACTAGTTTTTCTTGAAAATGTTTGTGAAAGATGTTGTTGTAATCCTTGTAATCCCGTAGGTCTTTTGGCCATATTTCTTGCGGTTTGCCATCGTTCTCTTGCTTGTGCTGTTTCTCGTACGTGTCTTGCTGCTGCTTCTCGGGATTTTGCCTGTCTTTCGTATCGACTTGACATGAGTACGTCTGAGCAATTATACACGACAATTAGTATAGCCGTCAACAAACCCTACAAAAAAGAAAAAAACGAAAGGCGGCTAGTTTAATGATTATTGATTTTGATAGATATCGAATATAAAGCTTAATAAACGACTAAATTACTTACAATGAGCATGATCCCGAAAACCTTCATGCTTGGAATATCTGTTCCCTTCTCGCACCTAGATCCAGCAAAGCAAACTGCAGATACATCAGATGTTATGCTAAGTGGCTGTTTGGTTGGTTTTCCATTTGTTAGTAGCTTAATGAGCTTAATAGGACGCACAGCTTATTTGGTCAGCTATACTTAACTGTTTGGTAGTGACTTAATAACATAGAAAGTGGCTTATTCAGTAAGCTTTTAGGGGGAAGCTTAATGCAGAAAGGTTTTGTTTGGGAGGGTTTTTTCATATAGACAGAAGGAGCGTGTTTTTTTAACTTGGAGGGGCAGGTTTGGAAAAACTTGGCTTTCTGCATAAAGCTTCCCCCTAGAAGCTTACTGAATAAGCCACTTTCTATATCATTAAGCCACTACGGAACAGTCATGTGTAGCTGACTGCATAAGTTGTGAGTCCCATTAAGCTCATTAAGCTGCTAACAAACAGGCCAATACAGTTTATGACAGCAAACAAGTCTTTATATGTTTTATGCAAACATAATAAAGTATCGATCTTTAAAGCAAAAGATCAAAAAAGCTCACGTTTGCTCTTCACAGATCCCATCCGGCAGAAGCGTCTGCAACCAAACAAAAACTTTACAAGTTACAAAAAGAATATCAAAAGCATCAACTTATAACTCAGTTCACAATGTGAAAGTATAACATAATACCCTTTTGGGCATTCGATTTTGTCAATGGTTGTTGGACAATAATATCCTGGTTTGCAGAATATATCGCTACCCATCTGTACTGGACCCCACATATCGGCTGCCCCACAAGTATGATTTGGCTTGCCTGCAGGTTGTTGATAGTGATATCTGCAGATTTTCTCTAACGACTTATCTCTTAGTAATCCATTAAGCCATAAAGAATCTTAAAAGATTATTAAGACATAACCAAACTAGCATAATAACTTACGGCTCACAAAATCCAGATTGCCGGTTCAGCTTTGCAACCGGGCAGTACGCACCCAACGGGCATGCTTCAGAGATGGAAAAATGAAATGAGTATTTTTGGGAAACAGGCCAAGAAATGGAGGCATAAAATTGTAACAATTATATATATATATATATATATAAAGATGTTGGTATGCTGACTTACGTATCATGCAAGTGAGACCTTGAGGACAGAAAAACCCTTCACAACATGGTTGACTATCGGTTGTTCTGAAAGGCATTTTACGTGGATTTGTCTCATTGAATTCGTATTTCTGATCGGAATTGACAGCACTAGCCCATCCAGCCTCACATCCGCCAGTCCATGAGGTCAGATTACAGTTTCTATTCGGTTCTAAGAAATGAGCTTGTGAAATGCTTTTTGTGCCATCGTCAACTTTCTTTATAAAACTTGCGAAGTATGCTCTAAGTTCTGCTGCGGTACATAATCTATTCGGGAGATCTGTGAATAAAGTAATACATTGTCAAGAAGCAACTTAATGAGCTTAATGAGACTAACAGCTTATTTGGTCAGCTATACATGACTGTTTGGTAGTGACTTAATGATATATAAAGTGGCTTATTCAGTAAGCTTTATGCAGAAAGGCAAGTTTTTTCCAAAACCTGCCCCACCCAATTAAAAAAACATGCTCTTCTAAATTCATACAGACAGATTGATCCACACAGACAACTTTATTTATACATGACTTAATGGAAAACAAACCAAACAGCCCCTGAGTGTTTATCATACAATGGTTTTCTATTTACTAGTTTAGCATAAACTTCAGAGAAAGCCCATGAACCATTAAAGAATTCTTTAATCATTAAGCACATAAAGACTAATGACAATGTATTTAAAGATTACCCATATGGCTTAATGAAAACAGAGTTCCAATCAAGTGTTGGCATTCCTTCAGAACTAGCTATAATTCCTTATCTTTCTTTTAATAACATTATACTTCCATTAATAGTGGAATTGTGAATCATCCAATCAAAACATAAAAGGGTGTGGTACCTATTAACCTCATTTGACAATTTCTGAAAAAATCATCCTTTCCTTTGAAGTCGAAAGCTCCATTTATATCTTTTTCCCTAAAACATAATAAAGGTTAGAAAAAACCTGCAAATCACAAATGTGTAGAATAGACCAGATTGGCAGTTGACAAAATGACCAATTTACCCCCCAACTGTTCAGGGTTTGATATGATAAAAATGTGATGTTTTAGAAGAAAATTAAACTTGGAAAAAGTGATTTCTTTGCTGATTACTCACACGTCTTCAGTGCAATAGTGTAGGGTTCTTTGAATTGAAGCCTTGTATATCCTAATTGACTTGTTAAATCTCTGCGAAATAAGATTAGAAAACAATGGTGAAATCCTAGGTCTTTTGTTGTTGTTGTTGTTGTTGTTCCGAGGAGCATCATCATCGGCATCATCTTGACACCGAACACAACGTGGCACAAAAACAAGAATGATGATCAAGCATCCAATCCAAGAGGCAATCACCACCCTCTTCTCACCATTCATTTTCTCGTAATCCAAATCATGACTTCTTTTTGACCCACATTAACGATGAATCAGTTTGGGAATCAAATAGAAATCACTCTGTTTTGTTTTTTTAGGTTCAAATTGGTCGAGTTTTTAGGGCCCAGATAGGGATAAATCTTGAAATGATGAAGAAAATGTTGACCAAAAGTTGAATGATTTTGACAAAAGAGAAAGATGTTGGTCAATGGAGGTGTGTTTGTCATTGCGTTTGGTAGAGATGGTTGGTGATGGATTGAAGTCGGAAGGACGGCCATGGTTGTCGGAGGAGAGATTGCCGGAAGAAACGGACGGCGATGGATTAGGGATCGGAGATGTCGATTATTTGCAGTGTGTGGCCGTTTTATACGTGTGTGGTAAATCGTATCTGATTCTATTACGAGTAAATTATGTTTTTAGTCCCTGTTCGTTTGTTAAAAGTTGTTACTTTAGAGATTTCTACAAGCATCTTTAAAATAGAGAAAATAGAGATTTGAATATTTTGAATATTTTTTTTGCTTTAATAGCATCTGAAAAAGTATGAAAGTGATTAGAAAAATCTTCAAATTTGGAGATATCTCTAAAAATTATTACCATTAGAAATAAACTATTTTTTATTATGTTTCATCAATAAGAAAAACTGAAATTAAATATATAGATTAGATAAATAATATTTTATTAGAAATATATAATATTTTAATAATAAATGACTTTTGTAATCTTTAAAATAAAGATGTTGTCGGAGTTGAATGTAATATTTTTTAGATATTTTGAGTTTTGATTCTCTATTTTAGAGAAAATTATAAAGATGCTATTAGTCTTTTTATTTTTAAAGTTACTGTTTTTGTCCTTGTAGTTTTAAAGTTAAGGGTATTCATCTGTAGAAATCCAGTCGATTTAGATGGATCTAATATGGATGTTGGATTTTGTTATTCAATTTAATTTTATTAATGTTGGATGTCTGGTCCAATTCAATCAAATGAATGATTAAATTAGATCGATTTCATGCATTACTATTGGTTATCAATTCGATCAGATATTATGATATAATTATCAACCAATTAATCAATTGTTTTAGCGAAATATTCAAATATTTTGTTAATTCCTTGGAAACCACTACGTATAGATATCAACTAAAATCAATATTGTAAAACGGTAATAATTGTATATAGTCATTAATTGGATGGTAGTTAGATGATAATTGGATGGATAGTTAGATAGTCATTAGATTAGCTGAGTTCAATTTCATTGGATTATGTATTACAAGCGATAACTGACCGATGCAATTTGAATGTTGAAATTTTGGATCCGATATGACCACATTACAATTGGATATCTGATTATGGTTGATCTGTGTTAATTGGACTGGTAGATTTAAATTAAATATGATGATTTTATACACACCCCTGTCTAAAACTACTTCTACATCCAAATATAAGAAATGAAAACAACAAATAATTGTAAATCATAAGAACGAAACAACAATAAATTATAAATCACAAGAATAAAAACAACAAATGTTATTATACTAAATTAATTACAAGACAAAGTTTGTTAGATTTGTTGTAACTTTTATAATCATATGAAATTTGATATTGATTACCACATGTGCGTTGTTTTTATTTGATTAAATTAAGAAAAAAATGTTTAAGGAAGAAATAAAGAAGGTGGGACCAAAGAGACAGCTGTCATAATCGATCGCGGTTACTAAAATACATTAATTAAATAATAATAATAATAATAACAAGCGATCTGGAGAGCAAACGGTGGTCACTGTCCGTTTGATTCCCACACGCGTCGCCACACCCGGATTCCAAACACAAATTCCATTCCGATTTCCTACAAAACATTTCGATTCCGTCCAATAATAATAATACTCCCCCAATTATCCTTTTTCATTTCTCTCTCGCCGCATTCTTCCCCAAATTCTTCGATGATGAAATTCGCTCAATTGGGGCTTTTCTTTTCACTACACTAATAACTAGTTTCTTCTACCTCATCGTACTGATGAATCAGGTCAGCTTTTTTCTTTACTTACATTATTCTTACTCTCACTCGTACGATTTCATTTCAGGGTTTTGCCAATTCGAGCTGTGTTTAATGCTCCATTTTACTCGTTTTTCTATGTGGGTTTGCTTTATAATTCGCATTTTTCTTGTGTTTAATGCTAATTTTGTCAAGTGTATGCTTGCAATTCTTGAAATCGATGATATTGTGTTTATGATCTTGTAGAATTTAAGTTGGGGTTTTGGTAATGGAGGTCTGTTTGATGCTTTAATGAGTATTTGAAGATGTTTTACTATGTGGGTGAGTGTCTTTTAGTGGGAATTTTTTAATCTTGAAGTAGAATCAAGTTCTAAAGTTGGGAATTTTTCTACAAGTGTAATGTAAATATGAGGTTTTTTATTCGAAAGGGTATTTAGAAATACATTGGAAATAGGTGCATAAAAACCCGACCCACCTGACCAACACCCAACATGAACCCACCCGATGTTGTAAAATCTTCGAAGGGAAGGTATTGTGTTGGAATTGGGTTAGGTTGGCAGGTTCAAACCTACCAACCCAACCCAACCCATGTGTATCTCTAATCGACCGATCGACCAACCAACCAAAACCTAAATTCTATATACTAGTTGCAGTTTAAAAAAGAAATTGGAAGTTTGCAAACTAAAGAGTAGGTTTCACCTTTCAATGCCCCTAACTCTTTGACATCAATAAAAGAAATCTTGAAAAACTATGAAACAACATTAATGTCGAAATCGAGAGATATAAGAAATTCACTACCCTTGTGGGATTTCAAAATCCTATTAAATAATTACATATTTTTATGGTGATTTTTTCTTATGTTATACTTTTTTTTCATAGATCGAAGAAGAATCTTTATATCATTCTTTAGAGGAAGAAGCAATTGTTGACTGTTTGCTTGTCGAACCACGGTCTGATCAAGTTTCAGTAAGTGGTGTATGGTGTTTCGATGAAGATAATCACGGGAAATGCATAAAAACCGAAGATACTCCCTACAAATTAGGTATATTTTTACCAACTCTATTTATTATAAATCAACTATTTATCATCTTCTTAGATCATAAATACAACACCTTTTCTGACTTTTGATGGAAGTTGCTTTTGATATCTTATAAAAGGCATCCCCGATTCAAACTTACACTCGGAATGTGTAGATACGACAAAGCTTAACGTATGTCTTCTTTTCCATCTTATGTTAAATTACTAAAATACCCATGTCAAATTAAAATCCATATTTGTTGTATTGATCTTTATGAAATAGCGTTTTTTTAGGCACTTGACGTTTTACAACATGAAGTTGGAGTCGAGAATCTTTTAGCAGCCAACGGTGTTTCCGCTTGCGATGATTATCTTTTAGGTGCTTCTTGAGATCATTTATTTTTTCGTTATAAATATATATCCGTTTCACATTTACGTTAACTACCAATTATTTATGTTTATTACTATAGATATCGGATATGTTGAGCATGGATCTTGTATAGACTATGGTACTTCCAATGAAGGTTTGCATATCGGGAATTGTAGTTCAGAAAGCCGGTTTCCAATGTTTCACGATAAGGGTAGTTTCGGAATACAAAGTTCATTAACGGAAAACATTCGAGGATCCAAATGCCAGAATTACTTCATCGGCAAAACAACGTGTGATATCCACCATACCGATAACTGCAACTGCATTTTTGGATCATCGTCTGAATCAAAAACCGTAGATAAGTTTGGAGATTTCTCGAAATCGTTCATATACGAAGAAAATAAGGAAGATAACCCGCCACCTCGTTTTCCACAAAACCGAATGGAAGTCAGCAATATTTGTCGAGATGTAGCTGATCAAGATAATCTTCACGGTAGTAATGATGGGGTCACACATAAAAGATCACGTAAACCTACAAAGAGGTACATCGATGAGTCATCGAATCTCGATTTAAGGAACTGTAAGAAGAGAAGAGAAGCTTCTTCGGTTTCGAAAGTTAAAATATCGAAAATTCGACGACCCAAGATTCAAAACGAGATGGAGCTGAAAGAAACATTGCCGACTTCCGAGATCTCTTTCGGGAAAGCTATTCAAGTACCGTTTATTTCTCAAGTTCCAACGGAATGTCAGAAAAAAGATTCACCACCTACGGTAAAAGATCTTGAAAAAAGTATTATAAATATAAAGTACGGAACTTTGGGAGTTTTGTAACATGAAAAATATGTTTTTTTTTTGCAGATCGAGAATAGAATCGAGAGTTATTCGAGTGATGATTCTGAGACGATGATGAAATCCGAATCGGGTGGAAATCCGCGGAAGCATCATCGGCTTTGGAGCGTTTCGGAAGTAAAGAAGTTGATTGATGGTGTTGCTCATTTTGGGGTAGGGAAATGGACTCATATAAAGAAATTGCTTTTTTCGACATCAGTTCACCGAACGCCTGTAGATTTGAAGGTATATATATATATATATATATATATAATGTATATCATTATCCTGTACGAGGAAAGTTAAAATGCAAACTCAAATTTGGTTGTGAACGTGAGGACAAATGAGAGCTCGACACGTGTCTGAATGTAAATTATTCGGACCGAATAATCAAAGAAATATTCGGACCGAATAAATAATGCTTATTCAATCTCAATAGGCATTATTCAGACCGAATAAACACTATATTCAGTTTTATTTGGTCTGAATATTTCTTCTTTGATATTCGACACGTGTCGCGCACTCATTTAGCCTCACGTTCACAACCAAATTTGAGTTCTCATTTGAACCCACCCCTATCTCGTATATCTTTACGTTTAAGAGTTTCCGTTATGAACAAAACGTTATATTTTCACAGGACAAATGGCGAAATCTTTTGAAAGCAAGTCGTGCACTAAATGGAAACAGCAGAATAGAGGTCCGTTTTCTATATCATTAAGCTACTACCAAACAGGCTTGAATAGCTGAATGAATAAGCTGCAATTTCCATTAAGCTCATTAAGCTGTTAACTAAAATTGTTGAGTGTAATTGTAGGAGGAGCAAAAACGGAGCCAGCCATGGCGGCCGTTACCAAAGTCGATCTTATGTCGAGTGAGGGAACTGGCGACGGTTTATCCGTACCCACGAGAAGGTAACTCGAAGATTTCGAAATCGAAATTTCCGCTTGCACGACATGTGTCGTCTCCTGCCCGAATCAAAGGTGGTCAGGTTCCTGTTGTTTGAAATGGAGGGAAGGAAAAGGTTGGTTTGTGTATAGAAAAAAGAACATGTAACCCATCTCTTATGGAGGGAAATTTGAACACTTTGCTGAACTTCTCTACCTTAAAATCAGAAAAATATCATATCTTGTAGCCTATCATTCAAATTACCTGCACCTGCCCACGGTTAGCCGCTCACTCGGTCCCAATTTATACAACAAATTTGCACAATAATGGCATGGTGGTGTCGAGGTTGGGATTGGGTGGGGTGGGTGGCGGTTGTGACAGCGACAGTAGTGGCGGCGGTGGGGTGGGAGGGTGGTGCAATGATGATATTAATTGGCGATGGTGGTGGTGGTGGTGGAAATATTGGGAAGCGGTGGGGAGGTGAGGGTGGGCGGGCGGGATGGTGTTGGTTAAATTTGGATACAAAAGTTAAAAAATAAAAATAAAAACAAATTATAACATTTGTCACAAAATGGAATTGGAATCCTTTATTTATGTCGAGAAATGATCAAATCATTTACTTAGGTGGCGTTTGTTTTTTAAGTGGTGCTAAACTCTGAAGTCTGATTTCAGTTTTGAAATCGTTATGGAACGTCTGAACGAATCAGACATAAGTGGTGATTAATAGCTTAAAATTAAAAAACAAACAAGGCCTTAGTAGAAATAGATTTACCAACAAGACATTTTGTAAGTATCATCATTTACATTGATTTACAATTGTTTCTTCAATGCTTAACCCTAATTTCGTTTATTTATTTATCTCCTAGTCCAATTTTCATTGTCTTTCACCACTTTTTACAAGAAGCAACGTTAATAGACAATATAATAAGTTTCATGTTAGTATTTAAAGGCTTAAAAAGATTCGAGAACAGTAATTGAACGCAATTGAACATTGTTGAATGTAATTGAATTAGTTGAAGGTAATATGAAATAAGGTACTTCGATTAAATGAAGGCAATTGAAAGTTTTTTAATGTAGTTGAACGTAATCTGAAATAAAGTAACTTGGAGTAAATGAAGGTGTTTGAGCAAAATTGAAGGTAGTTTAAAGTAATTGAACATAATTGAATTTAATTGAAGGTAATCTAAAATAGTATAACCCAAACTAAATAAAGGTAGATGAACATAGTTGAAGATAATTTAAAATTAAGTAACTCAGATTCATTTGAAAGTGTTTTAATGTAGTTAAATATAATAGAGGATTTAAAATTAAGTAACTCGGATTCATTTGAAGGTGTTTTAATGTAGTTAAATATAATAGAGGATTTAAAATTAAGTAACTCAGATTCATTTGAAGGTGTTTTTAATGTAGTTGAGCATGATAGATGGTGGTTGAACGTAATTGAAAGTAGCTGAATGTAAATAAAGGCATTTGGTAATTTAAATAAGGTAACTCAGACTAAATGAAAGGTAATGCATACAATGGAAGTGTTAGTGTTCGTGAGAATAATAAATTTCAAAATGAAATACAAGCAGTTAAAAATAGATTTATAGTAAACCAAGCACCCATTTACTAAACATTTATTAGACAAGTGTTTATCACGTGTCACTTGCCATACAAGATGAACATAATAAAAGACAAAAAAATCTTATCTGATAATAACTATAGCAAAGATCGAATACAGTAAAAGAAAATAACATAGACAATCTTATCCAGTAAAAGATTTATCAAATAAAATATTTTTACTAACAATCCATTTTAAAACCCAATAACCATATCAAATAATATCTGTTTAACATACGAATAAACCGTCAAAAAACCAATAATATGAACAAACCAAAGTGACATTATATATGTTTATAATTTATGGTAAAACAAATTAGTAAAGAATTAGATTAGATTGGTAAAAGAATTATTAAGATTAAGATAATAGATAATGGTGAACGACAAGAAGGGTATGGTATGACAACTAGGAGAGTTGTTTTTGAACGTATGAGTGATTACACGTGGCAGTGGAGTTAAATAAGAGCCGTTGATTGGTTGAATTTTTGAAGTGGAAAAAAAAAACATGGAATGGTGTGTAGGAGATTGGGAGCATGGGGTGGAATTAAAGACGTAGATATTTGAGATCGAGATGCAGCAGGTGCCAGCTAACCGCCCCCAAAAATAACTCATAACCTACTCTGCACCCACACGTGATCTTCACTTTACTTTACTTCCTCTCTCCAATTATAACTTTTTATATATATATATATATATATATATATATATATATATATATATATCGGGTTCAAATGTAAACTCAAATTTGGTTATAAATATGAATGTAAAGATAAAGATGAGAGCGATATGTGTCTCATTCAGATTTGAGACTGAATGTGTGTTATTCATATTGAATAATGAATAAGCTTCGCCATTCATCATTATTCAGACTGAATGAGACACGTGTCGCACTCTTCTTTATCTTCACGTTTGCAATAAAATTTAAGTTCGCATTTGAACTTTCTTTTAACTTATTATACTCTCTCCGTCCCAATTTAAATGTCCACAATAGAAATGACACACAGTTTTAGACATACATAATTATTACACTTTTTGGTAAACCAAATGACATATTTATCCTTATTTAATTTCTCTCTTTTTACGACTTTTAAGTGTTTATGCATTAATTAAAGGTAAAATTTTAGAACTTGGTTATTACTTTGAAAGTGGACACTTATTTTGAGACAAATATAAATAGAAATGTGGACATTTAATTTGAGACGGAAGAAGTATGCAAATTATATATATATATATATATATATATAGGAGAGGGATCATATGAGAATACTACCAATTTAAAGGAACAAAGGAACTTATTTGGGACCATATATGATATGGGTCCCACATAATATTAAATCATTTATGATTTAATATTAAATCATATTAAATCATAAATGATTTAATATTATGTGGGACCCACATCATATGTGATCCACAATTGTCCCTTTGTTCTTTTAAAAATGCAAAGTTCTCATTTGAACCTTCCTCTATATATATATATATAGAGAGAGGAAAGTTCAAATGTGATATATATATATATAGAGGAAGGTTCAAATGTGAACTCATTTTTGGTTGTGAACGTGAGGACGAATCTCAGCCACTTATCCGGTCAATAAAGGCGGCTTTGACCTGGTTCCCCTCCTTTAATAATCTTCACCCTCCCATGAATCGCGTCAATCCTCCGTGATCGCGTCCACCATAACCGAAGATGTGTGACTGAGATTCGTTTCTCACGTTCACAACCAAAAATGAGTTCACATTTGAACCTAACCCTATATATATATATATAGGGGAGATATCATATGAGAACACTACCAATTTAAAGGAACAAAGGAACTCATTTGTGACCACATATGATGTGGGTCCCACGTAATATTAAATCATTTATGATTTAATATTAAATCACATTAAATCATACATGATTTAATATTATGTGGGACCCACATCATATGTGATCCACAATTGTCTCTTTGTTTCTTTAAAAATGCAAAGTTCTCGTTTGAACTTTCCTCTCTCTCTCTCTCTCTCTCTATATATATATATATATATATATATAGGGGAGGGATCATACGGGAACCACCCATTTTTAAAGGTATAAAGGAACACTTTATGGACCACATATGATGTGGATCCCACATAATATTAAATCATTTCTGATTTAATATTAAATCATATTAAATCGGAAATGATTTAATATTATGTGGAACCCACATCATATATGGTTTATAAGGTGTTACTTTATTTCTTTAAATTTACAAAGTCTCATTTGAACTTTCCTATATATATATATACATATATATATATATATGTGTGTGTATGTATGTATATGTATATATATATATATAGAGAGAGAGAGAGACTGGTTCATTTACAAACCAGTTAAATGTTACAAACTATACAAACTCGTACAAATCAATATAAAAATAAGTTTTTTCATGATTTTTTTTCATCAATGCTATGATTTAAGATATTATTACACATATGTTTGTTTCACCTAGTGAAAAAAAAATACATGTGTAACTTTTATATTATGAAACAAATACATGTGAAACTTTTACATAAAAAAATATATGAGAAACTTTCAACTTATGAAAATGAATACATGTGAAACTTTTACATTATGAAACAAACTTATGTATAATAATATCTTAAATCATAGTATTTGATGAAAAAAATAATGAAATTTTTTATTTTATATTGATTTGTATGAGTTTGTATAATTTGTAACATTTAACTGGTTTGTAAATGAACCCCCCTATATGTGGGCAAAAGGGTTTCAACGAGAACACTTTTATTTTAAAATACGAAAACATATCTTACTATAGTCAATTACATGTGATACACAAGTTTTACTAAATCAAATACGTAGACGACCTTTGGCACGAGAGGTTGATGGCAAAACAAAAAATACTCCATTAAATTATCATGGTCAAAAAAACAAAAAATAACATATTAAAAAGAGAAAGATTGATGGCAATGATCAACTATAATTGTGAGGTGATGATGATAAACGATGTCGTTGGATGCGACAGGTTTGAATGACGTGAAATTTAAAAACAGTAAAATAAGTATAAGTTTCTTTACTTTAAAACATTTTTAACTGATTGTAATAGTTTATTTTGATAAAACTGACGTAGTTAACCGATTTTTCAAAGTTTAATAATATTTATTTTTTATTAAAAATATTCAATATTCAGAATAAAATAAAAAAATTCATTATATTTTTATGTGTCTTATTATAAAATAAACACCATATCATTTTTATGCAAGAAAAGAGTGAAAGAAGTTCTACCTTTTGAGAGGGAACAAGTACAATACTTGTCTACGAAAATTCAACCTTCTTATTTTTATTGTTTAATAAACTTTACATTTTATTTTCACTAAAAAGTATATTAGGTATTTTGTAAATTTTATAAAAGAATTTATTAAACTATATATTAAATAAACGTTATAAATGAAAAAAAGGAAGTAAAGATGTAATTGCATATTTAGAATCTATATATTTATTTGACTTCATATACATTTTAAACTATTTTGTACAGATAGCGACAATTGAGGTTTTTTCTCTTCATAAAATCATTTAAACATAAAAATATAAAAAAATTAATTAAAATAGCCATTTTTCAATAGTGGATTGACTTCTTAGCCCCTTCTCTTTAATATTTATAAAAATAGCATAGATCCACAATTTTATTTTAGTTTTTACGGACTTGGGTAAAGATGTAAATGTTTTTTGCGGACCTAGGTAAAAGATGTAAATATTTTTTACGGACTTGGTGAGAAACGTAATTTATAGTGTAATTTTTTTATATTAGTAATTTGCGAGAGAATGTAACTAAGAGTTCAATTCGTCACCCACAAATAGCTATTTTAATTAATTTCTCTGAATACAAATATATTTGTTTTTATTTTCTTCTTCTTATTGGGTTTAAAATATCATATTCATAAAACTAGAAAAAAAATCACGACAAAAATGATTATGATATAAACAAAACCGTTTTCTTTTACTAAAAATATTATTAATAATATAATCAGTGAATTTAGAATTTTTGCCGAGCAGATACACTTTAAAACTTGATTAAATGCCTGCAAAGTCATATGATTTCTTTTTAGCTGAATTTCAAAGTCTGGAGGGATTTTTTTTATGTTAATTTTGAGAAGAAAAAATAGATTTTCGGTGATTTTGAGGTACCTTTTTCGGGTTTTTAGTTGATGTCTTTTACATTTTTTAATATCTTGGAGTACCCTAAAAAGTTTAATGTATGCATCTTTAATACCCAAAAAAATTCTACTTACGAAAACCAGTTGAACAAATACACAAGTTGAAAAAAAGGCTTGAAATATTACAAAAATAAAATCTACTATCTATTTACTCCACAAAATAGATAGTGTTGCATTTTCGTGTAAAATTTTTATTATTTTAATAGAAGTTAACATATTAAATTGATGAGAAAAAGTATAATTTATTGTATTAATTTTTGTTAAATAAATTACATATATAAATACTATATAATTTTCAAGTTCAATGAATATGTCTCCATCATTCCAGTATGTCATCTTGTTATACTCGATCAAATTGTGTCAAATTCAATTGAGAAGCAAATATACCAAAAATATAAATGCACCAAGGACAAAAAGGAAGTTTCTTTGGCATTTGATTGACAAAAATAAGGTGACTTATAAGGTGAAATACCTTATTTTTAGTATAGTTATTTGGATGACCATAAGTTAACTTATAAGATACCTTATTGATAAATTAATAAAAATAAAGTTTTGATAAGCTACCTTATAAGTCATAAGGTACCCTAGAGTATCTCCAACAGCATCTCTAAAATGAAGAAAATAGAGATTTTGAGCAATTTTTTTTGCTCCAACGGCATCTCCAAAACTTTCTCCAAAATGGAGAAAGTATGAAAGAGATTACAAAAAAATCTCTAAATTTAGAAACATCTCAAAAAATGATTACCATGAGAGAGAAGTATTTTTTTATTAGGTTCATCCAATAAGAAAATTTTAAATTAAATGTTTAGATGAGATAAATAATATTTTATTAGAAATATAGAATGTTTTAATAATATAATGAACTTTATAATCTTCAAAATAGAGATGCTGTTGGAGTTGAATGTTTTTTTTTTTAGATATTTTAATATTTGATCTTCATTTTGGAGAAAATTATAGAAATGTTGTTGAAGATGCTCTTATTAACTACTTTTTGCCAAACATAGCCTTTATCTTTGATAAAAGTAAATACTGACGTAATACGCTATGTCGGAGTCACTCTGGTTAGCTAGATCGGTAAGTTGTCACGAATCAAAAAGACTACTTTAAATTTCCATGGTATCATAAGAGAAAAACGAAGAAAAAGAACGACCAATCAGTTTTCGAATTATAAGGGTATACTTATATACTTTAAAAATAAAAAACAAAAAATACTGTAAATCTAATGTTTGTTTGTATTAAAATTGTCAAACTTAGGAAGTGCAATTAATTGAAATCCTACGTAACAATAACACTACTATTATTTTAAACAGTATAGAATTACAAATCGAATATTGTGAAATTCAACAGTTGGTAAACATGTTTGTATCTAACATTATCATATCTCTCTTTAATTTATCACCAGTAATATGATTGTAGTTAAATAAAAGAATATATTATTACTGTCATGTTATTATATCATAGAACAAAAAATAATGGATATTTGTATAATTAGAATTTGGAAGTGTGCATTGATTGGAACCAATATTGGACCAAAAAATAATGGAAGCAAAAATGAATTATTATAAAAAATTTCAGTCTCAAATTGGACCACAATTCAGATACAAGCTAAAAAAATAGTTTTTAATTTTCGATCGTGTCGAACTAGATGTAAACCATAAGAAATTATTGGTAAAGATAGTGTATTGAACTACATCTAAACAACAAGAAATATTTGGTAAAAATCTACCTTCGTTCAAAAATGAAATTTTAAAAACAAAAATAAAAAATTAAATTTTATCTAACCTTGTTCAAAGGTTTCATCTAAATCAAGAAGGATCAAATAGTTTTTAGGGAGGATTTCATATATGTCCTTAAAAACTTGCAATATTACGTATATATCCTTGTAAAATTTCAAATTACGTGTATACCCTTTTAAACCCGAAAGACTCACGTATATATCATTCTTCCTATTTTAATTATTATTAAACATTTTAAAAATATAAATAATTAAAAATAAATTGAATATATTTTGGAAATTAATAATATAATCTTCCCATAAATCTTTTCTAAAATACAATATAATTTAAAATGTAAAAAGATAAATCTTATAGGTTTCACGAAAATAGTTTGGTCTCATTTAATTTCAAACTTTTATATATATATAAACAAAATTTGTCCTGGAGTAGCCATTTATTTACATGTTTAGTATATTTTCTTTTAAATTCTAAAATAATTGCTTTTGTCTCATGTTGGTCCTTGAGTGGCATCGGTGGATTAACGTTTAATAAAGCCATCAGATATTACGTAGTAATTAGTTAATTAATTAGTAGAAGAGAGTTCAAATGCGATTTAAATTTGGTTGTGAACGTGAGGACAAATGTAATGCGACATGTTTCATATTCAGACTGAATAATAAAAAATAAATAAACTGAATGTAGTATTATTCAGACTAAACATAGTATTATTCAGTTTGAATATTTTTTTTCATTATTCAGTCCGAATATGATACGTGTCGCTCTCTCATTTATCTTTATATTCAGAATCAAATTTGAGTTCTTATTTAAACCCGCCCTTAATAAAATACATAACTATTAAAAAAACAATAACAATAGTAATCAAAGTAGACATTTGATTTATATTACTAAAAAGGGTATATTTTTTCCACAATTATTTATTACTTCTATTTATATCATTGTTTTTGTTTTATTACTGTTATTTTTATCCTTTTCATCATTATTAAATATTATATTCGACAATCAAGTTAAAAGCAATGGTCAAATTTGAAATTTTACCTCGACGTGTATGAATTCATGGAACTATAAGTAACATAATTAAATAAATTTATAAAAATTAAAATTGTAAAAATACAAAAACTAAAAAATTTGAAAAAAGAGCACGCTAGTTTCGCAGTTGCATGAAACACGAGTCACACCTTGCAGAACACACAATAGGTCTTACCATAACGATGACAACAAATTCTACGCCAGCCATGACACGTATTTTTTAAACACCGGTTAAAAGTAATATAAACAATTATCTTTTATTTACAATTTTAACAGAAAGGGACAAGCTCAAAAGGAACATTGAACCGAATAAAAGAACAGTATATTGACACAGACATTTCCATGTTGTAACGGGTTATTCATTACATCGGGACCAAATTAATTCTTCAAACGTTTCAAATCCTAAAAGTACACGATAAATATCGTTACAACTCGACAAGATTCCTTATTCAACATCAATAATCAAAAAGGATTCCGAATGTATATATATCTACAAACCAAACATCACATCACAAAACGGTTGGATTACAACTCTGTTCCATCTAAACCCAACCAAACATATAGCATGTTCCAACTAATTTCCCCTTAATTTCTCAAAAATAAACCGAACCCACGATAAATTTATTAAGAACAATTAATAATTTGAAAAGTAAAGTTATACCGTTAGACCTAATCTCCATTTTTTCCATCTACTATATTTAAAAAGATAGATATTCCAACGTCCAGATGATTAATCAGTGTGCGTAAGCCAACCTAGATACCCATGGTTACCCAGAAAAAAGATTTGAACTTCAAAAGAAGTCTGTCGATTAAACTTGACGACAAAAAACCCCCATTCCCGGGGTGTTTTTTTTCTATCGAAATATGATGATTGTTTCGATACAGAATTATAAATGGATGTGAATAGTCCCTATCATGATCATGATTAGGATGCATATATGATCTGTTCATGTGGCAATTCATCCGACCAACTGCCTAATCACTTTGCTGGATTTCATTTACTCTACAACTTCACAGGTCCTTGGGGGACCCTTTTGTTTGGCTTTATTACACTCTTCAAGCTGGCAATTTGACATATTCAACTGAACCCTAAACCTCAAACCCTAAACATGTCGATGTGTCTCGAAGGGGATGTTTGGTTGGTTTTTCATTAAGTCTTGTATGGATAAAGTTACAGTAATACATCTGTATATATTGATAAAAAAGTTTGTTTGCGAGAATTCTTTAAAAAATAGGAGCTTGTTTTTTTATTAGGAGGGTCAGGTTTAGAAGGAAAAAAAAAACTTGACTTTCTGCATAAAGCTCCCCCTAGAAGCTCAATGAATAAGCCACCTTCTATATTATTATGCCACTATGAAACCAAATAAGCTATGAGCCTCATTAAGCTCGTTAAACTGCTAACAAAATTCGAAGTCGGTAACGAGACTGTGGTACACACCATGTGTTAAAACACTAAACAAGTTACCCTACTCAGAGGCGGAATCAGAAAAGTTTTCAAGCAGTGGCACTGTTTGACCACAAGCATGAAAGCGGATGAATTTTTACAAAATCATAATAGATTAGCTGGTTGGTTGCTTGCTTGCATTTGCAAACGACGATCATAGGTTCGACCTTTACCGTCACTTTCCTCCAATTCTTTACAAAATCTATAAAAAATATATGCAAGACTGAGTATATTGCTACAAGAAGGATACGAACCCACACCTTTTCGAGCAAGACACTTTAACCCATTGACTTTGACCTTCTCAGTCACGCTTTAACCCACATGTTATTATGTCCTTAACTTTCCGCCCATCTATGACTAATTGTAAAAATACGAAATACAATTATTTTATGTCATATATGATATCAGTAAGAATATAAGACACACAAATAACATGTAAGTTCTTTACAGAACCAGACTATTTTCAACAAGATAACATGATACAATACTGTAATATTGAATTTAATATTTATTCCAAAAACGGAAGTTGGGTACGGGTTTGTACTAACTTTCCTTTTAACATCATCCGTGTGAAGGGTAGTGTGTGGTGGGGTAAACGATGCACAAAAATCATAATAAATTGTGCAACCACCCTCTTGATGACACTTGGGGAATTCCTACTTCAAAGACCAAGATTTTATGGTTATCCCACTAAATTATCATATCATTTAGTCCTTATTTAAATTGTGAATCATACAACAATCATAGATCCAATATCTCACTTTCTTGATTGTAAAAGGGTAAACCTTTTTTAACCTTTACAAAAAAGGTCAAATCCAATAACAATTTAGATTTTTACTGCTTCACTATCATAGATCAAGATGCTCTAGATAATACCCATTTTACACCCTTAAATCTTGATTTTTAGTGCTTGACAAGGGATGTGGTGGAATATCCTATCTACCCAGGGTTCAATCCTATACGTCCACAACAACTGTGACCACTGAGTTTATCAACGGTGTTGATGTCTTACAGGCACAATTTGTCAGAATTAGTCTAGACACCCTTCAAAAAACGTAGATTTTAAAAGGGTAGATCTTTTTTCGGTTAGAGAGGGTCAAACCCGATATAAAATACGATTTTTTCGGTTACAAATGGTCAAAGAAAGGATTAAGCCATTTTTAAGCTTGGACCCATAAGTAGACTTCTCCAGAAAGGGAAAGATATGACTAACCTTAATGGGACAAGCACCAAGAAAGAAAAAATCAAAGTGTAGGATGAAAGTGATGATCCTCTCATTTTAGTCAACAACCCACCTTCCACTTACACTAGATATGATTCACAAAACCATTTTTAGATAGGATAACTATAACACAATCCTCAAAGATCATTTTCAGACCCCCATAAACCACAATTTTTGAACCACACCCAATCCATTGACTCCATATTTAGTCAATCTAACTTTATTGCCTAAATAAATATAGATAAATAAGAAAGATACCAAATAGCCTATGGCCCACCTATAGTAAATCGAATAAACTTAACGGTCAAGAATTCAAACCTCATCGTGTGAAGAGATAGAGAACGATGAACCCCATTGAACGTATCCTCCTGCGTTTTGCAAAAAAAAAATTGTTTTTGAGAGTTAGTGAAGTAAATCCAATTTTAATAGTTGTTTCAAGACTAAAAAATGATAAATTATTTCAAGAATTACACCAAATAGATGCCAAGTTACAAAGTGAGACCCCACAAGTTGGGAGAGAGGAAGATAAAAGGATAATATGAAAGGCATGGGATAAGCTTCTTGGGCAAAGTGCAATTCCACAACACTTTTAATTGTTACATGTTACTTAAAAGATATTGTTAAATAATGCATGTGAATGTGTGTGTGGAAGAACTTATTTTGTAAAAAAAAAAGAAGTGAACTCTTTTAGTATGCAAATACTTGTTCGTACAAATTCGTATCATTATATATAAAATAAAATAAGATAAAATAATAACCCCCATGAATGCAAATTCAAAGTACACCATTGGCAACAAAAGAGTATAACCACATAAACCTCCAAATTTATCACCTTTTCCCATATCCTCTTCGAGCTACCCATCCCTCTCTCTCTCTCTCTCTCTCTATATATATATATATATATATATATATTATGTATGTATATGTGTATGTATATGTATGTGTGTGTGATATCCTTGCATTTAATGTTCCAATAAGCTCTAAGTTTTGATATTCAACCTCAACACTATAAATGATCTCTCCCACCTCCATACCAACAACACAAACATCTCTCCCCTTCAAATCTCCTCTCCCTCACACAGAGAAGCATAACTACATATATATATATATAAAATATATATATATATATATAAAACAAAGATGATGAGAGGGAAGGTTTTGAAATCATGGATTAAAAAGTGTAAAAAGATGAATGGTGGAGTTCTACCTTCGTCTGCAAGTTGTGATAAGTGCTGCCAATGGGCATTCAGTTGGCCATCATCATGCATACATGAAGAAGAAGAAGAAGCTTCGATTCCACGAGATGTACCAAAAGGTCATTTGGTGGTCTATGTGGGCAAAAACCAGAGGAGGTTTGTGATCAAGGTGAAATTACTAAAACACCCTCTCTTCAGTGCATTATTGGATCAAGCTCGAGAAGAATACGACTTCACTACTGATTCCCGACTCAATATTCCCTGTGATGAGGACGTTTTCCTCAGTGTAGTTAGGTGTGCCACGTCACCACATGATCGAAGAATCCCTCTGTGCCTTTGATTTTTGTTCATCAGTCGAATGAATTGTTCCTGCAAAGTTTTTATATATATATATTCATGTAAAGAGATAACTTAATATTGTACGTGACTAGCTATAACAGTGAACCCTAATGCAAGAAATGAAACCTGTTTTTTTGTATGGATAATGATCATTGATCAAGTTTATATGTCAGCAAGTTGCTAGAAATCCGTTTAACGCTTATTAAAGATAGTTAGGAAAGAACTAGAAACAACATTCAAAAAATAATAACTAATTTGTGTTTTCCCGGGTCTTTTTATTAATCCTAATCTATAAAAGTTGATATGTCTCGAGAGTTGACCTAGATTGAAAATGTATCTGGCCTCTGTGTGATATAGCATGATCCGGCATTCAGACACTTTTATGCCAGATTCAAAAAAATGGCAAGCAAAATCTCAGTCTAAATAAACGGTGCAGTGAGACATTTAGGGCAAAAAAAAAAGGACCCAAGGTGTAACAGATGCGTAGCAGGCAATTTTTCAGGTTTTTGGTTGGTTTTCCATTAAGTCCTGTATGGATAAAGTTGTATGTATGGATTAATATGTCTATATAGATTTGGGACGGTTTTTGTTTGGAAGGGTTTTTTTCATCGATGGAATGGGCATGTATTTTAATTGGGAAGGGGAGGTTTGGAAAAAACTTGGCTTTCTGTATTAATCTCCCCCCCCCCCTAGAAGCTTACTAAATAAGCCACTTTCTATGTTATTAAGCCACTATCAAAAAGTCATGTATAGTTGACCGAATAAGTTGCGAGTCCCATTAAGCTCATTAAGCAGCTAACAAAAAGGCCCTTAACCTTTTTCCTTCTCATGCCGAAATCATATTGGAGGGTGGAACCACAAAAAATCTTTGAGCCAGTCAACAGTGAAGTAAAAAATAACAACATAATGATGATGGTGATAAAATACGAGCTGCTGGAATAACGTGTCTGCAAGTGGTCCAAGTAAGAAATAGAAAGAGAGAACACGTGTGCATACAAATGGACTTAGATGCAAAATTTAGGCTTCTAAATGTATATACAACTCTAGCAGTGGTCTTCATATGAAAACCAAAGTAAGAGTGGTAAAAATGTAACAATAAATATTAGGGGTCAAACTTCAGAAACCGACACATAATCTGTTATCAGTAAAACTGTCATATTCTAAATCGAGTAACAACCAAAAACTATAGAACTACTAAAAATAGATAATTCAATTGCTCACCTAGGAAGGTTCTTCCTTTTCACTATTCATCACCCATAAAATACAATTACTTTGTTATTCATTAGATATGGATGTAGAACTTCATCATGTTTTAACGTATACCAACACTATGCATTTCATTAAGATCCTCCTTTTTTTTCTTCTTTTTTTTTTTTTTCTTTTTTTTTTCTTTTTTTTTCTTTTTTTTTTCTTTTTCTTCTTTTTTCCCTTTGTTCTCTTTCATTAAGATCCTCCTTTGTCCTTTGTTCTTTTTCTTCTTTTTTCCCTAAGATGCAGGAGCCATTAAAATACTGAAATGATAAAACTCAGTATATGGTGGTCTCTCACCACAATCATCGGTAGTGGCACCTACTAAGGGGCTGTTTGGTTGGTTTTCCAATAAGTCCTGTATGGATAAAGCAGTCTGAGTGAATTAACGTGTCTGTACAGAACGAGAAGGTTTTTGTTTGGGAGGGTTTTTTCATAGATGGAAGGAGCGTGTTTTTTAACTGGAAGAGGCAGGTTTGGAAAAAAAAAACTTGGCTTTCTGAATAAAGCCCCCCCCCCTAAAAGCTTGCCACTTTCTATATCATTAAGCCACTACCAAACAGTCGTGTATTAGCTGACTGAATAAGCTGCGAGTCCCATTAAGATCATTAAGCTACTAACAAACATGCCCTTACTTTTATTTGGTAATCCTTCCACGATTCTAATTAACTTGGCAAACATATGGTTCAAGGAGAAGGAAGACACAAACTCAACGAATGAGATAATAACCTTTATCATATATTCATTTAAGTTATAATAGTGAGATCAAAACTCAGACACAAAGTACTAAACCTTGTGCACTTTAGGAATCATAAATCTTAACACAAACATTTTCAAAATAGCACAAAATACATGCACCTTTTGCATGCTTACATGCAATACCAAATTACCAACAGAGAGACTTGTCAATAATAAACTAAAATTTGGATACCTGTGACATAGCAGCTTGCAGTGATACTCCAATTAAGCATGGTCTTATTGCAAATGAACCCAGGATCTGGATCTTTAAAGCCTGCATGGTAACTTTACAATCACCTATAAAGTTATCGTGAACTGATGTATAATGTCCCTAGTTTGCAGCGCATTTGCTTTTTTTCATGCTCCTTTGGGTATGTGATCTTCATAAATGGTTTAAATTATTCAAACCCCTAAAAGCAGAACAAGCTCTTCTCTCATCTCACCTCCCTACCCCCTCTCAGTGTCTTCAAGAACACTTCGTTTTGTTTTTGCAAAAGTCAAGTGTCGACTAAATTCTGTCACAAAAAAAAAGGAGAGCCTCTACTGTATGATTAAGCAATGATTATTGATTATTGATATATTAAACATCTGAATGGGAAGTAGAAAATTGTTTATACTGAAAAACAATATCATCCCACAAATTGTGATTATGTTATGAAGTTCAAAAGTTACCCTTGGAAAACAATCACATTTAGAAAGAAATTACACGGTATATAAATGAACTTGCATATTTGGGCCCATCAACCTCCAATGGAAGTTAATTTCAGCCTATGAACTACTAAATTTAAAGCATATCTACCTACTCTGGCCACATTGTTATTTTCTTCAGCCAGATTGTCAAAATATCATGTAGATACATAAATGAACTTCCATACCTGGGCCAATGACCTCTCAATGGAAGTTTATTTCAGCCTATGAACTTCTAGATTTGAAGCAAATTGACCTGTCCTGAGCATCTTTATTATTTTCTCTGGCCAAATGTCCTCACGCAAATGGGATAACTTTTGGAATTCAAGAAGTTGCTGAAGTTAATGGCTAATCAAAACCTTAATGATGAATCTAGCTTAACCAAATCCAGCACTCATTTGACTAATTTTTGTTCACTTAATTTCACATTTCAGAACCCTGTAATGTGAACCTTCTCTCCGTATTGACAGCAAAGATGACTGAAATCAGAGATGAACATGACCACTGTTTGGGATTTCCAACTTTTTCGCTTTCAGTTTAGGAACTTGCAAGCATGCTCAATACATCCAGTTAAATAGTGTAACATTTAATATAAATGTTACTAATTATCGCACAGAATTACATTTGAAGATAGTTGCTATGTACTTAGATACTAAGTTGTACCAGTTATTGCTTTATTCAAATATATTTTGACATTTCCCAGGTTCATATAAAATTTTCTTCTTTAACCAATCATGGGGTTGCGGTTGACCACCAATCCACTACAGTTTTTGGAATCTTTCTTCTAGTAGATTAAAAATAGTCATTCACAACAGTTGTTTCATCTTACGGAATTTTTGCCAAGTATATCTGCAGTAAATAGTATTAGTAACGAAAAGATGCAAACAGGATGGACGAAATCAAAGGTGACTCCAAAATGTATTCCACGAATGCTTCTACATGCAAGACATTCGATTTGAAAAGGCAAAACAGAACAGAAGTAACAATCTAAAAATGGAAAATGGGGCTTATGTACAACATACCATGACTCCATGAGAGAAAAATATACACATGTTATATCTGCCTCGTGATAAAAAAGTACATATGATACAAAACATCAAGATGGTGTCATAAAACAATGGCAGTGCTAAATCACATTTTTCTGAAATACAATCAACACACAAAGCACCGAAGATTACCGCTTCACTTGGCACTCAAATTTTTGTGGCATGGAAGCGAATATCATAAGAATTTGCATCAAGGATCATCTAACATCTTCAAGCAATCCCTCAAGTTCTCTATGACCAAATGGTATTCCACTAGAATTAGCATCTTTGGACTTAACAGAGAAGTAGTATATAAGCCAAGCCACCATAAAGTAAACCTCCATAAAAGACTGAAAAGCAGAAGCAAACAATTTGCCAAAGAATCGTGACAACAACCATCTTGCAAATGACCCGCAAACAATACCTTCTAAACACTTAAGATTGATGGCAGGATGCAACATTATCGACAACAAATGGCACCCTTCTTTTACGACTTCCCTCACACTCTTCCTGGTGTCCACCATTGCAATCCATGCATCCACAGCAAAAACAAATGACACCAACGTATCCAACAAGAACCACGATAACAGAAAACCATAAATCTCCCTCTCAAACCCTTTCACCCAAGGAGACGCAATCGAAAATGGCATCAACTTCAACCTAACGAATATCTTGAAAAACAAATATTGATCCTCAATTTCTCCAAAAAACCAAACACCTAGTAGCTGAGTCAATGCATCCCTAACAGCCCATCTCATAAGGATAAACCCAGATAACCTTTTCAAACCTATATTTGAACCATCCCACATAGAACGGAGAAATGACTTATAACTCTTGAGCAAATCATTCACCACTACTACAAAAATAATCCCAAGAACCCAAGCATAAGTAACAACAAATCCAAGAATTGCAAACCCATATGAAGCAGATAAAACGCAAAGAAGAAACAATAAGGCAGTCATTTCATGGTGTTCCAGCTCAAACCTCTTAAGAAAAAGCTGCAAATCATCATTACTTTCACTCTCATTTTCTTTAATCGCCGCATAATCGTTACCATCACCGGTTTCCTTCTTCTCTTCTTTCTCGATTGCCTCGACTGTTTTGAAAGAAACCTTAACATCAGAACGCACAGTCTCTGAAACCCTAATTCCGTTATCGGAAATGAAATTAGAGAACCCTAGTCGAGGATCGAAGGAGTCAACTATGAGTGAGGTAGCATTCAGTTGTGGTCTAGAAAGCGTTCCAAAAAACCGGTGATCGAGCTCTTCATCTCCAGAGAAGAAATCATCGTCTAGGGTTCCGACACGGGTGAGCTGAAGGAAAGGCCGGCGGCGATAGCGATTGGTGATGGTGGGTGGAGAGGCGGAATTGGAGGATATGTGGAGGCGAGAGAGTAGTGATTTTATGGAAGGGTCGTGGTCGATGAAGGAAGTAAGGGAGTGAGTGGCGGTTTCGACGTTGGAGCGGAGAGAGAGGATGAGGAATGAGAGAAGGATGAAGATGAGGAGGTGGTGGTGGACGGAGAAGACGGTGGTGGTTTGTTTCAGGATTTGAGTGGTGGTACGGAGGTGAATCAGGGGGAACGGAGGAGGTGGAGGAGGAGGCGGCGGAGAACGGCCGTCCATGGCGGTGGTGGAATTTGCAACGGTGGATCTTTGGATTTGTGTTTTCTCTTTTTTCTTTTTTTTTCTTTTTTTTCTTCTTCACGATATAATCACGGTGCTATTGGTTTGACGTGGACGGGGAGTTGCACATTAACAAATAACAAGAAGTTACATTACCAATTCACCCTCAAAATATACAAGTTTAGCTGCGGATCCAGGGGTAAATTCCGAATTTCATTCACTAGGGGGAGCATCGGTACCGGATTTGAAACTGTCGGAGGGTATTGTATTCATTAGGGGGGAGCATCGGAATCGGGTATCCGTCTTTGAAACCGGATTTGAAACTGTCGGTTCCGGAACCGGAACCGATGTGATTGGTTCCGGTTTCGATTTTCATTTTTTTGGAACTGTTACCCGCTTGATATCCGCTACCCGCCATTTTTAAATAAAAAAATATTTTATATATTTATAAATGTTTGCGTTACTCAAGCCGACATTCTCGCTTCCGCTTCGTCCACTACCGCTCGCGCGGGTGCTTCACTCTAAGGCGGAACGCTCCCTAATAAATAAAAACTCAAACTTTCTAGTTTGTTTATGTAATAATTAGTTTTGACCATTTGTTGTATCTATTACTTTAAGTCGGTATGTTGTAGTTTATAATTAAAAAATTTCGTATGCAATGTAAAAAAAATTAAAAATAAATTGAAGTAGGGTACCCGATACCGGAACCGGTTCGAAAATATAAGGAACCGGTGTTAGCGATTCCGATTCCATAAAAGATGGTTGAATATCCGGTTATGCTAGGGGTATTCATAAGTTAAAAAAATCAAACTCTTCACTTGTGGAACATGAAATGTTTTCAACTACCCAACTTTTGAAACCTTTCACTTGTGGAACTTTCATGGACCCAACTCAATGCATGAACCACCTCACATAACTTTTTTTTTACCCTCTTTAAATTGAGGAATAATTACTTATAAATATAGTGACTTTTTTGAAAAAAATAAGAAAAATAAATAAGAGGTAAATTTATTCGGCTGAAATGGTTATTTGTGTCATTTCCCCTTTAACACATCATGCTTCTTCGAACATTTATCGAGCCAATTAAATAGCCATCAAGCTCCGTCTTATTACATGTTATGTTTGTGTGTGAGAGGGAAAGAGAGATTACGACAGAGATGTTCAGTTTTAGTGTACTAAGTTGTACAATTTTAGAACTCACGATACTAGTTATGGATTATATTTTTTATATCGTAATATGTAGTTTGGTTTGTGATTTGGAACTATCTAAATCGCAGTTTTAAGCCACATTGTATTATTTATAATGTTTAATACATAGTCTATATAATCAATATATTTACATATGATGTTTTTATTAAATAATATTTTTTACTTAATTATTATTGTCTAAGCATCTTCAACAAATTCTCTAAAATTGAAAAAATAAGGTTTTTGTTACCTATTTTGCTCCAAGATATTATTTATATCGTTATTTAAAATATAAAAGTAATTATAAAAAAAAACCAAGTTTAGATATTTTATAAAACTTGAGTTTGTGGAGAGAAAAAAAAACATTTTTTTTTTCAGTTCCTGCTAACGAGGTTGAATTATTATGCTTTTATATAAATTATCTTAAAAAGTGTATTAGGATGCTAAATTTATAAAATATTTTAATAAGATAATAAATGTTGAGATATCCAAAATATAAAATATGTTGGAGTTAATGTAATTTCTTTTACAAATTTTGACTTTTAAATAGAGTCATCTATGAACTTGAGATATATTGATAGTATGGGTGATCATCGGAACCAGCTACCTGTCTTTGGGATTGGAATTGCTCTAGAATTGTCGGTTCAAAAAACCGATATGAGTAGCTTTGATTCCTAAAATACGGAACCGAAAGTTCCGTTTCTCATATGGGTACCCATCAGGACTAGAACTGACGAGTTACGCGTGTTTATTATATTTAATAAACTTAAAATTGAAATTATTAATCTATATTTTAGGGTTACACTTATCGTCGTTTTACTGCTGCCAATAATTTCTATCAAACTATTTAAGTAATTATTAGTTTTTATTTGATTAGTTTTCACCGTTTGTAGTATTTATTTATTTACGTTGGTACTTTGTAATAAAGTAATAATTACTTTTTTATAGTGCAAAATGATAAAATTAGACACCGTTACCCGATATTGGAACTGGTTTCCATATATAAAGAACTGGTATAATTGGTTTCGATGCCTTCATTTCAGGAACCGACGGTTTTAATACCGTTTTCATAAATTTTGACCGTATACTTGTCTTTGCTTTGAAAAGTCATTTATACATTAAGAAAATGTTTCTTTTTTCATTTTTTACAACAGTAAAAGGGATGGTTAAATGGTAATGTATTTCAAACTTTTTTTTTTTATCATAAGAGTAAATTTTGGACTTGGTTTCTAACATTTGCCATTTTCATAAAAAATGGGCCTTAAATTTTCCTTTATACAAATTTGTCAACCAACTTTGTGAACTCGAACGATTGCCATTCCTCTCTCTAACAAACGTTTATGTTCTTTAATTAAATTTAATTAAACAAGAGTACTGTGGACATTTTTATTTTGCAAGTTTTTTAATATACATTATGTTAATTGTTATATATTATATTTTATAATAACTTTATATATTATATAAAACATCCCATTCTCTCCAACTTAAACCTTCCTCTCGAGTCCGTCCTTTGTTGTTGGTGGCCCAAAGGACCATTCTTGTTGCTTATAAGTTTTTGTCTAAGATTTTGGCCAAGGCTTTCTTTTGTTTGAGAGTAGTTTCTCATCAAGCCAACTGCTTTAGTTAGTTTCTCAGTTTCTCAAGCCAACCGCTTTATTTGTGATCATTTTATAGTCAGGTTTTTTTGTGTTTTGTTTTCTATGTTCGATTCCAACGATGGTTTCAAGCACAATGTGCCTTAACTTCAAGACTCCCTAACCATATGTACTCGGATAATGCTATTCCTCTACAACTACAGTTTCTACGATCTCTTACGCAAATATGGCGCCCTTTAACAACTTTTTTGGTTTCGTAGGTGTTTTATGTCTCAAGTTACATGTTAATTAAAGAAAAAAAATTAATATTTGGCATCCATACAGGATCAACATTGATGATACACATAACGACATGGGGCTGCAATCATTTGCTTAAACCATGAACATGGAGGCTTTACTGGAGCTTGGGGGCTTCACTATAGTCGAGGGAGGTTTTCAAATCTATTTCAAGGATTCATACATGGGTTTGAAAGGTACCGAGTTAATGTATCAGTGTCTAATCAACCATAGATTTATGTCCAATATCACTATTTGGCGAGGTAAGGAAGATGATGAGGTGTCTTCATTTTACTAAATTTAACAAAAAAATTAATGACTGTTAGTAGAAGGGATTAAAACCAGTGTATTTTTGTAGCCATGCTGACATAGTGAAAATTTTATGATAGATGAAGATTAGGGACCGTTGTCATTGAAAATGACAAACGTTAATGATATTTAAATAAAACTGTTTTCCACGCTATAAAACAAATATTTTTGAAAATTACTTTTCCAAAACGACAATCAACCCAATATCTGTATCATTGTGACGTAATTTATCCTTAAAAATACATTCCAAATCATTTGCAAACCTTCTAACTCATACACATAAAATAATTAAGTAGTCGTTTACCAAATGCTTACAGGGTAAATGCTTATCTACAAGAGTCGTCCGTCTTACTTATCTTATGAATAACATTTCCGACCATTTGCCTAAACGCTTTATATTAAGAAACAATCGAAATATTTTATGAAGCAAAATAGCAAAATTGTTTCATACCTTCAAATCGGTCTTTTTAACCAATTATCTCCCGAATTTACCCAATATTTAAGACCTAACTAAAAGACAAAAAATCCAAATTCAACCAGTTTATAGTCAGGATTGTTGTGTTGATTTTTTTACCTTCTAGTTAGATCATAATATTACATACTTAAATATTACAAAGGTAGGGAAGAGTTTAAATGAAAACTTTTGATTTTTAAGATAATAAAGGAACACATTATGGAACCACATATAATATAGGTCCCACATAATATTAAATCAGAAAAAATTTAATATTATTTGAGACACGTCCGTAATGTCCCATTTGTTACTTGAAATATGTTTTATCTGTTTTATGCGTAACCGACATACGTTATGGTACGGTAGCGACAAAGACTGCGAACGTACGGGATAATGGGGGAGCCCGTACCAAGCAATTTCCCACCAAGTTTTCTGCAGAAAGGTACCAAAATGCTTTCTGTTGTTTGTAAAACCCAAAACCGTCTTTTTCTTCTTCTTCTTCTTAAACCCAATCAAACCTGAAGAAAATTCTAGAAAAAAACCTCGAAAGGACTAGGAGAACAACTTTTTAGCAGTATCTTCGATTTTTCTGGTAAGTAGGAAGCTGCAACTGTTGATTTAAGATGAACATTGAAATGGAATAAGAAATGAGAATCGATTTGAACTTGATGATTTTACTTTTTTCGCGGGAAACAAGTAGCATGATGTTATAGAATATGTTTTTTTTAATCCTTTTTTGAGATCTTATATGAGAAGGATGATCTGTTTGTCTGCATGTATGTAGTTAATTTAGGGTTTATGAGGGTTTTATGTGTTCTTAGTTTATACGTTCATGCATATATATTGTGTGTGTGTATATATATATATATATATGTATGAATGTATGTGATAGTTTAGGGGGTTCTGTGATTTCACAGTTACCCCCTTTTGTATCACATTGTATGTGAAATTACACATACATACATGTTCTGTAGGCTTATTTGTTATTTAGGGCTTCTGTGTTCTTAGTTAACTTCATCTTACGATTTTCTATTAGTTCATATATATAAGCAAATATGCTAAGGTATATGTATGAATGCATTCTGGATGTGTTATACATGCATGTCTATTAATCCGTATATGTATATGTGTATGTGTATATGTATGTATATGTATGTATATGTGTGTGTTTGTATATATGATATCAGGAAAAAAGATCTAGGGCTTTTAAGGATGATTTTGAGCATATGATTTTGACCACCCTTGTGCAGTTTTTTACATTTTCTACTAACTTTTGGGAAATTATGTCCGGGTTCAATATAACAAATGCTGATTATGAGCCTAAACTGAAGCCATTTTAGAGCATTACATTTACATGACTTTATTGCTGAAACAGGATTTAAGATATGCATTACAAGAATCCCAAGAATGGCGGTATAAAAGCGAAGAGATTAAACGCACATAAATACAAAAAGTTGTTCCAAATATCCGGCGAGAAGGCGAAGGTGTCACAAGGACATAAACAGATTTCTGCATCTGATGCTTCAAAGGATGAAGATGAAATACTTGCCAAGAAATCTTGTTTCGATTCTAAAAGGAAAAGGAAAAGGCCAAGGCAAAGGTAAATTTTGTTTTCTTGAATTTTGTTGGTGGTATTTTGGAATACTTTTTTTTTTGTAATCGTGGGTATCTGTGTCAACTTAGTCCCCAGGGCCACCATGAATGACCAACCCGGAGTCATTGCAGATTACTTAATAAATTTACATTGCTTTTTTATAGGGTTGACTCAGATTCAGAAGAAGTTTGCTTTGGGAATAGAGAATCTGGAAGCAGACTTTCCTATATCTCTTCAATGGTATTTTCAGTAGATCTTTTTCTTTACTTTTGGCTTAGGGGCTGTTCAGTTAATTTTCCATTAAGACCTGTATGGTCTGTGGTGATAAAGTTGTCTCTATTTTGGCATGACCTCTGTTAAGCGTTAGCCAATGTATAGCTCGCTAGATTGACATACTCTTCTAGGAAATTAGCTCTTAGTTTTATAATTCAGGCTCAAGTTGTGCTCTTTCAGCTGGGTCAATTTCTGATATCTTTTTATGTATATAATATTTATATATGTCAAATACTAGGGCACAGTCGTCACATTTGGTGAGATTTGAACCGTTGGGGTCCATCGGTAGTCTGGCTACCGCTGGGCCAATTACCTTTTGATTCAATTGCTGATATTTACTTGTTCATTTGATTCTCCGACCTAGGATGGCGGGGAGAGTGGGACCGGACTCAAAATGGGTGAACCTTCTGACATTGAGCGTGGGTTGGAAGGCTTATGTGCAATCTGTATGGCTAGTGGAGAGCTTTTGTGAGTAACATAACTATTACCATATGCTTTCTGTTTTCACTCTGTCTTTACATATGTTTAATTAAATTAAATCTCCTTAAATTTTTGTTTTGTTTTTTGATTGGCTTATCTGATCTTTTAATTAGGGATATGCATGGTGCTAAGGACTTAATGAGGCACCATGTTGGTCATTTTAGGTTAAGAGCATCTCGAGTGGTAAACTATCCAATAATTTATTGTTTTTCCCACATCAGCTTTCTGTTAACTTTTTTTATGTTGAAACAAGACCTATCTTCAAAGCCTTCTCTAATGCAAAAACCTCTCGAAAAGCTTTTTAGCAATTAACCTTTTTAACATTTATTTTAAATTGTTTTATAAATCCCCTTCTTCTTAAGAACATTGTAAATCCATATAGAATCATCATAAAATAATGTTAAAAGAGTCCCATGTCAGCTAGACTTGTGAACCTCCTCTCTCTCCTGAAAGATTCTTTTGGAGAGTAATCTAACGGGGTTTCACATATTCTCACAAATGCAGATTTTAACTGTCAATTCATCGGTTACAAAATTTGTATAAAATCTTATCAGTAATCTTCTTAAAATGTTATATGATGTTTAATTCTTTTTATATCCGATATTTGTGTCATTTTCATTATTTCAACAACTTGTACCTTTTTTCTTGGGATCAAGTCTTGTGGGCCTACAAACTTTTAGACAACTTTAGAAGAAAAGTTCACAAATTTCTTGGAAGTTTGTGTTGTCTTATGGTTTCAGTTTCTTTAACATGTAGTGATTATGCTCTTTTGATCCTTTTACCATTTGTTGACTTCTTGTTGCTACACAATTTCAATTCTTTTGATCCTTTTACATGCATTCGCCTTTCAGTACAATTTAACTTTTCTACCCTATGAGACCAAAAGTTTGATTCTAGGAGCTTATTTTAGTTTTCTTTTTATTATCATTATTACCTACTTAGCTTCAAATTCATGATGAATAAAGTTGCTTGAATCTTTGGATAAATTTTTGTAGATTATATTGTGGACAAGGATGTGGAAAGAGCTTTCATCGATCTTGTTTAGATCCTCCTTTGCCTTCCACACCACCTGGATCATGGTATTGTGGCTCTTGTACAAAAAAGATGAAATTTGGGGTGAATTCTGTCGCTAAACAAATAGAGTTCGAAGAGTATTGGATCCCTGTTCTTCTTTCTGGCATGCAAGTCGAACAATATTGTTCTTTGTTAGATTCCAATTTGGAGGCGCTCTCTTCGTGTTTAAAGAACAACTCTTCACTCCATGATATTCTTATCCAGACCCAAGAGGTTTTTTAGCTTTTCATTCATAATGAATAATCTTCATGTTCTGTATTCTATTGTGTTATTCATATATGAATCTTAAAAAACCGAATTTATTATTTTGCCAGTGTTGTGATCACCCGTATCTTGTGGATCCTAGTTTGCGTAAATCTTTCAAAGGAGACATTTCAATTGATCCATTGGATGCTGATATCAATGTCAGTGGCAAACTGCAACTTCTCGATAAGCTTTTGTTAGAGATTAAAAGATGTGATTTAAGAGTACTTGTTCTTTTTAAGGTAAGGAAGTTTCTTGTACTTTTTTTTTTCTTTCTCTCGTGATGCATTCACCATGTGTTAGTATTGGGAAATTGACAAAAATAGCCAATCCATCAAAGGCTATGTTTGGCAAAAATAAGCTAGCTTATTGAAACGCTACTTGGAGTAGTGTTTTGGGAGCTTATTGTCATTTTTTCCAATTATAGCCCTCATTAATATTAATTATTAATTTTTGTTTTTATTTTTCAATATGCCCTTTCCGGTCATTTTACATTCTTATATGCTAGTTTTGCCAAACATGATTTTTTCATCAGCCAACTTATCAGTCATCCGCCAGCTTATCAGCTAATTTCCCAAACATAGCCAAAGTCAATTTACTTTTTAGTCATGTGAGGATCCCACTTACCCAGATAGCCATAGTTTACGCAGAATCCTTACGCATGATTGATTTCAGCCAAAAAAATAAGGATTTAAAAAGAAACATGCACAAAAAAAACCTTTCTGGTTAAACTTTCAAATTTCTGCCCCTTTTTCCTTTTATCTTTTCCTAGAAATCAAATTTCTGCAAAACAATTCAAATTTCTGCTTAAACTTTGGCTATTTAGGGAACAGAGTCTGAAAAATGGGTAAAAAGTGAATTTGGTTGATGGGATTGGCTTTTTTGGTCAATTTATATACGGATTATTTTGTTGAATGACAGTTTATCGTTGCTTTTTAACATGCCAGTCAGTGGTCAGTTCGGAAAAGATCACAATTGGAGATATTTTAGATGACCTAGTTTATCGAAGATTTGGCCAAGATTCCTACATACGAATCCCAAGAAAGGTTGATTCTAAAAAGGCACGAATGAAGAAGAAAAAAGACTTGAACATGTTCAACAACATAGAGAGCGGAAGGTTCATTTGTTTACTAGATTACCACAATTGTCATTCAAGCATGAATCTTTCATGTGTGGATGTAGTTATATTGTTCAACGGTGATTGGAACCCGTTAAATGACTTAAAAGCCCTTCAGAAGATCATTGATTCACATTGTGATCGATTAAGAGTATTGCGCTTATATTCATCATCCACCATTGAAGAGAAAGCGTTGATTCTTGCAAAGCAAGGTGAGATTCTTGATAGCAATCTAAATAACATGCATTGGAAAACTTGCCAACAGCTGTTAGCATGGGGTGCCTCTGACTTATTCAATAAGCGCCAAAGCTACACGTCTGAACTATCATTTATAGCTGATTTAGTTCGAATGTTGTCATCCCTGTTGCTGAACAAGAATGACGATAGCGATAAGGATCTTTTAAATGGCTCGGTAATACTGAATGTCCGGCTGAATAATGGAACTTATGATAGAAATATGTTATTATTTGGTGAAACTGAAGCTCACACAAAGGAAAGTTCCTCAATTGACGAATATTTGATGGAAAATGAACCTCTTGTTTTCTGGACAAATTTGTTTAGAGAAAGTCATCATAGAATGAAGAATCCGTCTGGCAGGTTATCTCGGAGGGTTCAAAATAAATTCCGCAATCCGGCTTATTGGTTTGAAGGATTTGAAACTGAAACTGAAAATGATAAAGTTGCAACTACTTCCCCTTGTGTAAAAACAAAGTCGACGAGTAAAGGAAAAGCGAATTCTAAAATCGAGCAAAGCAAACGGGCAGGTATGACAACTATTACTTTATATGTTACAACTTACAAGCAAATCTGACTGAAAGTAAAGTTATCAACTTTATTGAAGTTAAGTAATCTTAAGGTCTGTTTGCTTGGTTTTTCATCAAGTCCTGTATGTGTAAAGTTGTCTGTGTGGGTTAATTTGTCTTTATAGATTGAGAAAGTTTTTTTGATAGATGGAAGGAACATGTTTCTTAATTGGGAGGGACAGATTTGGAAAAAACTTGGCTTTCTGCATAAAGCTTACTGCATAAAGCTTACTGAATAAGCCACTTTCTATATCATTAAGTCACTACCAAAAAGTCATGTATAGCTGACCGAATAAGCTCTTACTCCCATTAAGCTCATTAAGCTGCTAACAAACATGTCTGAAGATGACAATAGATATTTGATCCTTTTTTGTTGTTAATTTGATGACATTAAGAACATTGTTTATACAGGGGGCCGTGGACATTTTGGTGGGTCTTCTGAGAATGTGAACGGAAACTCTACAAGCGGTAGTGCTAGCGTCCCACGAGCGCCTGAGAATGTTCCGGAAGCATGTAGAGAAACAGATACGGTAAGTTCTAGAAAAATCATCACAACGTTCGAACAGCTGAATGAAGGATGCACTTAAATTCATCAAGAAAATCTTGATGATACTAGAAAACGGTTATCAGGGTGTTCCTCTGTTTTTCATTTTTTTTGCGGTTTTCCCCTGAACCTGACCCTATGTCGTATAATGTCTTATATTTGCAGGATGAATTTCAAAGAGAATCACTCGTCTGCAATCTAATCGAGCAATTCAATCACTCTGTAAGACAACCAGCTGAACAAGTTCCATCAACTTGTATTTCTGATTCAGACGCTTTGAATTCAAGTAATGTTCAAGAATGCCCGAACAATCAAACTTTGCCTGTGAGACCACCGATCTTTCAATCTTCTAGTTCCAACCCTCTTGAAACAGAATTAGAAATAATTGAGATGGATCGGGAACAAGCCACTAAGTTACATCAAGAAAAGGTTTTTTTTTTCTTTCCCTAAATGGAGCATAAGTTTTTATATAATCTATACTTGTTATATTGTTCATCATAACGCTTTTGTTTATCTGTAGAAATCGGTGCTTCTTTCTGAGTGTGAAAAAGAGATAGCAGAGATACGTAAAAAGTATGATGCTTTAATTGAGGAATCTGAGATGTGTGTAACAATGCAATTGAAGGATCTTGAAAGAACTTACAATCTTGTGTATGCCAATAAAGTATTGGCCGAGCTAATGCCACGGTTTCGTTATGATGATACTCTCGATGCACCTCTTCCAGAGAAAACAGCGAAAGGTATATATATATATATATGTATATATAGGGTTTTTTCTTAGATAAAAGAAGCGTTTTTTTAATTGGGAGGGACAAATTTGGAACAAACTTGGCTTTTTGCATAAAGCTCCCCTCTAGAAGCTTACTAAATAAGCAACTTTCTATATTATCAAGCCACTAGCAAATGATCATCTATAGCTCCCTGAATAAGCTGCGAGTCTCATTAAGCTAGTTAAGCTGCTAACAAACAGACCCTTTAAACTTTTTTTTATTCATAAATAAGTTTGCATTTTTTCCTTCTTTTATTAGTCTTTTGAACATAACTTGTTCATTATTTCTATTTTCTTTCGATTGCAGAAACTAACCCGGTTAAAATCATTCAAATTCCGGCATCTAAACTAAGACAACCAGTGATCTCATCTTCAACCAGTGTTCCTAATACCCGTTTCTACGGGCCCAGTTTAGGATTACGTGGGCCCGCCCCTCATCTACGATCAAACCCTTCACTCTTTTCATCATTCAACAACCACCTCCTTACTATGCCTCAACCACAACCATCTTTTCTCGAGCCGTTGCCCACTTTCTCAACTCCCCAAAGACCATCAAATGATGAGATTTTTCAAGAGTTTCCCGCACTTCCTGAATTACCCTCGGAATTAGAGAGTTTTTATGACATGGGTTATGCTGATTTGCCGTTTTTGAGCTCGAATTTCGGCAATTCTTGATGTGGGGTAAATGGAGGAGCATTTTGTACAATCTAGTTGCTTGCTTAGCAAGGTACAGGGTATCTGTTAATATCTAACAGCTGAAAATGTGTAAAGAAATTTAGTCTATATCTGTTGTAGATGTTACTACATAGATTACTCTACAATGTGAAAAAGAGGGTGATGTATATGGTAAATTTGGTAACAAACAGCCTAATCTTTATTTTTGCAGTTTATATTTGCTTTTTTTTATTATCTTTTGTTGTTAAAAGAGTGTTGGAGTCTTTCTTTTGTCACTTGTATTTAAGAGCATGTAGAGTGTGTTTTTCCGGAGAGGTTTTTGGTCATAGATCGTAACTGCATGAACCGTTTTTTAAAATTCAAGAATTGGAAACATGGTGAAAACATCTTAATTTTGATCTAAAGGATGAATATGAATTCAAGAATTTTTCATTATTCAGACTCGCGTTTTCTTTTATCCTCATGTTTGTAACCAAATTTAAGTTTACATTTGAACTTTTCTTAATGCTCATATTGTTATATTTTTTTTATCCGTTTTTCAATGTTTACATGATTCAAGCCTTTTTGTTATTTTTATTTGAACCTTCCCCTTCTTTATTAGGCTCTCACCAAAAGAAAAAGAAAAAAAAAACATCTAGATCTTGTCATCATTCTTAACACAGCCAAAAAGGGATGTTAACGATAGTTTTGGAGTAGGGACGGGCTCGGTACCTACCGAAACCGGAAGTGGAAATACCGAATAACGAACTGATTAGTGAAATTCAGTAGCTGTACCGGTTCTATACCGGAATTTTCGAGACTAGAACCGTTTGGTACCATTTTTTCGGACGACTAACGTTTTTCACCGTTGACCATTAAACAACCATAAATAAACTTACTTGTGATTGATCTATGTTAAGCGGAAACCGGATTGGAGAAGCCGATTATGCAAGAACGGGGTTTTGGAGACATTACGGAACCGATTTTGGAGATTTACAAGAACTGAAATATGAATAACTGCAAGAAAAAAAATGGTATTTGAGTGGAAAATACAAGAACCGAAAATTGCAATATATTTAGGTGGATTTTTTTATAAAAATGGAAGATGAAAAGTAAAGGGTTTATTACCAATTTGAATTTAAAAGTGACTCTTTAAATTCTTCGGTTCGGTTCGGGATTACTGGGACTAATACCAAATCCCGAAAGTGAAAAATATCAATCCTGAACCGAAAATGACATTCGGTACCGGTACCAGTTTGGTACGGGACCAGTTCGGTTCGGGATTTCGGTCCGTTCTGCTCATCCCTATTTTGGAGAATTGTTTACTTATGGGAGAAATAGTCACCAAAAATCTTCAATTTAAATGTTTACAAAAAAATGACATTTTATTAAATATACCGAATACTTTAATGTTAGAATTTCAAAAATAAAAAAAACTATGAAAATTGGATATTTTTCTTTTAGAGATCTTATTTTTTTATTTTAATTATTTTAAAGATAAAATGAAATATGTTTAAAATAAAGTGTTAATAAAAAATATAGAGTAAATTACATCCCTATGGGTTGTTAAAAGTTACAATTATTCGTTTACATGGGGTTTAGAAGTTACGATTTTCATCCTTGTAATTTATAATTTATTGTTATTTTTTGTTTTTAAACTAAACAATAAAAAGTTGTAAAACCATAAAAATAATAAGTTATAAATCATAAAAATTAAAATAACAATAAATTATGATCCATGATGAAAATTGTAATTTATAAGCCAAAAAAATAAAAATCTAAGTTATTAACAAACAAATCAGAGACAAAAATCTTAATTTACCCAAAAAAAAAATCTATTCGTTCTTTTTGTGTGTGTACGTGTTGAATACATAATGTAAATGTCAAAAAATCAATCCATTTCAACATACAAATAAACAATTTTAATCAAAATAAAAAAAATAGAAAAATATGAATGCATAAATAGAAAGTGGAGTAGGGTTTTAGATTTTTTTGGTCAAAACCCTTTGTAGACGAAAGAGAAATTAGGCGAAAACTTGAATCCCTAATAACAGACACCGAAATGGCGACTGCAGCGGCCGCAGCTCGATCTGTTTTCCGATCAGCTTCCGTCCGTAAGGCGGCGAGGGCAGCCTCCCAACCCAAGGCTGCTCCATCTCCCTTTCGCATCCCTAGCCGGAATCCTCTATCTCATCGCATTTTCCGGTAATACTTATTATACACATTCTATCTCATATATGCTCCTCCGTTCTCGAAACTATGATTGTGATACCTTTTCAAGTTCAAATTGATTTGAGTTTTGAAAATTGCCGTGTTAATTGAATTTCCATTCGCTTTGCAACTAAATGGATTGGAATTTGTGTACAGAAAGTACTAGATCCAAGTGTATTTATTTGGGAATGAAGGGAGTATATGCATATCTTATATATATATATATATATTATTTCTTACCTTTATGTGTGTGTGATAATGGAAATTGGAATTGGAATTGGGGATTTGCTGCAGTTCTCCAGTAGAAATGAGTGCTTGTTTGGAATCGATGCAACCTTTCCACAATGTCACTGCTTCAGCCTTGATGACATCCATGCTTACTCTTTCTCAAAATGGTTATGGTTGGCTCCCTGAAGGTAATAATACAATTTCCCATTTATTACATTTGTGTTTTTGTTTTTCTGTTTAGTTTTTATGAGGTTGATTGATGCCACATTGAGTGTTGTTTACATGGTGTGTTGCATTGCATTCCTTTGTGTAAGTTTTGTGTTTGTAGTAGGTCTAAACCTTTGTTGAGGCTGTAGACAATTATATGAAACTCTAATATGTGAATGAGGTGGTTAATTGTTTACATGATTATAGTAATTAGAGGATGGTTTTGCAATTTAATCTTAGGATCTCTGCTTCAAATGGTGATTGTAGTTCGTTGGTGATTAAAAGATAATCAGAAAAGACTCTTGTTAATGATCATGGATCTAAAACTGAAAACTATCAATGCAATGGTGTGGTCTTCAAAAATCAAAAGCCTTGCATTTGTGTTAATACCCATATTTTTCTATGCTTTTTAGGGTTTTATTTTTCTTGTCAAGGCAATCCATTGACTAAAAATCTTTGCTCTGTGCAAATCGTTACTAATCTAATCTCAATTATTCTTAGTATGCGTTTTTAATAGGTGCCTAATGTGGGTTATTAAAATTCCATGTTATTTTCAACTTTCTTTTCCAAGATTGGAGCTTATTAGTTCTCGGGAAACCCAACTCTATAGCGATCTTTAGTCATCCATTTGATTGTTTGAGCTTCACTAAATAAATCTTTTTATTTAATGTGATCATGTTTCCTTAGTGTGACTTGATTCTTTCTTTTGTTCATCCTTCACGACCTCCCTTTTACCTATCCATAACCTTCTCCAAAGTCATTTCCTAATCATTTGGGTTTTTTTTCTTATTGATTAGGTATCTAGCGAAGCGTCATAGGTCTCTTCTTGATGTTCTTTCCATCGTGAGTTTCGGGTAAGTCACTAAGTTTGTATTTATGGGACAAAACCTTCCATAGGATTTAATAAACTCTAGTATCTAGGAAGCAACATTCTTGTATTTGCTTTTTTATCTTTGACTTCCCTAAAGCTTTTCTGAGAACTAGATATTTGGTCCTTGCATCATGTTCACTTCTTTTTTGCCATTTCTTTTACCGGTGGAGATGTTTTTACGGCCTATCTTACATTATACCGTCATAAAATGTAACAACCCATCCCACATGGATCTAGAAGTAGCTTTGTGAGCTCCTTATAAAGCTCAAAGTTGTAGGTTACCAATAACTTTCACCATGGTTTTAAGTTGAATCAGAGGTTATTGGGCCAGTCTGTTGCTTTGGGCTATTTGGGTTACATAAAATACTTGCGTCTTTATAAACACAACTTCGTTTCCATTTCTCTTTTTTCTCTACTTTCTTCCTTTGATAAAGTGTGGTGCGTGCTTCATTTGTAGGCGTTGACAAGACTAGATGAAGATCAACAAGCAAAGATGGAATGCCTTGGATTTTGTCTATGTTGTGAAGCTTTTCTTTGAATAGGGAAAACATTTAGTTATATTTCTTAATCAAATAATGAAATATAAAACTTTTGAAATGAGCCCATACACTACTACATGGCCATTGTGGTTTGATATTTTGAATTTTATTATATGGATGACATGGATTTTTGTTGTTCGGTTTTCATGTGAGACTCGCTCTCTTTCCCTTTTCCCCTTCGTTCTTATTTATAAGTTTCATTCAAGTAAATAAAATCATAGTCTTTTCTCAAGTCAGGGGTCTTCACGGAAACAACTGCTCTACTCTTTGGGGTAGAGGTCAGGTTTGCATACATCTTAACCCCCTGGACCCCACATCCAGATGGGATGTACTAGGCTTATATCGTTTGGTTTTAAGTATAGCATTGTGGCATGAACTGACCATCGGTTTTTCTTGTTTAATCAGCTTGCAATGATGATGTATGATGAGTGTTAAGAAGTTTGAAGCAAAAAATTCATGTAGAGATTTCTATGTAATGTTGATTACGTGAACGAGTCGTAGTAGCAGCCAAGCGAACTCCCAACTTATATGAAACAACTAGATTTTGTTCCCTTTGTTCTTAATTATGAAATGCATAATGTGTTTTCTAAACATAGGCTTGAATAAATTGCTACATCCTATCTGGTTCGTTTTCCATTAAGACCTGTATGGATATAGTTGTTTGTGTGATAACAGATAAGTTGTTGTGCTGAATGGTTATTTATATGTTGTAGTGGTGAATGGTGATAAGTTGTTTTTTTTCTAGATGTGATTATGTATATGTTGTAGTGGTGAATGGTGATTAGATGATGAAAAAACAACACTAATACGATGTATATTGATCAGCTTGCAACGATGATGCATGATATTTGTTGGGCCCCACGGAAGTTGTGAAATGAAGTTCGTGTGTCGGAAAGGTTTGATGTCACAAATACTAAATGGAAGTGGAATATTGACGGTTGGTTTCGGTTTACTGATCCAATCTTTTATGATATCTGGAGTTTGAAAGGATATAAGAACGTTCTTTTACGATAATACCCAGTATTTGCTATTGTGTAATTCATTGGCATTGTTATTCGTTGTTGATGTGTACGTCGTCACTTTCTAGATGTTGTTTCTTGCCATTTAGGTTAAGATTTGTTGAAACTAACGAGTGTTCCACACAACAACAAAAAAATCTATCGATCTTTTGAGGGCATTTGGTTTGATGGAATAATTTTCAGGGATTTGGAATGGAATTGGATTCTATTTCTTTAAATAATTTATAAAAAACAAATTATAAATAAATATAAAATTAATTAGATTACCTTTTTATTAGTTGATTATTTTAAAATAGATGTTTTTAACATATTTTAAAACATTATTAAATATAAGTTATATAAAATCCTGTAAAACACCGGCTACCTTCATGGAATTTCTAAATCCATGCAATCCCTCAAAACAAACATGCAATTGTAATAGAATTGAATGCTAAATCCGATCCAATCCAATCCTATAAACCTGTTTAGTTTGTCGAATTTGATGGAATTTGGAATAAAAATTCATTCCGATTGATGTTTGGTTTGAAAGGATGCTTGGATTCGAAATACCATGGATTTAGAAATTCCATGCCATTGTTGATATTTCATGGAATTTCATAAGGTTTGTTTGCAGTAATATTTTAAAATATATATTAACAATCATTTTGTAAATAATCAATTAATAAATAGAAATTTTTATTTCTTTTATAAATTATTTATAAAAAATGACATTCAATTCCATTACAAATTCTACAAACAAAACATACCAAAGATTCAAATTCTTCAAATTTCAAATCCTCCCAATTCCAATTTTTTAATAATTATTTATAAAGGATAGAATTCTATTTCATTTTAAAACCTACAAACTGAACACCCAAAATGTCTCAAATTCTTCCTCCAATTCCAAATCTTTCCACAAAATCCAAATCCGTAAAAAATTATTCCATCAAACAAAATGGGTTCTAAAAGTAGAAATGAAGTATGACCTCATAAATTATTGATAAGTTACAAGTAATAGCAACCCATTAGAAGCCATGCCAACTGCATAACCTCTTCTCTTTTTGAGCAAATTAAAAAAAAATTCTTGTTGTAGGTCTAATTCCCCACCCACAACTCCAAATTCCAAATGGTACATTAATGAAAAATTAGTGTTTCTGTGTAACCAAAAAAAACTGAAAAGAAATCGAATTTTATATGCAAATGAAGCATTTTAAAGATGACCGATAATGGCCTTGGTGAACTCACTTGTTGTTGCTGAGCCACCAAGGTCACCAGTTCGGTACTTGCCTTCTGCAATCGTCTTCAGAACAGCTTCCTGTATCTTATCGGCTTTATCAGTAAGATCCAAATGGTGAAGCATCGACACCGCACTCAGTAACAAAGCAGTCGGGTTTGCCAAATTCTACATAGATCAAATATATATATACAAATGTTATATATATATATATATTTCAATTATCTCACATTAAGTAACACAACACAAATACTTTATATGAGATATCAAAGGGAGTCCCTTTATAAATCAACATAATGTTTTGCCAACTAGCTGTTAACTGATAAACTAATCACCCCACTGTGTTCCTCATCTCAGTTTAAGGGGTTGTTTGGTTGGTTTACCATTAAAGTCCTGTATGGATAAAGTTGTCTGCATGGATTAATCTGTCTATATAGATTGGAAAGGTTTTTGTTTGGGGGAGGTTTTTTCTAGGTGGAAGGAGCGTGTTTTGTAATTGGGAGGTGTAGGTTTGGAAAAGAAGGTGCCTTTCTACATAAAGCTCCACCCCTAGAAGCTTAGTGAATAAGTCACTTTCTATTTCATTAAGCCACTACCAAACAGTCATTTATAGCTAACTGAATAAGCTGAATTCCATTATTTCTAGTATGGAATGAGTCAATCATCCACTATGGTATCTTATTGAACAAAAATGGTGATATTGTTCCTCCATTGGTCAAGAATTTCAATATTTGGCAAGTCTCATGTTATAATCTTATAAATATGGTGGCAAAGATATCTATCCAAAGCAAATAAAGGAAGAAACAGAAAATCTGAATACATATTTAATGATGAAATGTCTTTGATGCTAACCTTTCCAGCAATATCAGGAGCTGAACCATGAACAGCCTCAGCAAGAGCAATACCACCCTCTCCGATATTTAAACTGGGGATGTAAATGTCAACTGAATGTGAGAAGGTCGGCTCCACATACCAAAGGGAAGGAAGATATATATATATATATATAGTAGAAAATAAAAAGACCCAAAGTAAATGCAGATACCTTGGTGTTAAGCCCAATCCTCCAATTAGCCCAGCACAAAGATCACTAATGATGTCACCATAAAGATTGGGCATTACTAAAACATCAAATAGCGTCGGATTCTTCACAAGCTGTATATTTGAAAAAAGAAAATCATGAGTCCTTTTTCTTCTTCTTTCAAGTTATTATCTCAATGTGCTTAATGGACTCTTGTCAGGTTTTAAAATGCAAAAAAAAATCAGATATATAATATAAATAAAGTGATAAGAGTTCTTACCATCATACAGCAATTGTCAATTACAACTTCCTCATACTTTATCTCAGGGTACTTCTCAGCAACTTCACGACAACACTATAAGTTTGAGGAAAATTATATCAGTATAATGCAACTTGGAATAAGTTATATAAATATTTAAGCTCTTCTATTTGGGGGAGGGGGAAGACCTTCAAAAACAGACCATCGGTTTTCTGCATGATGTTAGCTTTGTGTACAGCAGATACTCTATCCCTTCCATGGGTCTTAGCATAATAAAAAGCATATTCAGCCACCCTCAGACTTGCTTGACGGGTAATGATCTTGAGACTTTCAACAACTCCCCTCACCACCTGGTGTCAAAAATTCTTATCAGATTTGTAAAACGGTAAAATAAACTACTTGAATGCATTTTGTTATGATGAACTAACTAAACTTACCTGATGTTCAAGACCACTGTACTCTCCTTCAGTGTTTTCACGAATCGTAACAAGATTTACGTCGTCATAACGAGTCTTGTAACCAGGTAGACTGTAGCATGGTCTAACATTTGCATACAAATTCAGCTCTTTTCTCAAGGTAAGGTTCAAGGAACGATGACCTTTCCCAATAGGTGTAGCCATTGGGCCTTTTAAGCCAACCTTATTTCTTCGTACTGACTCTAGGCTTTCCCATGTAAGAAAACTCTGGGTTCTAGGATCAACTTCTGTACCCACAAAATGTTCTTCCCATTCAATCGGGACATCTGCAGCATTGAATACCTGCAAAATGTGGAAGAAGGCAAAGCTAACATGACTAGAAAGTTACGTTCCACAATAGCTTATACAGAACTTCATCATCTCAAAGTTGCGTTCCAGAATAACATTGACACATATAGCTGGTATTACTATTTTATTCTTCTAAAGGGTCCATCACGTCACTTTTCTTAGCAACATGTGTAACATCTTCTCTAAACCAACAAACACTAGACAAATACTCGTTTATGTTCTTTTGCATCTCTTCATGAGCTTTCTAATCAAGAAAACGACCTTTGTTCTTGATCTCCCCTGAACTAACAAGTTTGATGCAACAAAAATGAAAAGAAAAAAGATGCATAATCGACATCAGTAGAAGAAAATCGGTATAAAAAGTAAAAACTTATTAGTGACTAGACCAAGGGACTTCCCTCTCTTTTACAAGCCTCGGTTTTCTCCGTAAAACTAAAAGAAAGAATTTGAGCTCTTATCTTTGGCTTACTTTTAGCCTAGCAGAGACCAAACTGATATTTGTATATCTTTAATCTCGACCCTTGGCCTATGTCCATTGCCATAGTTTAATTACAGGGCTCATAAGCTCACCTCCTCAATAATTCATACATCATGCAATATTTCTTCTTGTAGAATCGAATGTGACCACTGTACTTCCCTCACTAAGCAAGCTTCCACTTTGTCCTAATGATAACACTAATTAACCTAGCGAGCCAATATAATAGGATAAATACTAAACCTACATAGTCAAAAGTCAAAAGTCAAAAACATCACAAGCGAACAAGAAAACACGACGTGTCGGTCATAATCTAAGCATATAACATAAATGTAAAACGTATATTAAACCTGCTTGACGGATTCGGCGATCTCGGGACCGATACCGTCGCCGGGAAAGAGAGTGGCGCGGATCAGATCGGAGGAATTGGAAGAATAGTTCCGATCGAACGATGAGAAAAGGCCCATCATACTAGGGCTTCTTGTCGTCGTGAAGATTTCATTGGTTAGACGGCGGCGAAGGAGGCGTCTCGCAATTTGCGTAGCCATCGTTAACGACTTGGTGGCCGGAAATCGATTGGAAGTGACAAAATCAAATTACAGAGAAATTGGAATGAAAACGACGAATATAATTGGGGAAAAAGGGGTCTGATATGCTGCAACAAGGTCCACTTTTGATATATATATATATATATATACTATATATATATATATAATAAGGATGCTAAACGGGTAAGTTGGAATCTTTAAAAGATATAAGTTTTTATACATAAGGTACAAGTTTGTAAAGCTCTACCACCCTACAAAAACCTCCACGTTCAAACATAATGGGAAAAATCAAATTAGTTTTGATTTTTAAATTACACTTTGCACCCTTATAATAAGTTATTTAATTTAATTTACATCTCTTTCTTTTTTCATTTTCATTTCACACCCTTATCATATTAACGTAGATAATCATATATTAACTAAAATGTTTTAAAAAATACGTTTCTTTTTTTTATAAATTATACCATTATAATCGTCTCATCACATCTTATAAATGAGCCCAATATTGAATAGTTTTTGATCAAATCATATTATTAAATAATATAAATAGCATAACTACGTAATGGATCAATTTTAAAAATTACATTCTATACTTTAAGTTATATATTTAAACGCTCGCACCAAATATTTCAAATCTTTCCACAAAAATCCAAATTATTCTTTTTAAATTATGATTGTACTTGAGTTTTGTAAAAATAATGGATGACGGTTTAGAAGGGGGTGTTTGGGATTGTTTATAAAAACAACTTATTGACTTATTCCGGTGCGGTACCGCTAATAAATTATTTTGAGTATTTGGATTGAGAAAAAAAGAAGAAGCTTATACCGATTCCACATCGGTGATAAAAGTTAATCACTCCTAATTTATTAGAATCTCATTATGACTTTTAACCTTTTTCTAACCCTTTTACATGTATAAGCAATCCCAAACACCTCCTAAAAAACAACTTATTAACTTATTTCAGTGTGATACCGCCATAAGCTAATCAAACAATTTTATAAAACTCTGATATACCACCACATAAGTTGGTAAACACTTTGACAGAAAAACGTTGGTTGTTTTAAATAAGCAATCACAACGGCCGCTAAGTTCATAGCAATAAACAATTTGATATCTTAAAAGAGTTTGAGACTTCTGAAATTAGGGTTGATGAAACATTTAAATCCCGCTGCATTACAGCGGGTACGCCTGCTAGTATATATGTATATATATATATATAGAGGAGGGATCAAATGAGAACCACTCCTCTTTAAATGAACAAAGGAACAAATTGTGGACCACATATGATGTGGGTCTCATATAATATTAAATCATTTATGATTTAATATTAAATAATATTAAATCATAAATGGTTTAATATTATGTGGGACCCATATCATATGTGATCCACAACTGTCCTTTTGTTTCTTTAAAAATGCAAAATTCTCATTTGAATCTTCCTCTATATATATATATATATATATATAGGGTTAGGTTCAAATGTGAACTCATTTTTGGTTGTGAACGTGAGGACGAATCTCAGCCACACATCTTCAGTTAGGGTTGACGCGATTCATGGGAGGGTGGAGATTATTAAAGGAGGGGAACCAGGTTAAAGCCGCCTTTATTGACCGGATAAGTGACTGAGATTCGTCCTCACGTTCACAACCAAAAATGAGTTCACATTTGAACTTTCCTCTCTCTCTCTCTCTCTATATATATATATATATATAAATGACCAATAATTTCTTTAAAACAGAGAATTAAAAAACAAAATCTTCAAAAAAAAAATGATCCATTTCCTATAAATTTTCTATAATTTATCGGGAAATTAATTATTTTAACCAATTTCTAAATATCATTTACTAAAATGACCAAAATCTTTCTTAGTTGACCAAAATGACCAAAATCTGATCGAAATACATACTAAAGTACAAATATAATCGAGTAGTCCCAAAACTTCCGCCAAATATTGAATATCTCCCAAAACCTCCCAAAACCTCCGCCAAATACTCATTACCTTGGCGGAGGTTATAATTTACCAATTTGTTATTTGAAATTTTACATTTTCTATCATTAGAGTTAGTTGATAAATTACTTTAGGTACTTTATTTTTTAACTTTTCGTTTTACACCCTTATCACATTAACACACATACTCGTATATCAATTAAAATACGTCTAAAAAATACGTATTTATTTTAACAAGTTACACCATTATAATCGTCTCGACAATACCTTCGAAATGAGCCCAATATTGAATATTTTTCGATTGCCAATTATCCTCTTGATCAGTGAATATGAATATTTTTCACAAAATTCGGAATATTAATAAAAATATAATGCTATTATTTTTTAACGACAAAGTATAATATTATGGATATATAAAGAAATAAGATATAAATTATATGAACCACAAGGCTTGTGGTGTACTGGTTAAGACTTGTGGGGGATGAGACTAGATAACCCATCTACTCCAGGTTCGAATCCAGGCACAAACAACTTGTGGCCACTGGGGAAATTATCTCAGGACTGCATGATTTAGCAGTCTTAAAATTGTCAGGGATTAGTCTAGGCACGCCTAGGATACCCTTTCAAAAAAAAAGATATAAATTATAGTGAATTTGTATTACTTTTGTGTTCTTGTCATTTCTATAATAAAACCATATAAATTAATATTCATGTAAAATAACACATAATACATCGGTTCTTAAGGTTATTACAATATATACTCTAATTAACCCATTTTTGAATCAATGATATATAAACAGTGCGGAGGGGACTATAGAAATAAAATACAGAAATCTTTCAAACATATTTCCATGCTCTCCTTCTCCAAGACCTTTCATGAGTAAAATTTTCAGCCTAAATATAATATTTTAATAGTCGGAAAAGACGATCAACTTACAAAAAATAATATCATTGTATTTTAATTAATATTCCGATTTTATGAAAAATATTCATATTCACTGATCAATAGAATAATTGGCTTTAAAAGTATATAATTCAATCGAAAAATATTCAATATTGGGCTCATTTCGAAGGTATTATCAAGACGATTATAATGGTGTAACTTGTTAAAATAAATACGTATTTTTTAGACGTATTTTAATTGATATACGAGTATGTGTGTTAATGTGATAAGGGTGTAAAACGAAAAGTTAAAAAGTAAAGTACCTAAAGTAATTTATCAACTAACTCTAAGGGTAGAAAATATAAAATTTCAAATAACAAATTGGTAAATTATAACCTCCGCCAAGGTATTGAGTATTTGGCTGAGGTTTTGGGAGGTTTTCAATATTTGGCGGAGGTTTTGGGACTACTCGATTATATTTGTATTTCGGTATGTATTTCGATCATTTTAGTCAACTCAGAAAGATTTTGGTCATTTTAGTAAATGAGATTTAGAAATTGGTTAAAATAATTAATTTTCCTAATTTCTCTAAAATAACATTAAAATATTACATCATCTATATTTTTATTTTTAAATATTTTTATTTTTTAAAGTTTCTATTGGTCGTTTCATTTGATAATCATTTTCCACTCGCTTTCCTACTTTCTTCATTTTGAAGATGATTATGAGGAAGCTATTAAAGCAAAATATTTGCTCAAAATCTTCATTTTGGAAAAGCTATTGGAGATGCTCTTGTATGTTTTGTTTTGTTTATGTAATTTATTAAATTATAATAAAATATATTATTAAAAGATTTTCGTCAATAAAATTAAAATGACATTAGAATTATACCGGGGTAAATTATTATAAATAACCATTTCAGAAAATCGTATAACCAAAATATCCAAAATCTCTCCCAACTTATCAAAATAACCAAAATTTCCCAAAAAGCATTTATTATCATACTAACTCACTTTTAGAAAGCAAACATACGAACTAGAATTCTTGATTTAAGCATTTCCTATGCCTTTATAATACGAAATGCAATTTACACACATTCCATATGCATACATAATACATAATCAGACATGAAATCCACATAATGGGGAGAGGTGGGAGTGGGAGTGGGAGTGGTATGAAATGCAATTTACACACATTCCATATCGATACATAATACACAATCACATATGAAATCCACATACAAATCCAAGTTACATATGAGATCCAATTTATAAATTATTAATTTATATTTTTTACCCCTATAATTAGTTAATTAATTTACTATACTTTCCTTCTTTTTTTAATTTTTCGTTTTACACTCTTATCACATTAACCTATATAAGTGTATATCAATAAAAATGCATTTAAAAAACACGTTTTTATTTTAACAAATTACATCATTATAATTGTCTCGTCAATACCTTCGAAATGAGTCCAATATTGAATATTTTTTGATTTTTTTTCCACAAACCATTCCGACCAGTGGTCAGAATTTCTTCGAATATTTTTTAATATTTATACTTTATATCCTTATTAATTATTTATTTAATTTGTGGTACATCATTTGTTTTTTCAATTTTCGTTTTACACTATTTATCACATTAAAATTTTTTATCATATATTAGCTCAATATATGTTAAAAATACGTTAAAACACATAATCCTATTCAGTATTAAGCTCATTTCGTAGATATTGACGAGACGATTATAATGATGTAATTTGTTAAAATAAAAACATGTTTTTTTAAATTCATTTTAATTGATACACGTTTATATAGATTAATGTGATAATGGGATAAAACGAAAAATTAAAAAGAAAGGGACGTATAGTAAATAATTAACTAATTATATGAGTATAAAATATAAACTAATAATTTATAAATTGAATTTGGTATGTAACTTGGATTTTGTATTTTGTGGATCCCCAACACCCCCCCCCCCCCCCCCGCCAATTATGTGGATTTCTTATGTGATTGTGTATTATGTATGCATATGGAATGTGTGTAAATTGCATTTCGTATTATAAGACATATGAAATGCTTAAATTAAGAATTCCATTTCGTATATTTGTTTTTCTAAAAGTGATTTAGTATGATATTAAATGTTTTTTGAGAAATTTTGGTTATTTTGGTAAGTTAAGAGATATTTTGGATATTTTGGGTATACAACTTTTTGAAATGGTTATTATAATAATTTTCCCATTATACCGTTTGGTTTCGATTTAAATTTTCTATGTCGTTTGTGAAAAAAAAAAGTAACTTTTAGTTTGAAAGTCATACAAGACTTCTACCGTACTATATATACACATAACAAATTGTCTAAATGAAAGGTCACTTTAGCCATCGACATTCCTTGTCCAATTTTGTAAAAGAAAATGACCCGATAAATTGTTCACCTGCTTCTTTTGGAGCATCTTTTAAGACTGGGTATAGATGAGGAGACAAAAATCTAACATTAGGTACAATAAGATAAATGTATGATGATTGAAAACGAAAGACATTATTCTCACACCATATAACTAGTTGCTTGCTTAGCATGGTACAGGGTATCTGTTAATATCTAACAGCTGAAATGTGTAAAGAAATTTAGTCTATATCTTTTGTAGATGTTACTACATAGATTACTCTACAATATGAAAAAGAGGGTGATGTATATGGTAAATTTGGTAACAAACAACCTAATCTCTATTTTTGCAATTTATTTTTGCTTTTGGTCATCTTTTCTTCTTAAAAAAGTGTTGGATTCTTTCTTTTGTTACTCAATGTGTGTTTTTTTGGGAAGGGTATTATAGGTATTTGCCTAGACTAATCTCTGACAATTTAAGACTACTAAAGCATGCAGCTCTAAGATAATTCTTCAGTGACCACAAGTTGTTTGCGGAAATAGAAAAGATCTACACTAATCTTGCCTATCATTGTTATGGAACCAAAAAGGCACGTCCACAATGGTTTTGAAATGTGAGAAATAATCACAATAAGAAAATTTAAATGTTTAGAATGACATTTTATTAAATATAGTGAATATTTATTTATATAATTAATGTTGTAATTTTAAAAGTAGAAAAAATGTTAAAATTGAATATTAAATCTATGGAGATTTTGATATTTTATGTTTTATTTTAAAGGAATTATAAAGAATTATACTTTTGTCTAGATAAAAGAAAATACATTTAAAATAAATTGTTCACAAATTCTTTTAGAGTAAATTACATTCCTATGGTTTGTTAAAAGTTACAATTTTCGTTAACAATTAAAAAAAAACATAAACCATAAGAATGAAAACAATAATAAGTTGTAAATCATAAAAATAAAAATAACAATAAATTATGATCCATGATAAAGAAAATTGAAATTTATAAGTCATAAGGATAAAAATCAAAATTATTAACAAACAAATCAGTTAGTTACCCGATCCCAAGGGAGGTACTTGTTACAGCTCCTCAAGTGGTTAGTGAAATGCTTCTCAGGTGAGGAGCATGAACAAGTTACGAGATAATACTGATTGAATCAGAAGATGATTTTAGTCAACGCTCTAATAACTATTCAAAATTGATGGTATTTGGCCAGAAATCTTAATTTACCCAAAAAAAAAATCTATTCGTTGTGTGTGTTTTTTTGTTGAATAAAGAATTTAAATGTCAAAAAATCAATCAAGTTCAACATACAAATAAACAATTTTAATCTAAAAATAGAAAAATATGAATACATAAATAGAAAGGTGGAGTAGGGTTTTAGGATTTTTTGGTCAAAATCAAAACCCTTTGTAGACCAAACAGAATTTAGTCGAACACTTCAATCCCTAATTACGGACACCGAAATGGCGACTGCAGCGGCCGCAGCTCGATCTGTTTTCCGATCAACTTCCGTCCGTAAGGCGGCGACGGCGGCGAGGGCAGCATCCCAACCCAAGGCTGCTCCATCTCCCTTTCGCATCCCTAGCCGGAATCCTCTATCTCATCGCATTTTCCGGTAATACTTATTATACACATTCTATCTCATATATGCTCCTCCGTTCTCGAAACTATGATTGTGATACTTTTTCAAGTTCAAATTGATTTGAGTTTTGAAAATTGCCAAGTTAATTGAATTTCCATTCGCTTTGCAACTAAATGGATTCGAATTTGTGTACAGAAAGTACTAGATCCAAGTGTATTCATTTGGGAATGAAGGGAGTATATGCATACATATATATATATATATATTATTTCTTACCTTTATGTGTGTGTGATAATGGAAATTGGAATTGGAATTGGGGATTTGCTGCAGTTCTCCAGTAGAAATGAGTGCTTGTTTGGAATCGATGCAACCTTTCCACAATGTCACTGCTTCAGCCTTGATGACATCCATGCTTACCCTTTCTCAAAATGGTTATGGTTGGCTCCCTGAAGGTAATAATACAATTTCCCATTTATTTCATTTGTGTTTTTGTTTTTCTGTTTAGTTTTTATGGGGTTGATTGATGCCACATTGAGTGTTGTTTACATGGTTTGTTGCATTGCATTCCTTTGTGTAAGTTTTGTGTTTGTAGTAGGTCTAGTATGTGAATAAGGTGGTTAATTGTTTACATGATTAATAGTGATTAGAGGATGGTTTTGCAATTTAATCTTAGGATCTCTGCTTCAAATGGTGATTGTAGTTCGTTGGTGATTAAAAGATAATCAGAAAAGACTCTTGTTAATGATCATGGATCTAAAGCTGAAAACTATCAATGCAATAGCATGTGAAGACTTTGCATTTGTGTTGATGCTTAATACCCATATTTTTCCATGTTTTCTAGGGTTTTATTTTTCTTATCAAGGCAATCCATTAACTAAAAATCTTTGCTTTGTGCAAATCGTTAATCATCGAATGTCAATTATTCTTAGTATGCATTTTTAATAGGTGACTAACGTGGGTTATTAAAATTCCATGTTATTTTCAACTTCGTTTTCCAAGATTGGAGCTTATTAGTTCTCGGGAAACTCAACCCTAGAGCGATCTTTATGTTAGGAGTATATGTATACCCTCTAATAATCATCCATTTGATTGTTTGAGCTTCACTAAATAAATCTTTTTATTTAATGCGATCATGTTTCCTTAGTGTGACTTGATTCTTGCTTTTGTTCATCCCGCACCGCCTCCCTTTTACCTATCCATAAGCTTCTCCAAAGTCATTTCCTAATCATTTGGGTTTTCTTTCTCTTATTGATTAGGTATCTAGCGAAGCGTCATAGGTCTCCTCTTGATGTTCTTTCCATCGTGAGTTTCAGGTAAGTCACTAAGTTAGTATTTATGGGACAAAATCTTCCGTCTATGAAAGGTCTAGCAATTTCTAGGCGATGGAAATGCTAGGATTTAATAATCTCTAGGAAAGCAACATTCTTGTCTTTGCTTTCTTATCTTTGACTTCCCTAAAGCTTTTCCAAGAACTAGATATTTGGTCCTTGCATCATGTTCACTTCTTTTTTGCCATTTCTTTTACCATTGGAGATGTTTTTATGGCCTATCTCACATTATACCGTCATAAAATGTAACAACCCATCCCATATGGATCTAGAAGTAGCTTTGTGAGCTCCTTAAAAGCTCAAAGTTGTAGGTTACCAATAACTTTCACCATGGTTTTAAGTTGAATCAGAGGTTATTGGGCCAGTCTGTTGCTTTGGGCTATTTGGGTTACATAAAATACTTGCATCTTTATAAACACAACTTCGTTTCCATTTCGCTTTTTTCTCTACTTTCCTCCTTTGATAAAGTGTGGTGCGTGCTTCATTTGTAGGCGTTGACAAGACTAGATGAAGATCAACAAGCAAAGATGGAATGCCTTGGATTTTGTCTATGTTGTGAAGCTTTTCTTTGAACAGGGAAAACATTTAGTTATATTTCTTAATCAAATAATGAAATATAAAACTTTTGAAATGAGCCCAACACTTCTACATGGCCATTGTGGTTTGATATTTTGAATTTTATGATATGGGTGACATGGATTTTTATTGTTCGGCTTTCATGTGAGACTTGCTCTCTTTCCCCTCTCTCCTTCGTTCTTATTTATAAGTTTCATTCAAGTATATAACATTATAGTCTTTTCTCAAGTCAGGGGTCTTCACGGAAACAACTGCTCTACTCTTTGGAATAGATGTCATGTTTTCATACATCTTAACCCCCCATCCAGGCCGCGGGACCCCATATGTAGATGGGACATATTAGGCTCATATGGTTTGTGTTTTAAATATAGCATCGTGGCAAAAACTGACCATCGGTTTATCAATTGTGTTCTTGTTTAATCAGCTTGCAATGATGATGTATGATGAGTGTTAAGAAGTTTGAAGCAAAAAATTCATGTAGAGATTTCTATGTAATGTTGATTACATGAACGAGTCGCAGTAGCAGCCAAGCGAACTCCCAACTTATATAAACAACTAGATTTTGTTCTTAATTGTGAAATTCAGAATGTGTTTTCTAAACGTAGACTTGAATAAATTGCTACATCATATTTGGTTTTAGAGGCTGTTTGGTTCTTTTTCCATTAAGACCTATATGGATATAGTTGTTTGTATGATACCATATAAGTTGTTCGGTTGTTATGTTGAATAGTTATTTATATGTTGTAGTGGTGAATAGTGATTAGATGATGAAAAAACAACACTAATGCGATGTATGTTGATCAGTTTGCAATGATGATGCATGATATTTGTCGTCCCCATGGAAGTTGTGAAATGAAGTTCGTGTGACGGAAAGGTTTGATGTCAACAATACTAAATGAAAGTGGAATATTGATGGTTGGTTTTGGTTTAATGATCCAATCTTTTATGATATCTTGAATTTGAAAGCATATAAGAAGGTTCTTGTACCATAATACTATCAGTATTTGCTATTGTGTAATTCATTAACATTGTTATTCGTTGTTAATGGGTACGTCGTCGCTATTTTCTAGATGTGGTTTCTTGCATTGCCATTTAGGTTAAGATTTGTTGAAACTAACGAGTGTTCCACACAAAATAGGAAGATATTCTATCCATCTTCTGGGCATTTGGTTTGATGGAATTGAATTCTATTTCTGTAAATAATTTATAAAAAACAAACTATAAGTAAATATAAAATTAATTAGATTACCTTTGATTAATATAAAAGAGATGTTTTTAATATATTTCAAAACATTATTAAATACAAATTCTACAAAATCCTGTAAAATACCGATTACCTTCATGGAATTTCTAAATCTATGCAATCCCTCAAAACAAACATGCAATTGTAATAGAATTGAATCCTAAATCCGATCCAATCCTATAAACCTGTTTAGTTTGTCGAATTTGATGGACTTTGGAATTAAAATTCATTCCGATTGATGTTTGGTTTGAAAGGATGCTTGGATTCGAAATACTATAGATTTAGAAATTGCATGCCATAGTTGATATCTCATGTAATTTCATAAGGATTGTTTGCAGTAATATTTTAAAATATATATTAACAATCATTTTGTAAATAATCAATTAATAAATATAATTTTTTTTTATAAATTATTTATAAAAATGGCATTCAATTCCATTCCAAGTCCTACAAACAAAATATACAAAAGATTTCAAATCCTCCTAATTCCAAAAAATTTCACGAAATCCAAATCCTTAGTTAACACTCAGGATTTGAAATTGGATTCCGTTTTCAACTTTTAATCGTGTGTTAGGTTTAAAGGAAAAACTGGAACTAAAATCCCACAAACATTTAATTAATAAATCCTATTAGGTAGTTGATATTTTGTGGGATTTTTGTGTAATTTTCTTTGCAATAATGTTCCAAGATATGTTAAAACCGTTAGTTTTATAATAAAAGGTAATTTATTTTAATAAATATTTATAAAGGATTGAATTTCATTTTAAAACCTACGAACTAAACACACAAATGTCCCAAATTCTTCCTCCAATTCCAAATCTTTGTAAAAAATATTCCATCAAGGGGGGTTCTAAAAGTAGAAATGAAGCACGACTAATAACATTACGAAATGGGAGTATTTATTTGCAAAATAAATAAATATCATCAAGTGGTTTTCCGATGGCAATTACAATAAATAAATAAAAAGACAACTCAAAGTCATGATGTTTATTGATAAGTTACAAGTAATAGCAACCCATTAGAAGCCATGCCAACTGCATAATAACCTCTTCTCTTTTTGAGCAAATTAAAAAAAAAAAACTTGTTGTAGGTCTAATTCCCCACCCACAACTCCAAATTCCAAATGGTACATTAATGAAAAATTAGTGTTTCTGTGTAACCAAAAAAAACTGAAAAGAAATCGAATTTTATATGCAAATGAAGCATTTTAAAGATGACCGATAATGGCCTTGGTGAACTCACTTGTTGTTGCTGAGCCACCAAGGTCACCAGTTCGGTACTTGCCTTCTGCAATCGTCTTCAGAACAGCTTCCTGTATCTTATCGGCTTTATCAGTAAGATCCAAATGGTGAAGCATCGACACCGCACTCAGTAACAAAGCAGTCGGGTTTGCCAAATTCTACATAGATCAAATATATATATATACAAATGTTATATCTATTTCAATTATCTTACATAAAGTAACACAACACAAATACTTTATATAAGACGTCAAAGGGAGTCCCTTTATAAATCAACATAATGTTCTGCCAACTAGCTGTTAACTGATAAACAAGTTGTCTGTATGGATTAATCTGTCTATATAGATTGGGAGAGTTTTTTCCTAGGTGGAAGGAGCGTGTTTTGTACTTGGGAGGTGTAGGTTTGAAAAAAAGTTGCATCTCTACATAAAGCTTACCGAATAAGTCACTTTCTATTTCATTAAGCCACTACCAAACAGTCATTTATAGCTCACTGAATAAGCTGAGTTCCATTAAGCTTGTTAAGCTGTTAACAAACAGACCCTTAACAGAGAAAGAAAGAATGCTCCCTTTCAATGGGGAAATGACATGCTTTGATGGTAACATACATTTTTGTTTTACTCGACCTTTTATTTATGACATAACACTCCTCGTCCCAAAATAAATGTCCAGAGTGAAAAATGAGGAATATGTAAATATTACACTTTGTAGTTAACTAAATAATAGAGCGAGATTTTCTCCATCTCATAATTAAGGGTAAAATGGGAAAGTTGATTCTTACTTTTGAAATGGACACAAACTAAAAAGAAGATATCAATGAGCTTCTATGAAATGATTTGATTCAGCCAATTATATTGTATTGATCATGGAATATCATTAAGGAATAGGAATCCGTGTTATTAAAGGATTTCCTATGATTATTTCTAGTAGTAGTATGGAATGAGTCAATCATCCACTATGGTATCTTATTGAACAAAAATGGTGATATTGTTCCTCCATTGTTCAAGAATTTCAATTTTTGGCAAGTCTCATGTTTTATAATCTTAGAAATATGGCGACAAAGATATCTATACAGAAGCAAATACAGGAAGAAATAGAAAATCTGAATACAGATTTAAGATATTTTAATGATAAAATGTCTTAATACTAACCTTTCCAGCAATATCAGGAGCTGAACCATGAACAGCCTCAGCAAGAGCAATACCACCCTCTCCGATATTTAAACTGGGGATGTAAATGTCAACTGAATGTGAGAAGGTCGGCTCCACATACCAAAGGGAAGGAAGATATATACAGTAGAAAATAAAAAGACCCAAAGTAAATGCAGATACCTTGGTGTTAAGCCCAATCCTCCAATAAGCCCAGCACAAAGATCACTAATGATGTCACCATAAAGATTGGGCATTACTAAAACATCAAATAGCGTCGGATTCTTCACAAGCTGTATATTTGAAAAAAGAAAATCATGAGTCCTTTTTCTTCTTCTTTCAAGTTATTATCTCAATGTGCTTAATGGACTCTTGTCAGGTTTTAAAATGCAAAAAAATCAGATATATAATATAAATAAAGTGATAAGAGTTCTTACCATCATACAGCAATTGTCAATTACAACTTCCTCATACTTTATCTCAGGGTACTTCTCAGCAACTTCACGACAACACTATATAAAGTTAGAGGAAAATTATATCAGTATAATGCAACTTGGAATAAGTTATATAAATATTTAAGCTCTTCTACTGGAGGAAGACCTTCAAAAATAGACCATCGGTTTTCTGCATGATGTTAGCTTTGTGTACAGCAGATACTCTATCCCTTCCATGGGTCTTAGCATAATAAAAAGCATATTCAGCCACCCTCAGACTTGCTTGACGGGTAATGATCTTGAGACTTTCAACAACTCCCCTCACCACCTGGTGTCAAAAATTCTTATCAGGTTTGTAAAATGGTAAAGTAAACTACTTGAATGGATTTTGTTATGATGAATGAACCAAACCTACCTGATGTTCAAGACCACTGTACTCTCCTTCAGTGTTTTCACGAATCGTAACAAGATTTACGTCGTCATAACGAGTCTTGTAACCAGGTAGACTGTAGCATGGTCTAACATTTGCATACAAATTCAGCTCTTTTCTCAAGGTAAGGTTCAAGGAACGATGACCTTTCCCAATAGGTGTAGCCATTGGGCCTTTTAAGCCAACTTTATTTCTTCTTACTGACTCTAGGCTTTCCCATGTAAGAAAACTCTGGGTTCTAGGATCAACTTCTGTACCCACAAAATGTTCTTCCCATTCAATAGGAACATCTGCAGCATTGAATACCTGCAAAATGTGGAAACAATCTTTGTTCTTGATCACCCCTGAACTAACAAGTTTGATGCAACAAAAATGAAAAGAAATAGAAAAAGATGCATAATCGACATCAGTAGATGAAAATGGGTATAAAAAGTAAAAACTTATTAGTTACGCCTTAATTTTGTTTGGGATGAACTCACAAAGACTAGACCAAGGGACTTCCCTCTCTTTTACAAGACTCGGTTTTCTCCGTGAAACTAAAGAAAGAATTTGAGCTCTTATCTTTGGCTTACTTTTAGCCTAGCAGAGACCAAATTGATATTTGTATATCTTTACTCTCGACCCTTGGCCTATGTCCATTGCCATAGTTTAATTACAGGGCTCATAAGCTCATCTCCTCAATAATTCATACATCATGCAATATTTCTTCTTGTAGAATAGAATATGACCACTGTACTTCCCTCACTAAGCAAGCTTCCACTTTGTCTTAATGATAACACTTAATAACCTAGCAAGCTGTACTTCGGTCAAGTCCCCAATGCCTCTATAACATTCACCTCTTAGCTCTTAATTCACCTCCAAAAACAAGTACAAAAATTAAATTAGTTATGAAGCCTTTAAGGTGTCACAGTGACTAGCTTGGAGGTATAAGTTCTCTCTCCTGTGGATCAGGTCCACAATGTACAATGATCAATCGTCTAAACTTCGGTCCGGTGCCTGAAGTTTCAAACTCAATTCTATATGACCCCTCAGATATGACACTAATATAATAGGATAAATACTAAATCGAATTTTTCTACCGTTTCCCCCCATGACTTTAACAGGTTCATAGGTCTCAGCGGGTGTAAACACCCAAAAAATGAATTTTTTTTTTGGTAGTTTCAAGAGTGAGTTAGATACTAGCCAACAGCTCCATTGTTTGTTCAACAATTAACTATTTGTTCACAACCAACGAACTCCAAGGTTTCTATCAAAGGGAGTGCAAATTAGCTTCAATTACATTCATTAGTTACAAAATAAATCCAACAGTTATTAAATCATCCAGAACTAACACAGAAACCGTCACAAAATAATGAGACTTTGATACCAAAAACATAATACAATAGAAACCTACACAGTCAAAAGTCAAAAACATCACAACAAGCGAACAAGAAAACACGACGTATCGGTCATAATCTAAGCATATAACATGAATGTAAAACGTATACTAAACCTGCTTGACGGATTCGGCGATCTCGGGACCGATACCGTCGCCTGGAAAGAGAGTGGCGCGGATCAGATCGGAGGAATTGGAAGAATAGTTCCGATCGAACGATGAGAAAAGGCCCATCATACTAGGGCTTCTTGTCGTCGTGAAGATTTCATTGGTTAGACGGCGGCGAAGGAGGCGTCTCGCAATTTGCGTAGCCATCGTTAACGACTTGGTGGCCGGAAATCGATTGGAAGTGACAAATCAAATTACAGAGAAATTGGAATGAAAAAGACGAATATAATTGGGGAAAAAGGGGTCTGATATGCTGCAACAAGGTCCACTGTTAAAATATTGTTCGACATACATATACACACATACACACACACACATATATATATATATATATATATATATTAAGGAAGTGCGTAGATGTGTGGTGTCGATTGGTTTTAAAAATCAAAGAAAGATAATTAATTTATGATTAAGAATTGAAAATCATTTAGTTTTATCAAAGGTATCAAATAAGTAAATATAATGTTAATAACTTTTAATTATTAATAAGTTATCAAAGGTACCAAATAGCTATTAATAATGTTAATTGACCTAACCTTTAATTTGATGCCTTCATAATTCACCGGACTTTTAGGATGCATTTCAATACTAAAGATAGTATATTTGGTATATATTATTAAAAAGTTTTGTTAAAAAAATTAAAATAACACTAAAATATGAAGTTTATTAGGTTTCAATTTTCAAGTTTTATGGTTTCAAATCCATACATGAAAAAACTTTTAATATAATATCATTCATACCAAATTCAGTAGTATAACATTTACACCAAACAAGTTTGGTTATATTTCTTTTGTAAAAATAAAAAGTATTTTTTAGTTTAAAATTCATACAAGTACCGTACCATATATACATCACAAATTATCTAAATGAAAGGTAACTTTAGCCATCGACATTCTTGACCAATTTTGCAAATGAAAATGACCCGATAAATTGTTCGCATGCTTCTTTTGGAGCATCTTTTAAGTCTAGATAGGGATGAGGAGACGAAAATCTAACATTAGGAACAATAATTGTATATGACTGTTGTAGTGTGAGAGTTAAGTAGCTTTTGGTTCGTTGGAATTCAGCAGAATTTGAAGAAACTGAAATGGTCAATTTTGTTGACCAAATTTCATAGTGTCTTTAGTTTGTTCTTTAAGTTTCAAAAGACACTTGAGTTTCACTTATGATGGAATGTTAGTCAAGTTTTAGAAAGAAGCTTCAATGTCTTTAGTTCATTCTTCCCGGCTTTTAACAAAAAGTATTATGCTCTTATATTTATTCCATTTAATTTCATCCCACCACCTGACCACCACTGTCGTTGTTGTTGCCACCACCTTACCACCATCGCACCCCACCACCACTGATGCCGCCGCCACCATTGTCATCACCACCAACATCATCATAATCATGGCTACCGCCACCCTCCACCATTATAATCATCGAACTAAACAAATTAATTTTTTTTTGATATATTTCATTTAAGTTTCCATCAACCAACCACTTGGTAAACTGCCGTTATATACCTGATTCATCTTTCATATAATACATTCCATCTTCCAAATTCCATTTATCAAACAACCAAATAACATATTTATTATTAAAAAAAATACGTGAAAAATATATAAATACTTCAAAAAGTTCAAAAAAAAAAAACAATCGTCTGATGTTGAGATAGTATCGTAGATCATTGTGTCGCTAGCATAAAAATATTTACACCACATAACGACATTGATTTAGATCTACCAAAAAAAAGTTCCATATTATTCTACTTCCATCATCATCGATCATCCATCATCCATCCATCCATCATCATCATCCATCATCATCATCATCCCCCCTTCATTCTGCAACATAATCTAAAACCTGGAAGCTAACAAAGAGTGGAAAGATCAAGTTGTTTTTATCAATATCAAACAACTCAATCAAAAGATTTCATTTTAACACACAGACCAAACTCGCCGCCGGCTGACCGGAGACTTACGGGCTCCGGCCATGTCCCTCGCCACCCACCGCCACTAACCGCCGCTTGTACCGTTTCAGTACGGACGCCAGGTTCTCTTTTCCTTTCGGGAACGCCACGTCACCGGCGGCAGTACCCGGCCGACCTTTTCTACACGAGATTGCCGTCTCCACGTCCTTGACGATGTCCAAGAGACTGGCGGCGGTGGTGCATTTCCCTCTGCTCGGTTTCACCGGAGGCGGCAGACTAGTTAGTGATTTTGGCGGTGACGATCTGATCTGTTGGTACGAATCCGGAAGTTGAAGGCAGAAGCACGGGCTTGTTGGTGTACGAGGTTTCGAGAATGCTGGCTCGATTATTCCCTAAATAAGCGAAAACGATAATTCAGAGTTACTAGTACGAGTACCGAATTCGACTATTCGAGAATCAAAAATCGGTTATATAGTTAGCCAAATATGTTAAAATGTCCTAATAGACTGCTTTATAGAACTGAAGTTTATAGGATCAAAACAGACAATTGTTCGTCCTATGTAAAAGTGTTACATAAGTGCATACGTCGCTTTTAGACGTCCTAACCAAGTACAATTTTAAAATAAAGTGTCCTATTAGTCTTTTTATATGACATTATTTCAAAAAGTGTTTTACAAAAAACAAATGTCCTCTAAAAAAAGATAGTCATATAAAAAGGAGTAAATTACGTTTATTAAAAATTGTGATTTTTGTCCCTATGGATTGTAATTCATTACTATTTCCATCCCTATAGTTTACTATTTCTTGTACTTAAAGTAGGAATTAATCAGGGATGAAAATAGCCATAAATTGCAAACCATATAGACAAAAAAATGCAAATTTTAAACCACGGGAACTAAAATCGTAATTTACTCTATAAAAAAGTGGAGAAATTTATCAAAATAGCCGTTTTTTACTTGTGGTTTTACCTCCTAGCTCATTTCTCCCAAAAGTTACCAAAATAGCCATCAAGTTTGCAATTGTGAAGGATGAAAATGTTAAAAAAATAAGTTTTTGAACTAGGTCCACAGTTTCAGGGACCAAATATGTAATTTTTTGTCTAGGTTTGGCAATATTCAATTCGAAGGTAATATCCAAAATTTACATTTTTGGTCCTTGAAATTGCGAACCTAGTTCAGAAACTTCTTTTTTTTACATTTTCACCCCTTCGCAATTGTGAACCTGATGCCTATTTTGGTAACTTTCCCGTCACATAAAAAAGGTAACAAGGCATTTTATTTCAAAGGTCTCATTGAATATTTGTTAGGAGTCCAAAATTCACTTATTGTAACACCTTTATATAGAAGGCACGTTTGTTTAATCCTATAAAGTTGTTTATTAGGACATTTAGACATATTCGACATTCTATAAAGCCAATTTTATTGCTCAAAGATTAAAGAGAGATGAGTTTTCCCGAACGAAAAATGAAGAATGTTTTACCTGAAGACGATTGAGAACGTAAGTGTACTTCCCCCAAAGCTCCGGCCTACTTTCCATGAGTGAAAGCTCGAGAATCCGATGTATACACCAAACACCGAAGCTTTTTATCAACTCGACCCTCCAAACACAACCCTCGCCACAATTCGGAACCGAAGTTACGAGATACTTATTGTATTCAGCTTCATCAACTTTCATCCCGCCACGAGCCACCACCCGGTTCGACTCATTGCTCTCGATTTCATAAAGAAACCGCTCACGTGCCGCCACCCGGTCAACAAGATCCTCATCTAGACCACCGTTCTGTTTAAACAGCCATTCAGAACCTTCAAGCTTTAAAAGTTTCACAATACAAAGTCTAAAAGACTTTAGAAGATTAGCTTCAGCATCAACTGCAGATATAACCGTTTCTTGAGCGTTCAAACCCGACCGTGGGTTCACCTTTTCGGCCACACCAAATTGCTCAGACGGTTGTTTCGACCACATGGACCATGTGTCCGAACCAGACCCGAACCCTAACCCTAACCCTAACCCCGAACCGTAACTGGAAACCGGCTGGTAAGCAGCAGCATCTCTCGATAAATTCGAATACGACAATCCACCGTAACCGGAAATAGTCCCGGATCTGTATAATGGGCTGGAGTAAACCGATTGACCGAGAGTTCCGTATCTCGTGGCACCGTTTTCGGGTAAAATCTTTGAATCTCGATGAGGAAGGAGTCCCGAGATATCCGGCATGCTGTAATACTTCTTCTCGTGCACGTTCTCAACCGGGCCCGCGGGCTGAAGATTGTTATTATTTCTTTCGGGTTGCATCGAGGTGTTCCTAGATACAACCGGATCCGGAAAACCCGGTGGCTTCGCGGGTCTTAGCCCGTTTTGTTGGGTTTTCGTTAAAGAAACCGGAGCTTTATAGTTCAATGAAACGAGCGATGGTGATTTAGGAGATACTGATTTAGGAGATACCGGTTCTATTTGGTTCTGAAAGTAATCGGAACTTCTTTGTTTAGTTTGATTTATATACGACTTGATCTGATAGCCGTGAACCGTAGCCGGTTGGTCAACGGGCCCACCCGAAGCTTGTGGAAGTCGGAGACTATGGTAACGTTTTTCAGGATCCATCACACCGAGGGCCGGGTTCTGTGCATATGCATCTAGTAATTGCTGATAGCTTGATAATAAAGAAGACGACCCACGTGGCACCACGTAAACCGAATCGGTTAACCCGCTAGTCACTGGCGGGTTGTAGCCGTTAAACTCGTTATCAACAAGGTTAACCGTTTTAACCGTCACCGGGCTAGCCTTCGTGTTCGGTTTCGAATCTATCCCGAGCAACTTTTCCAGTTTGTTCGTTTTAGCGTCTTGCGTTGCTTCCCCGTGCAAATCGAATAGAAGTTTCCAGAAATCGTCTAGCGTTGTCGCTAATTGTCGTCTTGCTGCACGACCTAATCCCGCTAGCTTCGAAAGACTTCCGGGCCCGCTTCCTATATCGTCGGCTTTCCCGCCAAGACTCCTGAACGATCCCGGCCCGTTAGAGGTCGGAGATTGGTTCGTACCCGATACCATTTTCGGCGGTTCTTCCGGTTCCCAAATTTCCCGCTCAACGTCTTTCACAATCCGCATATTCCCATCGATTCTCAACGTCTTTTCGACTAAATCATCGTCAACTTCCTTCTTCAAAACGCTCTCATCGGAAACCGGGTTCGAAACACTTTCCACTATCGTCACCGGTTCATCCGAAATCACGGGATCGGAACAGTTTTCTTCGATCGTACTCAAATTCGGCCCGTTATCGTAGTCTAAAAGTTCCTCCGGCAAATTGAAATCACACTCCACGGGCTTCTCATGGGCCGATATCGATTCTCGCTTTTCATTCAGCTCTTCAACAAATGATGATTCCGGTTCAGCCACGTTCTCTTGAACCTCCCACTTCTGACCACCATCGGATCTCAAATTCGACGATCTCAAAGGGGTCACAACGAGCCAAAGCATAAGCGAGATGGAAAAAAACGCAGCCACAAGAACTACGATATACTGAACCGACATCCCGCTCCCCATCGTCCACCTTAAATTATTAGCCCAATCGCTGTTTCCAAACACCATCTCGACCACAAACACAATCGTGAAACCGAGCATCCCGATATACGTAACCAACACTAAATACTCGAGAAACTGCGAGATTTTATTCACGCCCATTATCGATCTCGATGAAGCAACACGAAAAAGCGGGATCACAGATGACGGTAGCAAAATAGCCACCACGATCTGAGTAAACACCAGTAGCTGATAAGCACCTTCGGCTCCCCAATTCCACGTACACAAAAGAGCGGGAATCACGGAAACTAATCTGATCGTTGAGTGATGATACCAACCCGGAATGTCGATTTTGAAAAAGTTACGTAGAACGGATTGACCGCTGAATTTCCAAGTTAATGCTGTAGTGTGATTCGAAAGCAATAGAACGAGAATTAAAGCGAAAGGAGCCAAAAAGCTCCTGAATACCTGCATCGATAAAAATAAAATAAAAAAACTTGTTTAAAAAAAATAACGTTCACGATTAATAAACGAGAATTTAAAATAACTTATTATTTATAGCACCATAACCTGGTCCATTAGAGACAATGCATCTTGAAAAGTAAGCAAATCGAGACCGGTGCTGTAGAAAACGTTTGCTGCCGAGTTCATGAGGACGTAATTTACGAGAAAAATGCCGCTGAAAACAGAGGCAATGGCGTAAAGATGCTCTTGACACAAATCTCCCTTTGAAACTTGCGTTGATACCTGATTTTGCTGCAATGATATAATCAAGCAGAAGGTCAATGAAGTTTAACGAGTCTTTGACTAATAATCGAATACCTAAATTACCCCTTGGTAAGATGTTGTGCAAACGTGTTTATGGAATTCAAACATGAAGCTTTAAGAAGTCGTGCATATGCAATAATAGGTAAAGAACTTGAAATTTAAGCGATTTTAAGATCATATAGTAAATGTTTTAGGTACATGTATTTTATATATATATATATATAGAGAGAGAGGGGAAGGATCATGCAAGAAGTTAAGCATTTTGCGAGAAGGCGAGAAGTTTCAATATCATATATGATTACACTCCTTTGGGTGTGTTTAATCATATATGATTAAGCGTTCTATGTGTTGTCAATGCAACATGTGTTTAATCATATATGATTTAGCTTGTGTATCACGCATATAATCATAAACGATATTGAAAATTCTCTCGGCTTCTTGAAAAATATTTAGCTTCTCGTTTGAACCTCCCACTATATACATAGGGTTAGGTTCAAGGGAAAACCACAAAAAATTGAAAACCCGAGGAACACCCTGGTAACTGAACTGTTCATTTGTACAGTGTGCACTTGTGCATACAAGTAATTCTCAGTAACTTGTCTGGTATGCACATGTGCATAGAAACCAAGAAACAAGTTCAATTACTTGTATGCACATGTGCATATCGTACGGATGAATTGTTACATGGGTCTTCCTCAAATTTTCATATTTTTTTGGGGGTTTCCCCTGAACCTCCCCCCTCTCTTTCTCTATCTATCTATATATATATATATATATGCAATGCATCCCTACGTCCTTAAACTTATAGATTCTCCCGAGTCCTGATATCCATATATCACACACCCATATCCTTTCATTACACCTTAAAACTACCAAAGGTGAAAATTGCGTGTGAATATTTATCATATATAAATATAGGGTTAGGTTCAAATGTGAACTCAATTTTGGCTGTGAACGTGAGGACGAATCTCAGCCACACATCTTCGGTTATGGTGGACGCGATCACGGAGGATTGACGCGATTCATGGGAGGGTGGAGATTATTAAAGGAGGGGAACCAGGTCAAAGCCGCCTTTATTGACCGGATAAGTGGCTGAGATTCGTCCTCACGTTCACAACCAAAAATGAGTTCACTTTGAACTTTCCTCTATAAATATATATGTAAAAAGATAAAGATATACCTGCACCATAGATGAATGGAGATAAAAGTTATGAGGCATGATGCTTGCACCGAGAAGACTCATCAACGCGAACGCACTTTCCCCACTAAATTTCGTAAGCATCCCGCCAACAGAGAATGATGTATCCCGTTGACTCATGACAACTCCAAAGAAGTAAGAAAGTAAGGCAACGGTTGCCAACCACATACATAGGAACTTTGCTTTGCCGGTCTCCTAAATAATAAATAAAACATATATAAACATTTGTCAAGGAAAACATATATAAAACATAGGAAAGATAGAAGATCGAGCGTACCAACAAATTGGAGAAAAGCGGAAATAGGAAGGCGTCGAGAGAAGTCAAAAGGACACAAGTGAAGAGACCGATGCCAAATGTAAGATTAAGCGCATGTGCAATGCCCAAAATCTTTCAAAAAAGGTAACATTAGTAAGTAAAATTTATAAAAGAAACGGGTATAATTAAATAAGATAGAAGCTACCATAGAAAGATCCAAAGCGATCATAGATAGTTCAGCTTGAACCCCCAAGAATATACATGTGATCGTGTCATATTCCGCACTGCAAATCTACATCATCATAAAGAAATTGAAAGTGATTTTATTAAATTAAACCAACTATAAAACTAGAACAAATAAAAGATATTGTTTTATTGCACAACTAGACCCTTAGACGTAACTAGACCAATTGTTCTGAATATGCCTTTGTTGTAGCATATAGTTGAATTGATGATGAGTGTTCATTATGGCTACGTTTGGCAAAAATAAGCTAGCTTATTTTCAGGGTACACGTTTGGTAAACCATAAGTCAGCTTATAAGCTAGCTTATTGAAACGCTACTTGGAGTAGCGTTTTGGTAGCTTATTGTCATTTTTTCCAATTATAACCTTCATTAATATTAATTATTGGTTTTTATTTTTATATTTCAATATGCCTTTTTTTGGTAGCTTTACATTCTTATACGCTAGTTTTGCCAAACGTAATTTTTTCATCAGCTAGCTTATCAGCTACCAGCTGGCTTATCAACTAGTTTGCCAAACATAGCCTATATATTCACATTTGAATACATTCACATATGAATACATTCACATACGAATACATTCACATACGAATACATTCACATACGAATACATTCACATACGAATACATTCACATACGAATACATTCACATACGAATACATTCACAGAAACATGTAAAACCTCACGATCGTCAATTAGAAGCAGCAAAACAACATGTAAACTTCGTAAAACACTAATACGACAAAAAAAAGTACCTGGGCAAGATCTTTTCCCGTGACCACGGCAATACAAGCCGAAAGGTAATGACAAAGAACAGCAGCCAAACTAAAAACAAACATAAGTAAGATAAGATCGTAGCCAAAACGAGCTCCTCCTTCAATGGCTGCAACCCATTTTCCAGGATCAACATACGTTATTGCTATAAAAAGCACAGGTAAAACGGCTGGAAGCAGCCTATTTGTCGTTCTTGATTGGGGTCTCGTGAGCATAGCATCCGTCTCCATTTCAGAAAAATAACTGTAAATAATTACTTAATATAGCGAACCAAAATTGCAGTCATGTGGGGACTGCCCAAATCCAACGGCTAACGTTAATCTTCAAAGCGTATTGCAAAATTGTTAATGATCTCTTTGGCGTGGAATGTAGACAAAACTTGCAAGCGAAAAAGCAGCCGATTTTTTGCAATCAAGAAGGGAAATGGTCAAAGTGGTTTTTTTTTCTTTTTCAATCACATGACAACTGTTGGCATAGCAAAATTTTGACACTAGTTGTGGTCACAATCATAACCACCTTCATATCAATCTTGAACTATAAAGATCCAATTTTGATATGAGCATATCGTAGAAGGCCAAGTTATCGAATGAAACTAAACCCTGATTCACAAAAACAAAAAAGATCATCATATATACATATTAAGACTAAATTGCAAAACCGTATACAACTAAAAAGCATCATAGATGTTTCTGTAGGCCTGTTTGTTAGCAGCTTAATGGGACTCACAGCTTATTCGGTCAGCTATAGCCTATATATGACTGTTTGGTAGTGGCTTAACGATATATAGAAAGTGGCTTATTCAGTAAGCTTCAACGGGGGGCTTTATGCAAAAAAACATTTTTTTTTCAAACTTATCCCCTTCCAATTAAAAACATGCTACTTCCATCAATGAAAAGACCCTCCCAGAGTCTATACAGACAGATTAATCTACACAGTCAGCTTTATTCAGGACTTAATGGGTAGAACTTAATATCAGCAACTAAACCACTTTTCATCTAAAGATGTTTGGAGAGTTAACCTTATCAAATAAGCTCTATAAACCCCAATTTTATTCCCAGCCATCAATAGCACATCCATTGCAAATTTGCAATAACAAGAACACACAAGTTCCAAAAACAATCAAAACATATACATATAAAAATGAACCACTTACTGATTAAGCAAAGAGCAAAATCCATAAAACCAATAAGAATCAAAAGCAACTCAGATCTTCATCATCACAATAAACCCCAAAACCCCAAATTGAAGAAAGACAGTCAAAACCCTAAAAAAGCCATAACATTAAGATTTAAATACTGGGATCTGATAAGATTTACATATCTATAGACTGTATCTATTTCACAACCCAGAAAACGACGTACAGCACAAGCAAAAAAAAAAGTCAAACTGAGAGTATTGTAAACATTAATCAATCTATATTTTAGGGTTTGGTTGTTGTCATGAAACCGTTACCTTGGTTGCTTTCGGATGCTCTGTTTTCTGATTGAAAGCTGAAGGAAGATCAATAATATGTCATCTGTTTCAGAGTTAGATCAGATGGGGTCTAAAATTAAGATCGTAGGTGTGAGAGAAAACGATCTTTTCAAGATGGAGAGAGAGAGAGAGAGAGAGAGAGAGAGAGAGAGAGAGAGAGAAGGCAAATAGCTGTGGCTATGGAAGAGAGAGAATACATACAATATTTTGTATATATATATATATATGTGTGTGTGTATGAATTAGTGAGTGAATGAATGAATACATACATACAATAATAAATGGTCTAATTATTATAGCAGTGGCTGAGAGAAGCTATCTTGGAGTCAGAGAAAGCCAAGTGAAAACCCAGTTAGTACTTGGTATAAATGGTAAAAGAGAAATCTTTTTTCACTTTGGGAGTTAAAAAAGAATTATCGCTTTTCTTAAACGTGATAAGAGATTAGATGCGATTGGTCTCAAAATATTTTTTTTTTTCAAAATGTTTTACTTAATATATGTTACATCTTATGTTGTTTTTGAACAGGGGTGGTGAGCAATTGACCCGTAAGAACCGATTCAAATCGGAACCAGCACCGGTATAGCTTAATCGGTCCAGTTTTCGGTCCTTCAAATCCTCTATTTTTTATACCGGTTCTAAACTGGTTCGGTACCAAATTTTCGGGTCATTAACGGGACCGATCCGGTTACATCTTTCACTAAATTCAAGAAATTGAAGAATGAATAATAATTGGATTGAAATTTCGATAAAACTCAAGTAAGTTCTTGGATTCTTTCTTGATTGTTAATTTTAAAACTTGAAGTATATGTCTTGTTTTAATATTAAATTGATATGAAATTTGGTTAAAGAGCGATTGATAATTTGGTTGATTAGTTTTTATATAAAATTGAAGAATGGTTGATAAATGGGTTGATTAGTTTTTATATAAAATTTATGAACAAATTAGAGTAAGATTTTTGTTGGTTGATTTGATACTACATTATGAATATTATGGGATTATTGCATAGTGATGTCATGCATTAAAAGTGTTCACGGATTACTGTCCAGTGATGTCATGGATTTAATATGAATTTTGTTTAAAAAGTGATGTCATGAATTAATATTTTTAAAAGTTGTAAACAATAAAAGAGATTGCATGGGTTATTACAGTGATGTCATGGATTAAAAAACAAATGGATTAACAATCGGTTCTAACCGAGTTTTTGACCAGAAAACCGGGACTGGGACCGGCACCGGTATTACCTCTACGGTCCGGTTTTCGGTCATAAAAATCTCTCATTTCCGGTTTTGGTTCCAAACCGGTTCGGACCCAATGCTCAGTTGCTCACCCCTATTTTTGACAAACTAAATGATAAATTAAAGGGGAGGCTAATGATACCCCTAGATGTTGTTAATGACACATCTACAAATGAATTTTTCCTCCCACACATATACATCAAAATCCCTTACTAAGTACAAAAAAAATTGTGCACACCCCTACTAAATTAATTGATAACTGATAATTAATTGATATATTGAATATGTTGGCAAAAACTAGTTAGAAATATAAAATGACAAAAATAATTTGTATAAAAATTAACATTTTATAATATATTTTATAATAATTCACTAATAAGGTCAGGTTTAGGGAAAAACGTTAAAAAAACGGAAGAAAATCCTAGGAGCCGGTAATTTGTGACATGCATTTGTGCGTGTGCACTAATGCTTATATATGCAATGGTGCATAGGAAAAAAACAAGGTTGGGTTCACGTGAGACAAATCTATTTTCATGAGACCCGTGAGACCATATTTTTACACTTGAAACTTCACAGTGAAACATTGTGAGGGTAAAAAAAATCCAAACATTCGCAACAAAAACACTGTAAATGTTATATTCACAACGTTTTGCTGTGAAGTTTCAAGTGTAAAACAGTGGTCTCATGGATCTTATAGAAACAGACTGGTTTCACGTGATTTCAAGTCTATCAAAATATTCAATAACATTTACACAAAAAATTTCAAATAAACGTTGTATCAAATGATAGAGGCTTAATCATTTACAAACATTTTACTTCATTACAAATTATACAAAGGGATATTTATGGAAAACAATGAAATTCACTTGTTATGATGTATTATTTATAGAAATTAATTAGCATTTATTCATTACAATCAACGTCTTAGAGCCTCCCTAACAATTTCTTCAAAATAAAGAAAATGCGGATTTTGAGTCAAAACTTTGCTTCAACAGCTTTCACAAAACAATCTTTAAAACAGAGAAAGTCGAAAAGAAAAGTTTTTTTCTCCAAACATGAATAACACTCAAAAAATGATTACAAAGTAAGACCACCAATAGAAAAATTTGAAAACAAATATATAGAGAGAGGAATAATATTTTAATAGATGAATTGAGTTTTTTACTATTACAATCAATGTTGGTTTCTCCAAAATAGGGAACTTGTTGGATATACATGTAATTATTTTTAGAGATTTTAACTTTCGATTATCTGTTTCAAGAAAATATATTAATAAACATTTACCGAATAAATGTTTGATAAACAACTCCTAATATAACATTTAGTCGTTGGACAAACTCTAAATTTAAGTTTACTTATTCTTACAAGTATTTATCATCATTATATATTTAAATGTAAATTTACTTTTTCTGGTAATTTAATTTTTAATCGTAATCATCTTGGTTCATTATTAATAATTACTTGGTATTTGTATTTTAAATTTTGTTTGATTTTTTCTATTGACAATGATCAATAATTAATATTTTTTATAAATCTATATGCAAAAACAAAACGTCGTATCGTTTTTTAAATTGAATTTTAAAAAATAACATTCACTAAAAAAAGAACTAATCCAAATTCTATCACTATTATATAAACAGACATCATATAGTTTTTTATATAATAATATAAACCAAAATGATAACAGTTCGGCTAAAAAAAATATTCAACAATATTTTATATGAATTTTATTTAGCTTTTTTTTATATGATATATAGATTTTCTATTTTATTGTTTTCTCCCCACCTGCAATAATGAGAGGGTTCTTTTGGTGAACCATTACATGATTTGTTATGTATTTTATATCTAACTTGATAATATTTAAGTTTCACTTTGATAAAAAAATTATTCTGACTTTTTCAATATTTTATTATTCAAACAACTTTTAAATATTTAGGTCCATCATTAGATATAAACATATTCAAATAACTAAATGGACAATTATATATTGTATAAAATATTTTGTCAAAAATAAAAACTCGTTTATAATAAACCACGGTATATTTTTACCTTAGTTATATTTTAGAAAATTTTCAAAATCATTGTACTTTTTAAAACGGAATGCTTTGGATAATTTGAACTGAAAGAAAATCCTCATGTCGTGTTGACAAAGTTGAATGATTTTTATAAAGATTTTTTTAAATTATACGGGTTGTGTGATGATATTTGAAAGTTAGATGATATCATAACTGTTTTTGAAAGTTTTAGTAACGTCAAGTACACGACATATTTTTGCATACTGCCATTGTCATCCATTGTTAGTTTGTCCCTATTACCGACATCATTTGAATAACTTTTTATTCCTCCTTTGTCTATGTACGCTTTATTTATAAGCACCTTCCATACGAGTTCAAACCCTATTGTGTAAACTGTAAAGTCCCTGTCGATAAGTTAAAAATGCAATGACTCATATAAATTCATGATAAGTGCTCTCGAATAACTTCTCTGAGTTTTTGGGTTGTTAGTACTACTGTACTAATATTACCACCGTTTATATTTTTCATTATTAAAAGTAACGTAACTACGGATCACAATTTCAAGTATGCATGTGCACAATGGCAGATCCAGGATTTTTGCCTAGTGGGGTCCCAATTAAGGTAGACTAAAAACGCGTAAGGTCATCGACGTGTTTTTACCCTAATTACAACGTTTCCGGGGTTATTTAAAGTATTTTAGTTGATTTCGAGATATTTTCTTAGTAATTTTGTCGATTTCAGGGGATTTTCTTAGTGTTTTTGTCGATTTCGAATGACTTTTTCGGTTTTTTTGATTGATTTCAAAAGATTTTTAGTGTTTTTTGCAATCGCCGGCAAGATGAGGTCCTTTGAATTTTTTTACTGGGGGGACTAAGCATATAAGATTAAAAAAATTCATAATTTTACCTACAAAAAATTAAAAAATTTACATTTGACTGGGGGACTTTCCCCCCACCTTTAGACACCCGCATCTACCCCTGCATGTGCATGTCAAAGGTTGGACATAGCAGCGTGGGTTGATATATCTTTGTTACTTTTCTTTGGCAGACTGATATTTATTCAACAAGTACAATAGCTTGTTAGTACGATAATGATGTATTATCAATTGTCAAATGATTTCGTTCACTTAATTAAGAAATAATAACAACATTATCCTCTTGATACATTGTCGTGTAGCAATATTAAAATCCGATATGTTTACTTATAAGTAGCCGTTGATTCATCTGTTGGTATATTTATAAACTGGATAAACAACATGAATTTTCTTTAAATAACAGAGTATCTATACTGTAAACTTAAAAAGTCTATTATAATTAATTAATTAAAGTATTTGATACGAAAATATAAATATTTGTGATATGTGTGTCATGGTGCTAGCATGAGACCAAACCAATCATGTGCCACTGTTTTAAGTTTGGTCTTTAAATAATTTTATCATATTTATGAAAAATTCTTATAAATAATTAAACATTTAAATTACGATGGCATCATCAATCAAAGAGACAGACTATCTACTTGGTATTTGAACACCTACCACATTAGTTGTTATTACTTAATAAATATTAATTAATTTATTTGTAATAACTTAATCATTTTTCAAAATAAACTTCATAATTTTTTGTTTTTTTAATTATCTTTAATTTTCATTTTTGTCTCTTTCTCTTCATTTTTCTGAAAATAAAAAACCATATTATACTGTATATTAATTAGTATTATTCAGTTATGTTATTATATACATAATTAAGTTATTATTATTATCGTTGTTTTTTTTTTCAATTATAATTATAACACTTCAATTAAATTACCAAAATGATATGTTTAGCGAAAAAACAAATATTATTCTCTAGATTCTCATCATTAGTTATTATGATTATTATCATAACAATAAAGATTATTACATAATTTAACCATAATAATAATAATAATAATTGTTATTAAATTGTATTTTTGGGAGGTTGGGTCTGAATAAAATATCCACCAGAGATAATCTCGTAAAAAGAGGAATTGATGTGCATTATGTTATATGTCAAATATGCGAAGAGAAGAGTGAATATGTGGATCATCTAATTTTTGAATGCCAGATGTAGACCTGGCAAAAACTGACACGACACGCTAACCCGACACGAACTCGACACGAATTAAACGGGTTTGGATAATACATTTCAACCCGTCTAAGTAAACGGGTTGACACGACACGAAAATTAAAGGGGTAAGGTCAGAGTCAAAATTTTCAACTCGAAAATGACCCGAATAACCCGTTTATATTAGGCCCATTTGGCCCTAGGTAAATAATGTCAACAACTCACATTTTATAGTTTTTTTAACAAAATATATACTAAATAATAATAAAAAGTAATTGTACATTTCATGTATACCTGACAAAAATTGGCGCAACATACTAACTAGACACGAACTTGATACGAATGAAATGGATTTTGGTAATATATTTCAACCAGTTTAAGTAAACGGGTTGACACGAAAATGACACGTAAACGACACGAAAATTAAACGGGTTGACACGACACGACACGAAAATTAAACGGGTCGGGTTAAAGTTAGGCACTCTCAACCCGTTTAACCCTTGAACCCGACCCGACACGACACGTTTGCCAGGTCTAGCCAGATGACTCAAGATATTTGGAGACATAGGTCGCTGGTGGAACTTGAATATATACCTGACATTCACAATGTCCCGAGATGGAAAGATTGGATGGAATCCTTAAGACTGGAGAAAGGAGAAGTTGATTGCCTAGAAGCGGTCTTGTACACAGCTCTATCGTCGCTATGTAATTTTCGAAATGAGACGCTTTTTGGAGTAACAAAACCAAAGAAGGCGTTGTTATGAGATAGTATAGTCACACATTCGTTCATTTGGACGCAAAATAGAAGTAAAAAGTGGAATATGAATTGCGTAAGGTGGTTGCAAAATCATTTACAGTCTATTTCTGTAATGTAATTGTTCTACATCACCTTACTAGTTTTAATAAAATTATCGTCGCTAATAAAATAAATTCTGATTTTGGGACCATCAATACTTACTAATAATACTTTGTCAATCCAGACCAAAGTATACTCTTAAAAGTAAGATAATGATTATATATATATTTTTTGTTTTTTTCATTTACATTTATTGGAGCATATGTAATTCCAATCCGTACGTTTTGGAGGCATGCATGATGAAATTATTGGGTCAATCGGAAAAAGCCGAAAGAAAAGTTAATAATTTTTAATTTATTTCTTTTTTCCTTTTTAAACTAGACCAACTCAATATATTAGTTTAGACAGATTATATAAAAGATAATTATGCTTTCAGGTCACACCTTACTGTTCATTATAGTCATGATGATGTATGACTTAAAAAACGCATTTTGACGTGTAGTTCAACTGATAAAGGGGTAAGACGACTTTACAGAAGGTCCCAGGTGTGATATCAGGATTTTTATTAGTCTCAAAATGTTGAGTGAGTAAAAAAAATGTCCCTTTATATTAGTATCCGTGAAGACGGGTTATATATATGTAAGACTTATTGAATTTACCGGTAATCAAACTTTATGACTTAAACTATAGCTGATCATTTGCGGGCTTGGGTCGGCCCTAACCTACTAATTTTTTTGTCCAACAGGTACAATATAGCAAACCTAATGGTGCGTTTGGTACGGTGAACAGGATGAAACAGAACAGAACAGAACAAGCTCGTCCCATGTTTGGTGTGATAAAATGTTGGACTAAGTGGAACACATAAAGTTGTTCTATCCTACTCCCCTAGAACTAAGTAGAACAAGGATTAAATGACCATTTTACCCTCTAACCTAACACACACACACACTCTCTCTCCCTCCCTCTCTCTCTCTCTCTCTCTCTCTCCTCTCTCTCCTCTCTCTCTCTCTCTCTCTCTCTCTCTCCCCTTCTTTCCCCTTCTCTCTCTCATCTCTCTCTCTACCCTTCTCTCTCTCCTCTATCTCTCCTATCTCTCCCTCCCCTTCTCTCTCCTCCCTCTCTCTCTCTCTCTCTCCTCTCCCTCTCCCTCTCTCCTCCCCCTCTCCCTCTCTCCTCTCTCCTCCCTCTCTCTCTCTCCTCTCTCTCTCTCTCTCTCTCTATATATATATATATATATATGTGTGTGTGTGGTGGTGGGGGGGGGTTATTTGGTAAAAAAACATTAAATAGTTCACTGAGGATAAATTGGTCATTCTGTTATGTTCTGTAATGTCCTGTCCCGTCATATCATGTTTTACCAAACGTGTAACAGCTGTTCTGTCTTGTTCTATTCTGTTCTCTTCTGTCCTGACTGCGTACCAAACGCACCCTAAGAGTCTAAGACCTTTTTTATAGACTTGAAAACTACCCACCCAATAAGCGGGTCGGGCTTGTCCACGAGCTAACGGACCTAAATCTATGTTTTACATTTTAAGAAAACAAAACTTAGATTTAATCACAAGTTATACAAAATCATTCAAAATAAATAACGACTTTTCTAACTTAAAAGTATACGTAAATACATAACAATGTACATAATTCAGGAAAAAAACATTTCGCAAAATATGAAGTATCTATAAAAGAAATCACCAAAAGGAGATAATAAGGAATTGAACAATGGAGGTAATTATGCTTTACTTTTCAGATTTCCAAATAGTATTATTATCAAGAATTATAAATTTTATTAATAATTTTTAAAAACATTAACGTGTTAGGCGGGTTGTCCAATTTTCTTTATATCACCCATGTCTGCAATCCGTTTATTAATTTTAGCAAGTCAATTTAGTCCCGTCCATTTTTTCAAGAATGATAATCTAGTACTGTTTTTTTCTAACGAGCTAGACAAGGCAGGTCTAACGAACCGTCCCGTCTATGAACAACTTTAGCTCGAAGGATTAAACATATAAACCATGATAAATTCTCACGTGGCATATGAATATGATAGTATATTGGGCCACTATTGGATCAATAATATTTACAATATAGGCTTTATCTAAGGTCTTAAGCCCAATAACTTCCTTAGAGCATATAGCCCAAATGGCTGATTGGGGTGCACCATGCACAAATTACCTAAATACCTTTAACATCAAAGACGAATCTATAATTTTTTTTAAATAATAATACCATTTGACTATAAGAAATAAACATTAGGGTATTTTTATAATATTATAACTGGTCTGTTATTTAGGGGGCGTTTGGTTCTGACACGGAAATGAAAATGAGAATGGAAATGAAAATGACAGAGAATGAAGATGGGAATGAATTTTCATTTCCCCCAGTTTAATCAGGAATAAAAATTTGGGCTTCTGGAGGAATGAGTTCATTATATTATATACAACCAAACAGTTTCTTTTATTATCATTCCTATTAATTCCTGATTAATACCTCCAACCAAACACACCCTTAGTTAATTACTTTTCATATTTATCTTTAAGAGACAAAGGTGATACAAATAGCCTTTTCAAGAATTACTAACTTTTATGAAATTAGGAATTAATAAATAATCATCCCTTACTTAGTTAACCTTTTGTTTTACTTTTTATGAATTGGTGATATCACATCCTCAAGTACAATAATATATTATGCAATTAAATATATAACAAAAAAAAGTAAAAAGACTTTATTGCCCTCAATTTAACAGATTTTTTAACTATGTTAAGATAGACTAAAAACGAAATAAAATACAAACCATAAGGACTAAAAAGTAGTTTTTAAACTACAAGGACGAAAATTGTTATAAACATCAAACTACAGGGACTAAAATCATAGTTCACCCTGTTATCTATCTTCATCAGGCAAGGGGTATTTCAATTGTCTAAAACCCCATAAACCCATAGCCATAGCCATGGCTTCCTCTACGGCTTCCCTCCACTTTCTTTCGTTACCTTCCTCCAAAATCTCTAAAACCATAATTCCCACTTCATTCCATCTCTCCTCTTCCTCCGTAAACCCTATCTCAAAGCTTTTATCCATATCTACTTTGATTAAGGCCACTTCGTCGTCTCGAATCGTCCCAAAAGTTGCCTTTTCATTGGATTTGGAGTTGGATGAGGCTTTATCAATCGGTCGTGATGAAGAACGAGATCACGGTTTCTTCCCTGAACTTAAACTCTTCGTGGGTAATTTGCCGTTTAATGTTGATAACGCAGCTCTTGCTCGATTGTTTGAAGGTTCTGGAAGTGTCGAGATGGCTGAGGTATAATTTTACTGTTTTCGAAATAGTTCGTTTTCGTTTTTGAACCTATATTTCATTCTTTTTCTTGTAGAAGAATGTAATTTTGAATTAAATCGACCTGGAATTCGAAGTTTTTGTGGGTTTTGCGGTGCAATTACTGTTATAATACCTAAAATTAGGTCATGTTCTTGCTAAAATTGGGTTAATAGTTGCATGCTCTTTACCCCCCCTTTCATTATCCAATTCAATGAACGAATGGTTCATGGTTAAATTCAGTTTTAGTTTGGTAATTTTTGTTGAATATTGTTTATTTGAAGTGTTTTAGCAAAGAGTTATGATTTTTTGAGGGAGATTGTGTTGATGTATGGCTTTAGAGATTAGAAATTCATTTGTTTAAGGGAATGAAAATGAAAATGAAAATGGCTGATTTTCAATCGGCTCGATTTAATCTGAAATGAAAATTTGGGTTTATGGGGAAATGGGCCCATTATATTATATAAAACCAAACAGTTTTTTTTTTCTTTTTCTGTTCTCAATTGTTACTGCTTAATGCCTCTAACCAAACAACCGTAATTGTTGCAGGTTGTATATGACAAATTGAACAGAAGAAGCAGGGGTTTTGGCTTTGTAAAGATGTCATCCATTGAAGAAGCCGAAGCAGCTGCCAAGAAGTTTGATGGCTATGTAAGTTCCTCCTTGAACGGTATATATGTTGTTTATTTTAGTGAAATCATCGGTTCATTTTATGTAACTGGATTCACAAGAGAATAATGGGGTTATGTTATATGTCAATCTTTGTTTCATTTGAAGTCAATTTTTGTATTAAAACCTTCTGAAACCATAGGAGCTTAATGGGAGGCAACTAAAGGTCAATTACGGGCCACCTCCAAGGAAGAAGTCAGTCATTAGAGAACCGAAAATTGGTGGTCATATATCCAACACGGTTTATGTTGGAAACCTTTCATGGAGCGTTGATGATGAGGCTCTTGAAACTTTATTTTGGGAGCACGGAAATGTAATGAAAGCTAAGGTATTTCATGATAAAGATAGTGGTAGATCAAGGGGTTTCGGGTTCGTGACTTACAGTTCTACTGATGAGGCCTATCGTGCGGTTCAATCACTTGATGGCGTTGTAAGTGGTTTATTTTTAATTTTATATAATTAATTATTTTTATATATAATCAATATTTTAGATCCTTTTTATTAAAAAATATTAGACACCTGCTTGGTGGTTGCCCTATTAAGTACCAACGGCTTTCCGAATATAAACTTGTGTGATATGTCATATAGTAAGTCTTGAATCTCGATCTTGAAATATTAGGTGGTGGAATATTTGGTTGTTTAACAATCCGGACCCTTGGGTAGAGGTACGGTGTGCATACATCTTAGGGGCTGTTTGGTTGGTTTTCCATTAAGTCATGTGTGGATTAATCTGTCTATAGAGATTGAGAAGGTTGTATCATAGATGGAAGGAGCGTGCTTTTTCATTGGGAGATGCGGGTTTGTAAAAAAAACTTGACTTTCTGCATAAAGCTTCCCTCTAAAAGCTTACTGAAGAAGCCACAGCTCTATATCATTAAGCCACTACCAAACAGTCATGTATAACCGACCGAATAAGCTCGAGTCTCATTAAGCTCATTATGCTGCTAACAAACAGACCCTTAACCCTCCTCTCCCCAGACTTATTGTGTGATTTGGTTACTAAACTTGCATTGAAACTCATGGTGCAGGATCTTGATGGCAGAAATATCCGAGTTAGTGTAGCCGAGCCTCAACAAAGGCGTCAACACTAAATGATCTTTTGTGTACCACTGCTCAAAACTTGTAGCATTTTTGTTGCTCGTTTCAACATCAGCGCATTCGAGTCAATTGGCGTTTCTTGCTTTTACAATTTCAACTAATTCTTGAAAAACTGCAAGATCGTTATAGTTGTTGTGAAAGAGTGTGCGTAGAGAGGATTTTGAGGCATAGTAAATTGCGTGCCCGAAGGGCAGGTGGGCGGGGGCCTGGAGTCGAACAACAGACCTCTGATTCATTCTGCACGAATGTTCACCTTCTGAACCTGCTAAGCTAAAGCTGAGGAGAGGAGAGGGAGACTATGAACTGATTATTGTAATAATTATTATTTCTCTATTCTTTGTTTTAGTTTTGATTTTGATTTTGTGATTTTAACACTCCAATATGGATAAAAATCTCGTCCCAAATTCCGAATACCTGTCCACCAATCAAATGAATACACCTAATAACATGAGTTAAGTAAATGTAAAACAAATTAAAATTTGATTTGTGTTAATTTTATTGGTGGGACAGGAATGGAATGCAAGATTTTGAGGCAAGTGATTTTGATTTTTTATCCACTTGTTCTAGAAGGCTCGTTGCAAGAGCCGTCATGACTCATTGGGTAATAGTAGAAAACCTATGTTTATATATATACATATATAATATTATATATGATGGTCTTGCCTCACGCCATTTACAACCTTTGTTTTTATCCCACGGATATTTGAGAAATTTATAGGAAATCGATATTTAAGTGTAGTTTCAAGGTTGTATTACCAGCATGTTGTAAATCCGGCTTGGCAATGAGTTTGAGATGAAGATCCGGGTGTGGTGAAAGAACGTTTTTGGCCCCAAAAATAAGATTTAGGAAAGTAAAGTTAGCCCATTTACAGATTTCTAACAAGGGATCAAGGTTTGCTGAAAATGATCTGATCCAATTAGAACCGATTTACCAATTCTTCAGATTTCGGAAAATTGGTTCATGGAATATATAAAGAGCCTGGGGTTCATGAAGATTATACGATTTACATTATTTGAAGGAATTTTTTTTGAGTGCAGAGTAATATCTTGATTAAATGGTTGACAGAGATAGCATGTGGTGGAATCTGATGATTAAATAGGTACATGCATAACATCTGGGTTTGCTATTCAACCAACTGTTTGATAAAATGCCTGAGAGAACCTTTGTTTCTGGGGATGTGATAATTGATTTAAATGGTAAAATGAGGATGATTTATGTTTGCATTAGAACACTTTTTAATAAGAAATAAGCTCTTATTTCATGAAATGACTGTCCCTAAATCGATTTCTCAGTCTCCAACTTCATTGGGAAGTTAGAAAATGGCGCTCCCGACTCCCAAGAAGTTGAATGTGTTTAAAGAAATGTTTCATCAAATCTATGTTAGTTTTCATGATTTCTTCAAGTTGGGTATTCATCAAATCTATGTTAATCTTCATGATTTCTGGAGTTGGCTAAAAGTGATTTCTATAATTGTAGGCTATGAGCAAGATGGTTAGAGGGAAGAAGCTTCGATGATGGCCTATCCAATGATGCTGTAACAGAAGGCTGAAATGGTGTTCAGTTCCAATACTTCTTTCTTAGATGGTCGGTAATTATTTCTTTAATCTTGAGATTTGATACCAGATTGCACCCTAATGGGTTCTTTGGTTGGTTTTCCATTAAGTCCTATTATCCTATATGGATAAAGTTGTCTCTGTGGATTAATATGTCTATATAGTTTAGGAACGTTTTTGCTTGGGAGGGCTTTTTCATAGATGGAAAGAGCGAGTTTTTTAATTGGGATCCCTAGAAGCTTATTGAATAAGCCACTTTCTATATCATTATGCCACTACCAAAACAATCATCTATAGCTGACCGAATAAGTTGCGAGTCCCATTAAGCTCATTAAGCTGCTAACAAACAAACCCTAAATTGGTTCCCAGTTTGTGGGGGTTAGTAGAGAATCAGGTAACACTCAAACATAATTAACTTTTGTTTATCTAAAGAGGAAATAAGAAAGAAAAGCACAACTTTTATTTTCTTCCACATGTCTATGTCCTATATCATTATTATGAGGTTGAGGTCTTTTTTGCTGGTCACACCCTTCAAATGGGCCTTCCCAAATGGGTTATTTGGCTAAAGGACCTTCTGACAAGTTTCTATGGAAGTGGCATGACAACTTAAGATAATAGTGACATTTTCAAACCTGTCAGAAGGTCATGAATTTGGAAAGAAGTTAAAAAGTCATTTAACCAAAAGACCCGTCTCCAAACTTGCTCATATTGCTAGGTTGGGCATTCTTATTTGATTGGTTTTCCATTAAGTCTTGTATGGATACCAATGTCTATGTGGATTAATCTGTCGGCGTAGATTCAAAAAGTTTTTGTTCGGGAGGGTTTTTTCATAGATAGAACTAGAAGGAGCGTGTTTTTTTAATTGTGAGGGGCATGTTTGGAAAAAAAAACTTGGCTTTCTGCATAAAGCTTTCCTAGAAGTTTACTTTATATATATCATTAAGTCACTTCCAAACAGTCATATATAGCTGACGGAATAAGCTACGAGTCTCATTAAGCTGCTAACAGACGGATCCTAAAACAGTCTTGAAACCATTCTTATCCCTGTTTACTGCCTTTTTGAGCTTCACTGACAGTCTCAAACCGACTGGTCCCTTTTGCTCCCATGGCTGAATACATCTAGTTCGTGCTAAATACACGTGTGAGTCTCACTCGACATATATAAAAGATATCATGAAAGCCTGTCCAATGATGACAATAAATGGTCTCGATGGTGGATATAATTCATGGGCCAGTCCCTCCCGACCGTTGTGAGATAACCGACTTATTATTATCTTTGAGGTTTCTGCAATCATTGTACAGTGTTGAACTAGTGGACATTAAGCTGAGGGTTATGTCAGATTCAGCACCTAGTGGTCTGAGTCATTCGACATCTTAAGCACTTGCTGATAATGATCATCTTACTTTGTTTTTTTTTCCAGAACATGAAGTGCAATGCTTCATATTCTTCAAGTGCGTTATGTACTTCACCGAACACTAAATCCTTCACTAGGGGCACACGGTCAACATTCCACCATCAATAACTATGTCGTTTTTAAACACAAGAAACATAAAAGCTTTTATAATGATAGATATTCTAATGGTGTTACTGTAATGTAACAACCCGTCTCCCATAGAAATCTGTTGGTGATTTTAGTGTCATTAAACATTTACTTGAGATCGATTAAAGGGATGAGGCAAACATAAGTGAGTTAGGAGGCAAACAAATGTTGCCCCTATCACCATAGATAGAAAATAGTTAAGGGAGGCCACACCCCATTAGAGTTCTGATACGGTTGTACCTGTTCTCTAATTTTATTCATTAATTATTTTAACCGCGTTCAACTGCACGTTACTGTCGATCTCTCATATAAATATCTAAACGAGAATATGGGTATATATAAGGACTCGATCTCACAACCTCTGAGATAGAGAGTTTTCTCTTGGATTATTCCAATACGAAATTTGTAATACCCAAGAGAGTAAGGGATGGATTATTGTATTTGGATAGTGATCATTCACAATCCAAGGAGATTATCTAGTCCACAAATCATCTTCGAATCCCTATATCTAACAAAAAGTTAGATCTGTTAGCTCCTTAAAAGCTCAAAGTTTGAGTTACAGATAACTTTCACATACAGAACATAAGTATTTGGATAGTGATCATTCACAATCCAAGGAGATTATCTAGTCCACAAATCATCTTCGAATCCCTATATCTAACAAAAAGTTAGATCTGTTAGCTCCTTAAAAGCTCAAAGTTTGAGTTACAGATAACTTTCACATACAGAACATAAGAAGCAAACGCAGATAATCAATTTTTTTTACCATTTTTTAAACATAATATTTGGAGGAAGTTAGTTGTGCAGAGTTCCACTTTGTACTTGATTAGATAATGATTGCTCCATTTAAGTTGGGGGTAACATGCTTACTAATTAATAACTTGGTTTAGGGTGCTTTTTGCAAGTAGTTTGAATTATGGCAAAAAGAGAAAAAGATTTGTGGCCTAAATGATTCCTTTTTTACCTTTGTTATCTTTGACTTAAAGCCAAAGGGTTATAGTTATTTCTTAAGCCATGCATGTCAGACAGAATTGAGTAATAGAGACTTAATCATAGTGTTTCAACTTAATTATTCAATTCAATTCAAATTTCTGCTTTTTTACTACATGAATATTCTTTTTATGCAGTAATTCCATCAGTGGAGTAGAAGATCCAATGAGGTACTTTCAATTCTATTTTCCCACTCTTTTACATTGACCCTCAAATGGGCCCCACTCCATTTTTTTTTGTTAGTGTTTATCAATACGATAAATGCACCTCTGTTTATTTGTTAAATGCACCATATTTTACTAATTTAATCATCACATCCATCAACATTAAACCAATTTTTTTACTTTTTTAATGTATAATTTGATCTGATTTTGACATAAAAATGAGTGTGTATCAGTATAAGGCATATCAATATTTAATGCTTAGCAATTTTCTAAAGATTTGCACACATTTCTAGGCATTGTTGACTACAATCATGTTTCATTTGTCTTTCTTGAAAGAGAGTGAAAGAATCAAGAAACACCCCATCTTGAAGAAAGGTAGCATAAATTTATAATATTAAGGTTTCCTTTTTTCACTTTTTTTTTTGCTAGAGTCTTGCCTCATTTAAATTTGAACCCTTTTTTAGGAAAGTAATCTGGGATTCTACATATTCTTACAGTTTCATCTGAGTTATCATCATACCATTTAAGACCCGTAACAATTAGATACAAAAAAAGATTTTTGCACTCTATATGAAATGAAATCACTCAAGAAATTATCTGTCATCTCTTATCCTTCCATTGTTGGAAAGTTAGTGGTTTCTTGACAGACTTTCCATGGAGAAGAACCAAATTGGATAGGCTCATGCTTAATGCTTTTATTCTACTCTTTTTACTCATTCACACCTTTATTCATTCATTCACCTTCATCACTTACCACCATAAGTCACCACTAAAACATTCACCTTTTTTGTCTTTTTAAATCGTAAACCCTCAAAAAAACCCGGATCTTGAACTATATATTCATTTAAGAATCAATTGAGAATTTTGAAAATTCACATGTGATGATGTGAATAGCGTTGCAGGTTATTTTTTATATTAATAATACGATTAATTTGATTGATTTGTTGTATAATACAGTTAAATTTTTTTACATATTTGATTAGTTTATTATATAACGTTTGAAAAAGAAAACGGTGGACAGATGGTGAGGGATGAGACATGAAATAGCTTCTTAAAGAGGGACAAGATCGGTAAAAGTGGAGACATGTATGGGTCCCAAAGAGCTAGTCAGAAACCACCATATTTTCTTTGCATCACTCTCCTAATTTATTGTGTCGGTAATTATAAACAAATAAATATAATATATATATATACAGAGGGAAAGATTCATTTGAGAACTGATAAATAAAGAAGTGACTAACCGTTTATCTAGTCAATATTTATGGTTTTGAATATGAAGCACCGAATAATTTATTGCATGAGTATACTATAGATAGTTGAGTAGTTGTGTAACTTTTACAAATAGATTCATATGTGAACTATATGTCCGTATATCAACCCGTTAATTAGTTAATATGTGAACTATTTAACTGATTCACATATGAACCCACGTGTAGTTCATATGTGAATCATACGGGTTCACATATTAATTCATTTGTCTTATATTAGTAAAAGTTACGAAACTACATTTTTTTTCCGCATAGGCGTAAATATTGACCAATCAAACGAGAGAGAGTATCAAACGAGAATAATAACTAAATAAGATAATAACATTAACGAACAAAAAAGGTGTGCGAGCAACTTTGTCTGTGAATTCAGGTCGCAGGGCAAAGTCGTGATTTTTTTCTTATTCTCTTATTTAAAATTGTTCTCGTTTGAATCTAATTCTATATATTTTCTATATATATATATATATATTCTATATATATATATATATGGGTTGATTTCCATTACAAACCACGTCAATTCGTACAATTCGTACAAACCGCATGCAACACATATTTTTTTTTTAATTTTTTTACTTTTTCTTAATTATTAGGGTTGATTAGTTAATAATATATGAAAAAATTTCATCAAGAATACATGAAGGTTGGTGAATCAAGAATACGTGAAACAAGATTCATCAAATTGAGAGTTTCATGAATTAATTCATTTTCATGTAGAAAGAAAAATAATTTCATGAAGAAAAAAATTATATGACACAAATTCATCATATTAAACACTTTCATGAAAAAAAATTATTCAAAAAAAAAAAAGAAACACGCGGTTTGTACGGTTTGTACGAATTGACGTGGTTTGTATTTGAAATCTCCCCTATATATATATATACACATACATAGAGAGAGGTTCATGGAGAACTCCAATTTTTTTTGAGGAAAACACTCTGGTAATCGTTCATCTGGACGATATACATATGTACATACGAGTAATTGAAGTTGGTTTTCTTGGTTTTTATGCACGTGTGTAAACCGTATAAATTGCTCACACATTACTTATATGCATATGTACATACCGTCAAAATAAACGACTACCAAAATGTTTATTCAGTTTTTTATTATTTTGTTGTTTTTCCCTAGACCCTACATATATAATTGAATTAAATATCTCAGTAGATAGATGCTTAGAACAAAAAATAATATTCCTAAAGTCGAGACTAAGGAAGAATGACGTATAATATATGCATTAAAAAAAGAGGATATATGTATAGAATTTTTGACTATTGCGTGTCTTCATATTTTACAAGGAGAATCATATTTGAAGGATTTTTTTTTATTTGTAATTCGTTGAATAATAAATATGCCCCAATTTGTTACTAAACCATTCGTTGAATAAAAAACAAAATAAATATTTATAATAAAAAATGCATACAGATGTAGAAAAGCATATTTATTGTATTTTAATTTTAGATAGACTAGATAACAGTTTTACTCTTGATAACAAATAGAGCAATTAATTTCTCTCTCACATAATTAAGAGCAGAGTGGGAAAATATGCATTTATTTTTTTAAACGTGTAAACTTATTTTGGTACAAACTAAAATATAAATTTGATATTTATTTTTAGGTGGATGGAGTGGTATTTTAAGTCGATGTATTTAGATTATTTTTTAGAAACTTTCGATAATATATACTAGGTTGAGTTCTGATGAAGTTTTTATATGTAAGAACTCTTTTGTGGTCCTCATTCGTTTTTAATCCAAGATTGATCCATACACGTGCTTTTGTAATAGAACACTTGGACATAACCTGATATGTTAAAATATGTGATGTATGTTGAGATTTGTTAATGTCATTTAATACTTTATTTGTTGCAGAACAAATGTCCATATTTATATTAAAATTTATCTAAATAAGTGTCACTTTCAAAAGGTAATATCTACTCTCACTGGTCACTACCTTTAAATGAAAAAAGTTTCTTCTTTGCTGTAAAAATGTCATTTAATTAATTACAAAGTAAAATGATTATATATTCCTAAAATTATGCATTATTTTCATTGTGGACATTTTACTTTAGAATAAAGAAAGTAATATTTATAATTTTAAGATATGTCAACCCATGTTGATGTGCGTTAAGTTTTGTTAAGGTAAGTTAGGGTTCATATTTTTCATGTTAAGGTTTGTTAAACTACTGATTTATGTGAGGTATGTTAAGGTTTTTATCCTATATCTTTGCCATCACAGTTCCACTTAATTACATGTATCACACCACAGTTTTCCCAACATTCTGGTCAAACAAAAAAAAATCATCCAAGGGCTATGAGATAATCTTGTTTTCACGAAAGATAAAATTCTCATATGATCTAACGTATGTGTGTGTGTGTATATATATATATAATCATTAATTTGTATGGTATGCATATAAACAATAATACAGATGAATAGTTATATAAGGGTTACATTAAATGAGAACTACAAAAAATTATAAATCTATGAGAACTGGTTAAAAAAACATTTTTTACATGATTTATTTTCATCAAATATTAGAATTTAAAGTATTGTTTTATATATATTTATTCTATAATGTAATAGTTTTATATGTACTTATTTTATATTACGAAAAAAATTATATTTTATTTATTTCACTATGTAAACCAAAAAAATTCAAATAAATTTTTAATCATAATATGAATATAAATATATCTTTAAAACAATTATCAAAAGGAAATTTAATTATAACTATTTTTAAATTTTTTTTACCTAAATAATCATTTTTTTTCTCTTTAAATTTATCAAAATTACCAAAATTTACTCGAAATACATAAGGATCGAATGTAATTGCAACCTACTCGAAATGCACCAAACCTACTCGAAAATATCAAAAAATTTACTCGACAACACATATATAAATTGAAAATATTTACTCGAAAATAAATATTTACTCGAAAATAAAATACTTACTCCACATATATACAAATATTTACTCGAAAATTGAGTACAATTGTACTAAAAAATAATTGTAAAAATAATTAAAAAAATTGAAACCTGCTCGAAAATTTGAAAACCTACTTGAAAATTGTTAAAAATTGAAACCTACTTGAAAACTTGTAAATTTACTTGAATTGGGCATGATTTCGATTACGTTTTGATATTTTCGAGTAGGTTTGGTCCATTTCGAGTAGGTTTCAATCAGAATTAAAGCACCTTTGATCCTTGTGTATTTCGATATGTATTTCGAGTAAGATCTAATCATTTTGATAAATTTAAAGAAAAAATGATTATTTGAATAAAAAAATTCTGAAAAATAATTATAATAATTAAATTCCCTTATCAAAATCATAACCTTTAATAAAAGAAAAGGAAATCATATTTTTTTTTCTTTTTTTTTGAACGGCAGCGTTAGTGATAGTGGTTATGTTAGTAACGAGTTAAACTCCAACCCCTGGGACAGCGCGGGATCAAATCATCGTACCTTTACAGAGCCACATCACCTATAAGGAATAATACCTCCACTTATGAGGAATCATACTTTTTTTTTATATCCATTTTTATGATTCACATTTAATTATTATTGTTCTATATCTTTCTATAGATAAGTTGTTTGTAAGACTTGGGGGAAGAAACTTTCGGTGGTGAAGCTTTGTAAGCTAGCAGAAGGGACCCCACTTTGACTATTAGCTGACCTGAAGTTGAGAGCATAAAATGACTACCAACTAACTTACAACTTCAAATGCATAACGTACAACTCACTACAGCATTATAATCTTGTATTTACTAATATTAATTCTAAACTTAGAATAAGAAGACTATTTAATTTATATATAAATAATTCAAAGCATGGCATGTATTTTAGGCCTCTATGTGGTTCGATTGTTCGATTATCATAAACAATTTTTCTATTTTCTTTTTCTTTTTATCATTTTAGTTTTATCATTTTCGTATTTTAAAGTTTTTTATTTGTTTTTTGAAAAGGAAGATTTTTATTTGTTTGAATGCATGTAAATGAGACAGAGAGCAACTCTAACAATTATATTACTTTAACGATCATGTTTGACTGCTTTTTAGAATAGAGAAAAATACGAAAGAAGAAGTAATCTTTCAGTTTACTAGAAACGAAAAAAATATGGCATATCCATTAAATTTTTTCTCTCCCAATTTCCATTAAAATTTGTTCAATAATATTGTTTATCTCTGATAGCCTATCAACAAGGCTTGTTGTCAAAGGCGGAACACAATAGGGGCCTAGGGGGGCCATGACCCATGCGTTTTATCTCTTAAATACTAGATATTAGAAATATTATCAATGAATTGCGCTTAGCTCAGGTGGTTATGCATATATGACCCTTGTATATGTGGTCATAGGTTCTATTTTTCTGTCTTACAATTTTTTTTAATAATGAATTAACCTTATCAATGAAGATGTTTTGTTGGGTTCGGCCCCCTTAATTAGAAGGCTTGTGTTCCGTCTCTGCTTGTTGTTAACGCTTGACTGCCAATGAATGGCCAAATAATTAAATGCTAGACTTGCATGTATTTATATTAGAATTAAAATTCTAGGGGGAGCTTGTACCCCTTCTGGCTCCACCACTGATTATATGTGAATGATTATTAGAGTGTTTTTCAGTTTTTTATTTTTTTTGGTCTAAGTTTTCCTTGAACCTCAATCTATACAATATATGTTCAACTAAATTTACGTATAACATGTGGTTTCTAAAAGGTTTTAGAGCATTTTTACTGGATATGCTATATTTTTTAGAAAAATTTAGGTGGTGATTATTGTTTATCTCTAACTTACTATTATCTATAAGCAATTTTTTATATACATTTGTGGTCCATGCAAAAGTAGATTTGTGTGATAATTTTAACATTATCTATTTTAGTATTGTCCAAAGATGGTTAATTTATGGGGTAATTTCAGTTGATAACAAAAACATTATAAGTTTCACAAAACTCGTCGAGCTCATTGTTGAAACTGTAGAAGTTGGTGTTTTATTCTTATAAAAATAGTCAAATAGTTATATATATTTTTGAATTTATCGTTTTGCCAATACAGGAATGTTGTAGTTGCCATGTTAAGAAAATTAATACTTATTTGCTTTTTTTCTATTATTATATTTGATGCTCCTCCTGATTTCAAATCCTGATTCCGCCCATGCATGTAATGTATGTATATGTGCATAGAAGTAACTTGCCTGGTATGCACATGTGCATACACATGCATACATGCATAGAAACCAAAAAACATCTTTAGTTACTTGTATACACATGTGTACGTACCTTATATATGAATGATTATTAGAATGTTTTTTCTCAGTCTTTTCATTAAACCTGACACGTATTATATAAACATTTTATTAAATTAGACCTGAAAGAGTGACACACCCTATAAAAAGTATGGTTGTTGACATGGGATCCTCCTCAAAGAAACGTACTTAAAGCTATTGTTCTTTTATTGCTAAACACCACAACCTCTTTCCTTGAATGGTTTCGTACCAATAAAGATGAAATTACCATAGCACCTTTTTTTTTATCTTTTTCGGGATAAAAAAAGTTTGACATCAAGGTTATTATACTTGTACATCTGTCATTCCCTAACAACACCAGAGTTCCATCAGACTTCTTAACAAGTTACTTAAAAAACATGTTTTCAAAATTCCTATTTTCCCCTCAACACTTTAACTACCTATGGCCCCACCTCCACCGAAGTGGCCATCTTCATGTTTAATGATACGCACAACTCTTGAGGAGGCTGCTCAGAAAGACATGTTTCAAATACTTTTTTGTATGTTTTGAACACTTTTACTTTCTTGGGCCCCATTGCAGGTGTCTTTCCGTAACCGAAACTTACAATATTACAGATAAAACCAAATGCTTTTGACTAAAATTGAACCGGCCTAAATCATCCTATGTCATTGTCAGCTAATTCAAGAACATGGGTGTTTAAAGGCAATGTATAGTAGCACCTTTTGGGAGAAGAATGAATGCTAAAGACTTTGCCTTCGTCATATCGTTAGATTTACCTTTACTTTTTATAATATTATACTGTTTTTTATCTTTATTGACTTAGCTACACGTCAAACGCATTAACCACCCGATATTTTTTTTATGAATATGTTTCATAATCGAATCTTGAATTTTTAAAAGTGTCAGTAACATTTTCAGTATTACTGGTATACACACGTTAATAAATCATTATACTATATAAATATGTCATGGGCAATAAATATGCACGAGAATAAGTTGAAGGTTTTTCAATCACAAGGAATAAAATCTACTAACATTCACATACAAGAAACAAAAATTGGTAATACAAAACTTACGTACGCGATCCAATACGATATAGCAACCGAGTTTGCACATTTGGTAGGATATTAGTGACTGATACCAACTAGATTAATATCTATTGAATTGATACAGTTCGTACATATATTGATTAATTTCATTTGGTATAAAAATTGTCAAATGCATATTTCTATTTTGAGATATATTTTTAGAATTCATACTTACAAGTATATGATTAAAAAAATATTTACTTTATTATCTTTGAAAAATATGTTTTAGACATTTTATAAGTTTAAAGACAAATTTTTTGAATTATAATTTTTTAAATATATTTCGAAATACATGTTTTTTGAAATAATAATCTAGAAAATTACATTTTGAATACATTTTATCTCCCTGAGGATTTAATTATTTGAAAACTCTGAAATTTTTGAGGTACGTGACAATTTTTATCTTAAGGTTCTGATTTACCTTATTTTTTTTAGTTAAATATAGTAGTTAATTTATTGATTGATATATATTTGTTTCATAATATGCTTGTTTTATATGTATTCGTCAGAATGTGAAAAAAAATTATTTGTATTTTTTGTTTCACAAACACGACAAAAAAACTCATATTGTAAACAATGTAAATTAAATACATTATAAAATAAATTTATGTCAATTAACTATATTAAATTCAAGTCGTAGATGAAAAAAGATTATATAAAATAACACATTTTATACTAATACTCGAAAAGATTTAAAATGTTTTTAAAATGTCCCTTTTTATTTTTTGGGAAAAGTTTAAAAAACTAAGAGCATTTTCAAGAGCTTCCCTAAAATGGAGAAAATAGAAAATATGAGAATTTTGGAATGAAACTTTGCTCCAAAAGCTTCCCCAAAACTTTATCTAAAATGAAGAAAGTATGAGAGAGAAATGATTTTTCTCCAAATATTAAGATCACTCCACAAATGATTACTAAGTTTGACCACCAATAAAAAACTTTGAAAATAAATATGTAGAGAAAAAATAATATTTTAATAGGTTAATGCAATATTTTAATCAATGATCAATTCTCCAAAATGAGGAATTTGTTGGAGATGGATGTAATTTTTTTTGAAGATTTTGAGTTTTCATTCCTCATTTTGGAGAAATTTTGGAAATTTGTTGGAGATGGTCTAACAAACTATCTCATTTTGAATGGTTAAGTTCCTAAACTATTTTTTTGAATAAAATACCATTAAACTTTTTCATTTTGAACAATTAAGTTCCTGAACTATTGATTTGAATGAAAAAATCATTAGACTTTCTAATTTTGAATGATTAAGTCCCTAAACATTTTTTTGAATAAATAAACCATCGATCTTTTGAAAATTAGTTACATACATTTTTTTTAAATAAACTACATGTAACTCACTAAAAAAGTCTTAAAGTAAAAATAATCTTAAATCGGTTTTATGATTCCTATTAGGATATGTGGAACCCTAGATGAATCTCCAAAAGAGTCATTTGAAGAGAAAGGGAAGATTCCAACATATATAGAAGAAAAAAATGGTCCAAGTCTAGCCGATGTGGGACTCTAACAGTTCCAAAGACCCTACGCAATTAAAACCCCTAGCAAACAAAGGTATTGCTCACCCTCGTTACTCCCCGTTACTCCAACATTATTCGTTCTCCATTTCGTCTAACACGCTGTTGGCCCCTGTCATCGATCTCCCTCTTTCCGATCTATTTTTTTATCCAACATAAGAGGGAGAATCAAAAGATAACCGGTTAAAAGTAGTTTATTTAGGTTAAAACAACGTAAGGAACCAATTTTTAAAAATTCGATGGTTTAATTACTTGAAAAAAAATTCAGGGACTTAATCATTCAAAATAAAAAAGTTTAATGGTTTTTTTTTATTAAAAATGATAAAGTTTAATGGTTTTTTTCATCTAAAAAAATAGTTCAGTGACCTAATCATTCAAAATGAGAAAATTTAATAGATTTTTTTATCCAAAAAAATAGTTTAAGGACTTAACTATTCAAAATTAGATAGTTTGTTAAGTTTTTTTTTAACTTTCCCATAATTTTTTATAAATAAATATTAAGGGATTTACAAGGGAAAAGAAATATATAATAAAAAAATGTAGTGGCTTATTGAATTAAGTAAAAAAGAAGAAAAAAAGGGATGATCGGTTGCTGTCAAGAAACTGTAGGACGTTAACGGTGGGGCCAGCAGAGGGTGACGCAGCCGTCATATTGGACCACCGCAGTCGGCAGAAATAATGACCGGACACTGCGCCTATGACTAGAAGGACAACCGAACACACAATATCTTATAGAAACCTAACGTTAAATGTTTGCAAAATTAATTAAAATAGTTAATTCGTAAAATTAAGTAAAATAGTTATTTTAATCGGTTGGTTTTATATTTTAATTATTTTTGTTATAAAAATTAATAAAATCTCACTCGCTAGTTAATGATAATTTTTTAACATTTTTGACCCACGTCATCGGAAAAAAAAAATTACGTTTTCACCCATGTTCGCAAACAACGGACCTGAAAACTGCGAAAGTGGGTAAAAACGATCTTTTTTGTCGTTTAGCTTGTGGACCTAGATGTATTTTGATAATTTTGGAGAAAAATGGCTAAGAGGTGAAACTATATGGTCAAAATGACTATTTATGTAACATTCCAGAACAATCGTACCAGATATTGTCCGTTTTATCCACACACTTGGACTTGTGGTTTTAAAATGTGGCTAATAAATGAGGTATCAAGTCTATTATACGGCAACATTTGTTATCCTCCCAATCAATGTGTGATATTACAGCGTTCTCGCTGGCACACCAGTCCGATTTTCGACTCTAGTTAATACCATTTGTAACATCTTAAACCAATTGTAACTGATATTGCCCGTTTTGACCACACATTTGAATTCACGGCTTTAAACGCGTCTGATATATAAGATATTAAATATTTTATAGGCCAACCTTTGTTCCCTCTTCAACCAATATGGGATATTATATCGGGTAGAGAAGAATGTAAAAAAATCAAGGATTTTGAATTTTCATCTTCTACTTCTTAGTTTTTCGAAGAGTCTGCCAAAGATGATTAGAGTTAAATTACAATCATTTTCATTTATTCATTAACTTGTAAATATAGGCTCTAATTTTTTTTTGTAACTTTTGTTCATCCTTTCATTCTAGTTTAATGTTATCATAAATTCATTAAAATCGTCATGTTAAAATAAAAGGTCAAAACTTAAATAAAAATCATTGGGTTTATATAAATATTGAATCGAGATCATGATAAGAACACAATCATACATATATGTAGAACCTAAATTATAATACCTCGACAACAAAACCTAAATTTTTTAATCATACTTTGCCCAACAAAAATCATAGCATGTATTCCCTCGTTACTGAAACGATTCTCTTAGGAACAAATGGTTTTTTATTAATTCTCGTACAGTTTTATGAAAGAAGGGTAACAGACGATTTGACTGATGGACCAACATATGAGAAGAGGGCCATTTTTGTTGATCCTCGTGACAATTCTTCTGCATCATGCTTACATCAGAAGAAGACGAGACAATCATGTAACGGACGGAAATACCCTTAACTCAAGATCATGTTCAAAAATGGAAAGAAAAAAAATATCGATAAATTAAATTTGGAAATTAATCAATTGTCAACAACTGAAATTTGTACTTCAGTGTTATTCGTGTTCTTCTTTTCCTCAAACTTTGTTTACTAAATTCTCATGCTATGCATTCGAAATATCAATAAAGTGTTTGCTTCACTTTTGTGTCGGTAGGATTACAGACAGGTCAGTAAGGTAAGTAGGGATGACAATAAAAAAAAAGAGACTATAATAGTATAAGTTGTTTATTTAATATTTGCTTTATATTTAATATTTGTTTGGTATCTTGTTATGCTATTTATATCCGACATGAAATCTGCTTATTTTAACATAATAAATCAAGAGCTATAAACACAACTATTGATAAATTATAAAAAAAAAACAACATATAAACAAAAGTTTATATTATATAAAATCACACATACCAGAAAATTTGATCTAGTATATTAAAAAGGCAATTTATTTCTTATCTTGAGAACTTGAAATAACCAAATATGCTATAAAATACAGATGGAAAAACATAGACATTGGGTGAACAACCATGCTTGATTATTGCGAATCAACAATAATATTACTTTATTTAATGAAGTTCATGTACATTTTATTTTATAACAGGCATAAATCTATTTCATTTTGCATTTTTTGCTCAAGATTCTCAATCACTAAACACAGATACCACAAGTAGTCAGTCCATTATCATTAGTGTGCCGGTGGGAGCATAAAAAGTGGTGAATGATGCACTTTGTGTACCTTAAGAAATGTGTATACCCTCTAAAAAACGTGTCATACGTATATGGCATATGAATGTTGCGTTTGTATATATGTTACGTCTATTGCAGCTGAGAAGCGATTGCACATCTTGAGGGATATGTGTCGGTGTGTCTAAGATCGTGACATTAAAATACAATTGTTGATTGTAACATTTACGTTTTATGCAATTATAATTGTTAGAGTTTCAAATCGACTAGATTTTGACTATTTGTCTTCCTTATATGTTGATTTTTACTCCTTAATGGTTCTTCTGGAGAGTAAGCCAATGTAATTTCACCACTGTCAGATACTATTACAGTCAGTGTCTAAGATTGTAAGGGACCCGACATTTTAAGACATCTATACATGCCTACCTTTTTTTGAGGGTACATGTTAGATTATGACATCAATTATATTTTAACAATAATTTATTTTTTAAATCTGTTAAAACCTTTATCAATAATAACTTTTTATGGAGTAATTTGATATAGTTCACCTCTATCACAACTACAAGTTAATACGACATAATGGTGTTTTGCCAATCATGATTATATTCATAATTTTTTTTATCCATAAATTAAAAAACAATTAAAAAATGTTTTATTCTTGAGTCACTTTCATTAAATATATTTAACAGTAAAGAAGACAAAAGTTTTGTTTGACTTTGATGCAACTGTATTTAACTTCCAGATTCCTATAACCATAACTTCCATATCCCTCTTTCTCTTTCTTTATTAATTTTATATACAAGTTTATATATTGTAATAATTGTTTTTATATATAAGTTTAAGGTGATGAGAACATTATATATTTGTTATAGAGGTGAATTCATGTGAGGACGGTAACAATTTATGAGAATGCAAGGACAATCCTTAGCCAATATTTCATGTACAAAATCATATGTGATTTTGTACTAGTATAAAAAATGACATGCACGACTTTTGTTGCAGGAAAAGTCTCCGCAAATCATATATGATTTTGTATGTGAATCATATGTGATTTTGTACATGAAAAATTTCATGTATAAAATGATTGGCTGAGGATTGTCCTTGCATTTTCGTAAATTGTTACGGTTCTCGCGTTAACCTCTTTCATTTGTTATAACCCTTTTTTTTATTTAAAACATACCTATTATTTTACATGATTTTTTTTATAGGAATAATAATATTCAATATACCAATGAACATATATTTATTTTACAATATGTTTTATGTGTATTCAGTTCATAAATAGGATTATTTTTTTCGTACAACTCTTGTATCACAAACATGTTAAAAATATTTACATTGTGAAACAAATATATGTTAAGTATTCTTCTAAATCCTAGTACTAGATTGAAAAAATCATTAAAATTAGGGGTGTGCAGAAAGTCAACCGATTCAATTAGAACCGACCGACAATGATTGGATATCCAATTGTAATTGGATCAGATCGGATTGAAAAATTCAACATCCAATTGAATCGGTTCGGTTGTTGGATGAAAATTCAGAACCGATGAAAACGACCGAACCGATCTGATATATCATGCTGTTACCATCCAATTAACCATCCGATGACCATCCAGTTATCCATTCAACCATCATCCAGTTAGTTTGTCTTCATTTTGCTTAAATCAAAATTTGTTTTTGTGTTAGTTTTTGAATTTTTAGCTTAACTTATGTTTGTTTTAACACATATTAAAAATGATTAATTAATTTTTTTCATTGTTAAAAATTGGATTGAATTAACACATTGGATAGATCTAATCACATTGAATCATCCATTGGATATCCAATAAAAATATCCAATGGATGGAACCGAACCGATCCAATTATCAATTGGATTGGTTCGGTTGTCCGATGTTAATCGGATCGGATCGGTTGGCAAAATCCAACATCCAATGGATGATTGAATCAGTTCGGTTCCCCTCACATCCAATGGATGTCAACCAATGGACACCCCTAATTAAAATAGTACATGATGTATTTGTTCTAAAAAATATCATAATTTCGTGGATTTAGAAAAAAGATTTATAAAATTTATTAGGTTATTCTACTTTATCCTAAAATTTTATTATAATATTTTTATATAAAATAAATACAATTTTTTAAATTTAAAATTCTGGGTACTGAAGTTGAAACTGATATAACGGATATAGAGGAAGAATAGTATCCTTAAACGAGTTTTTTTATTATAAATTTGACAAATGATAAAGTATGTTGAAGAGAAGCGTATTGTGGTGAACTTCTGTCGGTTGGAATTATATTATATTCTTAAAAATAACAAACTCTTTTATAATAATATAATAATATTATTAATGAAGTATAAAACAGTGGTTTGTATTTAACAATTTATTCACTTGATAATAATAAAATTAATGAAGATGTATAAATTTAAAAGTTACATAATTTTATGCTCTAGAATCATGTAATTTTTGTTTACAGATGTAAAAAAAACTGTTCAGATGTTTAATCAGATTATTTTATTTTCATTTAATTTGATTGGAAAATAAATAATTAACTGTTACATAAAAAGATATCTTAACAAATCTAAATTTGTGGCTATCCTTTTGACGAACAGGTCACCCTCTCTTCTTGTCACCCTCTCCCAAACCATCGGTGTTACCGACATCGCCTTCTCAGTTGTTGTTGTTCATGAGCTGGTTTTTGGAGAGAGGGGTCTCACTAAAATTTGAAAGAGATGTACATTCCTCTTTTTTTTTCATTTTTTAGATGTGTAATAGTTATAATAATAACAATTATTATTATTATTATTATTACTACTATTAATATTACTACTACCACTTTTAAAATAACTGCAGCTTCTTTTATAAGGGTTTTGTATCTATTCATATTACATGTGACGTACCTTCCATTCATAGGCTTCGATAGATTTCTAATCTGCTTCATTTGTAATCTTCTCGATTAGTTCATTATGTTAACAACTGTTGGAGGCAGTAATCCATGGTTGAAGTTTCGTTGGTGATGATGGTGATTGACGATGGTTGAAGAAATGAGAAAAAATATATTTAAAAAAAAAATATATTATTCAAAAAACTTTGCATCATTGAACACATCAATAAGTCAAAGCAAAGTCAAACTTTTTTTTGCTTTACTACCATGTCACAATTTACCTATACCACATTAGTTTTTATCATGTTTACAATTAATCAAGTCAGTTTTTTATTTATAAAGTTTGTTACAAACCTTTAAATATATTATTTAACAATATACCCTACAAACAAAAATTGAAATAAACTATCATATCTTAAACATATATCAAAATACTGTGATCCTTTTTCATGATTACTTGGATCATCTAATTAAAGACACAAACTATCATATTTTAAACATATATCAAAAAACTAAAATTGATAAACGAGTTAAATTAATTTATTGTTTGGTAAGAAATCAATTTATTAATTTTTACATCATACTGGATTTATTTTGGATACCTAAAACTTAAAATGCACAAGATAAAAAGTAATGACAGATAAGAAAAAACTTTTTTATCTCGTAATTAAAAACATACTAGAATAATAATTTTTTTAAAGCAACACTTATTTAAAGACAACTTAAAAAAAATAAATTATTATTTTCGTCTATGCGGTTTGGTATTTATAACGATTTTTGTCCTTATGGTTTAAAAACTACTTTCTTCATCCCTATTTTTAATAGAAAATAAAATAAAATAAGAAAAGACATAAATGCCTTTGATTTAATGGTTGAAATTTAATAGAATTGGTTTGAGAGATCAAAAAGAAAAACAAATGCAAACCATAGAGACTAAAAAAGTAGTTTTTAACCATAGGGACTAAAATTATTATAAACACCAAATCACAGGGACTAAAATAGTAGTTTACTCTTAAAAAAATATTAAACACTTAATTTTAGGCTATGTTTGGCAAACTAGCTGGTAGCTGATAAGCTAGCGTATGACTGATAAGCTAGTTGTTAGCTTATAAACTAGCTGATAACTTATAAGATAGCTGATGAAAAAATCATATTTGACAAAACTAGCGTATAATAAAATAAAATGAACAAAAAAGGCATATTGAAAAATAATAAATTAATTAATAAATAATATTAATGAGGATTATAATTAGAAATAATGATAATAAGCTTTCAAAAATCTACTCCAAGTAACGTTTAAATAAGTTAGCTTATAATTTGACAAACGTATACACTAAAAATAAGTTAACTTATAAGAGAATTTATTTTTACCAAACATAACCTAAAACGAAAATATTTAATGATTTATATATAATAGGAAATAAAAAGAGAATTTAATAATTTTGACCAAAATGGAAAATCCATTTACCAAAATGACCAAAAACTTGTTGAGTTTACCAAAATGACCAAGATTTCTTCGAAATACATACTGAAAACGAGTGGAAGTGAAAATACCTCCGCCACAACACTGTTTTTCTCCGCCACATGGCGGAGGGCCCCAAAATGACGTCGTTTTGGGGGTTTTTACACCGTATCTGCCACTCATACAAATACCTTCGCCACACGTATAAATACCTCCGCCACATGGCGGAGGAAAAAACAGTGCTGTGACGGAGGTATGGCGGAGGAAAACAGTGCTGTGGAGGAGGTATTTCACTTCCACTCATTTTAGATATGTATTTCGAAGAAATCTTGGTTACTTTGGTAAACTCATTAAGTTTTTGGTTATCTTGGTAAATAGATTTTCACACTTGGTCAAAATAATTAAATTCTCAAATAAAAACACACGTCAAGAAACATGATATCCCCTGATGATTTAATGGTCCAATCCCTTCAATTTAGGCTTTGGAATCCTTCAACCACTGCCCTTCATGACATGCCCATCATTTTAAATTTGGGCCCCACATTCTTATTTAATTTATTTACAACAAAATGCAGAATTATAATCAAATAAAATTTATTTTAAATTTTTTTTAATCTAATGATTTCCTTTTTGAAATTTATTACCTACAATAAGAACACCAGCAAATGGTTCAAGTGTTTCTCTTAGCCACGTAGGCTCCACCTAGGATGAGGAGCATCCAAATGAACGACAGCTTCCTTTTTAAGATTTCATTAAAACATATCTTAAAATAGAAATTTTAGAGATTTAAAGATTATTTATTAAATACTTATCTGATAAATGCTTACGGATAAAATTTAACATTATTATTTTTTTATCGAATAAGATTTTAATCTATAAAAAAGTCATTGTATACAATAATTTATCCGGTAAACGTTTACCGTGATAAGAGTCGTTGCACTTACTTACCAGGTAAGACTTTTAGTCCATGTCTCGTTCTTTCGAGGTAAAATTCTTGGTTATTACCATATTCATCCGTTAAGGTAATGTGACTTGGTAAACAACTTCTAAGCTATATACTCTGTGGTTCTCCAATCATGTATGTTTTACCAAGTAAGCCATAGTGTCATTAAATGGGTTGTTTGACAGTTGCTGAATGATTTTGTGTAGAATGATTAAATAGTCGGAATGATTGAGAAGGTCTTATAATATAGTGCAAAATAAAATATAATTGTTTGGTAATTGTTCATGATGTAATTATGGCTCTTACTGATTAAGAAAGATTCATGATACAAAATGATTCAGATGGTTTTAGAAAACCATTAAGAGACGACAGACTTATTTTTTGTTAAACATGTTTCACATTTTAGCGATTCAGATGATGCCTCTTAATGAAACTATTAAGAGGTAAACAAATAGCCCCAAGTTCATTAAGGCCTCATTTGTTATTTTCATTTTAAGCTCTTAATCACCACTTATGTCTGATTCGTTTAGACGTTTCATAATTCAAAAAGAACTGAAATCAAACTTCAGACTTGAGTACATTTTAAAAAATAAACGCACCTAAGACACTACCATACATACTTAAATAATAATTATTAAAAAATGGATTAAAAACTTAACCATAAAAAGACAATTCACTTTTTTAAAACAACTCAAAAAATAAAGATGTGTAATTTTAATATATATTTTAAATCATTTTTAACTCAAAGGTTGTTACTTTAAATCTTTATTTAACCTTTTTAAAAGAAAAACGCCTTTTGCCATTTGGTTGAGCAAGATCTTTAGCTGTTTTCTTTAACAATGGACTATTTAATTGTTATTATGAGATTCTTTAAATAAATATTTTGTTTTATATAAATTAATTGTGATTACAAAATTTGATAAATATTTAGTTAAAATTTAATTTTGAATAACATTCAAATGTTAAGTTGTTCGTTAATCTATCATGTTAAAAGTTTAAAGCATTTTGTACACATCACACTTTTTGTCAAAATTATTTGACAAGACTCAAAATTATCTCGCACTGATACAAAATTTGAGATCTGATGACTACAAACCAAGTCATCTAGATTAAATAAAATACACAATATGTTGTTTAAAAACTTGAGTTGCAAACAGGATATTTGGTTGCAACAAATTTGGATAAAATTGTCTATACAAATTAATCTGTTTGTATAGATTGGAATTTTTTGTTTAACAGTTATTTTCATAAATGAAAGAAACGTGTTTTTTAATTGGGATGAACATGTTTGGAAAATAAAAACTTCACTTCCTACATAAAGTTCTTAATTATAAGCTTATAAAATAAGTCATTTTTTATATCATTAAGACACTACAAACATATATAATTGTCTAAATAAGTTGTAAATCTCAATAAGTAGCTAACAAACATGTATTAGCAAATCTTTCCTCAAAAAGCACATATTTAAAAAAAAAACTTGTTTTGAAAAGCATACTACAATCATATTGATGGTATTTGATATTTATGTTGAAGGTCATGAGTTTAAATCCTTATTTTTGTTTGCTCTAACAAAATTTATAAAAGTAATTTGATGCAAAAAGTCAAATGATTCGAACTTGAATAAACCAGATGAAGGAGACGAAACTTGTCTACTCAGATTCATATATGATGGAAGTGTGACGTTTTGAGAAAGAATTTTACTGTTTGACGAGAAAATTTAAAGAAAAAAAGCAGTATGTTTTGACATTTCTAAGAGTGTAAAGAATCAACATTGTTGTACCAGAGAGCTGGACAAGACCTTTGATGCATATATCACTATATGAGGTAACGAAGATTCAATCACATGATGTGTCATATATGCATAATTGTATTTGTAACTTGTAAGCACAGATCAACTCCATACACTTTCTGACTTTTCGGTTGATCATATATGCTCGAACAATATAATTAATGTGATAGACTGAACATTAATCGTGAAATAGTATCCAAATCATACAACCACAAATGATGGTTCTAAGCATGTTCCTATAAGTGTACATCTTTGACAGTTTATAAGAATTTTGTATATGCTCAAGTGATCTGTTTTTGTATTATGAGTATGAGTAGATGACCTAGTTGGGTGCATAAACATATACACAAACAAAAAAAGATTCAATTTATCCATCTGCAAGCAAGGTGTATCAGGTCCTTTGAAAAAATATATCGTAATCAACATCATTTAAATGTTGCGATTTTACACAACATGTAACCAAAGAGCAAAGATGGGCATGTTCAGTTGTTCACCTTCATTGAATTGGCATGAGAATAGTTATATTGTTCATCATGCACGCTTGGCATTAGGGTTCGGGTTTTGGACCTTTTGGTTCAAGTTGGAATACTAAAGTATAATAATGCAAACACTCTTTAAAATTCATGAAATCTTCATTTCGTATGAAGTCCAAGAAATCCAGCCATTTAAAAATATTAATTAATTTAATTAATGAAATTCTTCCTAACAAACAGGGGGTTATTAATTTATTTTTTGTATCAAAAGTAATCTTAAATATACAATAAAAAAAATACATCGATGTTTCTATTTGTTATTATATATACAACATCTTATATTTGTTGTATTATTCCGACATATAGTTGACGACCAATAGTCTCAATTTTTGTATCTTATTTTACACATTACAATGCCCTTGATTACGACATTTTTGGTACCATATCTTACGCGTTACAATGCCTTGATTGTGACATTTTTAAACAGGTTGATAATTTATAAATAATTTTAAAAAGTGGTTTCAATAAACAAAATTTAAAATTAAATGACAAAGTAAAAAATAAAGTGAAAATTGGTTGTTAGTCATTGCAAATATCAAACCTAGTTTTTAAAATTCAATACAATTTTTGTTTATATATTTGTTGGCGAATCAATGGTTGTGTTTCTTATTTTTCTCATACATTTGAAATCTTTATTAAATATTTTTTTTTCATTTACAATAAACCTGTATTTTTTTTAAATAAATTACCAAAACATAAGTGATTCATGTCTTAAATCATTGAATTCTATTATTTGTTATCCATAAATTATTTTATTATTCATAAATTAGTTTATTATTAAAAAAAATATACAAAAATTGCATTATAATTTAAATGAATAAAGATTAATATAGAACCTACTTTGGTAGTGGGTTTGAGTGATATCACACTAGCCAAAAATTAGTTGAACCACAAAGGTTGGTAAACATGGTGTAGGGCACATCATATGGTTGTAGGGTATTATGATGGTTCTCATACCCATTTATAATCCTCAATAATCCATTTACTTATTTGAGTTTTTCCCCCAAATTAATCATTGTTACAATAAGAATGAACTAATTATGGAGAAACCATGAAATAAATTGAAAATAAATCAAATTTTAATGATACTTGTTTTCGAAAGTAACAATTCTTTCATAAAATAATTAGTGTCCGTTGTGTGATATTTTTTTTGTCGAAACTAATGATTCTTTGAAAAAAGAGTTTGTATATGTTCTCTATTTTCATAGGAAAAAAGGATTAGTTTGAAACGTTGAAGGGATTGAAGGACACATAAATTATAACATCTTAGACCAATCATATCATGTATTTATCTTGTAGATGAGGTGTTCAGTTTATTATAAGGCAACCTTAATTCCCCACATCAACCAACATGGAATTTTACAGTTGGATTCAAAGTTATTGGTCAGTCTGTTGCTTTAGGTACTAAGGTGTTACATAGATGGCCAAATTGACAGATCAAATGGGGTGGGTTTACAGGTCATGTAAAGTCCGGGTAGGATTTGGTTGACCAGCCAACCGTTTTTTGTTGGGGCCATGTAAATGTTCATCAAAAAATACACATATACTATGGGTCAGAAATGACAACAGTTATGATGAACATTTATAAGAAACTAATGCAATAGAAACATATTTTTAAAATACATATTTAATAGTATGTGGTTTTAAGGATTAGGTTCCGATAATAATGAAAGTTAAGATGAGAATGTAAAAAGAGATATTCACCCGTAGATCAATCCCGATTGAAAAGAAACACTAAATCAACACTAATGATATAGATTGGATTAATTCTCTTTCAAAACACAATTCAATGATCCAAATCTGTTCTTTTATTTTTTTCACCTTTTTTTATTCTCAGACGATCATGTGTTATAGTTTTAAAATGATTATTTAAAGACCTACAGTTTAAGTAATCTCCATTGAAAACATATCTTATCAAAAATTAAGCCTCAAGCATATAAATAAACCTTTTTAAAATTATACACTCTTAAACAAAACAATATAAATTTTTATTTTCTTAAATATAAAGTTAAGTATAGTGTATTTTAATTTCATACATTTTGGTTGGTTGCTAGTATTAATATACTTAAAAGAGTAAGGGCTAGGGGTAGGGTGTGGAGATGGGGGGATGGGAGCATGCTTTCCTTGATGAAGGGATATGGGGAAGAGGAGTGGGAAAATTAATATTTAAAATAAGTGTTTCCTATAGTCACATAGCCTTCATCATGCATATGTTTTAACCTTTTATTTTTTATATTTTGAATTTATAAAAAAATGTAATTGGTACGGTAAATATATAGGTAGGTGTTAAAACAAGAATATACAAGTTTTACGAAAATACAAGGATATTTATAGACCTCTAAATTGTTTAACGCGTAATAGAAATAGGAACAAATAAAAATAAATTGAGTCTATTAATAATTTTATGTTATCTTAACCACAAGAGTTGTGGCGTACAAGTTGAGGTCCTAGGGATGTGATGGAATATCTCATCTGTCCAGAGTTCGAATTCAGGCGTATACAACATTTGTGGCTACTGAATTTATCAGGGCTGATGTATTGCAGTCATAATTTGTCGGGGTTAGTACAGACATAGCCTGAGACACTCTTTCAAAAAAAAAATCTGTTATCTTAGATTTGTCTTTATCCCTTGAATGTTATTAGTTTCATTGAAAAATTCTTATGTCAATACATCTATTGTCGATAACGATATGATTATGTTGTGATAATGATATGATCTTGTTTTGATAAATGGAAGAGTTCTTATGATGTGATTTTACTTTGATAATATTATGATAAATCGAAAAAGCAGTGATGATCACATCCACAATCACCGACTATGTTTGTTCTAATGTTCATTATGCGATTTGCATTTTTTTTAAATTTAACTCGGCATGCCTTTAATATTCCTGAAAAACAAATATTTATTTAATATTACTTTCCCTTCAATCATTCTAAAACTGTCACTTAAAATGGAATGATGGACAGATAAATGTTTTACATTTACATAATCGTTCGAACAGTTTCCTATATATATAAAACATATGTTTTTATATATTTTTTGTCAGGGGCGGAACACAGGTCTTCTAATTGAGGGGGCCGAACCTAACAAATTAAACATCTTCATTGATAAGCTCAATTCATTATAAAAAAAATTGTATGATAGGAGAATAATACCTATGACCTCATATATACAGGGGCCATAACCAACTGAGCTAAACTCAATTCATTGATAATATTTCTAATATCTAGTATTTAAGGGATAAAGCGCAGAGGCCATGGCCCCTCTAGGCCCCTATTGTGTTCCGCTTCTGTTTTTTGTTTGATACAACATACGATGATTTGTTTTTATTTAATACTAAATCTGTGTAAACGAATTCTCACACACTCAAATTTCTCAATGGTAACCTACAAATTGTTAACCAATTGACCTAATGTTGTTTTTCTATCTAATTTTTATTATTATATGATTTTGATTATCTTGTAATGTCTATTATTATTATTCTTATAGTATTTTGATTTGCTACTCTACATTATAAGGATACTGTTGTCATTTTCACTCGTAAAATAATACGTTCGTTTTTGCATGACTGTTATACCATACAAATAGCATGCTAAAATGAAACGGTCCTACTCACATGAACTAAATACAACGCGGAATCGCATTTTTGTTTTCATCTTAAATGATAAGAGACAAACTGATATTTTTAGAAAATGGTAAATGGTCAAAATGAACACCCAAAGTTCTGTTCTTTTCAAAATGGCACCTCTTTCAAACATTATTGTTCAATCGAGTCTTAAATTATATTCTTATAAGTTTTCCCACAACACTTTTGTTCCAATGTAATTTCATTTTAGTTTAAAAAGTTTATGTGGCATCTCAAATTTGCCCCACTACTTTAACAATCTTTTCATTTTTGGCACAACTCAAACTCTCAATTTATATTTTAATCACCAACAAATTATATTTATTTATTTGATCTCACCAAATACAACTTAGAGTAAACTACAAATTTTGTCCCTGTGGTTTGATGAAAAGTAACATTTTTTGTTCTTGCAGTTTCAAAAATACTAGATGTTCATTGATGTTGGTAAAAATGTCTGGATTTGGTCCCTTCCTTAATGATCGTTATAATTTTTTGTTAAATGAGAGGCTATTTCGTTCTTTTATTGATTTTTTTTCTTTTACCCAATTAAAATTTATTTTATGAGTTTGGTTCCTATGGTTTTTTATCTGGTAAAAGACAACAAATCGATAAAACGACAAAAATGGTTCACATTTAACAAAAAAACAACAACTGTTAGAATAAGTTGTAAACCATGATCACCATCTTGTAATTTTAAAATTACAGAGACAAAAAGTATTGTAATTGCCAAACAACAGGGGGCAAATTTGTAGCTTACTCTATAATTTATCAACTAAAAAGCCCTTAAAAAAGGTTGTTATTCCAACTATTGTCCCGAAGGGTTTTATTTAAAATTCCGTCGACAAAGTTTGTTATGTTACTGTTTGGCCATGGAATTTTATTTTTCTTCGGTACCATAATAAAAACTGTTATCAAATACACCTTGATCATGCTCTACCACATATGCATTAATGTTGATTAATTTAGTCGACACTGAATTTTTCTTCTTTCATTTTTGAATTAGTGGTACCAGATATAAGAACACGACAAAAGAAAACAAACAAAAGTACAAGGGTAGGGAGTGTCTATGAACCATAATAGGTGGAGGGATTGTCATTATATATATAGACTTGCAACTTGAAAGAAATTAAAATTGAGATTTATTTCAATTTATATTTATCCTACTTGAGAAACAAAAATATATAATGATAAATTTTCAATTTAATCATTAGTCAAATGTTTATATTCTGGGAGATTCATGACATGTAGAAATTATATATGTCTTGAAGTGAAATATAATAGACGATCTATCTTTTAACGAGTCTAGACTAAGATGATTTATAAGTGAATTACAATTTTTTTCAAAGAAACAATCAAGGCTATGTTTGATAAAATAAGTTAGCTTATTTTTAGTGTATACGTTTGACAAACCATAAGCTAGCTTATTGAAACGTTACTTGGAGTAGCGTTTTGAGAGTTTATTGTCATTTTTTTTTCAATTATAACAATAATTAATATTAACTATTAATTATTATTTCTATTTTTCAATATGCCCTTTTTGTTTATTTTATAATCTTATACGCTAGTTTTGCCAAATATGAAATTTTTCATCAGCTAACTTATAAGTCATCCACTAAACATATGATCCACTGAAACATCGGCTAGTTTGCCAAACTTTCTGACCTAAGGGGCCGTTTACCAAATCTTACCCGGGTAAATGCTTACCGGCAAAATTCAACACTATCACTTACTTACCGGGTAAGATTTTAGTCCACGAAAACAATATCGTATGCAATAATTTACCCGGTAAGTGCTTACCGTGGTAAGATTCGTTGCCATCACTTACCCGGGTAAGACTCTTGGTCATTGCTTTCCTTGCTTCGCTCTTACCGGGTAAGATTTTTGGTACTTGTTATATTCCTCCGGTAAAGTAATATGACTTGGTAAGCTCTTACCCGGGTAAATGTTAGGTAAACGGCCCCTAAGTTCGTTTTGGGAGGTCCGCAATAAAAACCTGGTTTCATCCCCATCCATCATATAAAACGAAGTCTAAAAACGACGTGAAACTGAGTTTTGAGTTAGGTCCGTAACTATTACGGATCTGGTTTACGAAGCTGACAAAAAACGACGACGTTTTGGAGGGACCGTAATACTTACGGACCTGAATTGCAGACCCCGTAACATTTAGATAAAATTACAAACAAAAAAACAGTTTAAGAGAATAGATTATATGTATAGTCTCCAATTTCCCATTATTATTTTTGGATGGGAGAGAGTAGTTAAATTTATGGAGGAATATAAGTCCATTTACATGTATGGAATACATATATATGGTAAAATGGTGGTAACTTTGAGTTATAGTAGGGAATGGGGGTGGGGTTAGTCACGTGCCATGACCCTTATAAATACAAGCATGGTGAGACAAGAGGTTGCACCAAAAGCAAAGGAGTGGTCAAGCCTTAAAAAAGGACTAAAAATACACACATCTCTCTCCCTCCACCTTCCACCTCCTTTTTGATTTGACACAAATCCATTGGAAAATAGTACAATTTCTCACACACACACACACACACACACACACTCACTCTCACCTATTATTACATCAAATCCCATATTCCTTTTGAGTCTTTACTGTGTGTATCTGTGTGTTTTTTTTTCTCCACCACCAACCTAAAATACAGAGCAAGATTCTTGCCCAAATTTGTTACTACCCACCATTTTTTTCCAAAAGGGGGAAATTAAAGTAGTGGATGCAAATAAGCTTTCATTTACAGTTATTAAGATATGGAGCTTAATGGTGAAATGATGGTGTCAAAATTCAAGAGGATTTGTGTTTTCTGTGGGAGTAGCCAAGGGAAAAAGACTAGTTATCAAGATGCTGCAATTGAGCTTGGCAAAGAATTGGTATTAATTCTCTCTTTTCTTTTCTTTTCTTTTTTTCTATTTTTGGGATTTTTTGAATCTGGGGTTTCTTGAAATCATGTTATAATGGGGGGTTTCTTTTTAAAATGTTGACTATTTGATTTGAGTCAAAAAAATCAAGAAAACCTATGTTGTTTTTCAAGATTCTGTTATTAATGACCAAAAAAGACATTTTTATTTTGTGGGTTTTTGTTTTCTTGATTTCAAGTTTCAACTTTGCATGCAAGTGTGGAATATATTTCAAATCTTGATAACAAAATCTTCCATTTTAATCTTCAAAAAAGGGAAGTGGCCTTTTTAGAAGCTGACTTGACTCTGTATAATAATCATCTTATTTGCAGGTTTCAAGAAACATTGATTTGGTGTACGGAGGAGGAAGCATTGGTTTAATGGGATTGGTTTCACAAGCTGTTCATGATGGTGGTCGCCATGTTATTGGGTAAGATAGAGAGAAAGTATATATATACATATCATATATGTATTACATAATGGTCTTGAAAACATAAAAAAAACTTAAGGTTTTTATAATATATTAAAGATAAGGAACAAAATCAGTGTGTCTGTTATTGGGTTTCTCTTTGATTAAAACTAATATTTTTGTCATGTTATTGTCTCTCTTTCTGCAGGGTTATTCCCAAGACACTCATGCCTCGAGAGGTATGTCTGCCATGGCTACACAAAAAGCCTTGAAACTTTTCTTTACATAAATAACAAAACCATAATAACAATATATATATATATATGTATATATGGAAAAGATGAATCTTGTATACTCTGCAAGTTTCTTGACTTTAAACTCCTCTGTCCCAAAGTAGAGGAGCTCTTCTTTCCTAAACTAGCATGGGAAACCATGTGTTCAAGTGAACTAGATTTGTATCTATATGACTATATACACGAGATTTAATGCTTAATATGTTTAAATAAAGAAATCTTTGCATATTTGGGGAGTTTCTTGGGTTTGAATTCCAAGATTAGATAGAGAAATATGAGTAGGAAGTAGAGTAGAATGATGGTTGTGGTGCAAATGTGTATGCTAATCCATGTGGTTCATCTTTAATTAGTATAATATATTTATGGATTATATATATGGTAAGGGAAAACCATACAAAAAAACTGAGTAATACCCTTGTAACTGTTTATTTGGATATGGTATGCATATGTGCATACATCGTAAGTTTTAAGTAATTTGATTGGTACGCACATGTGCATAAAATCCATAGAAACCAAGAGACAACTTCAATTACTGTATGCACTTCTGCATATCTTTCAAATGAATGGTTACCGGTGTGTTTTTTTCATTTATTTGAGTTTTCTATCGAACCTTCCTCTCTCTCTCTCTCTATATATATATATATATATGTATATTTTTATTCATGTGGTTTATCTTTAATTAGTAAATATATTTTCTTGGTGAGAAAAGAACTTGTTCTTCAACTTTGTTTCTCTCTCTTTCCTTGTAATTTGTAGCCTTATCCAGATAACATGTTGGGTGACTTGTCTCTTAAATGTTTTTTGTTTCAAAATGGTCATTTTGAGTTTCTCCTCTTCTGATTTCACAAAATGCCAAATTCAGATAGACACACAAGTTTTAATGCACACTGTACAAGTCAGTATAATAGCCAAATCAGAGGCTTAAATGAACCCTCTTTCACACGTGTCAAAATAGCGCGTTTTTTTTACATTTTCAATGTATTGATTTGATAAGGGGGTTTGTTTAGCAACACCCGATAGAAAAAAGATTATTGGAAGGCCACCATTTCTGCATCATCATCATTGTTTCACTGCACATCACTACATCATAACTTTTCTCCCATTAAAAATTTGTCTTTTTGATTGAATTTTAAGGTTTTTGGGTACTGTTTTTTTTTGTCTGCAGTTAACTGGTGAAACTGTAGGAGAAGTGAAAGCAGTGGCTGATATGCACCAGAGGAAAGCAGAGATGGCTAAGCATTCAGATGCTTTTATTGCTTTGCCAGGTTTGTGCCAAATCCTTCATATTCATAATGAATGATAGAAACCCTGTGCTTATATTCATATGTGCATCACCTTTTAAACTAGGTTGTTCATTCTTCCTTATGATAATGTATAACACTATAGCTCTTTTAGTTTGCATTATCCTTTTCTTGGTTCGTTAATCTTTCCTTGCACCTCATTCTAATAATTGTGCTTTTCGTATAATCGTACTTTATCTTTGGTTACAAATAAACCTTCTTTCTTGCATTAAAAGTAGAAAATGAAAAAGAAAACATTTCCCTTTGGAAGAAACTCTCCACTTTTGACAAAATGTGCCAACTACGATGCCCTTTTCACATTTACACATAATTATTCGTAAGTATCACTAAATTTAGTGTTTCCCCCCAATATATATGGGCAAACACCACCCCCCCCCCCTCTCTTTCAATATAGGCTTTTCCCCTAATATATTAGTTATAAGAATGCTAGTTTGATTGCTAGAAATAACAATAATGAAAGGGGGGAGGTATAATTATTGACTTTGACCTTTCAAATTACTCTTCTAAGTTATGGGAAAGTTGTTTTCTTTATGATCTAAAGTACTCTTTTTCTAGAGTTTATTAACAAGAAAAGTAATTGTGGATTATCTAAGGCCCATCTTTTAGGACAAAGGTACAACTGTCAATGCATATGTTACAAACCATGAAAGCTACTTCTGGTTTGGCAGAACAGGACAGAAACAAGTTGTGCTTTCTTTTTTTTAACTTTATGATTACCATTGAGTAATATTGTTCTTTGTAGTGCTTTGAAAGCAACTTGTACCAGAAGCTTTTTATGGTCAAAAAAAGCTCTGCACTTTTTAGCAACACACATCCCAAGATTCATGATTAAAAGATCAAAAACCCTAGAATCTTGACCAATCCATCAACATCTTGAAACTGAAAAAAAAAATATCAAGAAAGTTCCTTGATGAGCAAACCTTACTTTTAGCTAATCTTTTGGCAAGAAACAACTGTTCTACTTTTTGGGATATACTGGGCTTGTACGTCTTACCCTCAAAACTACTCACTTTTTGGTGGGATATATCCTTGGAATTTATGACTGCAAGACATCAGCCCTGATAAACTTTTATCTTTTTTGTGGGATATCCTGAGCTCGTTTAGTTTGGCTTGGTTTATTGTGGCAAGAAATTGAGTTATGTAAGATGAGTGCAGGTGGGTATGGAACTCTTGAAGAGCTTCTTGAAGTGATAACATGGGCTCAACTGGGAATTCATGAAAAGCCGGTAAAATCCCTAAAATACCCTTTTTTGCATTTCAAAACCATCAAGTTCATAGCTTTTTTCATTCTGCCCATGAAAAGAAAGTAATTGAGATAATGAAAATCTTGCAGGTTGGCTTGCTGAATGTGGATGGGTACTACAACTCATTACTGTCGTTCATCGATAAAGCAGTGGAAGAAGGCTTCATTAGCCCGAGCGCACGCCACATCATCGTGTCGGCTCCAACAGCTAAGGTTTTGGTTCGGAAATTGGAGGTGAGTACATAAATAGAATCAAATTCCCACCTTTTTGACTTTTTAAGTCAAAGAAATGATTTTTCCAAATTCAAATTCGTTACGAATTTGATGGAAATTGAACACCAATCTGCTTCAGTTTGTCGCATTGGTTACAAAGTTAATACTTTCATCAAAATCTTATCACAAAACTCAAGAGATTTCATGTCATTCTAGAGTCGAAAATTAGTCAGTTTGACCACTTTTCCCACTCTTTGACTTTCTAAGTCAAAGAAATGACTTTCCAAATTCAAATTCATAACGAATTCGTCAGAAATTGAACATCAATCTGCTTCTATTTGTAGCACCAGTTACAAAGTTAACACTGTTATCAAAAATCTTTTCATAAAACTCAGTGATTTCATATAATTCTAGAGTCAAAATCTAGTCAGTTTGACCTTTTTTTTTTTGACTTATTGAAATTGATGAATATAATAAACAGGAGTATGTTCCATGCCATGAAGGAGCTGCTTCAAAGTTGAACTGGGAAATAGAGCAACAACTTGAGTTCACTGACTATGATATCTCTATCTAAATGATCAAAAGAAAGAAAGAATACTGAAAGAAGGATGTGTGGCAATTGGAAAAGAAAAAAAGGAGCTAACTTTGAAAGGGGTTTTGTTTTGATTAGATTTTTGATGTGAAGGGTATTAATCTTTTTTGTTTTTTGTAATTATTTGATGATGGAAATGACCTCAAGAAAACATGTGGGAAGTCTCTGATTTTGTAACCCCCTTCACCTGCAACTCTGGTTTATTTCACAGGTTGTAAAGATAACATATATATATGCATATTATTATCTCTGTTTAGTTCGAATGTTGTTATAAAGTTATACATTACTTCCGGTTTGTAACTTTGACTGGTTTTTTGAAGTATATAATATCTATTTATAACATATACTCGTTACTTTTGCTATTGGGCTATTTCAGGCCCATGATAATGCTGAGTCGAAGCTAAGAACGAGGAGCATGCTGTAGGTACGCGATTTTCAAGCCTAAAACATCGTTTTGGCATGTTTTACACTTTTATGTTTGTCGATATATATTTGGCCATCATTTTTTAGACCCATACTCTTTAGAACTTCTTTTATAAGTTGGTTGTAGTATGTGGATGGTCATTTGATAGAATGATACATGTTTCTAAATTTATAAGTTCTTTGAGTTTGAATTTGGGCCTAAAACTTAAGGGGTGTTAAATGTGTTTGGTTGAAGGTATTAAGTAATAATCAATGATAATGATAATGATTATAAAAGAAAGTGTTTGGTTTTATATAATAATAATAATAATAATAATAATAATATAATTGGTTCATTCACCCATAAGCCCAAATTTTCAAAATTTCATTCATGATTAAACTGGAGGGAATGAAAAGTGATTCTCATTGTCATTCCCTGTCAATTTCATTTTTATTCCCATTTTCATTAACCAACCTTAACCAAACAGCGCCTTAGTATTTTTGGAATCAATGAGTTTTTGAAGAGACTTTTTCTAGGTATCTGTAGTATACATAATACTAGTCTTTACCATCGATTTTGCATCAAAACCCTTGAGAGGTCAAGCTTTATTGGTAATCCAGATATCGCTACTAGATGCATATAGGCATCTTATGTATTCTTTTTTTCAAGGGTTGTGATAGAAACAAGTTACATGGGAATAAGATGGATTTGATTTGATTTGATCCAAGAAAATTAGTAATGCATAAAGAAAAGACATAATAATTTTGATGAGATATGTTGGAGACATGTTGAAGCATATGATGTGGTTCAAGTTTGTTGTTGAGGGTTTGAACCATTTGATGTGACCAAAAAGGATCTATGAATTGGACAAAACAAAAGAGACCTTTTATCCTGTCTCTCCATGGTCAAAAAGTAAACAATATAGTAGTACAAGGACAAGAAAAAACTATGCGAACTCCGATTTACCTTTGAACTCAGTATCTGTCGCCTTCCTACCATTTATCTTAGAACTCTGGTAATTTATTTGTGGCTTCCCACCAGATTATCTGTCGCCTTCCTACCGTTTATCTGAAACTCTCTTCTAGCTACAGTTTTTAACCTTAGTCTCGTGTCTCCATAAATTCCTATGTAACATCGTGTTCTCGAAAATGCCCACTATGTCTATGCTATGCCGCTAATCCAATGTCCTCCACATTCCCCTCCTACCACCCTGTGGACCGTCACACTTTCTACCCTCTTCACCAGCCACCATTGGTGAATGATCATAAAGCTTCAAGTAAAAGAATAAGGGGCTGTTTGTTTACCTCCTAACAATTCCATTAAGAGTTAGCCTGTGAATCACTAAGAGGTGAATCTTGTATGTTTCTTAATGGTTCCAAATCTCTCTGAATCATTTTGTATCATAGACCTCCCTTAAACATTAAGAGCCCTAATTACAATTACCAAACAATTACATTTCATTTTGCACTATATCATAAGAATCTCTTAATCTTTCTGCACAAAACCATTCAGTAAACTGTCAAACAACCCCTAATACTTGACCAAACAAAGTCGTAGCGAAATATCAAATTTTCTAATCAAAAGAAATTCTAAATCCTCTCGCCAAAAATAAAATAAAAAACAAAACTCGAGATCATAGAGCTTTATATCAAAATTTCTTAGCTTTACGCTTGCAAAAGAAATTCCAACTTCTCTTGGTTTTCTTCACCATTTTACGAATCTCATACTTGATGGTTTCACAATCTCTCTCGAGGTCAAGAACACGCTCTCTCATCTCGCCCATTCCCGCCATCCTACTTCCTCTTTCCCTTTCCTGTGATTGAGCCACTTCACCACCACCGGTTTCGTTTTTCGAGTTCTCAAGATTTTCCGACACGTAAAACCATCCCGCAATCGATGTTCGAAGCCGTAGCTGTTCAAAGAAAAGGACTTGAACGATCACACGAAGCGGCAGCCTCTCATTCCGGGCCGCGTGAGTGCTTGCATCTAACGACAGTTTTTGGACGTTCATAAGTCTGCACATTTGCTCTCTTTCGTTGTCGCAAAGCCAAGGATGCGCCTGTAACAATATATTACTCATAATTAGAGCTCTTTAAATACGACCCGTTAAAATATATTACTCATAGAAAAGAAGGGCTTGACAACCATTCCGAAAAAGCGGCCAGGCTTGGCTAGCCCGTTAAAATTAATGGGCGGGCCCGGGCAACAGAAAAAAAATATCGACAAGCTTGTTCGGCTCGTTTATGTTTTTATAATTAATTAAATTATATATATACAGGGGCGAGTTCGAATGATAACTCAAATTTGGTTGTGAATGTGAGAACAAATGAGAGCGTGACATGTGTCATATTCAGACTGAATAATGGAAAATATTCAGACTGAATGTAGTATTATTCAGGATTCAATCTGAATGTAATATTATTCAGACCGAATAACACTACATTTAGTCTGAATATTTTCCTTCATTATTCGGTCTGAACGTGTCGAGCTCTCATTTGTCCTCACATTCACAACCAAATTTGAGTTCACATTTGAACCCGCCCCTATATATATATATATATACATATATATTTTAATATGATAATTTGAGTTCACAAGAAACGCTTGTGTTTTCCCTTGAACCTCCCTCCCTCTCTCTCTCTCTATGTATATATATATATATATTTTAATATGATAATATTTTTACGATAAAAAAGCTTTAGAAGCCCACTCGGGTGAGCCTGCAAATGACCACCTCTACTAATAAAACGAAGCTCGTTTTCTAAATCTAACACAATGCGCGTTTCGGGTTGAAAAAAAAAATCATGCAGGAAGGGTAAGAATGTGTGTACCTTAAAATATATATCAATTGCTCGATAAATTCCATCAGAAAGAGCGCGAGCATAGTCAGGGACAGAAGCAGCAACAGACAGAAACTTGGACACTTTCATATTAACATCAGCTGCCACGTCAGCAAGAAATGCATCAACCAGATTGGCCACAGACGTCATCGATCCTAAAGACTGGGGCCCACCCTCGGACCCCTCTTCAACTATACACGGAGAACATAGTGCACTTGGAGCCTGATCCATAGACATGAAATAATCAAGAATTCTTTGAAAACAATCTATATCATACAAAGTCTCCACCGTGTTAAATCCCTGATTTGGTATCAATATATCATCTAAAACGGCTGAATCCAACTGGGCCCCGACCCTTTTCTCAAGATTTTCTCTACACGATGGGCTCACGTGTAAGATCATGGCTGTACGAAGAAGCCGTATAAGAAACTTAGTGGCAATAATCCCCTTTTGGTTTGGAAGTAACTCAACGATATCTTCAAAAAGATATCTTTGATCGGCTTCAGATGGACATGAAACCGGCTTAAAATGGTTAGCATCGTTAAAACTAGATTGTCTGTTCATTAACGGTATGTATCTCTTAACGTATCCCACTAGAGATCGAGCTATAATCTCGGGTTTCATTCCTCGAGATGCAATAGCTTGAATTACTTGTTTATAAAGATGTAAACCAAGGAAAGAAACGTCTTTATGCCACCAGTCATCGTGTGTTGTTGTTTCTGGCTTATTGGATGTAGAGATACCGTTCCACACTATTGAAGTTGGTGCTGTATCGTGGTTATTATTACCGGCTGCATTGAAACCCATACAGGCTTTTGTTGCTAAAGAATCGATGCATCTGGTAACAAGAAAGAGCTCTTCAGCATCACAAAGAACTTCTTCACAGCTTTCGAGAGCTTTCATGGTGTCGGCCCAGGTGGCGAATACTTGAATGAGGAAGTTTTCGGTTAGTGTGATGAGGTTTTCTTCTCCATAATCGTCGGTCATTTGGAGGTATTCTGCTGCACATCTAAGGCTGATAACATTGTGGGCTGTAACTTCTATTTTTACATCGTAACAAAATCTGGCAATAAGTTCAAATGTTTTGGATCCGCCGGGTATCTCATCGAGATGCACCACACAAACATGTTCATCTTCATTTGAAAGATCTCCGATAAGTTTTGTCATTAACCCACTTCTCGTAATCAAAGGGAACTGTAGGGAAATACATGCAAAAAGGAAGGAAAGTTGAGCTCAAGCTGTGTGTGTATGTATATGTATATGTATTCTTCCAAGATAGATATTGAGGTTAATATAACTAGATAACTATGCACCTTGTGGAGATGAAATGACATTTCTCCGATCTCAATTGTGGCATCACTTGGAAGCCCACTTGTACACTGCCTGAAACAAAACATCATTCAATGCTTGAATGTATTGGTTCTAAGAACGAATCAGCGATGAGCCAATGATTGCTTACTAGATGATCACTAACTCGTTATGGAGAAAGTGATCCACATAAGGATGGTATTCCTGCTATGAGCAAAGTATTTTGGCACAGATATATAGATATATATATATATACACACACTGACACACACACATACATATGTGCATACAATCTGGTAACCTTTCATCCGGACAGTATGCACATGTGCATACAAGTAATTGAAGTTGTTTCTTGGTTTTTATTGATGTGAAACGTTTGTCTTACGTGCTTGCAATTGACAGCAAATGTGTGTTGATGGAATCGTAATTCAAGGTCTATAATTCGTTAATCAGTATATGTAATCGATGTTAATTCTTGTGGTTAAGCGATTATATGATTCTTTATCTACCGGGTTGTTTTTGTTATGATCATATACGCTTTGTGGTTGCTAGATTATTAAGGTTTGTCACTAGTCACTACTATGTTATCTTCTTATGCTTTGGTTATATGATTTTACACAGCTAGAACAAAAATACGGTCCAGTTGTTAGTGTATATTCGAAGGAGGGATCTACTCATGCATTGAATTATTGTATAATATTGAATAAGTTTGTAAAAAAAACATGAGCTTAATGAAAACAAAATAAAAGAAGTAAGGGGTAAAATGACCATTTTGTCGTTCAGATGGATTATTCAACACAACGAACAAACAACAATTTAGCTTGATCTATGCAGATAGCTTAATTCATGCAGACAAGTTAAACAGGGGCTTAATTTGTGGAAGACCTAATAATAATCATCTTACTATCTCATTAATCCCTCAAAATCATACACTTGGTTTTTGGACCGCATTTTGAAGTTTTTGTGGTCTTTTGAAATGGATACAATCATAAGTTATCGGGGATGCTATGTTACCAGTAAAACTGAAAATCCACACTCAGGAATTTCTTTGGTTTTCTATAATGCTTTATTAAGTTTTATCAGACATTCTCTTTCCTTTTTAAATTTACAGGATTTTTCTAGGATCTAGCCATTATGTTTATCTGAACTTGTAGAAAAAAGAGTGGTAACGCTACCATCATCATCTTTTAGTAATAAATTCAATCCTAGATAACAAATGCACTCAATTGAAAAATCTCAAAAAAAATTAAAATGGGGAATTAGATGATACATAACCCCCAATTCCAAATCAAATCCTACTTTTACACATAAAAAAATTAGGGTTAGGGTTAGCCGAAATCATCAAACATCTATGCAATTGCAAGCATTAGTAAATTCAATCGAAACAAAGAACAACTACAGATTCGACATCAATTGATTCCAAAGGTAAGAACACAGCGATAATGATCGAAATAGAGTGGCATACCAAGTATGTCCTTCATGTCGGAATGCTTCAGCCTTCGTGCCCAACTTCATACACGCCATATGCAAATGGTAAAAACAATCTTCTTCTTCTTCTTCTTGTGAGGTCGAAGAAACATGGATCAAGTGATTCAGTGAAGGAATTGAAGATCGTAATTATCTTCATGATGATGGTGGGATCTACAGAGAGAAGAGGGGTGTCCGAGTCTACGGGAAGGGAGGCGTTCGGTTGCTGGGTTTACGCCTCAACATTGTCTACGTGCAAAATTGTCTCATTGAACTTCAATGCAAACTACATGACAACATATGCTATTTGAGTAAGTCTAGGGGCTCAACTTGCAAATCCTTGAAAACTCATTTATTGATGAGTAAACTACAAATTTGGTCCTTGTGGTTTTTCGCATATAAAATTTTTCGTTCATGCAGTTTTGAAATTATAAAATGATCATTGTGATTTATAAAAACGTTCAGATTTGATTCCTATATCTAATGACCATTAATTTTGTTTATTAAATAAATGACATTTTCCTTTTTTTTTCCAACTTTTTTGTCTTTTAACCAATCAAAAATCATAAGGAACAAAATCATAAAATCAATTTTGACGATTGTTAGAGGATAAAATGACAAAAATGCCCCTTATTTAACGTAATTTTTTGACAATTGTTAGAGGAAAAGATTCATATTTTTTTTTTGCAAACATGGTCATCTTATAATTTCAAACTATAAAGACGAAAAATGTTAGTTTCGAAAAACAATAGGGGCTAAACTTGTAGTTTACTCTTTATTTAATGTTAAGAAATTTAAACAGCTCAACCAATTCGGTATTATTTGAAAATTTTCAACCCAACCCAACCTAAATCATACAAGTTGGTCAGGTTGATATTTTGTTACATCAAAATATTATCCAATGTTTCTAACTTGAATATGTTGTTTTGTCTACGTATAATTTCTTGTTCATATATGAAAAGTGTACGTGATGAGGTAAAATGAAAATATTGATAGAGATTTAACAATTATATTAAATCCAAGAGATAAAAGAATGTTAAATTCATTGGGTTGAGTTCAAATGATCGTAACCTAATTCCAACTCTATATATATATATATATATATATATATATATATATATATGCTTTGAAGAGTTTATAACTCAATTGGACACCATGTTGTAATTTTGAAAATCCAGGGACAAAAAATGCTATTTTAAACAAACCACAAGGACCAAATTTGTAGTTTGCTCTTTATTAATATAATGTTAAAAGAAAAAATATTCACATCCACCTGACAAATACGCGGGTCAAAAAGTGTGGGATCCGACTCGCCCGAACCGGCTTCTAAACCCGTTCTGGTTTCAAACTCCAAAACCCCAAAATTGAATTCAATTTCAACCCTAATCCTGACTCCCTCTCGTCGCTGCCTCCTCCACCGCCCCTCGACCGCCGTACACGACGGCCTCCACCCCGGATCTCGCCAGATTTTGAGGCGAGAATTCAAATGATTTGATTTCTTATTACAATACCAAGCGATACTCAACGATTCACGGTGTTGTTTCGTGCCTAAGAATCCATCCCTCTGCTAAAACCGCCGAAGTTTCCAAGGTCTGAGTATTTGAAGGTACCATATTTCGATTTGATTCATGTTAGGAGTGTGTTTCTGATGCTATCATGAACAATATTCACAAATCTTTGGTTTCCAATCGAAGTTTTAGCTTCAACAAAACACCGAGTTTCAACCCATTTTCGATTTTGACACAGTTTAAAGCATCGATTTTCTTCAAGTTATGATTTTATAATGTTGGTTCTTTCTAAATTGGCGGGGGTTGTTTGCAATTGTAAGTATCAAAACAGTAATGTTAGGAGTGTGTTTCTGATGTTATCATTCAGGGTTCGTGAAACAACCCTTAATTGATTTATACATGCATTGTACCCTTTTGAGTTGATCAATGTCAATGAACTGCCTTTTAAACTCTTAACAGATAAAATTAGATCCGTAGGGTTTGTTCATTCACGTGTTTTACTTAAACATTCAATCGTTTTCCAATTGAAGTAATGTTAAAGGAATATTATCTTATAGATATCACAATACTATATTTATGTATGTAATTGTGCAATCTTTGTATATATTCTCTAGGTTATTTCAAGGCATGATCAATGGAGGAATCGACACAGAGAAGAGAAAGACTAAAAGCTATGCGAATGGAAGCTTCACAGGATTCAGCGACTTATAATAATGATGGGAGTGAGCATTCAGCTATTAGCCTTTCGAATCCACTTCTTGAATCCACAGCTAACCCAGAGGGTGGTCAGGTGCAACCGATGGCTCAGAGTTTTAATTATTACACCAACCCAATGGCAGCCTTCTCTGGGAACAAGCAGAAGAGCAAGGTCAGCCCTCAGATATCACAGGACTATACATCAACTCCTCCAAGTAATAGCATATCTTAATTACAAAATTTTAAATTTTTTATGCATGCCAGATCTCTTGTGCATTATCTATATTCTTAGTTTCACATTATTGTTTTTATCTGCGCATAATTTGATTTGCATCATTGGTGTTAGCATAACTTGTAATTATAAACTCTCTAATTGGATTAAGGTTTTAATATGTGTATTGCTTTCCCCTTTGTGGTAGTGGCTTAATGATATAGAAAATGTTTTATTCAGTAAGCTTATAGGGGGAGCTTTATGCAGAAAGCCAAAAAAAAAATCTAAACCTGCCCCCCTCCCAATTAAAAACACGCCCCTTTAATCTATGAAAAAACCATCACTGAGGAAAACCTTCACAATCTATACAGATAGATTAATCCAAACAGACAAATTGGAAGATTTTTTATTCATCTTTCTTACAATTAACTGGAAGATTCAGGATGGATTGGATGGCAGTTCTTATTAATGTACAAAGTTTTCTTAATTGGTTCAGCAGGATCGCGCCCTGAGATGTTTCCCTCACCTTCCTTCCAACCCCCTATAAACCACATACCAAATCAGAGAATGCAGCAGCAACCACAGGGGCAATATGGGAATGCTAATTATGCCTATGCATCTAATGCACCACAAGGTGGCAATTTCCCCGGATCTAGCTTTGATTTTCAAGGCAGGAATTGGAACACCAATAGTCCTCGCCCTGGAGGTTACCGTGGTCCAGGAGGTGTCGGTTTCTCTAGTCCTGGTCCGCACTACCCAAGCCCTCAAACTCACTTCAGCAGCGGCCCAGGCCGTGGTTTAGGTCAAGGTGGTGGCTACCTGAGCCCTCAACCACATTTCAATGGCGGTCCAGGCCGTGGTTCAGGACAAGGTGGCTACCCTAGTCCAGGTCACGGTTCAGGACGAGGCTACCCTAGTCCTGGACCCAACTTCAGGAATAGCCCTAGCCATGGCTCGGGCCAAGGAGGCTACCCTGGTTCTGGTTCTAACCAAGGCAGAGGACACTGGTTCGGAAATAGCATGTCGAGCCCAAGTTCTGGGAGAGGCAGGGGCCGGTGGTCAGGGCGGGGACAAGGACGAGGAGGCGGCGGCCATAATCATGTAACTGCAGAAGATCGGCCGGATCTCTTCTACAACAAATCTATGGTGGAAGATCCGTGGAAGTTTCTAGAACCCGTAATTTGGAAGTCGCACAAGAAGAAGCCATGGGTTCCACACTCACTTGGCACAAAGAAAGCTAGAGTTTCGGAATCTCCAAGATATCAACAGCAGTCTAGTTCTCAACCGAGCCTTGCGGAAATCTTGGCTGCATCTTTTAACGAAGCCGCAACCGATGAACCTGATAATTGATTATTTTTGTAGGGTTGTAAAAAAGGGATTTCTGTTTGAAATGTTTATGGATCAAATCTTGAATCTTGTATTGTTTTTTCTTCTAGTTTGTGGGTTTTTGTTCATATGGAACAAGATTGTTTAAATGACAAGATTATATGATAAATTCTAGGTAAAGTTTAATTTTGGTTTATAACGTTTGCAATTTTTAGGGCATCTTCAATGTATTTCTCTATTTTATTCTTTATTATAAAATAGAGTAAATAGAAAATGTGTAGTGTCTTCTTCAATGTATTTCTCTATTTTATTTTTTAAAAGAGAATATTCCAAGTTTATTCTTGTCTATTTTGATTACATAGATTTTCAATAATAGTCTTTCATTTATTAACTTTATAAATTATACTTTTATATTTTTTATTTTCACAATAACCTTATATTTATTAAGAGGAAAATAAGTTTCTTTGTTAAATATATAATTCTAGTTTATTAAAATTGGTATTAGACAACAAATAAAATAAAAATATAACAATCTAAAGAATTGAAAATGCTATTTTGTAATTATCAAAAGTTTAAAAAAAAAATAGAGAGTAATGAATAGTAACTCTCTATATTTAGAGAGTTACGATTCATTTTTCCATCATAGAGAGTTTATTGAAAATAATTTAGAAAACAAAATAAAGATAAAGAATAAAATAGAGATATTATTGGAGATGGTCTTAACATGTAACACTTTAAACTTCAAAAATTCAGATTTGGTCTCTTATGTTTGAAAATGGGCAAGGGTTTGGTCCCATATTTAATGATCGTTAAATTTTTTTCATTAAATCTGGTATTTTAATCATTTTTATTATTTTTTTAATTTTATATTAAAATTAAAAAGCATATTATATTTTTAATTTTAAATCGTAAAAAAAAGGGTTAACCAATGAGTTTAGAATCTTTTGTTTGTTTTACAATTAAAAATTAAAAATATAATATGTTTTTGTTTTAGTTTTTATTTTTATTTTTATTTTTATTTTTATTTTAATATAATGAAATTAATTATTTTATTATTATATATAATAATCGTTTTACTAAGAAATAAAAGTTACGTCATAAATAAACCTTAGACAATAATAAAATAAATATACGTCACTATCTTAGAAGCAATATTTAAAAGCACTTTCCTACTATGATAAATCAAAGAGCGCCCACGGATTCCATGTTTTCATTGCAAGTAAATATGTCAAATTAAATACTTCTTTTTGAAAAATATGTCAAACTAAATACTTCTTTTTGAAAAATACGTCAAATTAAATATGTGCAAACATGTCTTCTTTTGTAAATCACTCCACTTTTGTAGAACATGTTTTGGGTAAAAAAAATTTAAAAAATAAAATAAAATAAAGTTTACTTATACTATATTATAGAATATTTGATAAAAACTCTTAAAAATCATTTTTTTTATGTATATAGTACTATTTATTGATACATATTACTAAATTCAAGATTGTAAGTAAATTGTGTGTAACTACTAACTATAACTTGTTAAAGTTTCATTTTTGAATAACTACAGATAAACATAATCAAATACATGATAAATATCATTTTTAAATATAAAAAATCTAAAATATAATTAGAATAATCATTGAGTTCTAAAATATAAAAAATTACTTCATTATTAAACCAAAGTTGAATTATATAAAAAAAACTGAATTAAAACCACATAAAACTGTATTATAACATCAATAGAGATAAAAAAATAAAATGAAACACTAAAATCGAGACTTATCTAGATGCATAGTGCAAGATTGTAAGATTGCATGTCTGCAAGTACCATTCTAGTATATATATATATATATATATATATATATAGAGAGAGAGAGAGAGAGAGAAAAAAGAAAGTTCAAATGGGAACTCAAATTTGGTTGTGAACGTGAGAAAACATATGAGAGCGTGACACGTGTCAAAATAAGCAAGATTCAGACTAAATATACAAACAAATATTCAGACTGTATATACAAAGGAATATTCAGACTGGTATATATTTAGTCTGCATATACAAATGAATATTCAGACTGAATATTTCTTTGTATATTCAGACTGAATATATACTATAATATTTATTTGAATGGGACACGTGTCACACTTTCATTTGTCCTTACGTTCACAACCAAATTTGAGTTCTCATCTAAACCCGCCCCTATATATATATATATATATATAAATAAAACAATGAAGATAAAATAAAATGACATCCCATTTTTTGAAATCCTCAAAAACATAATTTTTTCATCCATCTATTATAAAAAATTAATTAAATATAATATATACCGTGTAATATTTTCTACAATAAACGTTGAACACGTTTAAAATACTATCAATTATTATTGAACAAAATAATGTGGGGCTCAACTATCATATTAGGACCAACCAAGTTTAAGGATGACAATATTTTGTATATATTGGGTTCAATCGGTTATGACATAACTAAATTAGATTGAATACAAACATACCCTTATGATAAATGTGCTATTGTGCATCTTTGTAGTATCCTGCTAATAGTATCTATGTCTCAGTAAATAACCCTAACACATGCAAAAAAAAACACGTACAACATATTTGCACTAAGCAATATTTATCATGATTTGAAAAAAATGTAAACATATAGCATGCTCGTCCATTTCTGAAAACACTAACATATGTACACGACGACTATACATGAAAATATATCTTCAACACAACTAAAAATGTTGAACATAAATTAAAATGTTGGATCATGTATTAATATATGCATCTCGATATCAAATCAAATGAAGCTTACATCTAATTCAGGTAGATAAATTTGACTCTACATAAATGCTACATATGATGGTCTTATATGCTTTCCAGTATTAATGAACGCATAGGTTGAATTAATCTTAATATTTCATATTAATCGGTCACTGTTGCATCCAATAAGAAGTATTCGACCTACCAAGTGACTTGAAGCTGTTATCTTTAACTCGCATGTAATTATGCAAGATACTCGTATCATTGGATAGAGCTCGAGTTGACTGATCAATGCAACCTAGTCATACGATTTCAGCTCATGCCATTTAGTCAACACGACGCGGTTTGCAAGCTCGATCTTGGAACCATCTATACCTTGTTGTGATGTGCACTAGGTGACCTCAACTTTGGGTCACACCACTAGAGCTCGACCACTTCTTCCATGACTTCTTGCTCGCATAACACTTCATCGATCATGGCTATATAAAGTTGATTAATTTGACTTTTAGGTCAATTCGAGTTGTTCTTCGCCAATTCCAAACATGTTTTTCTTGATTGTTTTTGGTGACATTGTGGTCCAATGGTGTTATATTAAGTAACTAAAATACCTTTTAACTATGGTCAAAATAATAGTTTACACGAATCATTACAAGTATATTGATTTATGAATATAAATTTACATAATTACATATGATTAACAAAAACATTTACATTTATCACATACGAATTGATTGTCGATATCACATGTGATATTTAATGAAAATTATGAATATTTTTTAATCAAAAATGTATCCAGAATCTTTTTAAGTAAAAATTGATAAAATAAATGAATTAGTTAAAATTAGTAAATTTAAAAGATAGAATTAAACTTTTAAAGATTTAACCAATTTAAAGTAGTAATTACCCTAATTTTTAAATTTGTTTTCGTTATTTTATTTATTCTATTTTTTAATTAATGGATTTTATATCAATATAATTAGCTAGATAAGAAATATATTTGCTCAAGTTTTTTTAATAATTAACGGAAAAAGACCCACCAAAAAGATTTCTACGTAACTTAAAAAGGGTTGTTCTAGTCTTCTAGATAAAATGTACCTTTCATACCAATCGAAATAAGTATTCATTAGAATATACATCTTATACCTATTTAATGTCATATTTTATAAATTAAACTCTTTCATGAAAAATATTGAATAAATTAAAACCATTATAAAAATTAAACTACTTGTGATAAGATTTTCCATGGTTTGGTGTCGGAATTATCATACATTACAATAAAATTATATTTGAAGGAAGTAAAAAATATCAAGCGTTCTAATATATTATTTATAAGATTTAATTTATATAATCAAAAGATAAACGTCATATCTAAATGTGTTGTAATAAGTTTATAAAATACTTTTGAACTTCTAAACAAGTTTTTTTAATATAATTTTAACATAAACCGTTGCATCAGTTATTTTATAAGACACTTTCAAAAATTTGTCCTATAAATCAATCTTTTTATAGAACACTTTTTTTGAAATCAAATGATGTCCTACAAATAGTTAATACAACGTTTTTTTATCATCAAAACATTCTTATTGTTATGATGTCCAAAACGTCTTAGAAACTTATTACATCGTCTTTAGATGTAACACTTTATTTTTTGATATTATAATAAGTCTTATAGAGCAGTCTATTAGAACACATATTTTTTTGACGTCCTATAAATCTAATTTTATTGTAATAATATGAGGTGTTACATATCATAAATAACAAATTAGTCACCACTAGTCTTGGTTTTCTAAACTTTATATTCGGGTCTCTTTTGGATTTCACAATCGATCACCAAATAATTGTGAACCTAATTTCATTCGTCAACACAATACGAAATTGTGTTTTGATTAACAATACATAAGTCAAATTTACATATCAAATCATAATACAAACGATTATTTGATGATTCTCAACCTTTATTGTAAATTATTGTTAAAAATAAAAGTAATTGTTACAAAGAAATTAAGTCTCAATGGTCTAAAATACATGTTCTAAAACACAATATAATTACCTATTGCTGATATATAGCTTTTGATCCTCAAAAAACAAATTCGATCACAAAACTGTATCAATAATCAATCTAGTTCAAAACCAGTCTCCTTCCATATAGCATTTCTAACCCTACTCAAATCTCTTCCTTTAAGTGTTCTTCCAATACCTTCGTGCACAGAAAATGAAGCCATTCTAGTTCTTGCTAAATACTCATGAGGAGGCAACCATTCATCATCATCATCACCATCATCATTAACATCATCATGATGCTTGGGAATGCATTCCTTCAACTTCGATATCTTTGACCAGTCTGGCACGTTGATCGGCAACGACGACGAATTCCCAATCAATTTTCTCTGAATTCGCGACTTTCTTGATGGTGCCACTGAGATGGGCTTTTCATAACGGTGGTCATCATCAATCTTGTCACCGTTTTTGTACCAGATATCAGATTCGTTAATCTCGAGGCCACTATCGCCACCAGAATCAATAGGGTGGATGGAGGAATTTGGTCTCCAATCTTGGTGGTGGTTGGGTGGTGGTGTTGCCATTTGTGGTGGGGAGGGGTGGTGGTGTTATTAATGGGTATGGTATATATAATGGTGTAATGGATAAGGCATTTATTTATATAATATTAAACAAGATTTATAGTACATTGTACATGGACAGCACATAGAAAAATTCTGAGTGTATGTGGTCTATTTATTTTTCATTTTATCTTATTTTTCTTTAAATTATTGTATTTATTTGTGAATAATAATATATAACTATTGAGATATTTTGTTGTTGTCTAAATATTTTTTATTAAATGTATTTATTTATTTGCTATCATTTCTATTGAAATATATTTTTAATATGCATCATTTATAGATGGATGTATTTAAATTAAAAACCTTAAATATTTTAGGACCCAAAAACTATTTATTTTAGTTTTATCATAAATATCTGTTGTAACATTTATTGTTAATAATTTTTCACGATACTCCGTATGAGACCTTTCTAACGGCTTATAGATTTTTTTGTTGAAATAATATAATAAATTAATTTCTAAATCTGATGATTTTTTTATTAAAAAAAATTATGGAACTGAATAATTTAAAATAAGAAAATTTGAACTTTGGTTTAAACATACAATTTTTTCAAAAGAATAACAGTTAAAGTAAATACACATTCATTCATGAATCTTAGATCTTTTATTGAGCAACAATTATTTTGCATCTCCAGTATATTAATGGAGAAAATAAAGATTTTGAACAATTTTTTATTTTAATAGATTCTTTAAAAAATTATCTAAAATAAAGAATGCATATTTTATAAATTTGAATAATTCTTTAAAAATTATTTATTACTATTGTAACCAATAAAAGTAATTAGTTATTCTCGAAAGAAGATCCTCTAATAATCTCTAAAATAAAAAATTTGATGAAATTAATGTAATGTTTTTTACCCATTTTTTAAAAGAATTTGTGTTCCACTGCTAGAATCCAAGACTTGTATAGTTGGCCAAGTAAAGTCCCCCATTTTGCTTATTTTCATAGAAAAGACCGTGAAGATTTACGTAAATTTAATTGCTACATAAGAATATATATATATATATATATAATATATATATTAAATCAATATATAAATAATAGAGATGACGAAAATGATAATATTAAATGATAATACCGGTAACTTGAATAAAAATAACAACAATAATAAATATTGCAAAGTAAACTATAAATTTGGTCTTTGAGTCTCTGGTTTGTCAAAACAACATTTTTATTTTCACAGTCTTGAAATTACAAGACGACCATCATAGTTTATAGAATATTCGGATTTGATCCCTTTCTCAGTTCCTCTTACACCGTTAAAAAATATTTCGTTAAACAAAGGATAATTTCACCTTTTTATCATCTTTATGTCATTTATCTAATCAAATCACATCAACCAAATCATAAAACTGAACTTGATTTATTAAAAGACAAAAAAATCGATAAAACAATAGAGATGGTAAAATGCTCCTTATTTAACAGAAAATTTTAGTGATGGTTAGAAGGAGATACGAAAATCTAGATGTTGCTACAAACCACAATAAATATCTTGTAATTTTAAAAGTACGTGAATAAAAAATAATTAAATATTGTTATCAACAAACCACAGGGACCAAAGTTGTAAGGCTACTCTAAAAATACTAACGATAATAGTAACGATGGTAATAAATAAATAAAATTAATAAAGATTGATAATAAATAAATAAAATAATAAAATTGATTTCATTTGAGAGGATATAGTATATAAAAAAATAAAAATAATAATAGCAATGATATTAAACGAACAATGATTGAGGTATGGGGGTCGCCCGAATCATAGTTTTTCCCAGGTTACAAGGTGATATGGATTTGTCTAAGTTTTTTATTTATTTAACGGTAACAATTTTATTAAAATTGACAAGATGTTAGCAATAGTTACATCACAGAAATAGTCGATAAGGGTGCGTTTGGTACATGGGACAGGACAGGACGGGACAGAACTGTCTGTCCCACGTTTGGTGCAGCATGAGACAAAATAGGAATTCACTGTCCCACGTTTGACGCGACATAGGACATGGACAAGACTGGGACAAAAAAAGGGTTTTTCTTGTTCCACCAAAATAGGTGGAACAAGATGGGACAAGAATGAGACAGAAAATCAAATATCACTAATCTACCATCATTTGATATAAACTTAATATGGTACTTGTTTTAATGGTCAACACCACTTGGCACGATTGCCACCGCCGGCGACCACCCGTAGCCACAGTCGGTCACCAACCACCATCATCCATTGCAACTACCACCACCACCGTTAGCCACCTCCACCTTCTTCTCTAGAACAACAACCTCCTCCATTACCTCTACAGCCATAGTCGGCCACCAACCACCACCGTTCATCGCTGCCACTACCACCGTGGCCACCTCACCTCCACCATAACCACTGCCACTCTACCGTCACTGTTATCTACTATCTTCACCTCCTTCACACCCACCACCGTCCATCTCCACCACCACTGCGGGCCACCTCACCTCCACCATAACCACCACCACTGTGGGCCATCTCACCTCCACCACAACCACCACCAACACTACCATCTTAAGTCATCTATAATCAACACCGACCACTGATCACCACCGCCCATTGTCGCTACCAATACTACCATTAGAATGAAGCATAATTCTTATTTGTGTGAATTAGGTTTTTCAAATTATCATCAATTATAACAAAATTTTCATTCAATTTTTTTTACTAATATATATGTATGTATGTATGTGTGTGTGTACATATATATATATATATATATGTACGAGTTGAGTAAAAAATGCTTATGAATTAAATTATTTAATTTTTTGTTTTTTTGTGTAATTATAACTATTATGTAATATATAAAATCGTCAAATAACTTATGTGACAACTTGTCTGGTTCTGTTCTGTCTTGTCCTGTCCTAAGTGTACCAAACACATACTTGTTTTGTCCAGTCTTGTCCTGTCCCACCTCTTGTCTTGTCCTGTCCAGTTCTGTCCCGTCCTGTCATGTCCAATCATGTCTGCGTACCAAACGCTACCTAAAGGATTTTGCAACCACCCTACCCAGTTAATGTTCCACTTTCCAATTCTATTATGCATCCATAATAACGAGTGTGTAACTATATTATCCCACAACATTGCCTTTTTAGGTTTCGTTGCTTCAAAAAGCGTCTCATTACAGAAATTCTATATAGACCACAGATCATGAATTTGCCAAGTGAACACCTTATTTTAAGTAAAATGAGCACAATGAATATTCGAACTGGTAAAGTCAGTGAGAGTGTGTTTTGTATCTAAATAAGACATGATAGAACTAAACATGATGAAACAATTGTTCAATGTTTTAAGACTTTAGTAAGATATAACTCGACATGATAAAAACATGTAAAATGATTTTTTTAATACTTGATTAATTTATGTAATTTATTAAATTATAACAAAATAAATATTTTAGAAAGTCCTCGTCAAAAATGTTAAACTGACACTAATAAAATTAAAAGGTTTATGCAGTTTCCAATTTTTAATTTATACTTTTTCAATATTATTTTATTATTATTAATATTTAATAAATATAGAAATTGTATAGCAGTAATAATATTTTTAGGACAATAAATCGAAAGTTTTAAAAATAGAAATTGTAATAAATAAAATTTAAATAATAAATAAAATATAAAAATAAAAACATATTTGCTTTTTAGAAGAAAATTATGTTTTATTTTGAGAGTATAGTAATAAAATATAAGTTTGTTCCACCTTGATTAATGGGGTGGGGTGGGACATGTATCTTCTACTTTGTTTATGTCTGTTCTACATAAAAGTCATGTCAAAGGTGAAAACAATGATTCGTGTTTTGTTCATGTATTGTCTAGCGTTATCGAACGCACCCTCATAGATGTTGTTGATTCTAATAACGTCACAAATCAATAACATGAACAAAAGTTGATTCAAATGTACTCAATATTATGTTTTGGAGATGATTATGGGTGGTCTGTACTCGTGTTGAACATGTAAATTTTTGTGCTACATGCAAGCGTTGTCGTTTAGTAGCACCTGTGATTTGATGGAGCAACGAAACACCATTAAGGAGGTTGTAGACATAATCATTAGTTTCATCGGGGTTGATTGTCTTAGACAATGATTGACATATTATCAACTTTGGAAATCCGATTTCTGACGACAACTGCTTTGTAAAAACATGTGCATAATAAATTCTTAACGGCGAAATATATTTCAATTTTTTTTTGAAAGTATATAATATTTTTATACAGTAAATGCAACAAATAAACTCACACGCCCTCCTCACATTTGGTGAGGTTTGAACCCATGACCTAAGAGAGCAAGGACTACGAAACCGTTAGGCCAAAGTCGATTAGTTTAAGATGTTTGGTGTTTTTTTAACCCATTCGCAAATGATACACACGAGCTTCCACATGTCCATGTGTGTTAAGCGTTTATATCAATGCACCACTGATTTCCCCATATTGTATGGTGAGGTGATTTCTGGTATCAATTTGTGGCATGGGTTCGGGTTTAAATGATCGTAACTCAATTCCAATCCAATACATTTGACGTAAAGATTTTACAAGTCGATTAGACATCGGGTTGCTCTGGGTTGGGTTATTTCCAGAGGTTTGCAAAGCCCGAATAATCTGAAATCCGAACCCGAACTGAAAATAAGATGTTTTTGCAAAGCTCGATTACCCCAAAATCCAAAAACCTAAAACCCGTGTTTTGAGGGGATAATTGAATTCGGGTTGGGTTTGATCTTTGGCCATCCGACCAGTCCGAAAACCCGAAATAATATACATATATATTTTAAATATTATACAAACATATTTATTAATCTAATTATTTTTTGAATATCCTAAATTATTATCAGTCGAAATGTTTTCTAATTTATAAACTTACTATCTATTTGGCCAGAAAAGTCCTTCGTGGTCTCTATTATGGAACCAATGGCTTCCTCCTAAGATGAGTTTATTCTCTTCTTCTGGAGATTCCTCAGGAATGCTCTTCCTATGGATGACAGGCTCAGATACACGGGCTTTCAAATTTCTTATAAATTGAATTTCTGCATTAGAAGTCAACAGGATTCTTCACTTGGAATTCCCCTTGGCGTCACTCTCCTATCTTTCCCGTGCTTGCTCCCGTTTACCACAATGGCTGTCTCGCTGTTCACTGGAGCTCGGATCCGACTCAAAGTGGGTTCGTGTGATCAGATTTTCAATCGATTGAATTCATCCTCAAAATCGATTGAATTTATATATATTTTTTGCGTTATAATAATACCGAACCTGATGTCAATTAACCTAAAACCCGACCACCTTAAACCTAAAGCCTAAAATTTGGATATTAATTTCCATATCCAAAATCTGATCGTATTTTTGGTTTGCATAGTATATATATGATCAAAAAATACAATCAAATTCAAATATATGAAAATTTTGATGGGCTAATATCAACGAAAATGGGCCCATATACCCAAACCCAGTCAATCTAAATCAATAGCCCTTAATTTAACCCACAAAACAAAACCCTAGCCATATAAAATGCTCCCATTTTTATGTTCTTCATCCCTTCTCTCAAACCCTAAATTAACAACAACAAGCATACGATTTCGCCGGAGAAATGCCACCAAAGTTCGATCCATCTCAGGTCGTTGACGTCTACGTCCGAGTCACCGGCGGTGAGGTCGGTGCAGCATCTTCACTCGCCCCTAAAATCGGACCTCTAGGTCTGTCTCCAAAGAAGATCGGAGAAGACATTGCAAAAGAAACCGCCAAGGACTGGAAGGGATTACGTGTCACCGTCAAGCTCACCGTCCAAAACCGTCAGGCCAAAGTCTCCGTCGTTCCGTCCGCCGCCGCTCTGGTGATCAAAGCACTCAAAGAACCCGAACGTGATCGGAAGAAGGTGAAGAACATCAAACATTCTGGAAACATTTCGTTAGATGATGTTATCGAGATCGCGAAAGTGATGAGACCGAGATCGATGGCGAAGGAGTTAACAGGAACGGTGAAGGAGATCCTTGGAACTTGCGTTTCAGTTGGATGTACTGTTGATGGAAAGGATCCTAAGGATTTGCAACAAGAGATTGCTGATGGTGATGTGGAGGTTCCTCTAGATTGATCGAGTATGTTTTTTTAGGGCTTTTTGATTTTTGCTGGTATTTTTCAGTCTCTTTTGAAAGTGTTTCTATTTAGGAATTTTGAAAATTGATTGCTTTTGATATATGAAAATGATTCCTATTTTGAACTTCTTCGTTGAATTCAGATGAATGATTTGAATTGGCATCATATTCGTAATCAAAATCACCGTTTTTTTTTTGTTATGATCGTATGTGAGAGAGTAGTACTTGGGGGCTTGAAAACACATGTCGTTTCAGTATGGTGGGGCAGGGGCGGGGGCGGGGTGTAAACGATAGCTACTTGAGCTTGAGCTCGTTTATCACGAGCTCGAGCTTAATAATGCTCGAGTTCGAGCTTAATAATTCTTGAGCTCGAGCCAATCTCGAACACAAAATAGAACTCTTTTAATTTAACGAGCTGAACTTTAGTACACTAATGCTCGACTCGGTTTGTTCGAAAACTCGATTATATTTTTAGAGCCGAGCCATTCAAGCATATTCTTTTGTGAGCGGAACATGCTCATATATTTATTAATTATACAATAAAAATATAAAATATATCAGGCTCAGCTCGAGCTAACAGGTCACTGCTGATTTCGAACCCATAAACAAGCATCAAGCTCGATAACTCCAAAAATATTCAAGTTCGAGCTCTAGCCCTAGCTTGAAATATTAATCGAGCACGAGCCCTTGGTGTTAATTTTTTAAGTCCGGCTCGATTAACCTACTGCCCTGCACCACTGGTTCCCTAACCGGCAGGGATAACAAAATTGGTCAACTTATTTACTATTGTGTATTACTATATTTGTATTTGATAGAGTAAAATTACATTTTTGCTCCACGTGGATTTAATAAAAAATAGGTTTTTTGGTCCCTGTTATTTTTATAGAAAATAAAAAATAAATTAAAGGATTAAAATGACTAAAATGCCCCTCTAAACAAACTGAGTTAACAGAAACATCTAACGGTGTTAGTGCTAAAAGGACCAAAAATGTGTAAAAATGTAAACCATAAGGACGTTTTCTATAATTATTTACTCTTTAACTTGTTTGCCTTTAACTATTAAAGAATTGAACATAATTCCATAAGCTTGGTAATGCATGTGGAATGAAGTTATACCAAAGATACTTGGTTATGTTTCTTTTGAAATTCAAAGTTGGTACATAATAACAACTTTGAGAAATTGTAAATTGTATCAAAAATGTAATAAAGTTTGCTACAATTTTGATTTTAATGCAATAAAGATTTTTCTTTCATTCTTAATCAACATAACAAGATTTCTTATTTTATTTCCATTTTGACTAATAAACTGTTATGATCTTGTAATATTTTTGACTAATAAACTGTTATGATCTTGTAATATTTTTGACTAATAAACTGTTATGATCTTGTAATATTTTGGACGTAGATGCCTGTTTACAAAAATATCATAGCAAAGTTGAGTAGTGGACGATAAACTTGATATGCTACGTATCAAAAGATGAATTAACAATTTAAAATTTTGAGAGTTCATTACATTGAATAAAAAATAAAACTTTTTTATGAGAATTTTTTTAGATATCAACTAACACAAACTTTGTGCCGTTTATTGTATTTTGTGTTAAATTCTTCGACAAAATATGATGTTATTAGCATGAGATAGTACTTCAAAGGTGATTGTAAAGTTGATATGATATATACCATAGATGTTAAATGCAAGAGATTTGAAATAAAATTGTTAATTTTGTCAATTTATCTGAGCATAACACAAATTGAGCTCATGAAACGGTCATAAGTATCATTGTGGATGTCATTGGAAAGCTATCGATGAGATTAATCCATTTTTTGTAATAAAATCACGAACTAATTCAAAACATAACCAAGACAACCTTATTATTAATCAATCGTGAGTGAATGCTGAATAGCTGATTCTCATGTTATTTCGACGTTAGTTTAGTACAAATTTGACATCTTCCAAAAGGGTTTGAAACAATGATCAATAAAGTATGATTTCGTAGTGGTGTTGTTTGTGGATGTGATTCAAATTGCATATTCATGGTTTTGAGCCCATACACTTGACCAATCGAATAGGACCCACAAGAATCAAGTTTTATATGTGAACTTATCCATTGAGGATAAATATGAATGGCAAAACATGCCTATTTATGAAAAGAACTCGAGTGTTGTGAAAAAGGATTCTTAATGAACACAAGTGCCGTTTTCCTGTTCATTAAAGATGAACCACAGTTGTTTCTCTTGTTTTGTTGTTCATCAAAGAGACAAGTTAGGGACCCAATTCTTTGTGAACGTATTGTAACTCATACACATAATTAAAGATGAGAGATAGTTGCTTCTGTCTTTTGCAACAATTTTATTAGCTTGATGCATCACATGAACAAAATAACATGATACAAAAGTTGTACACAATATTTTCATCCATACAGAAAACCGTCAAGAAAAACCACACATATGCCAAAGGATCGAATTGCCCTGCCTCTAAACTACCGTTAAAGTAGAATCACTTCTTTACCATAACAAGAAACATACCGATAAAAACACTTGGTACATAGATCGCCACTCCTTGCCTCCTTGTGTAGCCCTCCACCCTGATGCCAAATTGGGAAGATATGCATATTGGTCTTGTTTCTTATCTTTAGAGAATCTAACAAATTTCATCGGAACATGAGAAAAGATAAAAAAAAATTATCGCTCATTCATTGATACATTTTTTATAGTTTATTGAACAATGTATCTAGTATGATATTCGAACCCAAGAGGGTTGGTTAGGAGATGGGAGCAAAATGAAAAGGTGGTTAAATAGGGAAAAAGAAAAGTGAGTTGGGGTGGAAAGTGAAAAAAAGACAAAGCAATTAGCATCTTGCAAAGGATATGCCATTGGCACAACACATAAAGTGCACCAAATTTGCCAATGCATGTTCCTTGTTGGCCACAATTAGATTCTCAACTTTTATCAACTTTTATCGTACTATAAATGATTCGGTTTGATTCTATTAAGATCCAGTTTGTTTATTTGAGTTCTCATGATTACGTTTTAATTTTTCCAAATCGGATCAACTTTTGAAAGTGTATGAACTAAACCAACTAAACCAATAGGTTCAATTTTAATAAATGCTATATTTGTTTGGATGGTATCAAACTGAATGTAAAAGTTTTTTGTGGGGAAGTTTTAGACGGAAATATCTTTTTACCGATCAGTAATCATAACAAATATAAGTGATCAAGGGTCGATCTACTAAAGGAGTGGCGGTCCGTGTAACAACTGATATTGTTTGTCATAATGTGAAAAAGAAAATATTACGGTAATTATTTTGTGTCAGCAACGAAAGAAATGTATAGATCCACTCTTATTGGTGATATGGACTTCAATTCACTGAGGCCTTGTTTGTTTTTTCATTTTAAGCTCTTAATCGCCACTTATATCTGGTTCATTTTGACATTTCATAACCATTTCAGAACTGAAATCAGACTTCAAACTTCAACACCTCTTAAAAAACAAACGTCACCTGATTCTCTCAATTGCTTAAAAGAATTTAGATGTTCAAATATTTGCTTCCAACTTCTAAGCGACTTTTAACAAATTATCCCAAAAAAGAAGCTAGTTTTAGTCGACAAGTTCCAGAAAGCCAAGACACGTTCAACTCTGAAAAAGGCATAGACCAAACGTAGAGCGGAGTTTTGTCCAATCTTGTTTTGCTCTAATCAGGTCCTAAAAAATTCCGGTTTGATTCTGTTTGAGCTTTTGGTTTGGTTCGTTTAAAAATAAAGAAAAAATTAACAAAATGTTTTAAAAATAAATAAAATCGAACCGATCTTATTTGATCGGAACTGAACTTGACTGGAACTTTAACCATAAGTTTTAACCGGATCTTTTCCCCATTTCTATAGTTTTTCTTTTTAATATTTCAAATAAACTTTTAACATTTACTATTTTTTATTTAAAAAAATGGGTAATAAAATTTTGTTTTAGGTAAACGATTTTAAAAGCACTTTGTTATTCCAGTCAAATATTGTATTTGTCAATTACTAAAGTCTAAAAAACGATAAGGTTTCAAGTGCATGAATGATTGTTTGATTTTGAACCTTAGAAGTATTTTTGATTCGTATAAATAAACCGCAAATGGTCCGAAAAAAACCAAAAAGTATTTGGTCAATAACACAAAAATCATAATTCGAACTTGATAATCAGATTTTGAATCCGACCTTGTGACCATAACCAGTCCCTTAACCAATCCAATTTTAAAAATCGTAAATTGTGATAACCGGGTCGAGTTTTCTAATCTGATGACACCATAGTCTGATCTTTATGCACTCTGGTTTGGACCGTATCCAAATCCCAAAGCCATTTTCGACCATTGATGATCCAAGAAATGTAATTTTAAAGAACCACAAGACCCAAACAAACCCAGTAAATCCCACTAGTAAGACCTAGAGGTAAGATGTACACATATTTTTCCAAACCCTGTAAATCTTACACAATTAGGGTCTAAAGGTAAGATGTACACTAACCACAATAAATCCTACACAAGTAGTATCTAAAGATAAGATGTACATAGACCTTTTCAAACCCAGTAAATCCTACACAGATAGGACCCAAAGATAAGATGTACAAAGACCTTACCAAACCTAGTAGGTAGGGTCAAAAGGTAAGATGTACACATACCTTTCCAAACCCAGTAAATCATATACATATAGGGTCTAAAGGTAAGATGTATGTACACATACCTTTCCAAAGCCAGTAAATCATATACAGATAGGGTCTAAAGGTAAGATGTATGTACACATACCTTTCCAAACTCAGTAAATCATATACAGATAGGGTCTAAAGGTAAGATGTACATATACCTTTCCAAACCCAGTAAATCATATACAGAAAGGGTCTAAAGGTAAGATGTACACATACCTTTCCAAACCCAGTAAATCATATACAGAAAGGGTCTAAAGGTAAGATGTACACATACCTTTCCAAACCCAGTAAATCATATACAGAAAGGGTCTAAAGGTAAGATGTACACATACCTTTCCAAACCCAGTAAATCATATACAGAAAGGGTCTAAAGGTAAGATGTACACATACCTTTCCAAACCCAGTAAATCATATACAGAAAGGGTCTAAAGGTAAGATGTACACATATCTTTCCAAACCCAGTAAATCATATACAGATAGGGTCTAAAGGTAAGATGTACACATACCTTTCCAAACCCAGTAAATCATATACAGAAAGGGTCTAAAGGTAAGATGTACACATACCTTTCCAAACCCAGTAAATCATATACAGAAAGGGTCTAAAGGTAAGATGTACACATACCTTTCCAAACCCAGTAAATCATATACAGATAGGGTCTAAAGGTAAGATGTATGTACACATACCTTTCCAAACTCAGTAAATCATATACAGATAGGGTCTAAAGGTAAGATGTACATATACCTTTCCAAACCCAGTAAATCATATACAGAAAGGGTCTAAAGGTAAGATGTACACATACCTTTCCAAACCCAGTAAATCATATACAGAAAGGGTCTGAAGGTAAGATGTACACATACCTTTCCAAACCCGCAAATCATATACAGAGAGGGTCTAAAGGTAAGATGTACACATACCTTTCCAAACCCAGTAAATCATATACAGAAAGGGTCTAAAGGTAAGATGTACACATACCTTTCCAAACCCAGTAAATCATATACAGAAAGGGTCTAAAGGTAAGATGTACACATACCTTTCCAAACCCAGTAAATCATATACAGATAGGGTCTAAAGGTAAGATGTATGTACACATACCTTTCCAAACCCAGTAAATCATATACAGAAAGGGTCTAAAGGTAAGATGTACACATACCTTTCCAAACCCAGTAAATCATATACAGAAAGGGTCTAAAGGTAAGATGTACACATACCTTTCCAAACCCAGTAAATCATATACAGATAGGGTCTAAAGGTAAGATGTATGTACACATACCTTTCCAAACTCAGTAAATCATATACAGATAGGGTCTAAAGGTAAGATGTAATATACCTTTCCAAACCCAGTAAATCATATACAGAAAGGGTCTAAAGGTAAGATGTACACATACCTTTCCAAACCCAGTAAATCATATACAGAAAGGGTCTAAAGGTAAGATGTACACATACCTTTCCAAACCCAGTAAATCATATACAGAAAGGGTCTAAAGGTAAGATGTACACATACCTTTCCAAACCCAGTAAATCATATACAGATAGGGTCTAAAGGTAAGATGTACACATACCTTTCCAAAACCAGTAAATCATATACAGAAAGGGTCTAAAGGTAAGATGTACACATACCTTTCCAAACCCAGTAAATCATATACAGAAAGGGTCTAAAGGTAAGATGTACACATACGTTTCCAAACCCAGTAAATCATATACAGAAAGGGTCTAAAGGTAAGATGTACACATACCTTTCCAAACCCAGTAAATCATATACAGATAGGGTCTAAAGGTAAGATGTACACACCTTTCAAACCTAGTAAAACCTACATAGATAGGGCCCAAAGATAAGCTAATGTTATAATGAACTAAAAGCTGAAATCAACTCTAAATGAAGTATTTCATTTGCATCACACAAGCAGTGCAAGTTACCAATTAGTTCAATTCTGACTTAAAAAAAACAAAAAAAAAACAAGTTACAAATGAAACCACCAGACCTCCATCTATGTAACTTAGATTTTTTTAAAGAAAAACAAGATTAACTTCCATTATTAAGATTAGTTATTTTTGATATCTTATCAACAACCCCTCTTCAAAGGATATCTGGTCAACCAAAGGTTGTGGGTTTCAAATCTTCACCCTTTCTTAAAAAAAACGGGCTTTCTTCCTAAATCTCGTTGTGCCACCGATCCCCCCCACGAAACATACGAACGGATGTTGTTAGGCTATTATTTAAACCATTTGTACTTCATAATATAAAAAAAACTGCATAAAAACTTGAAATCATTTTCATTGCCTGTAACTCATACTACCAACTTTACCTGAAAACAACGGCTTTTCTTTCAAACTTGTGGCTGAAAGTGAGTCAGAGGTTGTAGATTGACCGTCGTTTGACGAACTCGGTCTAGCCCAGATCTTGATGTGCCCTTCTCGACATACGGTTAGTACGGACTCGTGAGTGAATATCAAACCGGAGAGTGGTTCGGTGTGGACACGATGAACCACTAAAGGAGATAGCTTTGGAACGTCACGCATGCTTGGTGCGGGTCGTAAAGTACCAAGTGGGCACGCAGTGTCCCAATGAGCCGATTGGCTTCCGGTGCTCATTGTTGGGGACCCACCGTGGGCCCGACGCATTGGTACTACGAGTTCATCCATTTCAAGATCCCACAAGAGTACTTGTGTGTCCTGCACATATGTAAATATGTAAGCACAGATAGATAAATGTCCACCATGAAAAATATACATAATTTTAGATATGTGTAATTATTATTATTATTATTATTATTACACTTCTTAATTATAACTATTCCGGGTTTGTTTGGCAGTTGCTGAATGGTTTGGTGCAGAATGATTAAGTGGTCAGAAGGATTAAGAGTTCTTATGACATAGTGCGAAATGAAATATAATTGGTTGGTTATTGTTCAGGATGTAATTAGGGCTCTTAATGGTTAAGGGAGGTCTAGGATACAAAATGATTCAGAGTGTTTTGAAACCATTAAGAGGCAGACTTATTTTTTGCCAAACATGATTCATCTCTTAGCAATTCAGAGGCTACCTCTTAATGGAACTGTTAAGAGGTAAACAAACAGCCCGCCGTCATAAAATAAATGTCCATATTTCTATTTATGCTTGTTCGAAAATAATTGTCCAATTTCAAGAATAGATAACTAAATTCTCAAATCTACCCTTAATTAATACTCAAATATTCAGGAGTTGTAAAGAGAGAGAAATTAATTAAGGGTAAAGTTGCCATTTGACTAACTAAAAAGTGTAATAATTACGCATGTCTAAAATTATGCGTCATTTCTATTGTGGACACTCAATTTGGGACGGAGGGAGTAAGTGACAACTTTATACTTAACAATAGAGGAAGTAATTAATTTCTCCATCTCATAATTAAGGGTAGAATCAGAAAGTAGACAAATACATTTGAAATTGGACCCTTATTTTGGGATAAATCAAAACAAAAATGTGGACATTTATTTTGGGATGGGAGTATTTGATTGCAGCAACGTGTAATCATTTCACTTTTTAATCAACTAATTGACAATTATACCCTTAATAAGTAGGATAAGAAAGTAGTTACTTATTTTTTAAAGTGGACATTTATTCAGGACAAACTAAACATAGAAATGTGGACACTTATTTCAGGATGGAGGGAATAAGATGCATAAAATCACTTCATGAGATATTTGACGCAGAATTATCATAAGATAAAAACTTTGCAATAATTAGCAATTTTCATCAAAAACTATCGTTTCTTTTTGTATTTACATCTCCATAGTGTCCCCAAACTCGCATATTTTTGCCATCTTAATCATTTTTTCCCCCATTTTGTAAGAATAATTCAAGTAACATTAGAACTAAAATAGACGACAGAAAAATAAATAGAAACGTCGTCTAATTTACCTGACCAACAGAACCAAATCGATATACGACATTTTCCCCAGTGCCATCTGTATTTGGGGCAGACCAATATGAATCAAATGCTACTCCACTGACCTGTAAACCCATTAGAATATCATAAATGGCGAAAGACCCCAAAAAAAGTATTAAAAAACCGCTCATTATTAATGAAACCAAAGTTACCCATGAGCTATGTCCTTCGCCCCATGCTACTATTTTCCGTTCTTCCATACTCCAAACTTGAACCAGATCATCTTCGCCCCCGGTCAATATGTATTTTCCATCCATACTGTTATTTCAATAGTTCAGTTACACTTTTGTATGAAGGGTTATAACAAAATCACAAAAAGGAAAGATAAGAGAAGAACCCAATAAACTTATCATTTAGGAAATAAAGAAATTTTGTATAAAAAGTTAGGCATTTGGTGTTAATTAGGAAGATAAAACAAATTTATTCATGTTAGAGAATCTTTATAAGTTATAACCATAAAAAGAGAAACAAAACAGTGAAAGTGAAACAATAATCTTTTATCAAGAAATTAAGAGTTAATGGAAGGAGCTTTTCACCTCCAAGTGCAACATAATAAAGCACCATAATAGCTTTTGCCTCCACATATGAGTTGTTCAGTTTTGAAGTCAAAGACTCGTAGATAACCTACAACCAATAATTAAACTCAGCACAGCAACTAGTAACTTTAGAAGGAAATAAAAAAGAACACAAGAGTATCTGCCAAAAATAAAAGATGTTATAATATACCATCCCTTCCAACAGTTGCAATATAAGCTCCATCACTTGAAAACGCGATGCTATTTATCGAACCTTGGCATATATGCCATCTAGCAATTGGGTTCTGCACATAAAGATAAGATTAACTTTGAAAATCGTGTTAAAAAGTAAAAGTCATTGACTTTGGAATCAACACAGCCACAAAGGGTATATAAGAAACAAGCCAAATAAGTGCAAGAATGGCATGATTGGTGTATCCTTATATTATAGATTTAAACCATCTCTAGTTTCGGTTTAGGATGATATGATCATTGTGCAAGCCATCTGATTGTGTGTTATTAACTGAAAAAGAATTATTTTTAGCACCAAAAAGAATTATTAACTGATCAGTACCTTACTGTAGCGCGCGTGTGAAACAGAGAATTGAGTTTGATCCTTGATTATCGGGAATGAAGGATCGCCTGAACCATCTTTGCTCTGGAAGATACGGGAATATTAATAAAATATATGAATAACTTGCCACCAGCCACCATATTAATTAGTGTAGAAGTTATAGCAGACAGTGACAAATTATTCTAGGACTTGCCTTTTCATATACATACATATTTCCATCTGCATGTGCAACAACGAAAGTTCCATCACCATTAGGGACCCATGCAATACTAGTACAACGACTGTTGAAAAGCAAGAAGGCTACTTGATCAGATAATGAAAAAAGAGAGCAAACTACAATCAAAATACCTTTAATATATCATAAAGAGTAATACATAAAATCCACTAGCATTCAAAGGCAGCAAATAATATCACATTGCTTGTGGAAAACAAGTGTCAATTGTAACTCAGTTTCATAAAAGTAATTTCTTGATTACACTAGCATAAGGAGTGATACATATATAATCCACTGGCATTTAAAGGCAGTAATTTCTTGTTTTAAATTTTGTACTATTCAAAAAATCTCATACTGCACCTGATAGGGATAATAACTTTTGCACAAGTCTTTACGTCGGAGTATATGTTGAATTAAAGATTATTTAATTGTTTTAGCTATTTAAAGTTTTAAACTTTGTTTCCCACGTTTCTTTCATAATCTTTTTGATTTGGTGCTTGGCTCTAAGGATAAACCTTATTGTGACTTTTTAAATGAGAATTTTTATTCAGATCCTCAAGTTTTAATTCAGAGCCTCAAGGGTAAACCTTATTGTGACTCTTTTACCCTCTTGAAATTGTAACCCTGTGCCATTCGACTGCAGAAGTCGAAGCCTTTTGGTCATTTTGATTTGACCTCTAAGGTGAAAACGAATTTCAGCTTAATATGCCCCCACTGCTATGCATCCAATTTCAATTGTATCACTTTTTTGCAATTCTAAATCTTCATATTCCCATTTGAACCAACAGAAAGAACAATAAGATTTATGGCACAAAGCTGAATATACTGAGCTACAAAGAAGAAGAAGCTGGATGCTTACAGGGAAAAAATGTGTATATGAAATGGCACATTCCAACGGAAAGAGCAGAAAAGACCGAGATTTTAGCTATAAATAGAAGTCCAGAGAATTAAGTTTATGACTTGCCTGTTATTGACACATCCATCTTTGTTATAATGCTGGCCTCCAACAAGCTTTTTCCCACCATCTTGTAATTGTTGTCTTAATGACACTGAATAAACTACAAAATTCACAACACATATAACATATAACAAAAACTGACGCCAGTGATTATAATTTTCTTTTGAAAAAAAAAATGAATACCATCTCCACAATTCAACCCAATGAGCAAATCATGTCCATCTTTGGCATCCGGATCAAAAGCATGGGAAATGGGATTTGACGTACTAAAATGTATAGACTTTATAGGATCCTGCAGATAGGACATTAGAGCCTCTTACAATCCAATTTCACTAAAATAATATACATTTATTTATATGCACCCAAAAAGAGAAACACAAATGGCAGGTTGCAACTATGTTGACGTCATAAATCATAATAGTACCTTATCTTGAGAATTCAAATCACTAATGAAAATTGCATCACCAACGTTGAATATCAAGTAAGTTCCTTTCCCATCAAAGTTCGAATTTGGTGTATAATTATTAGTATATGAAGTACCCAATGAGCCAACTTTAGTTATCCCACTCGAAGACTTGCTACCACCATTCCCACCAACAAAACTAAGTGCTCTACTCCCATTGCCACCACCTAAGAACTTTGCTGCTGCTGATCTTACTCCACTACTAACGCCTATACTTGAAGATGATGATGAAAGGGCATGCACAGGTTTATCTTTAAGATGAGCCAGAGTCACCTGGCAATCATATCATGAAAAAAATAAAATAAAGTTCCATACAAGATAAAAGAAAGAAACTTATGACAAGCAGTTTACAACTTATTTGACATCCTAGATATCCAACTGAGAAATAAAGTTTCTTGGGTATATATTGTCTTTTGGCATCCCAATCCCATTATCATAACAAGTTTTAGTGTCATCCAACAGAAATTAGATTTCAGCTTCAATGAAACTTGTTGATTACAAAAGACTTCAGAAGCTTCTAGTTATCTCCTCCACCATGCTCTTCTTCTAGGACTAACATCCTTAGTATATTACTAAATTCATCATCCTTCTGCAAATATTGAATCTAAATCACAAGAATATCTTATGATGGCATATTTGCATGCATGTTGAAGAACGAGTTGGCAACTTATGGGCAATGACTTGGTTAAGAGAATAACCCAAATAGATTCATCAATTCTTTGCACTCTTCCTGTATTTCCCCTAATAGCCATAGTTGATAGCTCTGCCAAGTCAACTGTCATGTGTTTTACTGAACTAATGCAACTGAACTGAAAAAATCAATCTCATTTAGAACCAATAGTATATACGAAACATAAATAACACTATTCCATTATAGCTACTTTGTACATTCATCATCAAACAGAAAAAAATTCGCAATATTGAAATGAACTCATTGAAACTCAAACTTCGAGCATGTACTGTTAGCTTTACAATTTATTACTTCCTCGTATAGATTTTGATTCTTGACATAAAACCTAGTACTTTCAACTACACCCATCTATCTTTATCCAGTACCATTGAAAACCTAGTACTTTCCATGTAAATAGTTGATATCGATTTTGTTGCTCATACGCCACCAACATTATTCAAATCATAATACTTGCTGTATTCATTAGAATCCATGACTTCAAAGTTGAAAAATAACCCTTTAGATTTTCCAAGTCAAACAGCAACTTTTCTTTTCTTTTCTTTTTGGAGTGGATATGAACTAATAGGAATCTATGTATGAAATGAAGTTCATCATCTAAATCTTTACCAAATCATATACATAAACAATCCAAAAACTCATCAACAGTGAATTTAGATAAAGTTCAATTGACAAAAAAAATGAGATATTTATCACAAAATTAGGGTCAATTGAAGAACCCTAAAACATTACCTGAGTGACAGACTTGCCATGGGCATAGTGAAGGAGACCAGCGGGATGAGTTTTCTCATACTTAAGTTTATACCTTCCTTCTGGAGTCTTGAAATACGTCTTCAAACCCGGTGCTTGTTGTCCGCCGCTTCCGGCAGCGTTGTTAGTGCCTGTTGTTGACGACGAAGACATCATCGAATTAGGGTTGGACGCACTGATCATCGCCACGATCAGATAATTAGCTAGTGTTATGTACAGTAAATTTTGTACAAGAAGAAATTAGATCAAAGCACATTGTTAAAGCTAGGGTTTACGGGTGTTCTCCTTATGGTCTCTCAAAAAAGGGTTTTCCGATGATGATGATGATGATCGGATTAGTTGGTTTCTATGGGGCTTTTGATACTGCAAAAAATTGGAATTTTGGCTATGGAAATCAATTGGAAAAAATTGAAGTGAAAAACTGTCGTAGGCAACAGGGAACAGAGCTCTGTTCGTGATCAAATCTGGTGGTGCTCTCATACACAAACTTCTCAGAAGAAAAAAGAAAAAAAAAGTTTTTTTTTTTTGCTTTTACTTTATTTTATTTTTCTTTATTTGCTCAATCCAAATTATATGCTCTTGGCTTTCCTAAATCCAGGACTATTATTCCAAATCATGTGGGATAATACTATCGAATCTTTAACAACTATGTTATATTTATTTTTTAGAACAAAGTATTAAGAAGGAGTTTGAGATTGTTTATATATGTAATATAATTAAAAAACTGATAGGCGTAAGATCGTATGAAAAATTGAGTTAATGTTGAGAAATGGATCTGAACCATTGATCACTTTTAATCTTATATCCTTCCATTAATTACGCTTTATAAGAGAATTGATCTGGTGCATTTCGATACATCTCATCCTAATTTGCGTTAATTTTTTATCCAACGGTGAATAACCACTTCTCACATGAACCCAACCCAAGATAGCATAGTTGTTAGAGCAGAAAAGTTGTTAAAATATATATTTTTCTCCATTTTAACATAGTTGTTGAAGATGCTCTAAATACTCTTTTTGTCCCAAAAAAACCGTTCGTGAAAAACTTAGCATATAGTTTTAGTATGTGTTTGGTTAAAGTGTTTGGTTTTATATAATATAATAGATTCATTCCCCCGTAAGCCCAAATAATATTATACCTTTTCGTGCCAAAACCATAGAATTGACACACAATTTTAGGTGTGTTTAGTTAGAAGTATTAAATAACAATCAATGAGAATAAAAACAAAATAAATTGTTTGGTTTTATATAATGTATTGAGTTCGTTCCTCCGGTATCCCAAACTTTCAGTTATGGACGAGAACGAAAATTCATTTTTCATTTCTCGTGCTAAACCAAATAGCCAAATGACCACTTTACCCTTAATTAAGTCATCTTTCTTAGCAATTCTTAACGTTTGTACATTAATTAAGGTAAATTTGAGAATTAGTTATCTTTTTTTAAACTAGACACTTAATTTGGAACAAACATGACACTTATTTTGGACTCGATGGAGTAATATTTGATTCGAAATGTAATTTTATTTATTATGTATTTTGTATAGATTTGATAACTGATGATAAAGTCTAGAGAACTATTAATTTAGTTATGGGTAATTTGGCGTAAAGGTCAAAAGAACACAAAGGCTGGTCATTTCAAGGACGAGACCAGTGTTTATAAAGGGATTAAAGAGTGAATAATTGATGAAGAAAACTAGTTACTGGTAGATAAGTGAATGGTGAAGGAAGCATGTGCGATTGAGCAATTGGTGAAGGGAAGTTGTATGCTAGTTGAGACTGGTTTCAATAACTGAAGATGTTTTTTGATAGATTATGGATCTTTAGTTACCAAGTGTTGATAACATAATGTTTGTTTTTTGACATGTTAGACCAAATACATGATGTGGACGTATCACAAAGTCAAAGCACAAAAACAAACAAGCTACATAGATGATAAAGTTGCATGTAAAGCATATTTATTATCAAGACAAAGAAAGTTATAGGAAATTTGTTCAAAGACGAATTATTGATCGTGTATTGAAATTATTAAACTCCCAACATGTGCCAAGTTTGTGGATATAAATACTAGAATGAAGACAAGCGAACCTCAGGCCCAAAGCCTTATTGAACTTGTTTGTTTGTCCATTGAAGTTTGTCTATCAAAATGCAGCTAATGTTCTAAAATTCTCGAGCATATAGAACTTTTTATCTCTTCTACGTATCGATTTGATAGTTACCATCCGAGGTTGAGTGAAAGTTATGCACTCTAGGGTGTGTTTGGCTTAAGAGAATGGGATAGACATGACAACCGTTCAGCATTTTTTAAGACATGACTGGACAAGATAAGACTAATAAAATGACCAATTTACCCCTAATGTATGAGTTGTTTATATCTTTTCTATACTTTGATTACTTTATGTGATATATTAAATTATATTAAGAAAACATTTTTATTGTAATATATAATAAAAAAATCGTCAAAATAGTTAAAATGACAAAACAGACAGGTCTCACATGATCCAAGTCATCACACAATTAAGTGTATGATTATCGAAATATACTTTGATCCGATTTTTATTTTGGAAAATTAGTTCTTGTTTGGTTTGTAGAATTTGATAGGATTTTGAGGGATTTTGAATTCAATTCCGTTCCAATCTCATGTTTAATTTCAAGGATTGATTGAATTTGAAACATGGGGATTTCAATGAAATCCCACGAGGGTTGTTGATATTTTAAGGGAATTCGTAGGATTTGTGTGTAATTATGATTTGGAAAATGCCGAAAATATTTGTTTTATAATAATCAATTAATAAAAAAACAATTTAATATGTACACAAATTCAAATCACTAAAGATCATTACATTAAAACCAAAGGTCTTTTACCACTGTGTTCTTGAGTTTTTTTTTTCGAAGAAGAAAATGAAAAGGGAAGGAAAATCAAGGGGGAAAAGAAAAAATCTTGTGTTCTCAAGTTTTTTTAAGAAGGCAAAAGAAAGGAAAAAAATGTTAATTTTCCTCTCAAAACTTTCCTCCCAAATGTGGGAGGAAAGGGAAGGAAATGAAAGTTTTTTTTAATAATAGTTAGATATATTTATAAAATTACACCTTTAGTCATTAATTACATTCTCCTATAAAATAAATCAAGATATAATTGTAAAAATAACATATTTTCTTTTCTTTCTCTCTCATTCAAGAACACGAAAATTTATTTTCTTTTCTGTTTTTTCATGCCCCTCCCCTCCCTTCGATCTCAAAAACATAAATAAAAAAAACTACTTTCTTTTTTTTCCCTTCTTTTTCTTTTTCTTCTTTTCCTTTCCTTTCTTTTCTTTTATTTTAAAAAAAACTCGATAATAGAGCGGCGTCTCAAAATTCAAAATTGTTTATTTACATTCTGTTTTAAAAATATTATTTATTTTGCTTTTTAAGAGATCATATAAATAGATAAATATCCTTTTAAAAAAATCTTAATTATAATAACATTATCCGTTAACTGATTGTTTAATCGAATCAAATTTGCATACAAATCCAATTAGCAAACCATATTCAAAGACGTTGGATTTTAAACTTTACATCTCGATTCTAATTCCCTTTATATTATTTAATTCAGAAGTTATCTACATATATGAATATATAAGATTATTATTATCATAATCAGATTACAAAATTAATAAATAAGTAAAAAACAAAAAAATAATAATAAATAAGTCTTGAAAGTATTATTTTTAACAAATAAACACGTTGCTTGCTCCTATCTATTTTGGATAAATTGTATAAAAATATAACAAATTGTATAAAAATATAACGTCTGATTTTTATTAAGTACCACACACTTTCACATAAACTCAATTTTATTCCTTAAATATAACAGTTTAAACATTCAGGTACCTAGTTTGAAAATACAGATTTTAAATGCGAATTAACATACGTTTTGGTTAAAAAAAAGGAAGGATTGGGATTATCCGTTAACAAATAACACCAAATTTAAATAAATTTGATTAGATCTATAAGGTTAATTAACATATGCCCTCTATAACTATTGCATTCAAACAATGCATCTTTTCTAAACTAGACCAAATCTTGCTTTGAAGCAACCAAAAATTCCATTATAAAGTTAGTTGAATTCATCAAAATTTGCAAGTTACATGCGAAATCCACCGCCAGGAAACCCGCCTTCAAAATGGAATGTGAAACCGCCACCACCACTACTAAAACCGCCACCACCAAATGGGTTGAACCCACCACCACCATCGCCGCCCATGTTCATGCCCTCTTCGACGTCTTGCCCGTGATCGTATTTCGTACGCTTTTCTTCATCCCCGAGAATCTGCAATTAACATACATTATTAGCATCAGAAGCATAAGGTTAAACATATTGATCAAAATACCGAAAACAACTTATCTGCCTCTTGGGACAGAGGAAAGGTTTGTGTATATTTTATATAAGTATATTTAAAAAAAATGCCACATTGACCAAGCAAATTGTTTGACTATTTAACAAATACCCTTATTAGAGACTAGATCAATAAAACCCCTCAAAAATGAAAAAACTGAGGAACACCATTGTAACCATTCATCTGGATGATTGTTTCTTGGTTTTTATGCACATGTGCATCAGTGGATACCGGACAAATTGCTTACAAGTTACTTGTATGCACATGTGCATACAGTCCAGATGAAAGGTTACCAAGCTCAGTTTTTCATTTTTTCTCAGTTTCCCCTGTACCTGACCCAGTACTATATATATATATATATATATATAGAGAGAGAGAGAGAGAGGAAAGTTCAAATGCGAACTCAAATTTGGTTGTGAACGTGAGGACAAATGAGAGCGTGACATGTGTCTGAATGTAAATTATTCAGACCGAGTAATCGGAGAAATATTCAAACTAAATATAGTATTTATTAAGTCTGAATCTTATTCAGTCTGAATATGCCTGAATATTTCTTTGATTATTCAGTCTAAATATGCCACGTGGATAACTAACTTGAAATAGAAAACTTCCCAAACAAGAAAATTTTACGCTTAAATAATAATAGAAGAATGGGAAATTAAAGATCAATGGGAGTGAAGAAAGGACCTCATAGGCAGCAGCTATTTCCCTGAATTTGTTCTCTGCTTCTTCTCTATTGTCGACATTCTTATCTGGGTGCCATTGCAAAGCCAGTTTTTTATAAGCTCGTTTTATCTCAGATACAGACGCAGTCTTTGAAACACCTAAAATCTTGTACCAATCCTTCCTTTGGCTTAATTTCAAAGCCTTCTCCGCCTTCATGAGTGTTTGCCGAATGCTCATGTCCTTTGAAAATTGGCATGTTATACAAACAAATTTTTACAAATATACATATATGTATATATATATATATAGAGGAAAGTTCAAATGTGAACTCATTTTTGGTTGTGAACGTGAGGACGAATCTCAGCCACTTATCCGGTCAATAAAGGCGGCTTTGACCTGGTTCCCCTCCTTTAATAATCGCGTCAATCTTCCGTGATCGCGTCCACCATAACCGAAGATGTGTGGCTGAGATTCGTCCTCACGTTCACAGCCAAAATTGAGTTCACATTTGAACCTAACCCTATATATATATATATATATATATATAGAGAGAGAGAGAGAGAGAGAGAGAAAGTTACAAGTTTATAATCTCTAGTATAAAAATCCAAGAAACCACAAGAGCCATTCCATTCAAAGTACAATAACAATTTATGTGTTCAGTACTTCAGTTAGATGTATGGTTTGGTTTTCATTAAGTTCTGTATGGATAAATCTGTCTGTGTGGATTAATTCGTCTGTATAGATTGGAATAATTTTTGTTTGGGAGGATTTTCACAAATGAAAGGCGCATGTTTTTTTTAATTGAAAGGGGTAGGTTTAGAAAAAACTTGGCTTTCTACATAAAGCTCCCCCTAGAAGCTTTCTGAATAAGCTACTTTCTATATCGTTGTCACTACCACACAGTCATGTATAGCTGACCGAATGAGCTGTGAGTCCCAATGTCCCATTAAGCTCATTAATGGCTTCCCTGTTTCAAGTTATATATACTAACCCCTATTCCATTTCTTCATATAATATGGAACACCATTTTATTGTGAAGAGATTCTGATACATTTTATCTAAATTATTAAAGCTAACCTGAGGTGATTTTTCAGCAGCTAACTTTATATCTGCAACAGCTCCCTCCCAATCTTCTACCAATAGTTTTGCTTCACCCCTCTGAAAAGAGTTGGCTAAATTGAGTTATATATACCACTTCCAATAAGCTATACTATAGGGAAAGAAACATTCCGAGTAAGTTGCACATCTTGTAATATTGAGGGTGGATCAACTCAGGGGAAAACCGCAAAAAAAAAAATGAAAAACCAAGGAACATTGTGGTAATCGTTCATCTGGACGGTATGCACATGTGCATACAAGTAATTTATAAGCAATTTGTCTAGTATTCACATGTGCATAAAAACCAAGAAACAACTTTAATTACTTGTTTGCACATTTGCATACCGTCCAAATGAATGAATACCAGAGCGTTCCTCAGTTTTTCATATTTTGGGGGGTTGGTTTTCCTCTGAACCTCCCTATATTGAGGGTAGACATTAAAATAATTATATAACAGAGAACCTGAACCAAAGCTTCGGTATGTTCTTCATCAATGTTAAGAACTTCTTGGCAAGCACTTAGAGCATCCTTTCCCCTACCAAGCTTAACAAAGAGTTTACACAAACCAAAATGGAGATACAAATTATGTGCACGATGATTAGGGTCTAAAGCAAGGGCAGCCTTGTAATCTTCCACAGCAACACGTAGTTTGCCCTTCTTTTCATTATCTTCTGCCTGCAATGAAAGACAAAATTTTGAGCTTTGGAAGAAAGTAAAAAAGGTGGTAAAGAAAACTCAAAAGGGCTGGTTGGCCACTAATAGTTTCTTTGGTTTACACTTTTGGTTTTCTTAAGCAAATTCTTTAATCCAAAATACGCTTTCTTTAGTTCACCGTGTTCTGGGTCTAGGCGGAGCCCTTTCTGGTAGTGCCTGTGGAAAACAAAAGTAAACGTCCATGATAAGAGAACAGTTGAATAACTATTTGGTTTAACATTACATCTAAGAAAGTTTATTCTCTACATCCCCCAAAAAAATGCAATGCTTGACTTGGCACACAGTTTAATTAAAGTTTTTTGACCAATGATCGAATACCCAAATTATAGCTATCCCACCATTGAATATTATATATATATATATATATATAGAAAGAGAGAGAGAGAGAGAGGGAGGTTCAGGGGAAAGCGCTAAAAAAGAGAAAACTGAAGAACACCCTAGGAGCCTCCATCCGGACGGTATGCACAAATGCATACAAGCGATTGAAGCTGTTTTTTTCCATGCACCAGTGCATATGCACAAATGCATGCTACAAATTACCAGTATGCATTTGTGCATACCGTCCAGATGGAAGGCTCCCAGGGTTCCAGGGTGTTCTTCAGTTTTCTCTTTTTTTGGTGTTTTCCCCTGAACCTGATCCTATATATATATATATATATATATGCTTCTCGAGGCTCCACTCTCCCCCCTGAATAAGTAAGGCCCCGTTAGCCTGGGCGAAGATGAGGATGCGTGACTTATGTCTCTTTTTCCATTTATATATATATATATATTAATGTCAAAAGAAGTTAAGCGGTTAAATCATTTATTTTCTATGATAAAAGATGCGATAAAAGTATGAGTATGTACCAGGTGGACGTGTTTTGGTTAAGTTGATAAAAGAGGATGTGAATCCAAACAATCATTGTTTGAATTTGTACGTTGAAGTTGGTTATCAACTTTCCTTATCATTATATCATATGATACAAGTCTTTGGAAAGAAACCATCAAAGAAAGAAACAATTGCATTTTTTGGGACGTAGGTAGTTTTTAAAAAAATCCATTTCTCATTTTTTCTGTTTCATTTCTTTTCAAATTATAATTATGCAATTAGAATAACCTTGTAGCAACATCATGATCAGCTAAATAATAATAGGCACGACCACGGAACAGTAACGCCTCTAGATCATCCTCATCCTCTTTAAGCATATATCCCGTCTCCAAAATGGCCCCAGAATAGTCCTTGGAAGCTAATAATAGCTTGACCTTGAGTAGTTTGGCCTGCCACATTTCGGTATATTTTTAGGATACCATATTGTAGTAAGAAAAAGAAAAACAATAAATAAAAATAACTAGGTAGATTTACTTCATAAGGGTCAGGTTAAGGGAAAACCACAAAAAAATAAAAAACTAAGAAACATCCCGGTAATCATTCATCTGGATGGTATGCAGTGCATACAGTAATTTGTAAGCAATTTGTCTGGTATGCACATGTGCATAACATGCACACGTGCATAAAAAACCAAGAAACAACTTCAATTACTTGTATGCACATGTGCATACTGTCTAGATGAATGGCTACCATGGTGTTCTTCATTTTTTTCATTTTTTTAGGGATTTCCCAGAACCTCCCTCTACTTCATAATGTTAGAATATTAGAGTCATTACCTGTGAGCATGCAGGAGAAAAAACAAGTACCACCTTATCGATAAAATCCAAAGCTTTAGTATAATTGCCTGACTCAAAAAGATTGCTGGCTGTATCTAAAGCACTTTGCGCTTGATGCAATTGAGAAAGCTCCTTCTCCACGACCGAATTTCCAGGTCTCATCTCAAGATATTTTCGGTAGCTCTTCTCTGATTCCTCATATCTACATTAGCCAAAAATCCCCTGAATCATATAAGTTTCTAATCAGGAACTATGTGAAAACTTGTTTAAGTTGTTGTTAAAATGATAATCGGGTTACAACTTTTACCAATATAACAAGGTGGAACAGACATGTTTTACCAATATAACCTCAAAATAAAACTTAATTTTCTTCTAAAACATCAAATACACCTTCCTCTTTACATTTTATTCAATTTTTAAAATTTTATTTATTGTATTTTATGCTCTTTAATCTTTCACTTTGCTGTCCTCAAAATATTACTTTTAAAAGGTTTCTATATTTTGATTAATTTATTAAATACTAACAACAAAAAGTAATATAGAAAAGGTATAAAATGAAAATTGGAAACTACATAAACTTTTTACTTTTGTGTCACTTTAATCGTCTCGAAGAAAATTTTCTAATGATATATTTTGTAATATAATTTTTTTTATTATAATTTAATAAATTACATAATTAATCAAAATATATAAAGCATACAAACCACTCCTTAGGGGTAAATTGGTCATTTTATCAATTCAATCATGTTCAGTTTTGTCCTACCAAATGTTGAATAGTTGTTTTGTCCTGTTCTGTTCTATCCTATTTGGATACCAAACGCGCCCTTATAGGACAAACTCAATGTCATAGAAATCAACTAATTAACCGTAAGCATTACCAATTAGTAATCCCAAAAATTTATAATTCTCAAACAGATAGAAATTTAATTAAGAAACAATATATCTGCTAGAGCCTAGAAGTACTATATTATGTACTGGAAGTTCAAAGAAGAACCTGCACAGATGGCGAAGAACTGAAGCTTGACTCCAATATGCTTCAGAAAGTGACGGTTCAACCTCTAATGCAGCATTAAGATCATTAATTGCCTGGCTATAACGTTTCAGCTGTATGCTTTGTGAAGCTCTCTCGAACAATTCAGCAGCATCAACAGGGTTCCCATCTGGATGAGCATGAGACAAATGCAAAGAACCAATTGTGCAAAGTTGGTCAATGAACATAAGGCTCTATAAAAATGTGTTTTGTCTAATGAGAAACAACTCTAGGCACTATCTTTTGAGTCTCAGAACTTGAGTGGATACAATATCTTCTTAATTTTGGTCTAACATTGGATTTTAGACAAATCAAAATATAAAATACCCCAGTATTGTGTTCAGCAATCGAGGCTTATACATCACATTTCCATCTGGGTTTTTTGATAACAAGCCGTTGACTATTTACTAACAAACACCCAAATATGTATGGAAATCAAATTGAGGGCCTGTTTATTAGCAGCTTAATAAAATTAACGAGACTCTTTGCTTATTCGGTCAGCTATACATGACTGTTTGGTTGTGGTTTAATGATATAGAAAGTGGCTTATTCAGTAAGCTTTTAGGAGGAAGCTTTATGCAGAAAGCCAAGTTTTTTTACGAACCCGTCCCTCCCAATTAAAAAACACGCAAGTTTCTTCCATCTATGAAAAAACCCTCCCAAATAAAAACATTCACAATCTATATTACTCCAGATTAATCCACACAGACAACTCTATACATCCAGGACTTATTGGGAAACCAATTTTTTTGAACGGGGGATACATTCTTTTTGCAACAAAAAATGGTGATGTTACAGAATATCCAAGACAACATTATCGCTAAGCTGACCTCTTGAACATCATAACTTCATAAACAACATACAGAAAGCAAACACGCATCTAACATTATCAAATTCAACAAACATTAATAAAACCCTTAAACAAGCTGAAACCTACAGTCCTTTTCATTCCTCAATCACGACTTGATTTTAGTAAAATCAGCGGTTATATTTGGCGTAGAAATCGAATTGAAATGATATTTTGAACCACTATCTAATTCCAATTCGAAATCTCGAAATTATCACCCCCAAAACACTTGATCAGTACGTTTAACAGATGTAAAAAAACAATTTCACGCAAAACACACATCAACAACCGGATAATCATTATATTTGATCGCATTCAAAGTAACCACGCATCGAAGGCTCATAAATTGATCGGATTCCGAGTATCACGTAAACTTCAGCTGAAAACATAAAATCGCATAGAAAACACAAGATCAAAGATTTAGGATCACATTACCTAGGGCAGATACAAGTGATGGAAATATGATTTGGCAAGCGAAGACGAACTGGAGGACGAATACAAACACTAACCCTCTCCATGCTACCAAGTCCATTGCTGAGACCATCTTCAATACCTTCATCATCGCATTACAGATTACACTCTGTGATTTTGTGATATATATTTATGTATGTATATATATACACAGTCAATGTGTATATATGAATCTGAATTTTGGGATGATTTCAAGGGATTCGAAGGAGAGCTCTGATGGTGTAATGCGTTTTCGAGTGTGTTCTTGGAGGCGTTATTGTGTAATTATGTGTGCACAGATTTGTGTAAATATTCTGACGTGTAATTCCACGTTAAAGTCTCCAATCTCCCAATCCCACGTGTACATTGGGGGCCCACTGGGTTAGGTTATCAACCAACCACCGGATATGTTAAGTTTATATTTGAGTAAATTACAGTTTTAGTCCCTAAATTTTATATTTGAGTAAATTACATATTTAGTCCTTATAGTTTATAATTTATTTCTCTTTTCTTATCTGAGATTAAACTACTAAAAGACTAAGGGGTTGTTTGGTAGTTGCTAAATGGTTTGGTGCAGAATGATTAAGAAGCTCTTATGATATCTTATCTGAGATTAAACTACTAAGAGACTAAGGTGTTATTTGGCAGTTGCTAAATTGTTTGGTGTAAAATGATTAAGAGGCTCTTATGATATTGTCGAAAATGAAAAATAGTTATTTGGTCATTGTTCATAATGTAATTAGAGCTCTTAATAGTTAAGGGGGTCCAGTATTCAAAATGATCCAGAGAGTTTTAGAACTATTAAAATACAGGCTTGCTTTTTGCCAAACAGATTCACCTCTTAGCGATTCAATGGTTGTCTCTTAATGAAACTGTTAAGAGGTAAACAAACAGCCCTTAAAATAGACATGAAGTGTAAGCCGTAGAGACGGAAAAAGCAATAATGTTTTAACCATAGGGATAACAATTTTAAAATCATAGGGACTAAAATAGAATTTCAAACAACCATAGAGACTAAAAACATAATTTACTCATTATATACAACTTTTTTACCTCATTTTAATTAGAAGTTTTTTTTAGAGTTTTTACTTTTTAAAGAGTAATAAAAAATTTTGTTAAACCAAATATTTATGATTTCTTTTTTAGGCTGGTGATACATAATAATACATCACTTTATTATTATCTTAACAAAAAGTCGTTTACCAACAACTTTTGATCGATTTCGTACAAAATTTGTCCTTAAATAATGAGATATACAAAGAATCATTTCAATTTTCAAATGTTATTTTTCTATTTGGTAATAATAATCATATCACAAGACATTTTCAACATTACTGGCATTAAAAAAAAATTCTCAATATAATATATATGATATGGACACACATAAGTAAATTATGCTTTCATTCCTATGGTTTATTAAAAGTTAGTAATTTTCATCACTACACTTTCAAATTTGCAGTTTTAGTCTTTATGGTTAGCAATAAATTGTTATTTTCGTTTTTAAGACTAACCCCTACCTTTAAGCACGAGGAACGAAAAGAGCAAAAAGCGTAAACCATATGGACAAACAACAATAAATTGTAAATCATAAGAACGAAAACAACAATTAATTATAAACTATAAGGATAAAAATCAGAATTTCAAAAGCATAGGGAAGAAAGTAAAAAATTTCAACAAACCACAAGGACAAAAAAACATAATTTACTCATTTCAAAATCGCCATTGTTAATCACGGCTAGGTTGTTAGCAACTTATTTGGTCAGCTATACATGATTGTTTGATGATGGCTTAATGATATAGAAAATGATTTATTTAGTAAGCTTGTAGGGAAACGCTTTACATAGAAAACCAAGTATTCCAAACCTGTCTCTCAATTAAAAAACACTCTTCTTCCCTCTATGAAAAATCCTCCCAAACAAAAATCATCACAATCCATACAAACATATTAATCCATCGTTTTATACGATATATTCCTGCAATGCAACCACATAAATGAACAACATTTAACATCTTTTTCTAGAAAAAACGTCATAGTGGTCGGGTTTCAGTTCATTTAACTTTGTATTCGTACCTGATCAAAACCATTGACCGCTTTGACTAAAACATAGTGGACACATATATGATCATATATTTCATATATTTTGTGTTATGAAAAATTAAGAAAAACATAACTCATTCAGATTCATATATTACCGTTATACCAAACCGAAAAACAAAATGAAAAAAAATGTAAGCAAGAATTAAAGGTCAGTCGTACCGTGGTTTGACATGGCGACTGAGAACAAGATAAGGTGTCTTCATCTTCGATTGAGCTTCCCTCATTCTCTCAACAGACAATGATGGTAGTGTGTCTGAATGCTTCAGCTCCTCGTGATATTGTCGCATACATTTATCTCGTTTCGTTTTGCCAGGTCCCTTCCCATGGAATTTATGTGAAGTCAACCTAAAGGCCTCCTTGGGAGTCAACTGATCATAAAAGCAAAGAATCTCAGTCACTAATAAGATACTTCATTATAAATGTATTATGTACTGCCCACATGCATATATATATATATATATATATAGAGGAAGGTTCAAATGAGAACTTTATATTTTTAAAGGAACAAATAGATACTTGTGGATCACATATGACGTGGGTCCCACATAATATTAAATCATTTATGACACATAATATTAAATCATTTATGATTTAATATTAAATCTAAATCATAAATGATTTAATATTATGTGGGACCCATATCATATATATGTGATCCACAATTTGTTCCTTTGTTCCTTTAAGGAGCGGTTGTTCTTATTTGATCCCTCCCTTATATATACATATATATATATATATATATAATGGAAAAACTGTAGAACACTCTAGTAACAATTTATCTGGACGTTATATACATGTGCATACAAGTAAGTCGAGCTGTTTTTTGGTTTTATGCACGTATGCATCTTATGCACATGTGCATGCTTGGAAAAATTGCTTATAAATTACTTGTATGCACATGTGCATAATAACCAGATGAATGGTTGAAGCTGTTTTTTGGTTTTACCAGCGTGTTCCTCAGTTTTTCATTTTTTGAAGTTTTCCCCTGAATAACTGTATCCAATTAATTTAAGGGAAGTTGTAGAAAAACCTACAATTAAGGGCGGTCAGTGGCGAATAATTACCGTACTCCACAAGCATAGCTAACATATTGAGATCAGATAACATAACTATAGCATCGATAAATTTAAATCAAAATACGAAAGTCTTTAATGGTTGCAATGAGTTATACTTACAATTCTTCCATATTCATCTGTCCTTTTTTATCATCGTTATCATTAACAATGCCAACGCGCTTACTCTTTTTCTTGTCCGTATTTCGGCCACCCCATTCCACTGAATCATTAAGAGTTCCGCGATCCTTAAGTAGCTGAAGTGCAACAAATAACCCTTTTCCAAGTGCATTTTCATGAATCATCATTTCATCTGGTTTGACCTCTTCATCTTCATCTGCCATCTTCTTATCCTGAACAATATCTTTAACTTTTTGTTCTTCCTCCATAAAAACATCTTCACCATTAGGTTCATGAGCTTCTGAAAAAACATAAAAGGATCAGAATTATAAATACGATAAACTTTCAAAATAACTGTGCATTGCATTATACAACATTATTGTAACTACTTTGTGCTTGCGGTTTTGGTTTTAAAAAAGTGAAGTCTTGTATAAAAAACAAGCCACGTGTCAAAATAGTATAAAGCCGCAATATATCCTTGTAGGATTTTGACACGTGGATTGCTTTTCAACATGATACTTCACATAAGTACTGTTTTTACCCAAAACCGCAACTTGTTGTTTTACTTTTTGGCTTGCGGGTTCTTTTTTAAATCTTTTTATCTGATCTTAGTCCAAAAAAAGTGTGAAGTAGGTTTGCGGTGTCAGATTTACCAGACAATGGACATTTTTGAAAAAATATATTTTGGTGGCTATTTTTAAAAAATGTTTGGTCAATATGGCTACTTGAGTTACACTACAAAACTAAAGACTATCTAGTGACGGAAAATTACGTCGCTAATTTGTTGCTGATTTTTTACGGATTAACGACATAATGGATTTTTGGCCGTTTCTTCGCTTATCCCATATTAGCTAGCGACAGTTAGGCCAAAAATTCATTCCCTCGCAAATCCCTCATTAATCAGCGACGAATTAGCGATGAAAATGCCAAAAATCCATTTCCATCGCTAATCAGTGAGGGATTCTAAATTTCCCTCACTAATAATCGTCATTGATATTCAGTTTTCTAGTAGTGTTAATAGCCTTGCGAACCATACCTTGATGAAGCTGAAGACCCCATAAAAATTCCTTTATCTCTGTGAAGATAACCTTGTTTTCTTGCCCATATGGTGTTCCATGATCATCTTGCCTCTTAAGAACTACTTCTCTTGCCCTTTTTAATGATTTATGAAGATCATCAACTAATTTTCTTGCCCTTTTTAATGATTTATGAAGATCATCAACTAATTTTCTTGCCCTTTTTAATGACTTATGAAGATCATCATCAGCATCATCATCGCCAAATACTAGATTATCTTCATCATCATCCTTTTGAAATTTGAAGAATAACAATCTGATCAATTTGCAGTGCTTTATTAGATGCTTCATCTGCCTTTACATATTCAGACTGATCAGATCTCTCTTGTTCCTTATTAAGAGTCGTCTTTTTCCAATCAGCTCTTGACATTGCTTTCTTTTGGTTGCGCCCTCTTACGTACACCCTTGGAAAAAATTATATCGTGAAGAACATGGTTTTACTTGCTATATATATATATATAGACCTGATTTTTCACCGTCCATGCAATTTTTTTTTGATTAATTAATTATATATATGGAGGGGTACTTTCGTCATTTGATTAATTAAAATGAATTAAATTATTAATTATAGATAATCAATTACCATATATAATTTCTAAATCCTAATTTTGTGCAAAATATGTAACCGTTTTCTTTTCTTCGATCCATATGTAGATAATCGTTACTATAATTTCTAAATCCTAAGTTTGTGTAAAATATGTAACCGTTTTATTCCATAAGTGTAGCAAATCATTCCATAATTTCTAAATCCTAATCTTGTTCATACGTGAATATTCATTTAAATATTTATTTAAATAATATTGTTTCACATATGTAAATGGATTGTTTCATATATGCACAGATGGATTATCGTAGGAACAAATGGTAAGTTTCAAATATGCAGATGGATTATCATATGAACTGTTTCACATATAAAGATTTGCATTAGCATATGAACATGAGCTTTTCCACATGCAAATGGAATATCATATGAACAGAAAACAAGCAGATTCGGAATATCATATGAACAATAGCTTAGTTCTCGGAAGTGAATCTCATTCATCAGAGTTAGAAATTGAAAAGTGTTTTTAAAAAATCTCGTTCAGTAAAGTGGTACCTTGATATAACATCATGTGACACTCATTTTATTTACCTGTTATTTTATTTTTCGTAAAAGTATAGAAGGACAAAAATAACAATAAATTATAAATTTATGTTATTTTGATCGAAAAAATACACCTCAAAATCTCAAATCCATACAAAATGATAAAAATGAAAGCAAGAGGACCAAATAACAAAAGAAAATAAAAGGAGAGGATTAAAAATTCAAGTTATTGACTTTAAAATCAAAATACATCTTCCCACATCGTATAATACACAACCAAATTTTATAAAATTTCAATTTATTATTTTGAAACTTAGGTGGCGTTTAGTTCGCTGGAATTCGGCGGAATCTGATGGAATTGGAATGGCCAATTCCATTGACCGAATTTCATTCATGCGTTTGGTTCATTATTTGAGTTTTGATAAGGAATTCAAATTCCACATATGGTGGAATGTAAATTCCTTCAATTTTAGCAAGGAATTTCAATTCCTTCGTATCATCTTTGAAGAAAAAAAATCATTATTTGCTTATATTTACTCAATTTCATTTTATCCCACTATGATGATGGATGTCACTACTATCCCGCCACCGTCACCACCACCGCCACTGCCTGTCGTCGCCACGTGGTGACCACTATTGTTGTCATCGTCACCTCCAACACTGTCATTACCATCGTTACAACTGTCTGCTTCACCAACACAACCACGGTCATCACCACCACATCTACCGCCACCACCATCACTACTACTACCGTCTTCACTGCTACCTCCAACCTTGCCATCACCATCACCATCGTTATCGTTATCACCACCCCGTCATCACCACCACATCTACCGCCGCCACCCCCACCACCACCATCATCACCACCCCGTCACAACAACCACCACCACCGCCACCATTGTCGCCGCCACTACCGCTACCACCATTACTAATGTTGTCATCGTCGCCTCTAACACTGCCATTACATGGTTATCACTGTCTCCTTCACCAACACAACCACAATTGTCACTGCCCCATCCACCACCACTACCGCCACCACTGTCATCGCCATCGTCGACCCACCGCCACCGCTACCGCCGCCGCCACCACTACCACCATTGCCGCCATTACCGCCAGCACTACCGCCTCCACCCCACCACTAGTATTATATCTAACGAACCAAACCTGCATATTTAAATTACTTGGACAGATTCCATTCCGAATCCTGCCAACCAAACGCATGTTCAAACATGATTAAATTCAATTTCAATTCCTTCAGATTCCAATTCCTTTGACAAATTCCAGTTCCAACAGATTCCATTTTGTGAACCAAACGCCACCTTATATTTTCTTTTTACATATGTTAGAATCGTACCCATGTAATGTTATAAGATACATCTTAATTTTCGTGTTTCTGTTATTTTTGTCTCTTTTAATATTATAATACATTTTTATGTGGTTTTGAAAAATCGATAATTGTTTTATTTTTTAATATATAACATAAATTTGAAGATATTAAAAGATTTGAATTTTTTTTATAAATATTAGTATCACTATGTGAGTGGTTTTGGTTGTAATCTTGGTTTATACATTGGTGTTCAAAAAAATTTGGTATCAATTTAACTATTTAAAAATAATTTTTTTTTTAATTTTTTTATTCAATTTTTTATTATAATTTAATTTATTTTTATAATTTAGTATTATGATAAGAGTTCAATGATTATTCTAATTGTATTCTATATTTTTTATATTTAAAATGAAACGTTTGTATTTTATTATGTTTATTTGAAGTTAATAACATGAATTTAAATATAAAGCTTTAACAAGTTATTATTTACACATAATTATTTGTAACCTTAAAAATTAAGTAATATACATTATTTAATATATAAAAAAAATATTTTTTAAATACTTTTATCAAATACTTCATAATATAATATACATTTCATCTAATTTTATCACGTCTATCATTTTGGTATTAGAATGATGAATTAAAAATATATCACTTTCATTTATTACATTGTTATCTTCTTTAACAAAAATAAAAAGTAACTTTTCAGACATTTATTTCATTGACTCTCTATCGATGTATTTAATGTTTTTCAATTGAATGCATCTTGTAGTGAAATTAAAATTTAGGAATTGGTCTCTTAGGGGGTGTTTGGTTTAAATAAGCCAATTTATGAATTAATTATATTATATAAAATTAAACAGTTTTTTTTATTATCATTTCCATTAACTGTTGCTTAATACCTCCAACCAAACACGCCCTTAATTCCCAATTGTTAGATAGAGAAATCAAAAATATTTAGGGTTAATAAATGTGAAAAACCAAATCCAAAGATTTAAAGTTTATGAATGATATATGTTAAAATTTATAAAGCGTTAGTAACTAAAATTAAACTTTACTTATTATGTTTTTTGAAATATGAATGAAATTAATTTTATTTTCTTATTATTTTTTTGAACATCTCTAATACATAATTTATATTTTCTCGTTCTTTTTTCAGTTTTGAAGAAATTTATCATTTTTTATCTATTTAAAGAACAACTTAAAATGTATGATTGTTGAAATAAAAATTTTCCATAGCTCCAAAAATCATAATAATATTAAAAGTATTTGTTTTATTATAGTCAATTAATAAAAAGTTGATTTAATGATTTTTATAATTACTTATGATTTGTTTTTATATACTATTTATAAAGAATCAAATTCAATTATGTTTTGTTCTAAATCTTACAAACTAAACAAACAGAAGACACCAAATTCTTCAAAATCCAAATCATCTCAATTCCAAATTCTTTCGTGAAATCCAAATCCCTCAAAACTAATTCTAACACCAAATGCTCCTTAAGAAAGATAAATTAATTTTTATTTTTTCTATCAATGAAAAGACCTGTCAGTGCATGTTTAAAATGGGAAATAATATATTTAAAAAGAGAGATAAAATGATAATATATTAAACATTTTTAATAGTATAATTAATATTGTGATCTCTAAAATAAATAAATTAGATATTTTGACATTTTAATTATTTATTTTAAATAATTTGTTAGATATGATAACGATTATTTTTTATCTAAATATCCTACATTAATTAACATATATGTAATAATGTTTATCTAAACTATGCTACTTTAACTAACATGTATTTAATGCTCTGGTAGATATTAATTTATGAAATTTAATAATGTTTTCTTTAAACACTTCCTAAAATATCGGTGATAATGACTTTGGAGCTCACGTTTTATTAATTCTGTCTACAACTAAACATCTAGATAAGTCATTTATATAAATAAATAAATTAAATGTTTGATTTATAACATGTAAAATAAGTCTTGTATTTAAGTTGGATAAGTCTGTTTTTGTGAGATCATATTTTTATACTTGAAAATTTATAGCAAAACATTGTAAAGATACAAAAATTCTGAATCTTTACGGTAAAAACTAAGTGAAAGTTTATTTTATAATGTTTACTGTCAAATTTCAAATATAAAAAAATCATTTTATGAGTCTCATAAAAATAATATGGTTTTACATGATCTCAAGGTTGTAAAATAATTATTGTGTTTCCTTGAAAATTAAATATTTAATTCGAGTCCAAGAAATACAATGTTTTCTATGTTTTGTCCAAAATATACATTTAAATCGTATATTATAATATTGGTTATATTATTATAATATTAAATAACTTAATGTCCCAACAAACGATTAATTCAGGTAACAATAACTTATGGTGTGTAAAAGGAAAAAAAAATCAAATTTGAATAAATTTATCTTTTTTATATGGTGTTTTTTTTATTTTATAAAATCTTTTAGATAATTGATCAAAAGCAAAAGATAAAACTCTAAAATATCTACTTTTTCTAATTTTCAATGATTTGATGGAGATAAGTTTATAAATATATCACTGATTATGATCGATAATAAGTTTTTTTTTAACAGCAAAAGGGATTAGCAGAAGGGAGCTACCGCTCGGCCATCACTCCGAAACAGCCACCCCAAAATTTATTAGATCGATAATAAGTGTTGTCAACATTATATTGTCAAGTGATGTAAGTATATGTGACATTAATTTCATATATATCCATGTATACACATGTCCTTAATCATTTGAAAATCTAAATTTCATGAGATCTATTATAAGTCAACAATTTAAGATACATAATGTTATTAATTAATGAGATAATTAAGAAAATTGTTATTTATTAAATGAAAAATAATTCATTTTTTAGGATATTTTATGCATATCTTTTTTTCTACCTCTCTTCTTGTTTCTTTTATATCCGTATTAACATACATGTACGCACAATTGAATGTGCACACAACGTGAACAGATTGTCAACTCGACGTAAATAACTTAATTAATATTTTTGTAGGATTTTCACAAAGTTCATATGTTTTTCACAATATGATAGGCTTAGATATAATTTTATTGATTTAGTTGGTGTTCACAATATGTTCATAATATCTTATAGATTTAGAGGTTCAAAATTTATAATTGTAATTTTAAGAAAATGTGTTCATATAGTATGCATATTCAATTATGTATACGTATATATACATTATGAAAGATAAAATAAGAGATACGAATAAAGGGAGAGATTCTGAATTTTGATAAAGAATTCTAAATAAATTTGGTTGCTTTTTTTTTTTGATGAAAATGTAAAAAATAAAAAATAAAATCAATTTTAGAAAATTGGAAATGCTCAAAATCTCATCTATAATAGAAAAAGAGATTTTGAAGGTTTTAAACAAAATTAAAGGAAAGAAGAGAAATAATGAATTTTTTAGGGAATTTTATTAAAATAGTCTTTTTTGTTTAGAAAAACGTTATCTAGATAGTCATTTTTTCTTTACTTTATCAAAATAGCCTAAAACTTAACAAAATGTTCCATAAAATACAAGATTTAACAGCATTGCAAATAAAATGCAATACCCTATGAAAAACCCCACGATTTCGTGGAGTTTAAGGTTTAAAATGAAAAATTATGTTTACAAAATGACCCCTCTACCGAACTCTACCCAACGTTGGGGTGTCTAGAAAGTATTTAGGAGGGTGTCTCAATAGATTTATCCAAAAAGAAACTTCCTACCAATAAAGATAAACATTGGAGAGGGAATAACTTTTATGTGGTTACTTTCTATAATATTTTAATAATATAATTAATGTATATTAAAGTTGAAAATATAAAAGTTATTTGAGTTAAATGCAATTTTTTAAACAGTTAACTTTCGATTTTTCAGCTTAAAAAAAGTTATGGATAAATTGTTCGAGATGTTTTAGAATTTTAGGACAGCTACAATCTCAGAATTTCACCTTTTATTATCATATCACCAAAAAAAAACTCCATTACACTAAGTACATTATCCAATCATTTACGAGTATATTTTTACCGTCAACTTTTATTAATTTTAGTAATTAAATATATTAAAATAAAAGTTTTAAAAATTGACGAAAAACAGGATAAAAACTCAAAACACCTTGGTCACTTAATATATTTTTCAAAATAAATAATTAAAAATCAAAATATTAAAAAAATTACTATAATAATTTTTTATTTTAAAAATTACAACATTAATGATATTCAATATATTTTATAAATATTATTTATTTCTTCTATACACTCGAATATTCTTATTAATAAAAAGAATAAAAAATCATTTATTTTTAATAGGTAATAAATTTTAAAGAATTATTCAAATTTAGAGAATTTACCATCTTATTCTTACTTTCTATATTTTAGATAAGTTTGGATAATATGTTTAAAACAGAATTCTTTATTTTAAAGATTTCATTGGAAATAATCTTAACAGTGTCTCCACCAGCTTTTTTTAAAATTGAGGAAATAAGGTTTTTGATCCACTATTTTTGTTTCAATAGCTTCCTTAAACTATCTCTAAAAAAATATATATAAGAGATAAAAGTTTTTTTCTCCAAATAGAAAAAATACCTCAAAAATAGTTATCAAATGAGAACAAAAATAAAAAAAACTTTAAAAATAAATATTTAAATAGAGATAATATTTAAGTACATGAATGAATATTTTAATATTATAGATAATGTTATATTTCTAAAATAAAAAATCTGCTAAAAATTAATGTAATTTTTTTTAAAGATTTTAACTTTTAGTAGTATTTTTTTAAATTATTTTTGGAGGAAGTTCATTTTTTAGATAGAAAAACTTTAGAGACGTGTTTAATAAAAGGGAATTTAATTATTTTGACCATTTTAGAAAAATCATTTATCAAAATGACCATTTTTTTTATTTTATCAAAATGACCAAAATACAATCGAAATACATATCGAAATACAGATCAGATCGAGTGGGTTTGCAATACCATCATAACGACGTCGTTTTGGGTTGAAATTCTCCGCCAAATACACAACTCCTCCGCCAAACATTCAATTCCTATAATTTGTTAAAATTTTCATTTACATTTACATTTTCTACCCTTAGAGTTAGTTAATAAATTACTTTAGGTATTTTACTTTTTAATTTTTCGTTTTACACCCTTATCACATTAACACACATACTCGTATAACATATAAAATACGTCTAAAATATACGTTTTTATTTTAACAAGTTACACCATTATAATCGTCTCGACAATACCTTCGAAATGAGCTCAATATTGAATATTTTTCGATTTAATTATATACTTTTAAAGCCAATTATCCTCTTGATCGGTGAATATGAATATTTTTCACAAAATTCAGAATATTAATTAAAATATAATGCAATTATTTTTTTGTAAGTTGATCGTCTTTTTCGGCTATTAAAATATTATATTGAGGCTGAAAAACTTACTCATGAAAGATATTGGAGAAGGAGAGCATGAAAATATGCTTGAAAGATTCCTGTATTTTATTTTTGTAGTCCTCTTCGCAATGTGTATATATATCATTGATTCAAAATGGGTTAATTATAGTATATATTCTAATAACCTTAAGAACCGATACATTATGTGTTATTTTACATTAATATTAATTTATATGGTTTTTATTATAGAAATGACAAGAACACAAAAGCAGTACAAATTCACTATAATTTATATCTTATTTCTTTATATATCCATAATATTATACTTTGTCGTTAAAAAATAATAGCATTATATTTTAATTAATATTATGAATTTGTGAAAAATATTTTGGCGGAGGATTTCAACCCAAAACGACGTCGTTTTGATGGTATTGCAAACTCACTCGTTCTGATCTGTATTTCGATTGTATTTTGATCATTTTGATAAAATAAAAAAAAATGGTCATTTTAGTAAATAGTTTTTCTAAAATAGTCAAAATAATTAAATTCCCTTAATAAAACCCATTTTATTCGATATAGAATTCCATCAAATTACGAATTAAAATTTGATATATATATTGGAATATAGGTAAAAACTGTCATATGAAAAATTAATTTTTGAGAACATGTTAGAATTGAATAATGATTCATAAATTTAGTCAAACAGTTATCCTATTCTTTTTTCAATTTAAGCAAGCAATAATTAGGCTAAAACGTGTATTAAATTTGTTTAATAAAAAATATTTTTTATTAAGTAATAGTAACACAATTTCTGCTGAAAATAGAAATATATTTCCTCAAATAATTTAATATTATATATATCGTGGAAGGTTATGTTTATTTGACAATGGATACAGAATCTTCATACAGTGGGCCACGAAAATATTACCGTTATGTCTGACACGTGTCCTCCACCTCAGCCACCTGTCTCCTTCTTCCATCTCCCTTCTGGTTTTTCTCTTCATCTTCTCCATTTCATCTCTCTCTCTCGTCATATTCTTCCAAATTAGCAAAATTCAATCCAATATCTTTGATGGGTTTTCATTAAATCTAACACAAATATGACGTCATCAATTTCCGGCAGAATCACCGTTTATTTTCTGCCGTTTTTTCTACTATTCATCTATTTTTCCGGCAGTGCGTTCGCCGGAACAATCTCATTCGACTTCCAAACACTTTCTCTGAGCAGCTTGAAGCTTTTGGGCGATGCTCACTTGGTCAACACCAGCATCATGCTCACCCGTGACCTCGCCGTTCCCAACTCCGGGGCCGGTGGGGTTCTATACAACAAACCGATCAGGTTCAAACGGCCCGGAACCGATATTCCGGCGAGCTTCACCACCTTTTTCTCGTTTTCCGTCGCCAACTTGAACCCAGATTCGATTGGCGGTGGTTTGGCTTTTGTGATATCGCCGGACGACGAAACAATCGGAGACGCCGGAGGGTATTTGGGTATTCCGGCCGGCGCCATTGCTGTTGAATTCGATACGTTAATGGACGTGGAATTCAAAGATATTAACGGGAACCATTTGGGTGTCGATCTTGATTCGATGGTTTCGACCCAAGTCGTCGATTTGGATTCCGTCGACGTTGATTTGCGAAGTGGTAACCAAGTGAACTCGTGGGTCGAGTTCAACGGGTCAACTCAGCAACTCAACATCTCGATATCGTACTCCAACATAAAACCCATCTCACCCATCTTATCAATCCCAATAGATCTCAATAAATACTTAAACGAGTTCATGTACGTCGGACTCACCGGGTCAACTCAAGGCAGCACCGAAGTCCACTCAGTTGAATGGTGGACTTTCACTTCATCTTTTGATGACCCCACACAACACCCACCACCGCCAACCGCCACCGTCACCAATCCCTCGGCGGACGCCGTCATCTCACCACCGCCGTCCATCGCACCGACGGCGGCAAACCCGAATACCTCAATCCACCATTCCACTCAAAAACAGAGCAAATGTCATAACCAGTTATGCAAAGACGGCGCCGGAGCGGTGGTCGGAGTTGTCACCGCCGGCGCGTTTGTTTTAGCCCTCTGTGCAATCTTTTTAATCTGGGTTTATTCCAAAAAATCCAAAAGATCAAAAAAGCCACCACTTTTTTCTTCAGATATCATTAAAACCCCTAAAGAATTCTCATATAAAGATCTCAAATTAGCCACGAAATCCTTCGATTCATCTCGAGTGATCGGCCACGGAGCATTCGGTACCGTTTACCGCGGGGTGTTGCCGGAATCCGGCGATATAGTGGCGGTGAAAAGATGTAGTCACACCGGCGGTCAAGGGATGGCCGAATTTCTATCGGAGTTATCCATCATCGGAACTCTCCGGCACCGGAATCTTGTCCGATTACAAGGATGGTGTCACGAAAAAGGTGAAATTTTATTAGTTTATGATTTAATGCCAAATGGGTCACTCGATAAAGCCCTTTTCGAGTCAAGAATGACTCTACCGTGGGTTCACCGGAGCAAAATTCTAATGGGTGTGGCTTCGGCTTTGGCTTATTTACATCAAGAATGCGAAAATCAAGTGATTCATAGAGATGTTAAAACTAGCAACATTATGTTAGATGAAGGGTTCAATGCGAAATTAGGCGATTTCGGGTTAGCCCGTAGAATCGAGCACGATAAGTCGCCGGACGCCACCGTGGCGGCCGGAACGATGGGTTATTTAGCGCCGGAATATTTGTTAACGGGCCGGGCCAGTGAAAAAACGGACGTTTTTAGCTTCGGTGCGGTGGTGCTCGAGGTGGCTAGCGGGCGGCGGCCGATCGAGAGGGACTCAATCGGGTCGAAAGCGAGAGAAAACAGTAATTTGGTCGAGTGGGTTTGGAGTTTGCATCGAGAGGAACGGTTGTTAGCCGCCGCGGACCCACGGTTGTGCGGTGAGTTTGATGAATCGGAGATGCGGAAGGTGTTGTTGATTGGGTTGGTGTGTTCGCACCCTGACCCGGTGGTTCGACCCACGATGCGAACCGTGGTTCAGATGTTGGTGGGTGAGGCTGAGGTGCCTATAGTGCCAAGGGCTAAGCCATCAATGACTTTTAGCACTTCACATTTGCTATTGAATTTGCAAGATAGTGTGTCTGATTTGAATGGTCTAATTACCCTTTCAACCTCCTCATCGGACCATAGCTTCAATGGTGATGGGTTGGACTTGGTTTGACCCTGACCCATACAATAACCCGACCCGATGAAAAATTGACCAAAATAACCAATCTATTTAACCAAATTCACTTTTTAGCCACTTTTAGTATCAATTTCTCATTTTAATCATAATTTATGCTGACGCATTTACGTTAACCTATTTTTACAACTAAAAAAACACAAATGCGGAAATTGGCGTAAATATTTATTTTTACCTACATAAATCATTTGTGTAAATTTCGATTAAAATGAGAATTTAAGCGGATAAAATGGCTAAAGGTGAATTTGGTTGAGGAGGTTAGATATTTTTGGGAATTTCCTATTATTTGTTTATTTTTTTTAATTAGGATTGATATGATTTGTTGATTTATTATTATTATGTAATGATTAATGTAAAAGACAATAATAAAGTTATATAGGCATTAGTATAGGGGCCTATAGGGATGGGAATTCTTTGACAATATAATGTTACATTCATTTTGATTGACATTTAAACATGTTTTTGATTTGTGGAAGTCATTTTCATGAAATTGTGGAAAGGTGGAAAGTTGCTTTCACAAATAGATGTAAAAAAGATCAATAATAAGCAATTAAATGTATATGTTTCATAAAGGGGAGGTTAATAGCACCTTTATAGTGTATTAATGACACTCGCTCAAATTAGGGGTGCTCAAAAAACCGACCAAACCGACCAACCGGATCAATCCAACCTAACCCGATGCAAAATAACTCAACCCGAAGCAACCCGATGCCTAATCGAGTTGTAAAATCTTCAAACCGTAGGTATTGGGTAGATATCGGGTTACTTTTATTTGAACCCAACCCAACCCGACCAACCTGATGAACCCAATATCCTTTTATATTTTGGGTTTAATATAATTATTGAATCTCTATTAATATGTAAATTAAACAATTACACCCATCACACACTCTCCTCGTATGCATATATTTTCAATCTATTATCTATCTTTACATAAATCATTTGTATATATTAGTATATATATTGAGAAAAATTAGTTGGATGTAATATACTTCAAATTCAAGAATTATAGAAAAGTTGTACCAAATGACAGATGATGAAAAAGAAATTATGAGTTATTCAATGTTAGTAGAATATTTTGTTATACCAAATTATCAACCCGACCAACTCGATTAACCCGATCAACCCGAACGGGTTGGGTTGGGTTGGGTTGAACTTTTGGTTGGGTTGGGTTGGGTTGAAAAATTCTCAAACCGACAACATTGGGTTGATTAGTTAAAACACCTCGAACCCGATCAACCCAACCCATGAGCACCCCTAGTCCAAATGATTTTCATGTTACACATATCAATATCAACATCCTTTTTTTTACATTCTCAAGACTACTAAAGTACATTAAACTAGTGTCCGACCCGCACATTGCGCGGTTGCATTAGTAATTTTGGGTCGTAATTTATAAATCGACTGTATAAATAAATGTTAGTTGGTAATATAATATTAATGAACAATATTCATATGATTCATAAAAATTAATAGAATCTTACTTATGGGATTTTAATATATATAATTTTGTTGAGAAATAAAATTGTAAAGTAAAAGAAAATGAGTAGTTAATTGTTGAACATGTGAATATTTTTTACGTTGTTTATATAATTAATGACACGATACTCTGACAACCACCCAAACGCTTGTTCACTCTCCAATAGAACATACATCAAATGTTGACGTAGATTCCGATAATCTAAAGAGCTAAATAAACGTGCTTAAAATCTTCATATCACAAAACAATAATCAAAATAAAATCATGCTAATACAAAAAGAAGCAGCTTAGTTAAACTAAAATAACCATCAACTTTCAGGATACCAATAGTTGAAACCTCTTCTTCCATAATTTCCTAATCACCATTCACCAATTATTCTATGTCCATGACATTCATTTAGGAGTTATTAAAATAGGTGCATATGAAAAGATAAGATACAAAATATATTAATTGAATCATTGCAGGAGAAATAGTACAAATGACGGAAACATTGGAAGCCATCAATTAACAATTAATATACAACTTCTTAGGGTAAATAATAAAATATTTGAGCAAAAGTTTTTTTATTGACCCATGATTCTAGACAATTAAGATGGTTGTCATCGGGGTTGTTTAAGCGGTATCAAAATGTGAGTTCGCCTTCTTTATCTATTGATCTGATAAACGAAAATCGATATTAGTCTTCTTCAATGATAACCAGAAAAACATATAAAAAAGTGTAAAAAAACCTAAGTTAAGAAACCGAAAAATTGTCATCATAAGTAAAAGGAAGGGGCATACTATATATTGATAGAAGAAGAGAAAAGATAAACATTAAGAGCAATGAGATGAATGGTTTGAAGTTTTTATTTGAAATTAAATATGAAAAGGGTAGGGGAAGATGTATCTATACTTAATAATAACTTTAGAGTTTAACATTCATGTAAAATTACCAAAATACATGACCCGTGTAAAATTTTCCCCCACGATAAGGTATTTGAAAGAAGTTATTCTCCTAAACAAAAATATTTAAGGTTTGTTAAAGATGTTTTTTGTAAAAAAGAAAAAAAATGGTCATTAATACTTATAACTTATATACACACACACACACTAAGAAAGTATAAGCTAATAAGCATTTTCATAATATGAAGTTAAAAAGAACACTCTAATTAAAAACCCTTGACCATCTTCTTAAATCGACCACAATCTCTAAATAGGAAAACGTATACAAAATAAAACATATACATGTTAGAGAAGTTGTCATCTTTAACGTGAAGGAATAACTTTTAAATCAACAATATTAATGTTGTAACATTCATGATGATTAATTAATATTAATTTATCGTTAATATGAATTCGTATAGGAAAAAAATGACATATTCTGATTAAAACCCAAAATAGAAGAACATGTTTTTTGGAAAACAATAAACACATGAACATATATCGACAATTCCAAACCGCGTAATGCAGGTAAATTTACGAATCATATGAAAATACATAAATACTTACGGAGGATGAGCAGGCTTACCGCAATAATCATGAAAAGCGATCTGATTGACACCCAAAATTGAATGACGTCTTTTTTATGAAAAAAATTAACACCTAAACATATATCAACAATTTCAAATAACGTAATGCAACTAAATATCAGGATTATTTGAAAATACATGAACACTTACAAAACATTAGTAGACTTCCCGGCATTGTAATCTGATTAATTAATGCAACTAAAGTGTAAGTTTTTATGTTAAGTAATTTGATGAGCACCAAAAATAAAAGCGCAACTTTTTTATGGAATAAAGTGAAGACAATGACATATATAGATAATTTCAATGAAAGTAATGCAAGTAAATTTCCAAATCATATGAAAATGCATAAAACACTTACTGAAGATGAGCAGGCTCCCTGAAGTTAGCACATGATAAACCACCCTTCATAACATCCTTTTCGTTGAAGTCGTCAATTGATGAGGATGTAGTGGTCCGATGATCATCAAAAGAGTTGTAGAGCCACATCCATTTGAGTGTAGGTGGAGTGTTGGATCCGATTAATATTAATTCGAAACGCAAACATACATGATTTGATGACTTTTAGCAAAAAAAATGAATGCTTGGAAATTAAATAGCGATAATGGAAACCGAAGAAGAAGAAGAAAATGTTTCAACTAAAAGGGGAATAATTGGAGGAAGACTAAACAAAACTTTAGGGGAAGCAATTGGGACATGGAGGGGAGACACTGTAGGGAAAACGAATGGGCGGGTGTTAAATGGAAACATAAATGATTATTAATGTTTATAATTAATGTTGTGGAAAATTAAGAAAAAGAAGGGTGAGTAGAGGTTGAAGGAGAAAAAAGAAAAAGGACGATAGAGGTTATAGAAGAGGCCACGTCATGTGACCTGGTTACTCTTTTAATATATATATAGATTTCGTGTACATCTCTATTAGGGGTTCCGTCCCCTTTTTCCAAAAAATAAAAAAGTAATATTGAAGTGTTTATATTTTAAGAATTGCACATTCTGATTTAAATCAAAACCTTTCTATTTTATGGAAATGTAAGAATAACATTTTACGACAATTAAGCACATGTTATACCACCTCATCAAGAACCTCTCTTTTTTTTTCATTTCTTTGGGTTCTTATAAAAACTATTTTTTTACATTTTTTTGCTACCTTAATATCACCTTATCAAATTAGGAACTCACCAAGAATTTTACAATTTGTAAGAACCTCCTTTTTTGGGTCTCATTGATTAAATAAGTGATACTGTAATAATTAAATAAGTAAAATAAATAAATTAAAAATAAGTAAAATGACATTTCTCACAAAAATCATGGTAAGAACCAAAGTTGTTGTTGGAGTACCTATGGCTTGTTAGAATCTTATAAGAATCTCTTCACAGACCATAATTGTAGTTATTATAAGCTAATACACTTTTTATTTATAAGAATCTTGCATTGGAGATGTTCCAATGGGTTGTTTTGTTAGTTTTTTTCCCCATTAACTTCTATATGGATAAAGTTGATTATGTAGATTATTTGTTTGTATGAGTTAGAAGGGTTTTGTTGTGGAGAGTTTCTTCATAGATGGAAAGAGCATGTTTTTAACTGTGTGAGACATGTTTGAATAAACTTAGTTTTCTGTATAAAGCTCTCATCTAGAAGTTTGCTGAATAAGTCATACCATTAAAGCATTACCAAATAGTCATGTATATCTGACTAATTAAGTTGTGAGTCTCATTAAACTCATTAAACTATAACAAACATGCCCTAAACCAGACATGGACAACACCAAATTCATTTTTTTTAAAGGGTATCCTAGACATTTGCCTAAACTAATCTTTGACAAGTTTTAGACTGCTAAAGCATGCAGTCTTGAGTGAGATAATTCCCCAGTGGTCACAAGTTGTTTGTGGCTGAATTTGAACCTGGGATAGATGGGTTATCTAGTCTCATCCCTCACAAACCTTAACCAGTACGCCACAAGCCTTGTGGTTAACACCAAATTCATTAATGTGTATTAACACAAATGATAAAGATATTCTTACGTTTTTCTAAAAGCAAAATGTTCTAATTTGAAACTCTACCCGTGTATTTAAGTGTATATAGTTGTAAAGAATAGGAATTTCTAAAAACACAAATTTTTAGTTGTATATTGTTAGCATCAGGTGCTAAAATAATAATTTTTGAAATTATGATTATGAAATAAGAATTGAATAGAAGTACAATAATTATATAGGTAAATTTCCTTTTCATAAAGTAGAGTGTCGGTACAACTGTAATATCTATTACTTGATCCTATTTGATAATATTTAATAATTAAGCTCGAACACTTTTCTACAAAACATAATTTATATTTATAAATCATTAAGAAGCTTACTAATAAATCTAAAGAATAAGCTATAAGTGATTAAAGGTTATATATGTTTAACATTAATATACACTAACAAATTTAATATGGTTTTTATGACACTTTAATGAAAATTTCAAGAAGTGTTTTAATAAAAAAGTGCTAACATTTTAAAAACTTCATCATAACAATGTGTTGTATATTGAGTCTATAAACTTAAAAGTCTCGTTAACAATAAACCGGTTATTATAAAACAGTTCTTTGTTGTAATGAAGTTTGTTCACCAATTTCCTATTCCATCACAAGTGTTTTCTATCTTAATATTGTATATGCCATATATTATAGGAGAAATAATAATTATACATATACAAATACAAGATTCGGTTCACGTGTGACAAGTCTGTTTTCATGAGATTACATTTTTACACTTGAAACTTCACAGCAAAACACTGTGAAGGTAAAAAAAATTGAACCTTCATAGCAAAAACATTGTGAAGGTTATCTTCACGGTGTCTTATTGTGAAGTTTCATCTGTAAAAAAGCAGTCTCACGAAAGCAGTCTGGTGTCACATAATCACAAGTCTACAAATACATACACACATCCATATATAGATCAACCCAATAATTAAATTTGCACATTTAATCCAACAAAAGTGTAAAATTGGTGTAGGGTGTACATAGACATTATCTCTACCATGAAAAATAAAAAGGTTATTTTTCATTAAATACATCATGTTGGGTAAAGATTTTTATAGTAGATGTGTCTCTGGATGTTCAGACTAACTTACATGTACTAACACGAGTGGTCTTAAGCCATCGCAGATGAACCTTTAGACCACAAGAGTCTTGACGACATTTGGGTTCAAACCCAAAGGATAATTAGAAAAATGATATTTCTACTACATTTCCTTAAACCCAAACCCGCACATGAACGTGTGAGCAGTTTACTCAAACACTTGCCCCTTAAGCGTTTATCAGTAAGAGTTCACAGTTTTGCTAATCTTACTGGGTAAGATTCTAATCCTTCAAAACGACACCATACGTAACGATTTTCCCTGTAAATGCTTTCCGAATAAGAATCGTCAACAGGATAAAACTCTCGAACATTTACATTGCTTTTATCAGTTACGATTCTCGATTTTTATCATGTTCATCCAATAAAATAAAACGAGTCAATAAAAAATTATCAAGATCAATGTTTGATATTAGTTTCAATTAATTTATAAAAGTTACCGTTGACGTGACATAAAACCATGACCAATTTTATATCCGAAAAGAATAATTATAGAAAATTCCAAAGGGGAAAGGAAACTACTTTTACCTTTGTTCCCCTTTTTTTCTATTTTCAACTTTTAGACAACTTTGGTTTAACTTTATTTCATCCATACGTGTATTTTATGTCATCATTTTTTTCTCTTTGAAATCGAATAATAATTTGTTACATTTTATTTAATAATGCATATGGACTATAACGTTGCGGTTGGTACATAAAGTGGAGGTGAGAATGAGTTTAATTAAATCGTTGTTTGACTAAAATGTTAGGTACGTTAGACATATGATTAAATAAATTATTTATATAGTATATGTGATGTTGAATATGACATTACAAAATGTTTAAATGATATGACCACTCTTTAAGTACTGTTTTTATATTATATAATAGTTATAAATGTCAATCAAAGAAATATTTAAATAATTATATTTGTATATATTAATATTATTATCTTCACATTATATTAATCAAAATTCATACTTAATTATTATATAACATAATAGATTATGGATTATGGATAGGAGAGTATAAAATATATTTATATAATATTATAAGGACAAATTTAATACAAATCATATAAATGCTGTATGCCTTATAAACCAATATTGGCTCTTGATTTTGTGTAATTTGAAATTTTTACGTCGTTATCAAATTAGTTGGAAATAAGGTTGAGAGAAAGTTTCAGAACCGATTTAATATACATCGTTGACATTGAGTCGTTAATCTGTATTGATAGTTAATTTTGCTTTGTAAGATTGCAACATTTGCATGATTCTTATTTAAAATAAATATTACAAAATATTTGTTATTATATTTAATATATAATATTATAAAATACAATTTTTATCGTATATAATATCGTAAAATACAAATTTTGATATATATATATATTACATATATATTTGACGATGGTAGTATAATAATTTCACAATTTTGTCACATTTGATATGTATTTGTTCAATATATTTTAGTCGTCAAATAATATATATAATAATTTTAAAAATATTTTTATAAATTATATTTTTTATCATAAATAATAAAAGTTTGATAAATAATTTATTAAGACATATATAAAGTTGACAAACTTTGATAAATATTTTACAAAATAATAATAAATATAAGATTGACAAACTTTGATAAAAATTATTGTAACAAAACAATTTTTAGCAATTAACTAAATAGTAACCCCCAAAAAATTATTTAATAAATAATTTCGCGATTAATTATAAAGCCAAAACTAAATTATAACTAAAAAAACATTTTTTATTTAATAGTAGAAATGAATAGCCCAACTTCGACCCATAATATAAATTATATTATATCGCATATTATTGGGGTCTCCCAATAATCTCATCATCTAGGCCTTGGCCCATTTTAATAAATCTTGAAAATAAAGATGTATAAATATAACAATTTTTGATCCACCATTATGGCACCCCTATTAAATTTCAATGAAACAATACTAAATTTTTCATTATATCGTTGAAATTTATGTTTAAATTAAATTCAATTTCGTAACTACTTTTTAAAAATATTCATTTGTTTTCAAAAAATATAACGTGGATCAAACATAGTCATCGTCTACCCTTTATTCGTTTGTTTCTTGTATGTTCTACTTCTGCTTCTGTAGAAGCAATTGGTGTTTTTGTTTTAATATATTTGATTTCACTCTCAAAGTTTTTGAGAAAAACAACAATATACTTTATCCGTCAAATAAATGACCACATTTCTATTTTAGTTTCTTTTATTGGACCAAAACGTGTATTTCTCAGACACGCAAACCGGTCCACATAGGCTGTCAATTCCCAATGTGAAGGGCATACCTGACTCACTCAGCGGCAAGACGATTGCGAGGGGATCTGGGATCGAACCCAAGATCAACGGTCTATTGAAGCAAATATCTGTTCGCCCTTAACCAATCGAGTTATACGCCATTGACATTTTAGTTTCTTTTATAAGATGAGTGTCTAATTTTGAGAAACAAATGCTTATTTCTCCAATTTATTCTTAATTATAAGATAGAGAAATTAATTACTCAATCTATTATTAAAAATAAAACTATTATTTAATTACAATTACATATTTTTACAATTGTATGTCATTTTTTTGTGGAAACTTGTTTTCAAACAAAAGGAGTAACTAATAAGAATTTTTTTTTATCTATTTTGTTAAGTTAATATTCAAAAGTTTTGGAAGCTTTTTGTAATTTATAGAAATCCAAAGGGCTAAAATGTAAATACATTCATAACAATCTCTTAATTCAATTAATCAGCTCTCACGCGCGCCGCAGTCACACAGACACACTCGCATACAAACCAAACCACACAGTTCGTCCAGAACTCTCCACAACGGGGTTTCTGCGAATCGATCTCTATCAAATCGCATTTTCTCTGGCTCTATCCTGAAATCCGTTTCATGGATTACGAATCGGACTTCTCCGATCATGTTCCTCCGTCCTTCGATCGATCGGTTCGTTTTCTTTTCGCAATTCGTTTTATGTATATCTGTTTTTGATGATTTCCTTAAGATCTGCGCATGATAAATTTATTTCTTATGTTTCTAATGCTGTAAATTTCGGGTTCATAGGCTGTTCTGATCGTACGTGGTATTCATGCATAAGCTACACAATTTTGTGTTATTTCCGTTCTCTATAATTCATATTGTGCTGTGGTGTTGTGGAACAGCAGCGATTCAGCTAAACAATCTGATAAAATGTTATTACGTTTTGCAGTTTGTTTTTGATTGTGAATGAGAGCTCGAAAAGTATAAAAAGTTGTTTAAATTAAGAAATTAAGTTTCAAATGAGAAGTAATTTGCGATTTGTTATTGCAAGCAATTGAGGTGTGTCAGTAATCTGTACATGTGGAACCTGTAGATGTTCTCTTATTTATGCGTACATTGATTGTTATGGTGTTTCTAATGCTTGATTGTATATCTGCATCTTGAACCATTCATTTGACCAGGTTGTTATCAAACATTAGGCTTACGGTGTGTTTAATCATAGAAATAGGGTAGTTTCCTTGAACTTTCATGATTGCAGACTCTTAATTGGATAGTAATATGAGTAAGCTCTAATTTGGAATTCAATTTGCAATCATGACTCCTATATCTGCTTTTATTTCTTATAAGTTTGTTTGTATCAGTTTTTTTGTCAATAAAACATTATTGAAGGAGGCAAGGAGCTAAAACATGTTAAAAAACGCATGTCACTGATCAGTGATTAGTTGTGTGCTTCTGTAACTGTAAGTGCAGGAAAGTATATTTGTAGAATTTAGGTGATGACTTGTATATCAAAGTGCATACTGATTACTGACATTGTCTTGAACAATGAACAATAGTTGTGCTTTTCTATTACATTCTTAAAGTCTGGAAGAAAGAACAATTTGGAAAAGAAAGAGTAGAAAACGAAGAACAATTTTACACTGTCACTTTAACTTTTACATGACATTTCTGAAGAAGCTACAAGTCAAAATCAAACCTAACGAAAAGTAGGCTTTTCTGAATTTGAGATTATAATGCTGTTACTTTCCATGTGTCATTCATCTTCGTCACTGTACAAGTATACCGACTACATATAAAGTAATATCAAATCTAGAGTCAAATTAGGCTATTTGGTGGGTACAAACATACATGTTGCTCCAGTAGGGTATGTGGATGTGTGTGGGGGCAAGTAATTATTTTTCTTAAGGTGGTGCACGTGAAAGTCGGGCCAAAGCAAGTTTTCATTTGTACACACGGTCATTTAGTGTTTATTGTTGTCAACTTGTTATGATGCTTTCTTCCAATATTAGCATAACTTTCTATTTAAACTGTTTCAATATGGTATCCCTCTGGTGAAGGTAGGTCGCAACTGTTTAAACTTCTGCCTTTAGACTCTATTGTGGACCATGATTCTAATCATAAGCCTTGAAGAAGATTCACGCCTTCAATATTTTTGACGTTACACATTTTCTACTGAAAATGGGTTGTGTAATACGATGAATTCATCGCCTAACTCTAAACAAGAGCATCATTGTTTAGCCTATGGTATTAACATAGAGCCACATATTGACATGGCAGCTGGTGGTTTGTGTTGTTATCTTGTTATATCAGGGAATGAAGGTGTTTGTTAGTGAGTTACTAATCTCACAGACTGTTTACTGTTAGCTATTTGCCTCACAGTTGGTTAATTGAATCTATAAATAGGAGGCTGGGCCAATGACCCTTTGGTAAAGCCTAAGGACTTGTTTCTTATCAGCATAATGAGCTTAATGGGATTCACAGCTTATTTGGTCAGTCTTCATGACTGTTTGGTAGTGGCTTAATGATATAGAAAATGGCTTATTCAGTAAGTTTCTAGGTAGGAGCTTTTTTTTCCTTTCCAAACGTGTTATCCCCAATTAAAAAATAACACGCTAATTCCATCTCAATCTATACAGCCAGATTAATGGACACATACATATTTATCCAAAACAGTACTTAATGGAAAACCAACCAAACAGCCCCTAAATTAATTACCAGAACAAGAGTGGAAAAATAAAAAAAACAGAGGGAGAGAAGTAAAGATTTTCAATTGTTGTTTATTTTATTTGAAAAAAGGTATGATCATAGAAGCTAATTATGTGTTATTATTGACCAAATGAGCAGAAATTTGGGGCGAAAGATATAGAACCAAAAGGGTTTAACCCAGGGTTGATCGTGTTGCTGGTCGTTGGTGGGCTACTCATAACTTTCCTTGTGGGAAACTATGTACTATACATGTATGCCCAAAAGACTCTACCACCAAGAAGAAAGAAGCCAATTTCCAAAAAGAAGCTGAAGAGGGAGAAGCTGAAGCAAGGCGTTTCAGTGCCAGGCGAATAATCAAACATCCGTTTATATGTCCAGCAGTAGTACCGTAAGTTTGCTTGAACTAATTTTGTTGGTTTTCAAGAATAGATTGTTAAAAAGCTTGCTTGATAGTTTAGACATCATCCATCATCATTATCTGGTAATCAACTTGGTTTTTTCTTCTTTTTGGTCTATTAATTTCATTATTCTAACCTTGTTCATGTGTGTGTGGGCTGGCTCTAATATGTGGTTACTGGTATTAACCATAGGTTAAAATCAAACCAAAACAAACCAAGGTAAGGTAAAAAAATAGAGAGGTTGTTTATGTGAATACCCTCGGCTTGTGGTAAAAAAAAAAAACTGGACCGGTGGAGAATAGTGCTGTTAAGCCATTTTCACGAAACAAAATTGTTGTAAATAATTCCTTGTTTGTGTTATTATTTGTTGCACTCTTTTAGTCCTAACAAAATTGCTTCTTTTTGACCAAGTACCTAACGTTCTTGTTATGTAATGTCGTTGACGTTCTGTATGAAATGTATTATATACCTGACTATATTGTCACTTTTCTTACACCAGATATGACCAAGAGTTCTCATCACTCTTTTTAACGATGAAAATGCCATAGAACATATAAATTTTTTATAACACAATACATCCTATTACGACTATTTTTAACATCTTGTATATAAATATATACCGATTTCATCATATTCTGTTTTAGTAATGAAAATTCATTGATCCGTGACATGTATACACACACACACATGTATATATGTATATATATATATTGTATCAGTTGAGTTGGAATGCAACATTTTTGTTGTAAAAGCAAGAATGAGAACTAACGCAGTTATTTACTATCATTTGTAATCATACATATTTGTACTTAAATGACCAAATATGATTAGAAACTCAGGCCTTTAGAGAGAAAATATGCTATGTGAAAATTATCACAATAGCCTAATATATCCTTAGGACAAAGGTAAGATCTGCATACATCTTATTACCCCAGACCCTACCTTGGGTGGGATATACTGGGTCTATTTGATTTAGATGTTAATTTGACAACGGTTATTCATAAGAAATAAGTAATTACTGTATATTATATTATCATATATACAACAAAATATGGGACTCACCCTCAACTTAGTGAGACCAAACCTTAAGAAACAAACACCATAGATACAACATTACTCGAGTAAATTAGAGTTAACCGAATACCTTATCCGGGATACTTATTTATACACACGACCACAGATCAAGGATAGCCGGCGGTGGGTCAAGCGTGACGAGCCATTGTCTGTTCCCCGGGAGGGGTCAGAACCAGCAACGGTTGGGTCGTGAAGCCAGGATGAGGGAGTCTACGGCGAACCTCACGGCCTTCTTGGCATATAGCACAAGGGTGGCAGAACACATGAGTTGCAAAATCACAAGCAGCCTCTGCTTGCTCCAGTTTTTCTTCATCATTCACTATTTTGTTGCAACACCCACCACATGATTTGTTCATTGCCTCAAAGTTGCCCTGTTAAAATTATTTAATTTAATGGAGGATGCCAAAATAAAACCCTTTTTGTAGCTTCAATATAATGGGAAAAATATTTGACAACAGAAAGACCCCGTTTTTGCTATTAATGTCATAATCTGCTCCATATGGACAGAAAATGAGATTTGTGAGCTCATTATAAGCCTCAAGTTGTAGGCTACCAATAACTAGTTAATTAGCATCATGGTGTTAAGTTGAATTTGAATTTATTGGGCCATCTTTTACTTTGGGCTTGGGGTGTTACAAATGGTATCAAAGTAGATCCTTGGATGGTGGGCTCAAACCTCATCGAGCGTGATGGGTCCTCAAGGACGCCAATTACAAGGAGGATGGAAGACATAACAAGGACGTCAGGGATTTAAGTGGGCAGTTTGTAACAACCTGTCCCACATGGATATATCATAGATGGAACAAGATTAGTAATTTACTTAACTACCCATGTCAAATTAAAACCTTAAAATCTTTCATAAAAGTTCTTTCATCTGTTTACCTTACTCTCGCCTTATTCATTAGAGTAACATACCTTTTCACCTTATTCATGTGGGTTTTGAAAAATTCCCTTAAAAAAGGAAAAAGCTTCAAGTAGAATTGGCCACCCTTGCTTGCATAAAAGAATGGGGCACACCAAATGGGAGATATTTGGAATGTTCATGGGACAAGGGAAGTACTAGATAAAGGATGTGATTGAACTATTAAAATGTAACACCCCTATTTCTCGACCAACTGTACCAGATATTGTCCACTTTATTCACACTTGGTTCACAGTTTTAAAACGCATCTGATAAAAGAGGTATCCGGTCCCCTTATAATGCAATCCTTGTTCTCCTCTCCAACCGATGTGAGATCTCATATAAAAAGTTAAACGAAATTTATTACACATGAAAGAGACTTGCCTCGAGGTTAAACCTTGTGCGAATGGCTGAACGAGTTGGATAAGAAAACCAAGGGGCCATGAAATTCCAGCCGAAAAAGGAATTTCCGATCATATATAAACCCGAGTAAGGCAAGCAATGACTTGCAAAACTCCAAGGAGCAGATCCAAGTCTTTCAACATTACTTCCATAAACAACACAAGGGGCCACACTCCCAAGTATACCTGTTAAAACACCATGGTTATTTGCAATATGACCAAAACCAAACCAACCCAATATCCCACAGTTTACTTTGTTAATTTCTGGAAATCTTATTTTTACTTGTGGTCTGAACCCAAATGGAGGCGGAAAGCCGGTTGGACGCTAGCGCTTTATATTATACTAATATAATATGAAGAAAGGACTCACTAAGCCGGGATCACTAACTAAGACTAATCTAATCTGAATTAAATAGAAAATACTAATATAATAGAAAAGAACTGTCTTTTCTTTTAAAAAAACTTGTCGTAACGGCTGTTGCTCAAGGGTTGTGTCTCACAACATGTTAAGCATGTGATACAACATGGCCTAGTGTGCGGTTTTTGTAACGCGATATTTGATTATTTTTACTTCTTACCTTTTTAACGTCTTATTTGTTAGTGTTTAATATATAATCTAGTTTAAATCGTTTACTATCATTGACTCGTTAATTTATAGATACATAGATACATACATATATATATATATATATATATAATATAGGGATTTGACAAAAATTTCATAACGATGTATTTTGCTTATAAGGAGAACCTTATACTGGAGATAACTCCTAGAAATAAATTAGTCATTTTATCGTTTCTGTTTTTGAAGTACATGCTTTTATATACGGCAAATGGAACAAATAAACTCACACACCCTCCTCATAGGTCATGCGGGCTCCCCGTAATAATTATGACCCATACCTTTAGCCAATTTAGCTCTTAATACAGGATCATTCAAGCCAGGTTTTTTTGTTACTGGATAGGTGAATTCTTATAGATCCATCCCCCGAAGGAACCGGACATGATAATTTTTCATCATTCGGCTCGAGCAAGAATCAAAAGAACCAAATGAATCCATATAAAATATATGTTATCTAGACACCCGCGTATACGATATATGAATGGTCTTATGTAAGATTTTTTTTTTGATTGGATTCTTTTTTCTGGAGTTGAAACTAATCGAGTGCCAAAAATTCCGAGGTTTGAACCCCTGACCTCCTAGGAGCGCAAGGGCTACAATACCGCTAAGCATTTGGTTGTTTAGTTCTGTCTTAACTCTTACCAAACACTAAACAAACGATAGTAGTGACGTCATGTCATGTTAACGCACCCATAAAAGAAGACATATCTTCAATTCAACATGAAATCAAATTTATTAAAGTTAAGAGACGAAGAAAGGAGCTCACAAACTTCTAAATCGCTGCCATAAAAGTCATGTTAACGCACCCATAAAAGAAGACATATCTTCAACATGAAATCAAATTTATTCAAATTAAGAGACGTAGAAAGGAACTCACAAACTTCTAGATCGCTGCTATAAAAGTCATCGTTGCGACCGAGACATGCGTATAAACCGGAATCCCATTGAGCTCTAGGCAACGGCTCTCCCATGACATTCACGTTAGCAAACGGCAATCCGTTGGCCGTCCAACCATGATGACGGAACCCTACCACCGGTGGCGGTGGTGCATTAGGAATAGGAATTGTTGTAGATTTCTTCTTATCATCATCATCATCAATTACGTCGTTTGATAACTGTCGTTCGTCGTCGTTGTGATGTTGATTTGATTGAACAAGAAGAGGGCATGATTCATCGGAAGAAGTCGCCATTATTTCTCTCACGCAATCCAAATGAAACACACAAATTGGGGGATTTGGATTTGGATTTGGATTTGGATTTGGATTCAAAGAGAGGTTGGTAGTTGTCCATTTCTTTTCGTTAATTTCTTAATTTGCTTATCTGTAATTTCTTTTTCTTTTCTTTTTGACGTTTTGTGTTGATATTAATATAAAAATAACAACATAGTTTACAATAATTTGTAGGGTAAATTACATTTTTGATCCCTATGGTTAGGTGTTTTTAACGGTTTCTGTTTCTTTTTAAAAAAATTAAGGAATTGTGTTCTTATAGTTGTAATTTTACAACAGGTTGGTCCTTAATGCAATCGGATGAACCTAGGTTTATTCATTTAGGGATCAAGTTCATTAAAAAATTGTAACTACAAGGACCCAACTCATTTAAAAAATGCAATGGTGAAGATGTAACTCGTTAAAATATACAACCACAAAAATTGTAACTAGTTGTGTTTTTGCACCATGCATGATTAAAAAAACTGTAGTCATTTACAAACCCACTAATGCTTACAAATTACAAACCAATTTTTTATGTGTATTATAGTTTTATGTTTGGACATTAAGTCTTGGAATTAAGAAAATAAAATAAAAAAACTCTAAAAACCGTAAAATCCGTAAAATCCTTAAAATTCAAAAAAAATCATAACTTAAATGAATAATTTTTTTTTATTGGAGGGTCGCCCCTCTCTATATCAAAAAATGTACTTATCTAAATTAGTCAAATTAGCACTTCTAGACTTAGGTCGGAGTAATATAATATCGACTAATATATGTAGGGATTCATATGAAGTTATATAAGTCTTTCTCATGTAACCACCAGTAGTATAAATCTTTCTCATGTAGTCATTGTATACATAGTCGATCATTTGACTTAAGATTATGAAGTTTGCTTTATATGAGTGATATGTATTGACACTTATTCTAATTATGTCATAATTGGGTGACAAAATGATTATCAGGTGTTACGTATCACATTGTAGTACTAACATTGGTTGATATAAGATTTGTCTTTCTTGTACGACTTGATGATGTCTTTAGGGGTCTTGGTAAAATAACATTGGTTGATATAGAGTTTTAAATATTTTTTCCAATTTTGGAAACCCTATCTATTATTTCTTCTATTTTAGCATACCATTTAACATAATAAATAGAGCAAAAAGTTTATAACCTTTAAAATTTTATTTTAACACGATTATTGGAAATATTTTTAAGTTCTCCAATATTGATATCTGACAAAAAAAGACCTAAATCAACAATGGTAGACGATGAACATAAAATCTTTAACGTAAACCTAAAACATTATGCGAACATTGAATTCAAAGAGTAAACAAAGCATACCAAAAGCTTATTACTCAAATAATACAACCATTATTTTTTTAAGACGTCAAACATAACACACATAAAATAAATAGATAAACATGATTATTAATTACATTACAATTTCAATACCAAAGCCAAAGACAAAACAATTACACAAGTAAATGATATTAACCTTATTAAACACAATAATTTGAAATCAAGAACATAATAAAATACTGATTTTAGTTGTTGGATGTATAAACCAATAACCAACAAATCGTACACATTTTAGCATGTTCTTGATTTTTATATTACTAATCAATGAAAATGGATAAATAAAACACAAAATAGTATATCTCAACTTCAATTTGTACTCAAACCATCATCCTTCATTTGTTGAACTTTTTTTCCTGTACATTTTAAACTATATGTAAGAATAAGATATAATAAAACATTATATAGATTTTAACACTTAGAATAAGATATAATAAAACATTATACAGATTTTAACACTTATAAACAAGTGTTCGTATTTTGTATTTTTGTTAGGTATAGTTAAAAAACTAAATTTTATGAGGCAAAAGTTTGACCTTCCACAATAAGGTGACATTGATATAACAAAAAAATGTAAAAAAAAGGGTTCTTATAAGAACCCATCTTCGATCGAAGATGCTCTAATAAAAATGTGTAGATAGGGTTTTAGTCAACAAAATTAGTGGACCAAAAAACAATTTGGTATCATAAATTGTAATGGTGTGACGAATATAAATATTACATTTCAACCTCTATGTGTTATGGAGTAATAGGAGAATTAACATTCTTGAACAACTAAAATTAAGAGCATTTCAAACAACTGTATTAAAATAGGGATTTCAATAGTTTAAAAGATATTTTTTTTGCTTCAACAGATATGTTATAATAATATATGTTAAAATAGTGAAAAGAAAACGTATATGGAAATCTATAAATTTGAAGTAAGAGTAAGAAATAATATTTTAATCTTTCTTAACAGATAACAATAAAGGGTATTGGAAGTAAAACATGTTGAATAATATAAAATGTTAAATCTCTTAAACAGGGTAGTTGTTTTTTAAAGGTTTTCGTTTTTTGATACTTTATTTATAGGGTCAGGTTCGGGTGAAAACTTCAAAAAAACTTAAGAATGTTTTGTAAGCCCTTCATTTGGACGGTATGCACAAATGCATATTGGTAATTTGTAATATGCACACGTGCATAAAAACAACGTCAATCGCGTCTATGCAAGTGCATACCATCCAAATGGAGGGCTCCCAAGGTATTCTTCAGTTTTTTTTAAGGTTTTCCATGATATATATACATGGAGAAAAGTTCAAATGCAAACTCAAATTTGGGTGCCAACATGAAGACAAAGAAGAGTGCGACACATGTCACATTCAGTCTAAATAACGAAGGGCATTCGGTATAAATAACGAATGTGGGGTTCATACATTATTCAGTATGAATAACACAACATTCTGAATAACGCCCTTCATTATTTATACTGAATGAGACACGTGTCACGATCTCCTTTGTATTCATGATCGCAACCAAATTTGATTTCGCAGTTAAACTCACCCCTATATATAACATAGTCGTTGGAGATGCTTATTTACGTTAGATTGTTGATGAAGTAATATGATTTAACTATTTTTATCCACTAGATGTAGATGTCACCTATACAAAATGCAACACAGACAAATTTGTGTTTTTTCTTATCAAAATTTAAATTTAAAAAAAATTATATTCAATAGAGTCTTCATTTAAAAAATACAGTTTGGATTATATAATAAGAATATTTTATATATTTAATAAAATCTATTCTAAACATGTAATTGTAAGGTTTCTTACTTGTTACTTATGAGAATGTAATAAAAGGCAATATTTTTTAGGAGTTTTTCAAATTTAAAGTAATTCACGTTCACACTTTATCTCCTTTTCTCTCCAATTGAGAAACAAAAAAGTTTCTTCAAAACCTCTAAAATATCTAATTTCTTAATTTTAAAGAATTTGTGAAGATGATACATTTATAAAAATTGGAATTATTCCAAGGTTTGGAATGCCTCAAGACGTACGGAGGAGGTTAAGTTTACACCCATGTTCAATCTTAACTTCCTAAACTTCAACATCTATTTATTATTTTTATTTATTTTATTATTAACAATAATAATACATTATATTAATACTATTTAATTATTTATATAATTGCTAATAATCTCTTTTGAAAATATATTATTATATTACTAGGAGTGGGTTCAAATAAGAACTCAAATTTGATTGTTAACATGAGGACAAATGAGATTGCGACACGTGTTTTATTAAAAAAAATATTTAGATTGAATATACAAAGAAATATTCAGACCAAATATAATATTTATTCAGTCTAAATATTTCTTTGTATATTCAGTTTGAATAATTCATATTTAGACACGTGTCGCGCTCTCATCTGTCCTCACGTTCACAACCAAATTTGAGTTCACATTTGAATTTTCCTCTGTTTTACTAATATTGCTTTCATTGGATTTGTTTTGTTTGATTTAATTATGTTCCTGTTATTATTATTATTATTATTATTATTATTTTGGTTTAATTAATTTTATAAACCAACGATAACTTTGAATTCATGATTCATGATTTCATTTCATCATACTTCTTCGTACGTAACGATGGCAACAATCTAAAAAATTCATCATAATTTGTTTTGTTAATTAAAATTTTTGTTACAGTATGTCACCCTATGATGCAACATTCATCATATAAAACGTAAATCGAAAAGATGGCACATACCTTCTTTAACTTATTTTGAGTTATTTGCCTTTTGGATCGAGGATGGTTTTTGAAATTTATGTGAGGAACACCTTTACTGTTGCCATCAGTTCGCTTTGGTGGAGGCCTCTGCGAATGAGTTTCAGGTCCTCGGTAATCGATATCATAAACTTCCGAATCTAGTCCCTCTGCACAATCACAAATTCACAATCCAGATCAAATTAATCAAAACAACTCAGATCGAAGGTTACTTGTGAAATTTATGACAATTTTGATCGATGATAGCTATGAACTTGTTTTCTAGACGTAGAAGTTCCTTAAGATTCCAATCGATTGAACCACATGCGACTGTAAATTAAGTTGAAGGTTTGAAGTTCTTATGCACTCACTGTACTCATGAATCATGAATAATATCGTATGAATAGCTGTTCAGGATGATTTGAATGTTTGAAATTTGCAATTTCATCGAATTGGAACATCAATCAGAGATAGATTTAGCCGCAGATTCAAGGTTATGAGAACTTATCGAAATCAAAGAACTAATAAGTCCGAAAAAACCCTACAATTCGATGGATTCCATCTCTAAGTTTGCTTAATCATGCAATAAATTCATGATTCATCACTCATCCATAGTTTAAAGTTTTAAACTATTAATCAGTTGCGAAATCAGCAAAAATCAACAAAAACAAACGAAATCGAAGATCAACAAAATTCAAAACACCGTCAAATTCCTATTCCGACGTTAAGAACGAGAACGACAGAAATGAACAAAATCAAACAAAATCGAAGATCAACAAAATTCAAAACACCGTCAAATTCCTATTTCAACGTTAAGAACGAGAACGACAGAAATGAACAAAAACAAACAAAATCGAAGATCAACAAAATTCAAAACCTAGTCTGACGTTAAGAACGAGAAGAAACTAAACAATAATCAAACAAATTACCTTTTGAGGAACCAGGCTCTGCAAACAACAGGACGAGAATGAGAAGAGTAATCATGCAACTCTTCAGATCCATCGGCGACGTCGGAGAGAGAGAGAGAGAGAGAGAGAGGCGGTGGTGGTGAAAAATGCAAAGAGAGTGAGACGACGGAGAAGCTAGCTAGTGTGGCGGTGGATGGTGGAGGAGGAGGCGTCTCTTTAAGCATTTGAAACCGTCACCATCTTCACAGCCAATTGCTTGCTAAGGTCTGAACTCAATCTTCGTTCTCTTTGATGGACCATCACCAGCTGCTATAATTCTAAAACCATCTTTCAAAATCCGGAATCAAAATCTGGGCCGACCCGACCGACCTTTCCGTCCCCACAAAGGTATACATTCTTTTCAATATCATGTGTTCTAGGGTAGTGTATTATGAGATAAGAAAAAGCCAATAAATTAATACATATTGCATCTCTATTATTATTTCATTTCATTTGGGTTGTGTTCCAGTGAGAAATAAAGTTATGGTGAAGACGATAAGAAATGATCTTCACCATTAAATACACATTAGGATGAGTTCCATGGAGATGAGATACATCAAGATGCACCGGATCAATCCCCGTACCAAACACGATTCTTGGGTGTGTTTGCGATTAAAAGTGATCAAGGGTCAAGATCTTTTCTTATGTATCTCACAAGTAACTTCACTTCTCACGTGATCTCATACCATTATTATTTTCTGTAACGTAGGCATGAGATCTTGTGAGAAGTGAAGTTATGGTGAGAAGTGTAAAAAGAGAACTGAACCCTTGATCACTTATAATCTCACACTCACCCATGAATTGCGCTCCTTACGAAAATTGATCTGGTGCATCTCGGTGTATCTCATCACGGTGCATCTCATCCTAATATGCATCCAACGACGGAGATCCCTTCTTACGCTTCACTTCTCACCGGAACCCAACCCGTGTAACGTATTTCTAAAATCTTTATTTTGGTATTTTTGATGATCGTAACTGGTTATAGAAAAGATTCTTTTCAAACGAATATTCCTATCTATCATGTGTATGGGCTTACGTGATAGTTGGTTGCTCGCACATTAAAGTGGTACGTGAACTGGGTTTGGAACGTCTTGTAACATCAAATTCAAACAATTTGGTATCTTTTGGATATAGGAGTGCATGAAAATTCAAAGCACTTTAGTTTGAATCTAATTTTGTGTATGGTATTTTAGTTTAAATGTTTGAGTAACATATCTAAGATACCATGATAAAAAAAAATTGAAACTACGATACGTAAAATATGAATCAGACCAAAAAAAAATTAAGTTTTCATGCAGTCTGGCCTTATGAACGGTCGTGATTATAAAAGAAAGAAATTAAGTGTAAAGAAGTGAATAATCTGCTAGTAATATGCATTGCAGTGAATAAGGTATCGACCAACAAATTCCTCCGAAACTCTGTACAATAGTCCTAGGTCCAAACCGACATGGTTAACAGTCTCTCACAACAGATGATTTCCAACATCAGTGTGGAAATGATTGGCTCCATGAACTTCACAATAGTCCTATCCCCAAACGGACATGTTTGCCAAATTTCTCATAGACACTAGTTAAAGAAATATTTATACGTGAATCATTGGAAAAATTAATTTGAGATGCATATGTGAACTCGTATGAGTAACTTGTATCGTCGGTTTACGTATTCATCTTCAAAAAGATTTTTTTTTATTTTTTCAATGATGCATATATGAACTTTTATTTCTTACATTTTCACGATGTTTATCCTTCCTATTTGAACCAACCTCACCCCCCTACACACACATATAGACACATTTTCAAATACAAACTCTTCTAAAGTTATAAAATTCATACAAACCAATATTAATATAAAAATTTCATGATTTTTTAATTAAATGTTATGATTTAAAATATTATTACATGTATCTTTGTTTCACTTTATGAAAAAAAATTACATATGAAAAAAATACATGTAAAACGTTTACATTATGAAAGAAATGTATGTGAAACTTTCAACTTATGAAAACAAATACATGTGAAACTTTTACATTTTAAAACAAGAATATACGAAATAACATTTTAAATCATACTATTTGATAAAAAAAATCATTTTTATGTTTTATATGAGTTTATAACTTTGAAGGAGTTTGTATTTGAAAAAGCTTTCATATATATATAAATGTTTTAAATAATTATACATCTGTATTATTCTCATATTATTAATATATTTTTTTTAGTTATATATATATATATATATACATCAATAATATTTATAATGAGCTGACACGTAAGCATCAATGCCACATCTATATGATCGTTGTATATCTGTAAGTTAAATAATATTTACTAGCATTTTATAGTAATGAGCCTCACCAATGCCATGAATGCCATTTTATAATAAATAGAAAATTAAAATAAACAAATTGGGCTTTAATAGTGGGCCCAAGAAATAAAGATTATAGTTGGGCTGACATAGATTCAAAATAGATTAGTCCATTTTGTATGCTTTCAAATTTCAATCAATATTTGTGGTCCTATAAATAATTAAATCAAACCAAAATAAAATAAACGAATCCAAGAATTCTATTTGAAATTAAGATATACAGGAATAAGATATATACAGATTTATTATTTATTTTAAATTTCAAAATGTGTATATAACCGGTGTATTGGTTAAAGCTTGTGAGGATGAGACTAGATAACTCATCTACCCCAGGTTCGAATTCAGGCGCAAACAATTTGTGACTACTGAGGAATTATCTCAGGGCTGCATGCTTTAGCAGTCTTAAAGTTGCCAGAAATTAGTCTAGGCAAATGCCGAGGATACCCTTTCCAAAAAAAAATCAAAATATGTAACCAAAAAAGTTTTGACAAAAACTGAAGGGATCGGTGACAGGGGTGGATCTACATAGGCCCCGATAGCACATGCCACCACTTTATTGTTTTATTGTATAGGGAAAATTTTACATTTACGAAATGTGTCATCTTATTGTTTTATTGGGTGTCAGCGTATAGTTTTTGAAACTGAGGTTTTGGCGTAAGTGTAATACTGTAATTGCGTAGTTGGTAAATGTTGTTCGTTCCCATTTGTCATTTTTTTTAGTGTCCAACTTACATTTTGATGTTTTTTTATATGTTCTAGTGAAAAAAATATAGTCTATATTCAAATATGGGCCCCTTCGGTGTAAAAACAAAGAACCAACCAGCCGATATTGTGAAGCATTTCAATAGGTTTATTTTTATAAACAAATGGTGCCAATAGCACATCTAGAAAAAAATTTGGATCCACTTCTGTTCAATTACTGGCCTGGTTTGATTATATATATGGTCTATACCTTATGTATGTTCGTTTACATATTATAAATAAAGTTAAATCAATTTGATTTCAGCTTATAACATTCTTTTATGACACACCAGTTTATAACTTTATATATGATAAAGAATAATCATTTGTTTATGGACTAATGTTATTTGATTAACATTTGAAAGGCTTTTAGTCAAAATGTATGTGTTATCATATATATCTGGTACAAATTTGTCAATTATGAGCGATCATCTATGAAGTGATAAGGTCTTAAATGACCCGTCGAAATCACTTTATGATTTATAATGAGCATTAAGTCACGTCTTTTTGCCTTTCATTATCCATGCTACTAGTCATGTGATGACCATGCAGTGTTCTCGTCGTGATAACAGTTGGTCCGACATGCTATATCCCATATTCATGGTGCGGGACCCATGTTTTTGAAATATATAAATACACCTAACCAGATCATTAACTTTATAAATCATAAATACACCTAACCGGGATCATTAACTTTCTACATAAAATCGATCTCAAATCAAACAAAAGAATAGATTATAGAGAACAAGTCAACTTTGAATTGTACGAATACTTACAGATATCTGGTTTTATCACCACCCAGTTTCATTAAGAAAAAGCGTGTTTCACATGCTTGTTTTTATATACATGCTAGAGGTGGTAAGAAAGCATATAGACGAATTAGGTATCGATCAAAATGAGCCGAGTTGGGTTGATTTATCAATCAACGAATTGGGTATCGATCAAAATAAGCCGAGTTGGGTTGATTTATCAATCTTTTTACCATTTGTTTGCATTTTATATGTTACTAATGCTTTAAATATGATTAACAAAATAATTTGAAAAATAATATTCTATGGTTTATGAGTAAAATAATTTACATGTTGAAAGATGTGAACACCTTTTGATCGAATTGACCTCGTATTTACTTGCCTAGTTGCCTATTTAACCATTATAGATTAGATTACAATTATAATCTACACTTGCAAATAACAATGTCGAAATTTCAGTTTCTAAGATAATTCATTCGTCTCATAAATAGTTATCCTATAGTTTATGTTTCTCTTATTATGATCCGTATAAAAAATTATAAATAACAGGTATTTTTTTGCTAAATTCGAAACAAATATACCGTAAAAAAGGTAGGATAAAAGATTATTTAGTTTTACCGGCCTACTTTGTTTATATCTTGATTTCTAGGAACAATGCACTACAAATATCTCATATGTTAATACTTGATCAATTATTTTCTGAATTAAAATCAGGTCCGTCATCATTTTGTCATATAGGTCACTAATAGTGAATTTGACTTTTTCTGTACTTACCTTTGAAACTGCTTACTAACAAAGGTATTAACTAGTAAGTGGTTACCGTATTATAACACTTACCATTAATTAATTTTGATGGTTGAAAATGTTACCCCATAAGGCAAGTGAAAGTGATGATTTTTGTCAGTAAATATTCATCCATTAGCGTTTGGTAAACGACCACTTTAGATCCATTGGTTAAATAGTCCACCAATTTATTAAAAACAATTAAAATAGGCCACTTACATAACAAGACGATGAATCGTCTGAAAAATAGAAGTTAAAGTGAAAAGCGTAAGAAATAATATGGATTCTTGATCACTTAACTTTTAATCTCACCACGAGCCCATGAATTGCGTTTCTCACGAGAATCGATCTGACGCATCTCATTAATATTGACATTCAATTATGATTGATCTAAGAATGGAGATTCATTCTCATTTTTAATATTGACAGAATTATTGATTTCATTCAAATACTTCATTACTTTGAAGGAATTTTGTATGTTCGGATAATTCAAACTCGGCATGACTCGATCTAATTTTTTCTTTTAATAAACTATGTTTTTGTTTATATAATTTATTAAAAATTGTTATTTCCGTTCTTATGTTTTTAATAATAAACTTTCATCCATATTATTTATAATTTATTGTCATTTTGATCGTCCTAATTTAAGATTTGTTGCTATTTTGGTTTACAATTATTATTTTTATCTATTGTATTTAAAGGTAAAAAAAAAGTTAATCTTAAATTAGAAAATAATAATAAATTGCCAATCATCAGGCTGAAAATAATAAAAAATTTACACTAAAAAGAAGGATGGAAATCGCAATTTTTAAAAAACCATCATAAAGAAAAAGGTCGAATAATGTAATTTACTGTTTTCATTACCTTTAAATTTTTGTTCACCTTAATTTTGACACTCGTCATGAACTTTTAGCGGTCCTACTCCTCACATTTGATTCTCAAATTCTCTTCTCGATTCATTTAATTTTTGGAATTTGAAAGCCAATTGCGGAGCCAAGATTTTTTATTAGGGTGGTCCTTTTGTATCAATTATTTTTTCCGTAAAATAACCAATCAACGTATCCGAGTCCTTAAATGTGGTAGATTTTTTTCTTTCATATAATGTGAGAATATATGAAACACCTTACTTACCGGTAAAATTCAACAATATCACTTACTTACCGGATACAATTCACCAAAACGACATTATATGCAACAATTTATTCGGTAAGCGCAAATCTTGGTAAAAGTCGTCACCCTCACTTACCTGGTAAGACTCTTAGTCCTTGCCTCGCTCTTATAAAGAGTAAGATTCTTGGTCCTTACGATATTCATCCGGTAAGGTAATTTGACTTAATAAGCATTTGATAAACAATTCTTAACCTCAATAAAACAAATTTTCAAAATTTTACGACATAACTAAAAATAAATATTAATTTTTAACAAATAAAAACGTAAACTTCAAGAAATAATGTGTAAAATGTATAAAATAAGTTAATAACAATAAAATTAAGTGGCTATTATCCATGTGGATATTATCAATCCCAAAAACAAATAGGTGTAGCATCTCTAACTAATACACAAGGGGAAAAGTTGAATAAGTGAGGGTGTTCCCGGGAATACCCCAGGCCAAAGTTGGCTCCGCCAGTGTTGAAAGCTTAGTGAGAGTATCTTGATATCTTCGATAGTAATGTTATCATTTTTTTAAATAAAATATTATAAATTAAAACCTTTAAAAATAATTGGATCAAATACCAACATATACCCTATATTAATAATTTTATCATTAACTATATTATTAAAACATTCTTTATCTTTTCTAAACACTTAATTTCAATAAAAAATGATTAACTGTTATTTCTATCTCTTAAATAAGTAGTTTTAGATATTTTTAAAATTTGACGATTTCTCTCTCTCTCTCTCTCTCTCTCTCTTGTTTTCCATATTTTAGCATACGATATAACATACCTCTTGGAGCAAAAGTATATACCCTAGATCTTCAAATTCTCTATTTTAACATAATTGTTGGAGATAGTTTGAGTTACGGATAATATCCGAGCTGGGAACCGTGAAAGTATGTACCCTAATCTTCAAAAACTTCTCTACCAGACGTGTTTTAAAACCGTGAGTCAAAGTGTATGTGTGTGTGTGTGTATAAATCACACAATATCTGATAGGGTTGATCGGAGATGTTAGATGATAGAGGACGTTAGGCTTCGAAAAAAAGAGGGTTATTTACCTAACGCTTACCTGGTAAATACTTACCAAGTCACATTACTTATCAGATAAAATCATAAGGACCGATAATCTTACTCGATAAGCGATGATGACAATTTTACTGGTTAACGATTACCAACTAAATTGTTATATATGATGTTTTGATAAATTAAAATCTTAATAAAATAAGTGATTATTATGCAAGTGTCTAGGCAAGACAAGTGATAACTATGATAGAATTATTTTTAGAATCATTTTTGTTTTCATCCCGGCTTGTTTTAATGTATTTAATAAAAGAAAAAATCAGCAAAATCATCCATATTATTTTGTTAATGGATAGCAAGTTCATTATAATAGAATAATAGATATAGAAATAAGATGGCAATTAAAAATTCTCCTGTTATTATTTACTCCTTTTATTCTAAAAGATGTTTATTTTTCTTTTATCCTGTCAATCTTAAAAATAAACAACTAAATCATTAAGAATCGTTTATCTCAAACGCTTACCTAAGTAAGTGCTTTCTAAATCATATTACTATATCGGATGAATATAACAAAAAAACAAGAATTTTATCGAATAAGAGTGGTAAGAGCAAAAAAATGACCGAGAGTGACGACTCTTTCCACGATTAACGCTTACCGGATAAACTGTTGTATACGATATCATTTTGATAGACTAAATCTTACACAGTAAGTAAGTGATAGTGTTGAATTTTGTCGGTAAACACTTACTCAGGTAAGTTTTGATAAAAGACATCTAAATCTACTATTAATTAATACATAAATATTTAAATTGTAAATAGATAGAATTTTAATAAAGATAAAATTAAAATTTATTTAAAAAATATATCTATACTATATTATAAAGCATTTGACAAAAACTCTTAAAAACATATTATTATGCGGTTAGTACAATTGATTAAAACATGATTACTTAAAATTCAAAAATGGTATTATTTTGATTATTTTGGTTAATTTCCTTATTAAACCATATTATAATTTAAAATAAAATATGAAATAAAGAAAGTTTACAAAAAATAAAATCTATTTTTTCAAAACTAATAAAATTGTATTATAAAATCGATAAAGACAAAAAAATAAAATACAACATTAAAATTAAAATGGATCTCGCTGCATTACGCGAGTATCCTTCTAGTATAATTATTATTCGTATTTAAGATTACGTGTCATTTATGTTAAGGATCCTTATTTTCAGAGAAAATTTTAGACTTTTATCATATTTTGAAAAATACTCATAAAAAATAATGTTCAAATATCTAAAGTTCTAAACCGTCAATCCTGGATTGGGCCTATATTGGGCCTACAGCCCATTAATAAAAATAGTTGGCCAGAGTTTAAAAAAACTGAAGAAGTGTTGAATTGGATCGAGTTTTAGTTGATCGAAATCTTCTATATTTTGTTGTTTTGGAACTCTCTTGTTGGTTCTAAAATTAAGGGGTTATTTGGATGGGCTTATTGACTTATTACCAGTGTGAAAAAGTGCTTATAAAAAGCTGATAAGTTTTAAAAAAAACTACTTCTTGAAAAACAACTTATTACCGGTGTCACACCGGAATAAGTCAATAAGTTGTTTTGATAAGCTCAAACAAACACCCCTTAAGTTCTTTATAATAAATTTGTCCATGTGGATTAATCTGTTTGTATAGATCAAGAATGTTTTTACTTAAAAGAGTTTGTTTTTATAGATGGAAGGATATGTTTTTTAATTGGAAGGGCAGGTTTTGAAAGAAAGAAAATTTGGTTTTCTGTATAAAACTCATTTCTATAAGCTTACTGAATAAACAACTTTCTATATCGTTAGTTCACTACCAAACATTCATGTATAACTAATTGTTTCATAATCAAACAAAACTCATTCTTATAAGTTTACTGAATAAGCCACTTTATATATCGTTAGTTCACTACCAAACATTCATGTATAACTAATTGTTTCATAATCATACAAAAAAGAATGTCTTACTTTTAGTTCCATAATCCATGGATCTCTAATCTAAAATTCTAATATTATATACCAAATTTCTTAGTTGGGTGTTCCTTACCTTTTTTTTTGCTGATTTCTCCTGAACGTGACTATATATCTATATATCACATGTACTTGGTACATGCACACAATGTTGCTGCTACAAAAGTTATTTGGTAATGTACTTGGGAACGTTGCTGCACAAAGGAGACGGCAACATGTTGTTTCAGTGGGTAGAGAAAGAAGAGAAGCTATGTATCGAACCAAACGATTATGTAGAGTGGGAGTTAGCACTGATATGGATGCTCCCATTGATAATGAGTCATCGACATGATCATTGAAGAAGAGCAATCGATGTTACAGGCTCACACGTCTTCTGTTGTCGAAAAATTGAAACAAGCGGTTGCCTTTCAGTAAGTTAATTAATTCACTATAATTATCATACAATATGTTACAAAAGACCGTTCAAATGGAAACAACCTAAAGGCATTTCAAGTAGAAGATGAAAAATCTAGGGAGGTTCAATAAAAAAAACCAAAAAGAATGAAAAACCAAATAACACCATCAAAAAGATGAAAAACCAGGAAACACTCTACTATTTTAAGTAAGGGGTTGTTTGTTTATTTCTTAACAGTTCCATTAAGAGGCGGTCTCTGAATCGTTAGAGATGAATCGTGTTTGGCAAAAATAATAAGTGTGCCTCCTAATGATTCCAAAACCTTCTGAATCATTTTGTATCATGGACTTTCCTTAATCATTAAAAAAATTCTAATTATATCTTGAACAATTACCAAACAATTATATTTAGTTTTGCACTATATCATAAAAGTCTCTTAATCATTCTGACCATTTAATGATTCTGCATCAAATCATTCTGCAATTGCCAAAAAGTCCCTAAAAGAATAAAGTGGTGGTACTTAAAGGGGTATTTTAAGTAAAAAGGAATAAAGTGGTGGTATTTTAAGTATAAAAAAAAAGTTATGATTTTGGTACGGATGGGGAGTATATGTAATTTATGTAGTATTTTTTTTGAAGCTCTCCCCCATGTGTATGTTTACAAAACACGTACCCACATCACATTTCCAAGTGTCACCTTCTCCTTTTCCCTTTTATTTATGTTGCCTTAATCCTATTGGCCTGCCTTCATCCTTAAAGAAACCCCCCACCCCACCACCCCTTAACACCAAAAAAAACTCAAACCCACACCAAACATGCTCCAAACCTTGAATCCTTACACCTCCACGGCTAAAACGGCCGAGATCATGGCTAGATATAGGCCTATTGCACCAAGACCTCAAGCACCACTAAATGGGTCTGGTGATGGAGATGGGTCTGGGTCTGGGTCTGGTGGGTCTGGGTCCGGTGGGTCTGGGTCCATGTCTCCGACCATCAGGCAGTCTCCTTACCTGAGAAACGTGTGGCCTCATTTGCAGTCAAGACCAACTAGAACCAGAAAGAGAGGGCGGACGTCACTTGGACCACCACCGCCACCAGCCACCACTTTCAAGAGACCAAGGACTCTTCTTCATGGTCTTTCTCCGGCGAGAAACCACCTTTCAATTCAGGGTTTTGCTCCTCTTCTTCCACTGCAACCACCACCAACAACCACCGCAACCACCACCACCCTCCCACTCCTCCCTTGTTCTTCACCCCACCACCACCACCACCACAACCATAACATGCAATTGCAATTGCAACCTAATAATGTAGCAATCGATCTAAACAAAGTCCCTGAAGAGAAAGATCTCTTGGCACAATTGCAGAATAAACCCACAACAACAACAACAGATGTCATCTCTCCTAGGCCAATCCGGCTCATACCCTCCACCGTCACCATCCGATCCATCAAAGATGACACGTGTACGGTCCAGGTGAATTCACAGGTATTAAAGAAAGCAGCAGAGGAGGTGGAAAAAGAGCTAGAGTCAGAGGTCTTGCCGGCCTTCGTGTCGGATTCTAACAACCAAGTGAGGTTGGTGAATTCGGCTTACAAGGAGATGGTCGGCCAACCAGAATGCCCATGGCTGGAATCCGCCATGATCACATGCAAGAGCATCTGTGGTGAAGTGGTGCTTAATTTCACGGGTTTGGAGCAGCAGGATCTGAATGGGTCAGATGGGTTCTCGTGCTGGGCCAGGATCGAATGGGGGATGAAGAAGAAGAAGTTGGTGAATGCTTTTGGTGAAGCAATGAGGTTAGAATGTGAATCCAAAGACTACAAGTTCGTTTGGAGGTTCCATACAAAAGAAGCCTCTGAAGCTGCTTCAAATGTATAGAGTGCAATCAGGAAGGAATCCTAAATAGATAGATAGAAGAAAGGAAGTGTAGCTATGTAGGGTGTATATTATTATATTATAAAGAAATAGATATATAAATATTATATAACAATATATATATATATTCTAGTAGATTTTAGAGGATGATGATAAATATATAGTTAAATACTTATCATCAGAAAGGGTACAGAAGGGAGTTGTAGAGAAACTACGTCGTTTAGTATAAACAAATTAAAGAACCCTATTATGAACCGAAACTCATAGAAAGCTTACAGATTTACGCCTGCTTAAATTCAATCGTTTTGCTTTAAATTCTTCAACTCCGTTAATGGAACCTTCATCTTCTCCGTTTTTTATCCCAATTTTTCCATTAATTGCTTCAATTTCTTCTTCAATTCGTATATTTTCCGCCAATTCCTTCGCTGTTTTCTCCATGGTTACGTCCCGATTTTTGCTTGATCTATACGGAGCAGATCTAGATCTCGTTAACAAAAACGCATTTCTCGGTGGAGATTCCGAATTCAATACCTGATCATCAGCTACGAATTACGATTACATCTTCGATTTCTCGTTTCCAATTCTGATCACCTACGATCTGTTTCAATTCCTGTAATTTTTTTGATTTTCCGCCATAATCACATCGCAGAAACGAGAGACTTGTTCTACAAACGCGTCGGAAACACTTTGATTCGAGTTTTGGAATTGGAAGCCATGGATAGCAGCGGGAGGCGGTGGTGGACTGGTGGTTGTCTGTTTGTTTATCGGATTTTGAAAGAATACACATAAAAAATAATGTTCAAATTAGGGATCAGCATACGGATCGAAATCTCGAAACCGAACCAGTACCGGTACCTAATATCATTACCGGTTCAGTGTTCGATACCAAGGTTTTCCATATTCGGGATTCGATACTATCGGTACCGGTACTAGTCCCGGTAAATTTCGAACCGAACCGGGGAATTTAAAAAGTTATTTTTTTATTTGAATGGTAACAAACTCTTTTTTTTTTTATAGAAAATCCTCCTAAATACATTACAATTTTCGGTTCTTATATTTTCCACTTAAATACCGATTTTTTCTTGCAATTCTTCATATTTCGGTTATTGCAATTCTCCAAAACCGGTTCCGTAATTTATCCAAAACCCGGTTCTTGCACAATCGGCTCCTCCAATCCGGTTTCCGCTTAGGTGATTTTGGTTTTTGTTATTGTGTTTAATGGTCAACGGTGAAAAACGGTTGTCGTCCCAAAAAATGGTATCAAACGGTTCTAGTCCCGAAAATCACGGTACCCGGTACCGGTACCGAATTTCTCTTATCGATTCGGTATTCGGTATTGATTTTTTCCACTATCGGTTTTGGTACTATCCGGTTTCGGTACCGCGGTCCGATACCGAGCTCATCCCTAGTTCAAATATCTAAATTTCCAAATCGTCAATTCTGGAAGAGGCCTATCTTGGGCCTACAGCCCATTAATAAAAAGGTTGGCCCGGGTTTTAAAAAAAAAACTGAAGAAGTGTTGATTTGAATCGAGTTTGTTGATCGAAATCTTCTATTTTTTGTTGTTTTGCAGCTGTTTTTGTTGGTTTCCATTAAGTTCTTTAGGAATAAATTTTTCGTTATAGATTAATCTGTTTGTATAGTTCGATCATGTTTTTACCGTGATGGATTCAAGATTTTTGTCTACTGGGGTTCCATTAAGGTAAACTAAAGCGTGTAAAGTCATACGACGTGTTTCGGGAAATTTTTTAAGTTTTTTAATTGATTTCAAGGGATTTTCTTAGTGTTTTTGTCGATTTTGAAAGATTTTCTTAGTGTTATTGTCGATTTCGAACAATTTTTTCGTTTTTTTTTATTTCAAGAGAACTTTTTTAGTGTTTTTGTCAATCGCCGGAAGGATGAGGTCCCTTGGAAAATTTTACTGGGGGAAAACTACGGCTAGATTTAGTATTTTTTTTATATTTTTTAGCGCGTATAATTTATTTTTTTAACAATTGGGGACCCTACTTTTTCAAGTTGCATCCTCCCCTGGTTTTTACCATAAATAGTTTTTTATAAATTGAATGAATGTGTTTTATAAGTTTTGAAAAAACCTTGACTTTCTGTATAAAACTCATTCCAATAAGCTTACTTAATAAGTCAATTTATATATCGTTAGTTCACTACCAAACACTTAGGTATAACTAATTGTTTTATAATCATACAAAAAAAGAATGTCTTAGGGCCCGTTTACCAAATCTTATCCGGGTAAGTGCTTACCGGCAAAATTCAACACTATCGTTTACTTACCTGGTAAGATTTTAGTCCACGAAAACAGAATCGTATACAACAATTTACCCGGTAAGCGCTTACCATGGTAAGAGTCGTTTCCATCACTTACCCGGGTAAGACTCTTGGTCATTGTTTTCCTTATTTTCGCTCTTACTGGGTAAGATTTTTGGTACTTATTATAGTCCTCCGGTAAGGTGATATGATTTGGTAAGCACTTGTCCAGGTAAGCGTTTGGTAAACGGCCTTACTATTTGTTTCATAATCCATACATCTCTAATCTAAAATTCTAGTATTATATACCAATAACATGTTAGATTAAATTAGTTTAGATTATATTCGATGAATCTTTTATTCTTCCATGTGATTTTCATCATTTATGTATGTTATCAATTGAATTCAAAATCTTTTTCGTCTTCAACTCGTGGTTTATGAATTCATGCTTTCAATGAATAATTAGGATCGTTAACATTTGATTTAATAAGTTATAAATTATATATAAAAAGGTAAAAAAAAAACATTCAAACCTTCAGTATAACCCCCTGTAATGCACCATAATGCGTCATACTGTAAGCCACGTCTCATAATCATGCCACATGCTTTAACATGGCAAGGCCCGCCACCATAACGTGTTTTTCAGAACCTTAGGGGCCGTTTACCAAACGCTTACCCGAGTAAGACTTACCAAGTCATATTACTTTACCGGAGGAATATGACAAGTACCAAAAATCTTACCCGGTAAGAGCAAAGACAAAAAAAAACAAGGACCAAAAGTCTTACCCCGGTAAGTGATTGCGACAACTCTTACCACGGTAAGCACTTACCGGGTAAATTGTTGCATACGATGCCGTTTGATGGACTAAAATCTTACCCGGTAAGTAAATGATAGTATTGAAGTTTACCAGTAAGCACTTACCCATGTAAGATTTAGTAAACGGCCCCTTAGTCAATAGACACAATAAAGATATAATATGATATTAACCATCAACATATTATGATTTTTGATCGGATAGGAAAAGAAAGATTTTTTTTTGTCTACATTTCTTCATTTTTCCTTTTATCAATAACTCAATCAAAATGAAATTATATCAACAAACAAAATGTCCGTTATATTAAACATCTATTGTTTGATACGTCTTAATTCTGCCCTTTGTCCTAGTACTCTTTTCATGAGTTACAAACATCTGCAATTCAGATCATTCAACAAACCGATCTCACGAAATTCATCGGCTAACAGATAAAAAAAAATAAAAAATTAATTGAACATAACTCCAATCTTGTTAATAACATTTGACAACTATAAGTTAGATTTATAAGTAGATGACTACGAATTAAATTTGAGTCAATCCACATTTGTAACAAAAAGGAGGAACGTGTTGATGTTGAAAAGAGTTGTAACAAAACTACGTCGTTTAGTATGAACAATTAAAGAACCCTATCATGAACCGAACTCATAGAAAGCTTATCACCTGTTCTTGCTGGAACAGATTTACACCTGCTTAAATTCAATCGTTTTGCTTTAAATTCTTCAACTCCATTAATGGAACCTTCATCTTCTCCGTTTTTTATCCCAATTTTTCCATTAATTGCTTCAATTTCTTCTTCAATTCGTATATTTTCTGCCAATTCCTTCCCTGTTTTCTCCATGGTTACGTCCCAATTTTTGCTTGATCTATATGGAGCAGATCTAGATCTCGTTAACAGAAACGCATTTCTCGGTGGAGATTCCGAATTCAAAACCTGATCATCATCAGCCACGATTACATCTTCGATTTCTCGTTTCCAATTCCGATGATCGCCTTCGATCTGTTTCGATTCCTGTAATTTTTTTGATTTTCCGCCATAATCACATCGGAGAAACGAGAGGCTTGTTCTCCAAACACGTCGGAAACACTTCGATTCGAGTTTTGGAATTGGAAGCCATGGATAGCAGCGGAAGGCGGTGGTGGTGGTTGTCTGTTTGTTTTTGGAACGTCTGGCTCGGACTTGGCCGATGCACGTGACCTTAGGAGAAGAAGGTTCTAGATTAGTGTCGTTAGCAGCGGTGATTTTGCGAATAGACATAGGGTTAGCACGTGACCTGCTTCCTCTTTTGCTTTTGCTTCTTGGAAACCTGATCATCAATGGCGGTGGGAACTCGTCGGTTCTTCCTGGACTGGATATTGATTTTGCGAATACCTTCATTTTTCTTCAATAATCAGAGGTTAGTAAAGTATGCGTGAATTATAAGTTTTGTTTTTAAAAGAGATTTAGAACACAAATGGTGTATTTATAGCTTCATGATGGATATCAATGGAGGATGGAGGTGGTTTGATGGTTAACGTGGTTGACGTTTCATTGTCTATATGTTATTTTATGTTCATTTTGTTGCCATTTTATTACGTCACTTTCTGGTTTTTACATATAAAAACAGAGATATATTGTTGAATTTCCAAATATAAGGTCTTGTTCGTTATATTACGGATCTAGAAAACTTTTCGTGATTTCATTTTGTTATAAGAAAAAGGGTAAAATGTAAGAAATAGCAACCTACTTTTATAAATTTCTTTATTATAGCATTGTATTTTCAGTTTTACTTATTACAACAATGTACTTTTAAATTATTTTTTATTAAAGCATTGTATTTTGAAAAATTTACCCATTATAGCAATGGGTAACTTGTTACTTTTAAACAAGTTAACCCCCACTTTTTTTTGCTTAGCTTAAATAAGATGACATGGATAACATGTCATCATGATTACATGACATTACTAAAAAAAATCTCTTCTAATTTTTTTAAAAAAATTCTCACTTTTTTATATTATTCTTAATTATCTCAATTTTTTTTAAGTAATTTATTCACATCATCACTTTTTAAAAAAAATTACTTTTACTAAATTGTATGCAAATTAAATATTTTAAAGTTACATTTTTTTAACAAATGTAATATTTTTCTTCAAAATAAATATTTTATTTATAAAAAACGTGAAACTTGTGATTTAATTTTTCTAGTACAAAAATTATTTATTTTGTACTTTTTTTAAAATTTAACGATATAAATTGTGTTTTAGAAATCTTCTTAATATTGTTACATTTTAATAAATATTTTGGAAATAATATAATTAATTTAATATATTTATTGAATGATATGTCAATTCAATTTTTTAAGACAAATAAATATATTCTTTTTCATATAAATATTTTATTTGTAAAAAAACGTAATAATTCTTATTTTCTTAGTTAAAAAAAATATATTTTAAACATTTTTTAATATTAGGGAAATAAATTGCCACCTATTAATTTTGTTAATATTCTTATGTTTATGAATAATTTAGTTTAGTTTAATTAGTCTAGTATATTTATTAAATAATATGTAAATCACAATGCTATAATAAGAAATGTCACATCAACAAGATATTACATGTGGACAATTTACATGGACAATGAGGTGGCATGGAAATCTAGTATAGTTGGTAAATTTAAAAGAAAAGGTTACCCAATGTTGTAATGGGTAATTTTTTCAAAGTACAATGCCCTAATAAAAAATAATTTGAAAGTACATTGCTGTAATAAGAAAAACTAAAAGTACAAGGCTATAATAGAGAAATTTATGAAAGTAGGTTGCTATTTCTTGAATTTTGCCCAAAGAAAAATATAAGGGTACTTTTTATAAAAAATTTATCATCGATTTGATGGTTGGTTTATTACTTTTTTATATGTGAGATCAAGTATTTAACCTTTTTATTATAAAATAGAAACATAAGAGCATCTTTAACAACTATGTTAAAATAAAAAAAAATAGGGATTTTAACATTTTTGTTGCTTCAATAACTATGTTATCATTTATGCTAAAATAAAGAAAAGATAATAGAGATTGTAAAAATCTCTAAATTTAGATAATCCTATAAAAGTCTACATAAAAGAGTTAAATAATATTTTAATTATATTCAATCAATTAGAGAATTGAATTAAAATATGTAGTAGAGATAAATAATTAATAAATTATTTATTATTTATTTCAACTAAATTGGTTGTTTATTATTTCATATTTTCTAATTAGGTTTAAAATCTAAAAGTGTTATTTATTTTGAATGTTAGTGTGTAAATTTTTCGATGTGAAGTCAAAATACAATTACGTGTATGTTTTGGATATTACTCGATTTGTTTCTATCTTACTCGTTATGTTTTTTGTACGTTAAGTAATTTTTGTATTAAATTGAATTTCTTTTAGTTTTAGATTATTAATTATTATAGAATGATGAGATTTTTTTAAATTAAATTAAATTTCTTTTAATTTTAGGTTTATTGGAAATATGAAACATTTTAACGTGTATGGTTTCTTGCATATTTAAAAATTATATATATTAAATTAAATTAAATCACCGTTTTCCCGTTGGGAATGTGGATGGAGATATGATTTTATTCCTCGGTGGAGACGAGGATGGAATGGAGATCGAGGTTTCCGTCCCATTCTATGCCTAATTTTTTGCCAATAATATGTATCAATCTTCATTAAGGTAACTTTTAAAAATGTTCAATAATATGTATCAATCTTCATTAAGGTAACTTTTAAAAATGTTTTTTAAAATGAAAATAAGTACCAAAGGGCCTCTGGTCTAGGAATACCGGGGTTTTACAACATCCTCAAGGTCTCGGATTCGAGCATTGAAAGTGGTGGTTTCCCCTACAAATGGTGGAGGTATTATTCCTCATAGGTGACGTTAGGGGTGACAATTCTCGACACGACACGAAACACGACACGAACCCGACACGAAAATAAACGGGTTAGGGTTGAACTTTTCGACCCGCCAACCCGCCAACCCGCCAAATAAACGGGTCATGTTCGGGTTGACACGAACGGGTCGCGGGTTGACACGCCAACCTGCCAAAATTTATTATTAATAATAATATATATATATATATATATATTATGTTTTATTTTCAAATCTAAAAGTCTAATCAATAGAGTTTCTTTCATTTTGTTGTGTAAATTGTAATCCCATCCGTCAAAACTCAAACGTAGAAATGTGAAACACGAACACCTTAACCCTAACTCAGAATACTCAACAGCAGCTATGATGGCGCTCTACCTAGAAACAAGAGATTTCATGACCCCTCAACCCGCGAACGACCTGCCAACCCGCCAACCTGCGACACGCCAACCCGACAACACGCAAGTTGACTTGCCAACTTGCCACCCCGCGACCATCCCGCCAACCCGCCAACACGAACGTGTGTGGGTTAGGGTTGCGTATCTCGACACGATTAGCTAAACGGGTTGGGTTAGGGTTGAGCATCCATGACACGCCAACCCGTCAACCCGTGACACGCCAACCCGAACACGACATGATTGCCACCCCTAGGTGACGTGGCTCTGTGGAGGTGCGAGGGTTCGATCCCGCGTTGTCCCAGGGGTTGGAGTTTAACTCGTTATTAGCATAACCACTAACACTAACGCTAAATAAGTGTTTTTTATATACGATTTGTCTGTTAAATAAAGGTAAACAGTTATCATAGTCTCAAATTCTAACCCCTATATTTTAACTTACATCTAGCCGGTTGATTGTTTTATTTAGATCTTATCTCGTTTATATTGAAGTAATAACATAAATATCAACTAACTATTAAATTATTTAGTTGAAATAAAAGTTTTCGTATTATTACTTATGACCAAACGACTCTAAATCGAAAATGGAGCCAAAACTTTTTATCAACAACAAATTAAGGAAAAGATGGGTGGAAGGGAAGTGAGTGGAAGTTGAAACATCAAAATCCATTTCCCCACTTCAAGTAGTTGTACATTCCCACCAACAATAAAATTATTTATTCTTTTTAAAAAGACCGAAAGATAATAGAGTATTTTGACATATACTTCTGTTGATAAATAGGTGAGGTGACTTTATTCAAATATAAAATAGATTATGGATTCGATCCTAAACTCTTCTGCTAGCCTCAGCTGCTAAGTGAGTCAAAAAAATATTTCGTTAATTGGTATTCTTAGAAACGGGTTTCGTATGAGACCAGTTAGGGTTGTCGGTAATCAAAAAATTTCCCAAAAAACTTCAAGATAACATTACGTAATTTTTATTTTTAAAATATTTAAAAAAACATGGGGAATTTAATTATTTTAGGCATTTTAGAAAATGTGTTTACCAAAATGACCAAAATCTCTACGAAATACATATCGATACACACCTCAGATCGAGTGGACTTCAAAAACACCCAAAACGACGTCGTTTTGGCCAAAATTGCTCCGCCAAATACCGAATACCTCCGCCACATGGCGGAGGGGCCCAAAACGACGTCGTTTTGGGCCGCTTTTCGCGTATCCCTTGACCGTATACCATTTCCTCCGCCATGCCGTATAAATACCTCCGCCACATGGCGGAGGGGACCCAAAACGACGTCGTTTTGGGCCCTTTTTTTGCCTGGAAACCCTAATCCACCGAACCCTAAAAGCCTTATATACGGTTAGGGATACGCGAAAAACGGCCCAAAACGACGTCGTTTTGGGCCCCTCCGCCATGTGGCGGAGGTATTCGGTATTTGGCGGAGCAATTTTGGTCAAAACGACGTCGTTTTGGGTGTTTTTAAAGTCCACTCGATCTGAGGTGTGTATCAATATGTATTTCGTAGAAATTTTGGTCATTTTGGTAAAACCAAAAAGAAATTGGTGATTTTGGTAAACCAATTTTAAAAAATATCCAAAATAATTAAATTCCCAAAAACATGACATTACTCAACTCTCAACCGTGAAGAAAGCAAAATTCTACAATGGGTTAAAAACAAACCCATATTGGATTATTGAAATCCTATGGAAAAACCAAGAATCAAACTGTGAACATCTTTAACGGATAGAGGTTGGTTCACACGAGAATACGAGAAACGTTTTTTATATACAAAATCATATGTGATTTTGTACTAACATTAAAAAAATGGCACGAACAACTTTTGCCATGGGCTAAGTCGCGACTAATTATATATAATTTTATACGTGAATCATATGTGATTTTATACATGAAAAAAATTTCATGTACAAAATGATTGATTGCGGATTATTCTTGTATTTTCTTAAATTGTTATCGTCCTCGCATGAACCTCTCTTTTAACGGATAATCTATATATTTTTTAAATGATCATCAAGAGTAAAGGAAAAATTACACTCAAACTCTAATCCATATTTTAATGATTTTAATATTAATTCTATTATGTAATATTATATAAATTTATCATTTCAGTACACTTAAAGAAAACTTTATAGATAATACATGCAACTACACTGGTAGAAACAATTAAATATTGTTTTCTCAATACTTATTGAATTTTTAAAGATTTTTTCAAAATTGAATATTTGTAAATTCTCTCTTGTTTTCTCTTTTAGGGCACCTTTGATACATTGGACATGACGCATATTTTAAGTACCAATTGATGCAACATAATTTTTGAAATATCTATATTACAGTATCTAGCTATCTATTAAATTGGAGGGGGAGGGGGGGTGTGTGTTTCAAATGATAACTTAAATTTGGTTGTGAATGTGAGGCCAAATGAGAGCGCAACATGTGTCATATTCAGACTGAATAATCAAAGAAATTTTCAGACCGAATATAGTATCTATTTGGTCTGAATAATGTTTATTCGCTCTGAATGTAGCATTATTCAGACCGAATAAATACTATATTCAGTCTGAATATTTCTTTGATTATTCAGTCCGAATAATCTACATTCAGACACGTGTCGCGCTCTCATTTGTTCTCACATTCACAACCAAATTTGAGTTCGCATTTGAACTTTCCTCCTATTAAATATGCTCTAAATATAGAGTGAGCCAAAAAAACAAAAAAAAAACAATCGGATTAGGTCATGCGTATGATGACAATACTATTTATACGAGATTTTTATTTTTTTAAACGTATTTGACAAAATTATTTTAAAATTAAACCAAAATACATGAATATTTCGAATGGGTCGGATACAAAAAAAAACATGACTTGTAGGTATTCAGATACTTTACCATGTACCTTTATTTTTTCTCGGCATACCCACATATAGTTATGGCTACAAACAAAAATTTCCGGGTTACAATCCTCGAACCCAAATTAGGCTTGTTCTGGATTTGAGAACTTCAACTGCAAAAAAGAAAATTGGTTTAGAATGATATGAAATCAGTATATTCCACTCGAAAGTAGCATCTGAACAGGGAGATGCAAACAATGGCCAATCAATCATAAGGCACGAAAACCACAAGGCTTGTGGCGTACTGGTTGTGGGGGATGAGGCTAGATAACCCATCTACCCCAGGTTCGAATCCAGGCGCGAACAACTTGTGGCCACTGGGGAATTATCTCAGGGTTGCATGCTTTGGCAGTCTTAAAATTGTCAGGGATTAGTCTAGGCAAATGCCTGGGATACCCTTTCCAAAAAAATTAAAAAAAACTTATATATGGTTTTTTGAAAGGGGAAAATACATCAAAATGCATCAAAGTTTGATTTAGTTCCTCTTTAGTGTAACGAATAATTTTTTTTTTCTTAATTGATGTAACAAAGTTTCAAAAGTTTCCTATTGTGTACCTATTATGACGGGTAAACTGGTGATTATGTAACATTTGATGACGTGGATACCCTTTTGCAGAAGGATTAGGGCGAAGTGGATGATAAACTTGGCATACATGTCATCAAATGTTACAAGATCAGTAGTTACTGGTTAAATGGGTTTAAAAAATCTGAGACTGCTACGTTAGATAGGAAATTCTGAAACATTATTATATTGATCAGGAAAAAAAATCCTTGTTACACAATAAGAACTAAAGCGAAATTCGTTGCATTTTTGCCCTCTTTTGAAGCTCTAGTTATGTAAGGTCCCACATCGGTTGGGGGGACTAAGGTTGCCTTATAAGGACCGGATACCTCCTATATCAGACGAGGTTTAAAACTATGAGTTCAAATGTGTTGACAAAGCGGACAGTATCTGGTACAGTTGATTTGGGATGTTACAGATGTTATATATCCCACTTTTATGAAGATAAGTTATGAGGGGTGAGAGGTATGCAGACCTATCCTCCACCCTAAAAGACAGAGCCACCGTAAATCATCTAAGCATCAATTCCAGTACAAGCAACTAGTTTTTCTCATACCTTGGTTTTATGAAGCCATGCCCATCCAAGAACATTCGAGTGTGATTGCATACGGTTTTATAAGGTCCTATGATACTCGTAAACCTGAAAAACACTTCACCAAATAACAAAAAATAAAGAAAGTGCTAATCGTTAGATTTTATTTATGGAGAAGCCAAGAATTGGTCGTCGCTGCAAAAAGGTACATGGTTTTGGAAATGGGTAACTATTACACTTTTTGATTAACTAAATGACAATTTTACCCTTAATACTAAAAGGGTTGTGGATTTATCCATCTCATAATTAAGGGTAGAATTGAAAAGTAGGAACTTATTTTTAATACAAGCTAAAATAGGAAATGTGGATTGTGCACATTTATTTTGAGATGGAGGGAGTATCAACAATATGAACTCAAGCAAAGCACTATTGATGAGGAAAAGAAGATCATCCATCATAATCAAATATTGCTCCAAAAACTAAGTGTCTATTTGTTAGCAGCTTAATGAGCTAAATTGGACTCGCAACTTATTTGGTTAGCTATACATGACTATTTGGTAGTGGCTTAATGATATAGAAAGTGGCTTATTCAGTAAGCTTATAGGGGGAGGTTCCCCTAAATGAACCCACTAAATCCCACACAATGTGGGGTCTCCGGACAGTAAGATGTAAGCAGATCTTTTCTCAATTGATCCCATGGTCCTACTCCATGTGTCCTAATTCATGTCAAGTGAGTTACTATTTAATATTCAATTGGGAAAAAAATGTTCTATTTTTTTCTTTCATCTTAGAAACTACTTCAACCAATCAATATAAAATTGCAATGTGTGACTCTGTAAGTCCATATATAATTCAATACATGCTGCAAAAGGCCATGACCCATGAGAATATCTCCAACAGGTTCTCTAAAATAAAGAATATGGAACGCAAACCATACCAAAAATACTAAGAATATCTCCAACAAGTTCTCTAAAATAAAGAATATGGAACTTTTGTTCTCTATTTTGGTTCAACAGATTCTCTATCTTGTTCTTTAAAATAGAAAAAACTAGAGAAACTCCAACTTTAGAGAATTTATCTAAAACTTAATGTGTAGATAGAAAAATTAATTTTTTATTCATTCCCCCCAATGACTTGAGTTATTATTATTTTATACAAACTATGTTTTTAAATTCTATTGGATAGTAAGTTTATAGAATATTTTTAGTGATATAACAGACGTTGAAATCTCTAAAATAGATAATGCGTTGGAGATAAATGTAATTATTTTTAGATAGCTTGACTTTTGTTCTCTATTTTAGAGAAATTATAGACAATTTGTTGAAGATGCTCGCTTACATAAGTATGCAACTAATAAATGAAGTAATTTCTCCAATCACATTTTGGCTCCCAAATATCAACAGCAGATTGCTTAGTCAACTACCAAATTAACTTCCATAACTATATCAGATCAATCCTACCAAGATATAACATCAACATTCAAGAATATAACAGTCAAACAAACAAGCATATATAGCATAGTTACCATATTAAGAACATCAAGATTCAAGAATATATAGCATAGTTATCATACTAAGAACAATGAGGGAGGTTAAGGGGAAAACCCAAAAAAATGAAAAACTGAGAATCACCCTGGTATCCATTCATCCAGAGGGTAAACACATGTACATACAAGTAAATGAAGTAATTGAAGTTGTTTCTTGATTTTTATGCACATGTACATACCAGACAAATTGTTTTCAAATTACTTATATGCACATGTACATACCATCTAGATGAACATTTACCAAGGTATTCCTCAGTATTTCATTCTATTTTTTTTGCGGTTTTCCCCTAAACCTGACCCTAAGAACATTCGAACAATAAACATACCTAATAATTATTTTTCCATCAATCTGCTCGTTTGTACGATGGATGCCTTCGCACAGCTCTCGAATTCTCATACTCAAACTCCAATAAATTCGGTATATGTGATGTATCTTTGATATACAGCCATCTCCCAATTTTACTTTCTTCAATCGCCACAATAAACCTTCTAATCTTAGAATTAACCACCCAAAACCACAATACACCAAGAAAAATCCCCAAACTTGCACCTGCAAACACCTGACTTACCGTATGGTACCCCAAATAGACACGAGAATACATCGTAAGCAATGCCAATGGCCAAGCAACGAAACCTACCATCCAATTTTGAGTTCTAAACAGAATTCCAGTTTTCCTATAAGTCACTAGAGTGAAATAGGTCGCGAAAAAGAACATGTACTGTGAATGGCTTGAAGGCCAGCCATGTGAATCGCACATTTCGAGCAAGATGCAGGTCTCGGGTCGGGCTTGTTTGACGATGACTTTGATCGAATCGCTGATGATTTGTGAAATTAATAACCCTAGAGCGAATAAGATACCTTGGAGTTCACGGCGGAAGAGGAAATGAGAGACAAAACCGCCGAAGCTGATGAAAACTGGAACTAATGAAATCCATGCCAGAAAATGACCTAATTGATCTCCTTTTTGGTAACGAACATGAGTTAGGGTTACAGCTCGTAGTTGATTCGACATTGAATCGAAATCAAATTGGGTGTTAAACTAATTGATCGACTTTGATTTAGGGTTAGATTAGTAGTTGAAAGATGCATTTATCTATGCCATAACCAACTCCTCCTCCATGAAATAACTAATCATGGTCATTTAATTGTTACCAGATGAAAATGACACTAATGTGAATGTTTTAAATTTTTTTTTTTTTTTTGAAAGGCATAGTGGTATCGAACCCACGAACGACTGTCACGAAAACACACGCACACCTCTCTGGAGGTATCGGGCATCCAAAAACAGCCCATAATTCGTCGCTGTCCCGGCCCAACTTACAGCTTACGTTGGACCTAAAGTCCAACCACAGTCTATGATTGGGCCAGCCCAGTCAAAGACTGTGTACTCTTTATGCCCTCAAATTGACTCTCATTGGATTCGAATCCAAGGAAATTGAGATATGATCCACAATCCCCCAAGATGTTACCGTCTTTAAGAAAACCATCTTGTGTAACGTGTTTTAAGTCTTTTGATTGATGGAATTTTTATTTAATATTTATCTTCTATGGAAGTCTAGATTTATATAAACATTTTATTTAAATATTAGTCAGAATTGTTTGATTGCTTTTTTGTAAGTCTCCTATGAATAAGATTGTTTATGTTTGTATGAATTGAGATTTTTTTTTGTTTTAGATGTTTTCTTTACATGAAACGAATATGTTTTTTAATTAGGAGAGACATCTGGAAAAAAATTGTTTTCTACATAAAAAACTTCTTAAAAGCTTATTGAATAAGTCATTTTTTGTATCATTAAGTGATTTAAGTAACTATCGAACAGTCATGTATAATTGACCAAATAAATAGCGAGTCTCGTTAAACCTATTAAACTGCTAACAAACAAACCCTAAGGTTTGTCAAACTTGTGTTATTAGTAAGACGACGAGTCAAGCTCGGTCGTTCTTGTTCAATCTTAGTTGTAAGAGGGAATATACAGGACTCAAGGTCTAGTTACCAAATGCTTTAAGGGTTAGTGTTTACTGTATCTGGTAAGCATAACAATGATCAATAATCTTAGTTTTAATTGAGTGCCTACAAAGTAGTCGTAGTTAATGAAAAGGGGGAAACAACTTCCCAATGACGAGGGGTAGAATGATTGTTTTAGGACTTCCATATACCATACAAAACTTCTTAAAAAATCCAACTTTATATATTGATGATAGAAAATGTATCATCCGCTGTTTAACTTTCGATAGGGAATGAAGAGGAATGAGGGGAGCAACGATGGAGATAAATATCAGCAAAAACCAGATGTGACGAAAAAGGAGTAACGTTAAAAGAGGTGGGTGAGGCTGCAAGGGGTTGGTCTCTTTTTATGTGAATGAAAGATGAACGACAAACACAAGGGGTAACCTATGAAATAATGTATACGAATGGGGCAGAGCCAGAGGATGGAGGGAAATGTATCAATTGGTTAGTGACTTAATCAATAACTACAAACAAATACCCATATATATCCCCACGTCGTTAAGCCATACACAAACAACCCCTTATTCATTTAGCCAGTAATCAATGTTTGTTTTGGCTTAATTGTATTTAATATGCAATAAAGCATTTTCCCCATATTCTTAAGATATATTATAAATAAAATTTATAAGTCATTACTGCATACATAGAATTTCTTAAGTGCCACATCCGATCTTGAAAAATTAACTGACTACGGACAAATAAACACACTCAAATACACGATAGACGTCGAGTCATATTAACACGATGTAATCTCTGTCTACTTATTTGGCTAATCAATTATATAAACCTTGAATATATATACATATATATACAGGTGAGAGATCATACAAGAACACCTATTATTTAAAGGAACAAATGAACACTTTGTGGACCACATATGATGTGGGTCCCACACATTATAAAATCATATCTGATTCAATAGGGTCCACCATTGAATCAGATATGATTTTTTAATTTGTGAGACTCACATCATATGTGGTCCACAAGATGTTCCTTTAAATTTACAAAGTTTTCGTTTGAACCTCTCCATATATATATATATATATATATACCTATATATCAGTCATTTCACAATTACAAACCATGTAACTAATAAAAATAAAATGTAGAGACATGAATAGAGATTTTCAATAGTGAGATCAAATATGAAAGAAAATGTAGAACTGTTATTTCCATTTCCATTTTGAAGGAAACAACTTTTAAGGAATTGATTATTGGAGAAGGCATAAAATACATCATTTAGTAATTACAAAAAGTATATTTATTTGTCCAAAAATTTATTACTTCATTCGTCTAAAAAAATGGTCCATTTTTTTATATTGTTCAATTTAAAAAATAAATAAATAAATTTTCAAATACACTCTTAATTAATACATAAATATCTAAGATATATAAAAAATTGTAAATTAAATAAAAACAAAGCTATAATTTAATCAACTAAGCAATCGTTTGGATACACATGACGTAGCTTATAAGTGAGCTTATAAGCTAGTCTATCGATAAGCTACTTGAAATAGCTTATGAAAAACTTTTTGACACTTTTTTCAATTATACCCCTAATTAATATTATTTATTTATTTTTAATATGTTCTTTTTGATCATTTTACATACTCATAAGTTAGTTTTTGCCGAATATATCTTATTCTTCAGCTAACTTATAAGTTATCATTTAGCTTATAGTTTTTTCGGTTAGTTTGCCATAGCCTATAAAAGTTGTAATTAATTATACATGTCAGTGGGAGTATAGTATTATTTCATGAACCCGCTCTTCTGGCTACTTTAGGATTTAGGTATACGATTTACCCCCCTTAACTGTCGATTTGAAAAAGGGAAAACCCATATCTTCCAAACCCGTAAATTTGGATCCGTTTTGAGTTTGCAGAGAGTTTTGCTTCGATTTCGGAGTCAAAGCAATGGCCGATGAAAGCGCAGCGACACCAAGGAGAGATCCCATCAAGAATCCAGGCATGCTTTTATCTTCTGTTTTCACTTTTACAGCTCAAATTCACGCGTTTTTGTAGTCGATGATTCGAGTTCTCTTTTGTAGATTTTCGTTTTGAGTTTTATGTTAATTGAACAAGTTAAGTAGATTATAGATTCATGGGTTCTTTTCGTATGATGAAACAACTCTATGTCGCTGTTCTCCATTTGAGCCCTTACTACAATTTGACTTCTAAAGTTACTTAAAATTTACTGAAATTTATCTGGGTTTTAGGGGAAGAAAGTGATATAGAGAATGGAGGGAGCTTTTGTTGTTTAATGATTTGAATTTGAAAGGATTACGCTAAAACTTAGAGGTAATTTGGAGTATTGACTGACCAATCGACCAATTCTAGACTAGAAACTGGAATTAGACATGTAGATAAACTGTTTGTTTTAATTACCCAATAAAAAACAATGGAACATCTTGGTAACGGTTCATCCGGACGGTATGCGCATATGCATACAAGTAATTAAAGTTGTTTCTTGGTTTTTATGCACTTGTGCAATTACGCATGTTATGCACATGTGCATACCGGACAAATTGCCTACAAATTTCTTGTATTCACATGTGAATGGTTATCTGGGTGTTCCTTAGTTTTTTTTTTGCGGGTTTCCCCTGAACATGATCCTATATCTATGTATCACATGTACTTGGTACATACACACAGTGTTGGTGGTATAAATGTTATTTGGTAATATAGTTGGGAATGCTGCTGCACAAAGGAGAAGGCAACATGCTGTTTCAGTGGGTAGAGAAAGAAGAGAAGCTATGTTTAGAACCAAACGATTATGTAGAGTGGGAGTTAGCACTGATATGGATGTTCCCATTGATAGTGACATGATCATTGAAGAAGAACAATCGATTTTAGAGGCTCAGACATCTTCTGCTGTGGAAGAATTGAAGCTAGCGGTTGCCTTTCAGTAAGTTAATTCATTATAGTTAGTTTGATGAGTTATATCTATGCAACTGGGAAATTGTTGGGTAAACTTTATATCATTATTGCTTCATTCTATTTGATTACCTTTAGGGGGAAGGGTGCAGTCCAAAGGAAGGTGAATGCTCTTTCCGAACTAAGGCGTTTATTGTCTAGATCCGAGTTTCCTCCTGTTGAAATTGCTCTTAAATCAGGAGCAATACCTTTACTTGTACAATGTCTTTCATTTGGCTCCCAAGATGAACAGGTAAATGTAAACTTTGTCTTCTATCAAAACATACCTTTTTATTTAGCTCATATATATATATATATATATATATATATATATATAGAGAGAGAGAGAGAGAGAGAGAGGAAAGTTCAAATGCAAACTCAAATTTGGTTGTGAACATGAGGACAAATGAGAGCGCGACATGTGTCATATTCAGACTGAATAATGAAGGAAAATATTCAGTCTGAATGTATTATTATTCCGTCTGAATAACACTACATTCAATTTGAATTTTTTTCTTCATTATTCAGTCTGAATATGACACGTGTCGTGCTCTCATTTGTCCTCACGTTCACAACCAAATTTGAGTTCTCATTTGAACCCGTCCCTATATATATATATATATATATAGATGGAGGTCCAGGGGAAAACCCCCCAAAAAATGAAAAACCAAGGAGCACCCTGATAACCATTCATTTGGACAATCTGCACACATGTATACAAGTAATTGAAGTTGTTTATTGGTTTTTATGCACGTGTGCATGTTATGCACATGTGCATAGCGGAAAAATTGCTTACAAATTACTTGTATGCACCTGTGCATACTGTCGTGATGTATGGTTACAAGGGTGTTCCTCAGTTTTTCATTGTTTCGCGGTTTGACCCTGACCCTATATATATACATACACACACACACACACATATATATATATATATATCGATTGAGAAGGGGCATTAAGGTACACACAAATGGTGTATATGTACTATGTTTTCAGGTTTAATTTTCATTTTTGGGTCCATAACGCAGTTGCTTGAGGCGGCTTGGTGTCTAACGAATATAGCTGCTGGAAAACCTGAAGAAACGAGAGCTTTGCTGCCAGCATTACCTTTACTTATTGCTCATATTGGAGGTCAGTGATTAGATAACTGGATTTGCGAATTTGACATAAATCTTGTCTCCTTCCTCATATATTAGCTGTAGTTATGCGGGATAATAACCAAGATGAAGATTCTACTGCCCACGTGAATTTATTCTTTAAATATAACATCAATATCTACATATCTGAAAACTTGTGGTAACTTTTGAAGGGTAATCCAATCTTTTTGGCTGTAATAAGGGTAAATATGCTCTTTTTTGCATATATATTCTGGCTATAAGTTTGTATGATTATGGAAAATTGTATAAAAAAGTCTGAGAGTATTTTAGGGTCTGTTTGCATAGCCCATTTTCCTCCGTTTCCCCTTATTCATTTTGTGCTGATCTCATATATTTTTACATGATCGGGACCCGAGAAAATTTTCGTTAAGAACCAAAAATTGATTAGGAACCCGGAAACCGCCCACAGCGTGCCACGTGTCCTTCATGATGAATATTCATCATGAGTAACACATTTGTGATGAATATGGATGTGTTATTCATCATGAATCACACATTCATGATGGATAACACGTCCATTTTCCTGATGAATATGCCACGTGTCGCCTCGTGAGCGGTTCCGGGGTTCCTAATCAATTTTGAGTTTTAGGTTCGTAACGGAACTTTCCCCATTGGGACCCTATTCAGATATGTGGGTGGGAATTTTTAGTGTATTAGGAGAGAAGACTTGATATGGAGCCTCCTAAGGGGATGTTTGGTTTATTTTCCATTAGGTTCTGTATGGACAAAGTTGTCTGTGTGAATTAATCTGTCTGTGTAGATTGGAAATGTTTTTCTTTGGGAGGGTTTTTTCCATAAATAGAAGGAGCGTATTTTTTAATTGAGAGGAGCAGGTACGGGAAAAAACTTGACTTTCTGCATACACCCCCGCCCCCCCAGAAACTTACTGAATAAGCCACTTTCTATATCATTAAGCCGCTACCAACCAAACTATTATGTATAGCGGACCGAATAAGCTGTAAATCCCATCAAGCTCATTAAGCCACAACCGAACAGCCCCTAAATTGTATATAGGGAACGATTCTGTACTTGTTTTTATCCCTTCAGATTAAAATTATTCACAAAATACTTGAAATTTTCGTAAAATTTTCCAAACTTATTATTGTTATGTGATATTACTTCATGGTCTAATCTAACATTTCATACTTTAAATTAAAATCTCTAGAGAAGAGTTCATTGCCGGTTGCCGAGCAATGTGCATGGGCATTAGGAAACGTTGCTGGCGAAGGGGAAGAGTTGAGACATATTCTCATTTCTCAAGGAGCATTACTTCCTCTTGCAAAAATGATGTTGCCAAATAAGGGTTCGACGGTTCGAACCGCCGCTTGGGCATTATCGAACCTGATTAAGGTACTTAACCACTTCACTCTACTTGGAACTTCTTTTATCAGCTCGATTGTTTGGAATATTCCGGAAACAATTTTGTCTTCTTACTTAATATAAATTGCGTTTGTGGATTTAGGGACCGGACCCGAAGGCTGCAACCGAACTCATTAAAATTGATGGTGTAGTGGATGCTATACTAAGACACATGAGGAAATCGTAAGTTGTTCACACAACATCATGATAGAATCATCACTAGTTGGTGTAAATGTGTAATTATATCGTATAAATGTCCATAATGAAAAAGGCACATAATTTTAGAAATGTGTAATTATTATATTTTTAACGAACTAAATGACAGTCGTATCCTTAATAAGAGGGCGTAATGGATTTTCCCATCTCATAATTAATAATAGAATTGGAACGTAGGCACTTATACTTTTAAAAACACACTAAAGATGCTTATTTTCTTCTACTTGTTTGGCATTTGTGATTAATAGGGAGGACGAATTAGCGACTGAAATAGCATGGGTTGTCGTGTATCTATCGGCTCTTTCAACTATTGCGACTAGTGTGCTTGTGAAAACCGATCTTCTTCAGTTACTCGTCGAACGATTGGCTTCCTCAAATAGTTTGCAATTGCTCATTCCGGTAACAAATAAAAGAAACCAGCTGCTAACTTTTCATTATTGCTAATATGTTCTTTGGTTTTATGTCCCCATCTCAGTTAAGAAAACAGTTTAAACTTAATTTTACACATGATTTAAATCGAAATTAATGAAATGACAACGTATTTGATGATTTTGTTAAAACAGTTAAGTGTAGGAACTTTTAACTTTAGTTGGTATTAAAAATGTGAATATGCCAACTTTTTCAGGGCAAACAAATCTTTTTAACGGTGGACTCGTTTTTCATAGGGGTGTTTGTGGTGCGGTTTGAGGCCAAACTGCAAACCGCACCGCATATATCTCAAACCGCAAAAATGCGGTTTGTACCTGAAACACTTTACACATACAATCCAATAGTTATAAGATTAAAATTTTATTATAAAATCAACGATAATATGACTTTAATCCAAACAAATAAATAGCTTAAATATATCCGATTCCCAAATACATATTACATAACTAAAAAGAGTCTAAGAAAAACTAAAAATATTACGTAATTAGCTTTATTATTATATTATATAACATATATTAAAAATATATATACATATAATACATGTATCCATCTTTTCATGCATATCTGGTGTTCTTTTTTCTATACATACAAACCTATATATATATACATGCAGGTGCTGAGGAGTTTAGGTAATCTCATAGCAGGTGATGCTTATACAACGAATGCCGTTCTTGTTGTTGGACACGAAATCACAGGCTAGTTCCTTTATTTTCGGCTTCTTTTGTTTGCTGTCACTTTGTTCTCTGTTGGTTTTTTAAGTAAAAAAAATCTGATGTGAAATAAGTTACTCCATTTCCTAATATAAAGGCAATATTTGGGATGGATGGAGTAATCGAAAGAAATATGAGTTACTCAAATTTATTATATAGAGCCTAAATTTTTGTAAACTTTGCAGATAATATTATACGGGCATTAAGCAAGTGTTTGAAAAGTGAGCATCGTGTCTTAAAGAAGGTATTTTCTTCTTTCTCTCCCCTTGATTATATGTTTATGTTGCATATATGTGCTTGATACACTCATTTGCCTTCGTTCTTTTGGGGACTATCTAGTCTTTTTTTTTTGGGGGGGGGGGGTTGGAGTCTCACGTCGGCTAGACATAGACCATCAAGCTTGTATATATTTAAAAACATATTTTTCTCTCTAAAAGGTCTCTTTTAGACAGAGATTCAATGGGGTTCCATATATCGTAACATGAGATCAGAGTCGGGGTCTAGGACCACCTAAGGACTTGACACTTAGTAACCATTCATCTATACGACATGCACATGTGCATACAAGTAATTGAAGTTGTTTCTTGCTTTCCGTGCATGTGTGCGGTGTGCATACCGGACAAATTACTTGTATGCACATGTGCATACCGTAACGGTTATGAGGGTGTTCCTCAAATTTTCACTTTTTTACGGTTTTCCCTAAACCTGACCCTATGTGTGCATGTGTGTGTGTGTATATATATATAACCTTCTCTCTCTCCAAGGGATCTCATAGAGAGAGATTCAAAGGGGCTCCATATATCATGACGTGATATTAGAGTTCGGGTCTAGGACCACTTAGGGACTCGGCACGCTCATCCGCCTCCGTTCTTGGGGGCACTGTCTAGTCACCGTTTGAGGGGGCATGCTAAAGTCCCACATCGGCTAGACTTGGACCATTAAACATGTGTGTGTGTGTGTATATAGGGTCAGGTTCGGGAGAAGACCGTAAAAAAATGAAAAACTGAGGAACACCTTGGTTCATCCGGACGATATGCACATGTGCATACAAGTAATTTGTAACATGTACACGTGCATAACATGCATACGTGCATAAAACCCAAAAAACAACTTCAGTTACTTGTATCCACATGTACATACTGTCCAGATGAATGGTTACTAAGGTGTTTATCAGTTTTTCATTTTTTGGGGGGTTTTCCTCTGAACCTCCCATATATATATATAGAAATCTCCTCTCTCTCCCTATAAGGGCTCTTCTAGACAAAGATTCAAAGTGGTTCCATATATCTTAACAATTTGTATTAAATTTTCCCTTTTCCAGGAAGCCGCTTGGGTGCTATCAAATATAGCCGCGGGTTCCGTCGCTCACAAGCAATTGATATACACGAGTGAAGCACTGCCTTTATTATTACAGCTTCTATCAACATCACCATTTGACATTAAAAAGGAAGTGGCTTACGTGATCGGTAACCTCTGTGTTGCTCCAGCGGAAGGTTCCGGAAGGTCGAGTTTGATATCCGATCACTTGGTTTCGTTTGTTAGAAGTGGATGCCTTCGTGGTTTTATCGATTTGGTTAGATCTGCTGATATTGAAGCTGCACGACTCGGACTTCAATTCATGGAGCTGGTAATTTCCAATGTCTTTTTTATAGAAACCTTTTTTTATTGTAGAAAAAGGCAAAATGCATCAAAAAGCTATAAAGTTTGGTTTTATTCCTATTTAGTGTAACGAAGACTTTTTTTTTCTCGATCCACGTAACAAAGTTTCAAAATTTCCTATTTTGTACCCATTTTTTGATCGGTAACATGTTGATCTTGTAACATATGATGACGATGATACTCGTTTATGAAAGGGTTACAATGGATTGGATGATAAACTTGACATCTGTGTCATAAAATGTTACAAGATTAGCAGGTTACCGGTCAATATGTGTAAAAAATAGGAAATTTTGAAACTCTGTTACATTGATTAGGATTTTTTTACACTCTATAGGAATTAAGACGAACTTTGTTGAATTTTGAAGCATTTTTCTGTTTAGAAAATGTTCATCTTGCACACTTTGGAGCATTTATATACTTTGATTTGTATGATTACAAATTATTGTAATTTCTATTTTATTCAAAGATAAAATGTGGATTCTATTTTTTAATGAGGAATTGTATAAATATTCTGTTCTTGTATACATGACTATTTGGTAGTGGCTTAATGATATCTAAAACTACTTATTCAGTAAGATTCAAAGGGAGCTTATGCAGAAAGCCAAGTTTTTCTTTCCAAACATGCCCCTCCCAATTAAAAAACATCTTTCTTCTATTTCTGGAAAAAACACTCTCAGACAAAAACCTTATCCATCTACACAAACAGATTAATCCACACAGACAACTTTATCCATACAAGACTTGATGGAGAACCTCCCAAACAACCCCTTAATTAACATAGATTTCAAGTAACAGATTTCTGGTTATTGTGCAGGTGTTAAGAGGGATGCCAAATGGCGAAGGGCAACAGCTGGTTGAGAAAGAGGACGGGATTGATGCCATGGAACGGTTCCAGTTTCACGAGAATGATGACCTTCGAAACATGGCTAATCAATTGGTTGACAAGTATTTCGGAGAGGACTATGGGCTCGACCACTAGAAACCAATTTGTATCATCGACCAGTTGGTCATGTAACGTTTTTATACCAGGTGGTTTAACTTGTTCAAAATTTGAATACGGTTTTTTTCTCTGGTCGAGTATATATATATATATATATATATATATATATGTATGTTTTTTGGCGCTCCCCATCGTTCCACGAGAGAGGTAAATCGTGTCCCCCAAAAGGCAGGTGATTGGTGTCTGGAGTTGAACACTGGATATATAAAAATACAAACCAGTTGAAGGGTACAAAGTACAAACTATACAAACTGGTTCAAATTAATATAAAATTAAAAAAAAATTATGATCTTTTTTCTATCAAATGCTATGATTTAAGATATTATTGCATATATGTTTGTTTACCTTGTGAAAAAATCATTCGATCCTAAAGCTTATTCGATTTATCATGTTAAAAGGTATTTTTTTTTATAATTAAAATTCATTTACTTAAAATTTTATCAAATAGTTGTTTTATTACAAAAATATAGAACATGTTAAAGGATTCCACTGCATATTATGCATTTTTTTTAATCTTAGATGCTCAGTCCCTCCGGTCATTTTTTACGGTTCCTCCCAGTGGTCTAGTTCATTTTAACGAAACCGTCCACTCTTTTGCTTGACAGTGGTTCTCTCCGTTTATTGTTATCGCTAGTTATTGCAATCATGCTACAATAATAACGTTGGTTGATGATTTTATTAAATATATAACAATTTCTTACTCTTTTATTTTTATATATGTTGAAACCAATTTATTTAAAAGAAAATTATATAAATTAAATGATAGAATGCTTTGTTATTCAATTAACCAACATGGTAAAAAAATAATCGAAATCGTAATTTACCTTATTTGGTTAACTGATACCTTTAACCCACAAACCGAATAACCCGAAACCATTTTGGGTTGGGTGATTTATTCAATTTTGGATTTTTTTATATCCTAGAGACCCCGGTCAACATGTACATGTTCAATTAGGGATGGCAAATAAAACCAAAACCGACGGTGAAAACCGAAAACCGAACAATTCGGGCAGGGTTCGGGGACGTCTAAACGGGAATGGGGCTGGAATCGGGGATCTTATCGGGGACGGGGACACCACTCACCGACCCGATAGTATATATATATATATATTTATATTTATAGAGAAAAATTCAAATGCAAACTCAAATTTGGTTGTGAACGTGGGAACAAATTAGAGCGCGGCACGTAGGGGTGCTCAAAAACCCGATCAACCCGACCAACCCGATGTCTAATCGAGTAGTAAAAATTTCAAACCGAAGGTATTCGGTTGATATCGGGTTACGTTTATTTGAACCCAACCCAACCCGATCAACCCGATATCATTTTATTTTTTGAATATTTATATGATTGTTGAGTATTTATTAATATATATTAGACAATTACACCATCACGTACTCTTTATATATATATATATAGTTAATCTATTTTCCATCTCTATATACTTTCCTTTGTATACATGTTCATTAAATATGAATATATATATATATATATATATATATATAACATTGAGATGAATGTGATATACTTAAGATCTAAGAAATATGAATATGTTGTACCAAATGGCTGACGATGAAAAATAAATTATGAGAAGACTAGAGAAAACAAAATATTGAAGGTTAGGAGAATATTTTGTTGTACCAAAGTGTTAACCCGACCAACCAGATCAACCCGACTAACCCGCACGAGTTGGGTTGGGTTGGGTTGCACTTTGGTTTGGGTTGGGTTGGGTTGAGATTTTTCAAACCGAAGACATTGGGTTGGGTTGTTGAAATGCCTTCAACCCGATCAACCCAACCCGCGAGCACCCCTAGCGGCACGTGTCTGAATATAAATTATTCAGACCGAATATACAAAGAAATATTCATACTGAATAAACATTATTCATACTGAATAAACAGTATATTCAGTCTGAATATTTTTTTGAATGAGACATGTGTCGCACTCTCATTTATCCTCACGTGTACAACCAAATTTCAGTTCTCGTGCCCCTACCCCTATATTTATATATTTATGTATATTAAATAATTTAAAAAAACATAACAAATGGGCTAAGCATAGTAACAAGAAATAAAAGCCCAAGTCTATCTAATTCCCGCTTCTGTTGAGTTTCTCTCGAAAATCAAAATCGAACTGCAGTCTTGGATTGTTCTCGGCGACAGGCAACGGAAAAGCTTATCAGTTACGATAACACAGGGGTGTAAATGGCAATAATGTATCTTTGGGGTTATATATTGCCATTTGGCATAGTTCAGGGCTATTTCTGCCATAAAAATTAAAAAGTTTTAAACCTATTTTCTGGTTTTCCGAACAGGGTTTATAGTTCGTTGTTCTCTAAACCCTAGTTTCCTGGCCATTCAGGAATTGTTGATCGTTGCGTGGTGAAATTGATAAAGCAAAGGATCTCAGGGATTACGGATGACGGATCCTTCGTTTCTTTTCTCTGGAATCACATTCAACCGAAAGAAATTCTCCAGGGATTTTGCTAGGTTTAAGGTAAAATATTAATACCTAAGTTTCTAGAGCTATGACTGTAAGTTTTATCCTTAAAGAAAATATCAAATATTTTTGATGTTGAATTCAAGTTTCTGCAAGTTTTATCGTAAAAAAATATTACTAAAGTTGTTTGATGTGGAATTCAAGTTTCTGAAGTTTGATTAGTTGAATTGCTTATGTTCAATACTTTAATTTGAAAAGTTGAATCGCTTTGGTTATTGACTGTGTCTGAATAGATTACTGCAAGAATGAATGTTAGGGCTTTTAGGTGATGTGTAATCTTTTGGAATTTGACTTCTGTACAAGTTCATAGATAATAGGTTGAAAATTATAAGAAAGGTGCTATCGAATTTGAAGTTTTTGGTTTTGAGAAATGCAATAGACGAACTGCATTTAGAGCCTTGATCTAAGAAGTGTCAAATGCATCCAAATCAATGGATATCTGAACAAGTATTAGCAGCATAACAAAAATGGCTTCCTTGAAATGAAATAATGTCGTTTCATAAGAGCCGTAGGTTCTTAATCAATTCAAACACCATAAACCATGCCATGGAGGTAGATAAGTCAGGATGTTCTAAATGTGCTCAGCAAGAAGGGAACTAGCATGGTCAGCTACCTATTCAACCTTTAAATGGTTTCTCGACTTTATAGAACCCAAAGAGGTGAATGAACTTAAAATTATAATCTATAATTTGATCGGTTTTCCAAACTCACGAGAAAGTTTCTTGTTTCTCCATCTTGTTTTTGTGGATAAGGAGGGGGCTTTCTTGGCTTTTAGAATTTCATTCTGGCAAAAGGGGGTGGGGTCAACCAACTGTGGTAGTTAACGAGTTCCATGTAGGGGATTGATGAGTGTGTAAAAGGGTACTTCTCTTTATAATAAAGTTAGTATATTCTCTATGCCGATTACCGGTTAGTGTAAAATAACTTGATGCTTTCAAGTTACCATTCAGAAGTACATATGGATACATGACACATGCAAATTTATGGAAGTGGAGTAGGATCCGGGAAGTGTGAGAGCAGTATATATCATGTATGTACCTGATTGTTGTTACATTATGTTCTTGTTTAGGAAAAAAAGCCAAGTAATGATTCCGAAGAGACGTTGCTTGAAAACAAAGACCCGGAGGTAGAGGTGGAGGTGGTAACAAAGCCTGTTAAAAAGAGGAAGAGGAAGTCAGCTGTTTCAGGTAATTCTGGAATATAAGTTTAGTTATTTTCACCAGTTTTACCATAAGCATTTAGAGAATTTATTATTATGTTATTTCGATTGCATGCATTGGTTGAAGACCCTGTAGAAGGATTTAATGTTTTCAAGAGCTCAAAGACGGAGCCAGTGCTTGAAGAGAATGAAGAGACTGAAAATGCATCTCAAGGGAAGAAGGAACTATATAGACAAATGGAGGTACTCTCTCTCTTACAAACAAATGCATGTGTTTTGTGCACTTCTAGTTTCATTTTTATCATGTTTAATTTTGTAGAATGTGAGAAAATGATACAAACATCTGATTGGAACAACCTGTCTTTTTAATCTTTTTGAGTTCAGAGGGATGCAATTTTCCGTAAGAAGCATAACATTCATACATCTGGAAGTAATATCCCCTCTCCTCTTCAGGAATTTTCAGAGTTGAGATCAAGGTACTTTTATATGTGTTTCTACTGTTTGTAACAAGTCTAAGTGCTTCAGTTTTAAGATAAGCGGTCCATTCAAATTATTTCCTGTCTATTGCATAAGCATAATGACGTTCATTTTAGTGAGAACTAAAGTTTTTTGAAGTTCACCCCAGTGGAAAACCTAAAAAAGCTTTTGATTATATCTTCTTTTTCTTATAAAAGTTCGTTCCATCATATTTATATACCTATAGAAAGGAAGTCACTTAAAAAATTGTGTTGTTCACAGGTATGGATGTAGACCATACATTTTGCGGAATTTGGCAGAACTTGGAATTAAAGAGCCATCACCAATTCAAATGCAGGCTATTCCAATACTCCTATCTGTACGATATTTCTATATTTCACTATGGTTGAGTTAGGTTTGGTATGAATTTTGAAGCTTCAGTTTAACAGTCTTATGTACTGAAGTTCCTTTGTGTCAATTTTGTTAGGGAAGGGAATGCTTTGCGTGTGCACCAACTGGTTCCGGAAAAACATTAGCTTTTGTTTGTCCTATGCTTATGAAACTAAAGGTACATTTAAGGTATTTTGTATTCATTTGATAATGTTTGAAGACTGTATTTCATTTTTAAGTTTTTTTTTTCCGTTGTATTATCAGCGCGCTTCAAAGGACGGTGTTCGTGCTGTAATTCTTTGCCCTACACGAGAGTTAGCCTCTCAGACATTCAGAGAATGTAAGAAATTGGCAAAAGGAAAGAAGTTTTACATCAAGTTGATGACTAAGCAGCTTGCTAATAGTGCCGAGTTCTCAAAAGTTCCTTGTGATATACTCATATCAACACCACTTCGCTTAAAATTTGCTGTCACCAAAAGGAAGCTTGATCTAAGCAGGTTATTATCTGATCTTTTATATATATATATATATATATATTTGGTATTTAAACACTCTTATGCTGGCAGTAAAATTCAAGTTGTTGGGTTTCCTTTTAAATGATGTAGGACCTGCAAAGGCCACTCAGTATTACAGTATTTGACTTGAACCTACTAGAAGCCATATAGTTAGAGTGCTCACAATTTATTGGGTATATGATAATCGTGCCTTTGTTTAGGTCCTTTAGGGGCTGTTTGGTTGGTTTTCCATTAAGTTCTGTATGGATAAAGATGTTTGTGTGTGGATTAATCTGTCTATATAGATTGGGAAGGTTTTTGTTTGGGAGGGTTTTTCCATAGATGGAAGGAGCGTGTTATTTAATTAGGAGGGACGGGTTTGGAAAAAACCTTGGCTTTCTGCATAAAGCTCCCCCTTAGAAACGTACTGAATAAGCCACTTTCTATATCATTAAGCTACTACCTAACACTCTAACAGTCATATATAGCTGACCGTATAAGTTGTGATTCCCATTAAGCTCATTAAGCTGCTAACAAACATGCCCTTAGGATCCTATGGAAAACTTTGGCCTATCCTCTTGCTATTAGAAAGTAGAGTTAAGTCGAAAAACTGTATTAACTCGGTATATTTAATCATGTTATCTTACATTGCCGTGCAGGGGAAGCAAGATTTTGTAGTTTTTCTATCTTGTTGATTACTTAATTTCATAGCAAATAAATATCATCATTTATTTTTTTAATAATCTGCTTCTAGTTATGATTTGCACAGATAAGAACATGTATAAATCTTTTGGAAAGTGGAATTTCTCCAACATATTGTTTTTTGGTTTTTGTAGGGTTGAATACCTTGTGTTGGATGAATCTGATAAGCTTTTCGAGCTTGGTTTACTGAAACCGGTTGATGCAGTTGTCAAAGCATGCTCAAACCCTTCGATTACCCGTTCATTATTTAGTGCAACTTTACCCGATACAGTCGAAGAACTTGCACGTACAATAATGCATGATGCTGTTCGTGTAATTATTGGCAGAAAGTAAGTGGTAAATGGACTTCTTACAAGAACATTGGTTTGCAATAATAAGGGGCTGTTTGTTTACCTCTTAACTGTTCCATTAAGAGGCAGCCTCTGAATCGCTAAGAGGTGAATTCCTGTTTGGCAAAAAATAAAACGCCTCTTAATGGTTCCAAAACGCTCTTAATCATTTTGTATCCTGGACCTCCCTTAACCATTCAGAGGCCTAATTTCATTTTGAACAATTACCAAACAATTTTTTTTTATTTTGCACTATATCATAAGAGCCTCTTAATAATTCAGACCAATTAATCATTCTGCACCAAACCATTCAGCAACTGCCAAATAGCCCCTAACTGTTCATTTTGCTCATGCTGTCTGAATGGAGAAATACAGAAGTCTTTGTTAATAACTTGTTCTTTTTTTATATGGTTTTTTATAGAGATGTTTATTTGGACTTTCAATAGGAATTCTGCTTCGGAATTGATAAAGCAAAAATTGGTATTTGTTGGGAGCGAAGAAGGAAAGCTTCTGGCTCTTCGTCAAACCTTTGAAGAGGTATGTCCTAATATGCAAATATCAGATGATATTGTGTTATTCCAGATAGTAAATTATTCCTAAGTTAAATATTGTCATTTTTTCCCAGAATATATATATATATATATATATATATATCAAGTATGTTTTAATGTTTAAATGTTTAAACCTTTAAGCGAGCCTAGTATCTCAGAGCTTATTTATCAACAGATTAAATCATTTTCAACACACTAAACCATTTTGGCTTTATTTTTTTGACATTTCATGTTTTTTTGTTCTCTTATATACTTATTATCATTCTCTGAACAGAGTCTGAATCCACCGGTGCTGGTCTTTGTCCAAAACAAGGAACGGGCAAAGAATCTCTACACGGAATTGAGATTTGATGATATTAGAGTTGATGTAATACACTCTGATCTACCTCAAATAGAGGTAATATTGAGTTCCTTCTGCATTGCTTAACTTTTTATTTTGGTGTCATTTTAATTGTCTTGACGAAAATTTTCAAATGGTATATTTTGTTATAAAAAACATTTATTTATTACAATTTTAATAAATTACATAAATTAATCTAAGTATATAAAGTATATAAACAACAAATTAGGAGTAAATTGTGTGAAGTGACTTTTTTGTTCTGTAAATTGGTTACACATGCACACTCTCCTTGTTCGAATTGAGACTGGTTGTATATTTTTTATATCAGTTTTTCTTTTGCTAATTAATGTGAGTTTGATAAATTGAGAATGATGTGATTGAAATCTATACATACATGATACATACAGCTTACTATGAGCAAATAACAAAATTGGTCCCTCAACTATACATACATATAGCTAAGAATTAAAATTATTCCTGATTTTGTTTTGGTAAATTGAAGTTATTGCTTACAGATTTGTATCTCTAATGATTTTATATTTAATTTAATTCAGCGAGAGAATGCCATTGATAACTTTAGAGCTGGTAAAACATGGGTTTTGATTGCCACCGATGTGATTGCCCGTGGAATGGATTTCAAAGGGGTCAATTGTGTCATTAACTATGATTTTCCGGATTCTTCTTCAGCATACATTCACCGGATCGGTACGTGACTTCAACCTTCATCTAAAAGTTTTTGCAGTCTCGGTAAGAGGTTTGGTCTGGGTCAGCGCTGCTCTGACTGAAAAGTGAAAAATGGTTGTTTACCAAAATTCTGGATAAGTGCCAACCAGAGCACTGACCGAGTCAGAAAGTAACTTCATTCTTGGATTTAATATGACTGTTAAGTACCTATTAATATGTACATTAGACAATTACACTATCACATACCTTCTCTATATAACTCCATATATATATGTTCAGTAAATGTGAACATATATATGCAAGGTTAGGAGAATATTTTGATGTACTAAGAGTATCAACCCAACCAACCTACAGTGTGGGTTGGGTTGAGATTTTTCAAACCACCAATATTGGGTTGGGTTGTTCAAAAGTCTTTAACCTGATCAACCCAACCCATGAGCACCCGATAAGAGACAGTAAGCGGCTTTTCGTTCTTCATTTATTGTATTTAGGTCGGTCTGGAAGAGCGGGTAGGAGTGGGGAAGCGGTTACTTTCTACACAGAAGCTGATGTTCGATACCTTAAAAACATAGCAAATGTTATGAAAGCTTCTGGTTGTGAAGTACCTAGTTGGATCTTGAACTTACCTAAGCTCAAGTGGAAGAAACACAGGCCAAAAAGAGAGTTTTTGTCAACAAAGCCATATGACGATGAAGAAGAAGAAGAATAATAAAACTATTGAATTCGATAGGATTGAATTCGATCGTAAAACAATTTTGAATGCCCAATTTTGGTTACAATGGGGCACATGGTTTGCATTCTGGAGTTCGAGTGTAAGATTGATGTAACCTAATGCATAAATGACTCGGTTCATGTTCTTTGTAAAATCTTTTGAAAACCGCTAAAATGTTAGTTTGTAAAAACGACTTAAGGGTTGTTTGGCTAGTTTTCTATTAAGTTCTGTATGGATAATGTTGCTTGTTTGGATTAATTTGTCTGATATAAGTTGAGGTTTTTGTTTGCAGGATATTTTTTTCATAGATGGAAGGTTTTTGATATGGTTGCTCAAATATAAAACGTTTCACATTTTAGTTCTTGAATTATTAACTTTTAAGAAAAGGTCATTTACTTTTGACGATGTAATATTTATGATGTTTTATTCCTTTTTTTTCAATCTTCTATATTTTTTATCTATACTGAATGAATTATCTTTTTAAATAGAGTGAATTACACTAGTGGTTTTTATAGTTTGTTTAAATTTTGGATTTGGTTCTTAAAATAAACTATATATTAGTGGTCCTTAACTTTTCATTTTCATAACACTCATCGTCTTTCCACTAAACAATGTTAGTTAGCAATCATTATAAAGAAATCATAGGGACCAAAAATGTAATCTTCTCTAATATATAATGTAATTCACGTTTTTTTTGTTTTTTATTAAAAAAAATATTTTCTATTTCCAATTACAAATAAAATATACTAGATAAAAACCTTTATATTTATCTATAAAATATAAAATTTATAAAAAAATTAGCGTTAAAAAATCTTAAGTTAAAAAAAATTGAAATAAATTCACGTATATTTTAAATTGGGAATTGAATTATGCGAGCAAATTATTGAAAAGTAAGTTTGGTTAACATAATATCATTAATATATAGTCAAACTATAAAAAGAAATACAATAACAACAAAATAGAAATTATACATTAGGATCAGAAAAATACTAATTATTCAGACAATTAAAAAAACGACCAGTACAACAAAATTAGGTTTATATGACGCAAAAAAAATAAATGTTATAATAAACAACTTTATAAAACTAAATTTATAGTACTACAAAATAAAGCACATTATTCTTTTTTTAGGATTAACCTGGATTTTAGGGCACTTAATTTTGTTGGCGTCATATAAACTTAATTTTGTTCTACTGATAGTTTTTCTTAATTGTTTGAATAAGTAGTATTTTTCTGATCTTAAAGTATAATTTCTATTTTGTTGTTATTGTATTTTTTGTAGTTTGACCATATAATAATAATTTCATGTTAACCAAACTTAATTTTCAGTATTTTGCTCATATATTTCAATTCCCAGCTTAAAATATATGTGAATTTATCTTGATTTTTTTTGTTTTTATAAACTTGAGATTTTTTAACACTGTTTTTTTTGTGAATTTTGTAGTTTTTAAATAAATATAAAGATTTTTATTTAATATGTATTTTATTTAATATATTTGATTTGTAATTAGATATATAAAATATTTTTTTAATAAAAAATTAAAAAAAACGTGAATTACATTACATATTAGAGTAGATTGCATTTTTGGTCCATGTAGGGTTCTTCAAAATAGTTGTTAACTAATATTGTTAAAAAGGACCATAGATGTTATAAAAATGTAAAATTAAGACCATCAATATAAATAGTTTGTTTCAAAGACCAAATCTAAAATTTGAATAAACCACGGTGTGATTTACTCTATAACTAATTTCAACACATTCTTTTATAGATTATAATACTGATAATAAAATATTAATTTTCTCTTATTTCTCTCTCAGGCATTTAACATTAATAATTTTTAATGGCAAAAATATAATTAAAAAGGTGTTCACTAACCATTTTTGTTTTGGAGAGTTATAAAAAACTGTTGGAATAAAAAGTAACCCAAAATTCTTTTTTTATTTTTATTTTGAAGAATATGTCGAAAATGTTATACATCCGATCTTTTATCTCCTCTACCTAGTTTCATTGCATTCATCTGACACCATCCACCACGAAAGTCGAGTATAAATGAAATCCGTAATCAATATACGAGTTGAATTCAAAAGGCATACGATCATGCTCAACAATTTTAACCAAAACTTTTGGAAGAATTAGCAATACGTTATAATAACTTATATGATATATAAGATGAAAGAAACATGAAAAAAGCAGTACGCTATAATAACTATTAGAACATAAAAAGGAAAGGCCTTTTGACTCAATTTTTTAACCAATGATATTCCAATCCAAAATCAAACATTCCCAATGATACGAAAAGTAACGAAACTCACCACCGTCTATCGAGCACCCATGTTCGAACCCGAAGACGTAATAAAACAAAAACACACGAAAACATACGAAAAATGAACAACGAAATTATAGAGTTTGTTCGTTGTTTTAGGTTGTTTATAGAACTTACCAATAAAATTCATTTCTTCTTTTGAGCAGCTTTAGTGACCTTAGCACCCGTCGGGTCCTTTTTGTCGACGCTCTTTATCACACCGACTGCAACCGTCTGACGCATATCCCGAACCGCAAAACGTCCCAACGGAGGATACTCAGAGAAAGTCTCGACCACCATCGGCTTGGTTGGAATCATCTTCACCATTCCCGCATCACCGTTTTTAAGAAACTTGGGCTCTTTCTCGAGCTCCTTACCAGACCTACGGTCAATCTTGGTTAAAAGCTCAGCAAACTTAACAGCAATGTGGGAGGTGTGGCAATCGAGCACGGGTGCATAGCCGTTACCAATCTGGCCAGGATGGTTCATGATAATGACCTGAGAAGTGAAGTTGGATGCACCCTTGGCGGGATCATCTTTGGAGTTGGAAGCAACGTAGCCGCGTTTAAGATCCTTGACCGCAACATTCTTAACGTTGAACCCAACGTTGTCTCCTGGCAATGCCTCGAGAAGTGCTTCGTGGTGCATCTCAACGGACTTGACTTCAGTGGTTAGACCAGTTGGGCCAAAGGTTACGACCATAGCGGGCTTGATCACACCGGTTTCAACACGACCAACGGGCACGGTTCCAATGCCACCGATCTTGTAGACATCTTGAAGTGGGAGACGGAGTGGTTTGTCGGATGGTCTCTTTGGCTCGTTGATTTGGTCAAGAGCTTCAAGGAGAGTAGGACCCTTGTACCAGTCGAGGTTTGTTGACCTTTCGATCATGTTATCTCCCTCAAAACCCGAGATGGGGACAAAAGGGATTTTGTCCGGGTTGTAACCGACTTTCTTGAGGTAGGACGAGACTTCCTTCACGATTTCATCATACCGGCCTTTTGAGTATTTGGGTGTGGTAGCATCCATCTACACAGTAAACAAATGTTTAAAACAACGCGAAAATTACAGTAAAGTGCTCTACAATGATTCCTATTTTAAATAACGTACAAGTTTAGGACCTTATTGCAACAACAGATCATTTGCTTGACACCAAGGGTGAAAGCAAGTAAAGCATGTTCACGGGTCTGCCCGTCTTTTGAAATACCAGCTTCGAATCCACCAGTCGTGGAGTCGATGATAAGAACAGCACAGTCAGCTTGTGAGGTACCGGTGATCATATTCTTAATGAAATCACGGTGGCCGGGAGCATCAATAACAGTGCAGTAGTATTTGTTGGTCTCAAATTTCCATAGAGCGATATCAATGGTGATACCACGTTCACGCTCGGCTTTCAGCTTGTCCAACACCCAGGCGTACTTGAAAGAACGCTTGTTCATCTCAGCAGCTTCCTTTTCAAACCTCTCGATCACACGCTTATCGATACCACCAAGCTTGTAGATCAAGTGACCTGTGGTTGTTGACTTTCCAGAGTCAACATGGCCGATGACCACAATGTTGATGTGAACCTTTTCCTTACCCATTGTTCGATAGAGATTGTTTGCTGAAATTGAAAGGAATAGAACTCGTTGTCAGATAACAGGTCTACAAACATGTTGAAATTAGTTTTGCAGGTAATATAAATTTAACAATTTCAGCAAAACGAACAAAAATGAACAGTTTTAGAGAGCTTTGAGGTTTAAAACACTGTTTACATTCAAGCTTTCCCGCGTAATCCCCTGCAACTCCAATTACAAAAACTAGATCCGATATCAAAAAATCATTCTACCTTTCTGTATCAAATAAACAATGTTCTGTTCAAAATTGATAAGATTTGAACAAAAAGCAAAGGTAAATACGTATTAGAACAGTAAAATTTCAAGATATAAGCTTTGCGTAATTGGAACTTTTAGATCATGAGGCTTGATTGGTCAACATAAACACCGCTTAAAAACTCCGAAACAAAAAGTACAGATCAAAATCATGAAGATCGGCACAAACTAATCAGGTGTATCAAAAACAAACGATGATAATTTTGGCACAAGCTACATCCATCACAGCAACAAACAAAATTAACGGAGAATAAAGCATGTCTAGGAACAATTCCAACACAAACGATTAATCGTTCACTGAGAGATTACAAACATGCAATGGAAATTAACAATTTAACAATTGATTATAGATAAACAGGAAGACATCACGCTATCCACCGTAATCCTATGCAACTCCAACTTCAAAACAAAATCCACATTTCAGTATCAAATAAACAAAATGTCGTCTTCAAAATCACGAGGAACAGTAAGATTTCAAGACAAAAACTACTCGAAATTGAAAGTTTTAGATCACGAGGCTTGCTTGATCAACATAAAAACCGCTAAAAAAAACTCCAAAACAGAAAGTAAATAGTAAAATCGTGAAGATCAGCCTAAACTCAGCAGATATATTAAGGAAAAACAATGATCAATTCTGGTATAAACTAGTTCCGTCACAAAAATAAACAAAATCAAGGAAGGATCAAACATTTATAAGAACAATTCCAACACAAACAAATGAACAATCAATCGATCACTAAAAATTTACAAACATGCAAATTAACGATCAAATTAGTGATCATATACACAAGAAAATATATAACCTTAGTGAAGAAACCCTCTTTGATTGAAGAGATTTGAAGAACAGCGAAGAGACAAAGACTTGAGCACGAAAATTAATCGAGAGTATATAGGGGTTTATATAGTACTGGTTAAGGCAATCCTAAATTCTCACGTGTATAGAGTTTTTCAATTGGCCGTCGGATTATAAATGATCCAACGGTGGATATAGGTCATTCTGTTGGCTGCCACGTCAGACGGTTTCCCCTTTTTCGACACCTGGTACTAGCATTAAAAATTGACCGATCAATATATATTGTTTCAATATTCCTTCTTATGTTGTCGGAGTATATTACAAATTTTAGTCCCTGTACTATTTTTAATGTACAAATTTTAGTCCTTATACTATCAAAGTCAAAAATCAATATAGTAATTTGGTTTATTTTTGATAGTTTATTTTAAAAAAAATTATAATATTAATTTTATTATTAAGATATTTAATGCAATTTTTAAAATATAATTTTCTCCCTTCTAAAACTTATTTTTTATGACTTCTTATTAATATAAATAAATAAAAAACCTTTTTTCCTTTCCTAAGTTCATGTTCACTCCAACACTAAAAATACAAAAATGAAGGTTTTATTATCTCCAATCCAATAATAAAACGCTAAAAAATAGAACTCCAAAATGTTGGTCTAAATATTTGGAAGTCAATAAAGTAACATCTAAAAATGTATATTGATATTTTATTCAATTTTTCTAATTATATTAATAGTTTAATACAATAAATAATAAAAAATATATATTGTTATTATAAGTGGAAACCATTGAGCATGCGTTCATTCAATGTGTAACGGTGAAGAGCTTGTGGCGACTAGTGGGGAGGTGGTGGAAGTTGGAACTAGACTTGGACTTGGACACGGAAAATTTGGTGAGTGACATATTAAAAGCTGGAAACCAAAGAGGTAATAATGACAAGGGGTTGCGGAGATGGTCGGCAATGGTGCAATGCATGTTATACTTCATTTGGGCAAATAGAAACAAGAGAGTTCGACAAAGCAAAATGTACGTTAACGGATTAGCTGTTCGAGATGCAATTCCAGACATTTTAATGGGTAAACGTGGCTCGTGGGCCCGTATGGTCCTTGAGAAACATAAGCTAAAAAAGAGGAAGGAAAGCGAAGTTTCCCTGTAACAGGCAGCCGACAATAGGAGGGAACAAGAATCGTGGACGCAAAAGACGCCCAAAGGACAGGTGCCGGTTTTTTACCCCTCGTAAACTTCCTGCTCTGTGCAAATAGGTGACTGTCGATGATGGCGCTGGTGGGTTCGATCACTGCCAAACTGGGGTGACTTCGTTATTTAGGTCGAGGGGCACCTAATGGTCCTCTCCTAATCTTATACTATCAATGTAATTGTGGTTTAAGCCTGGGTGAGTTCGGTCCTTGATGTACGATATCTTTTGGTATTAATAAAAGGTTGGTTGTTGTTGTTCAAAAAAATAATAATATTATAGATGTTTTTAGTGTGTGGTTGAAATTGGATTTTTTTTATGTTCATGGAACCTATCGTTTTTAATGTCATTTTTTTAGTGGCTGGGTTAAGCAATCATTTTTCAAAGATTCTCCACATTTGGAGAATTTCACCTTCTATTTTCTTTATTTTGAAGAAGGTTTTGCAAAACCTGTTAAAACAAAAATCTCTAATATCTTCATTTTAAAAATGCTCGTAGGATCCAAAAATAAAATCAAAACAAGATCTAAAATTGCAAATCCCAAAAGCTTTGAATGAAAACCTAGTTTCAAAATTTATATATTTTCAATAGATTTTCTAAGATGAAGATGTTGGGAACTTTTACTCCAATAGATTCTTCAAAACCATCTTCAAAATAGAGAAACTATTATAGAGAATGAGAGAGGGTAAAATTCTTCAAAAAATAATTACCCTATGAAAGATTAAGTATTTTTTATTTTTTCCTTACCAATGAGAATTCATAAAACTAAAAACTAAATATATGAGATATAGAAATAATATTTTATTAAAGCTATTGAATATTATAGTAATATAATTTATATTGTAATCTTTAAAATGGTGAATCTATTATAGATGAGTAACTTTTTTTTGCATATTTTGATTTTTAATTCTTTATTTTAAAGGATTTGTTAGAGATGATCTTATTTTTTGTAAAATATAGTATTTTATTAATTATAATACCTTTAGAGATTTTAAATCTTAATTTCTTAATTTTCATAATTATTATTTTAAATTGAATATAACTTCATAAGAATTTTGACGTCGTTTTTATTCAAAATTGTGGTAGATGATTTTCCGATATATTATCCTATACCACAATCCATGTTATACAAATTCAAATTTTTTTATATATATATATATATATATAACAAATATGGGCTATGACCCTATTGTACACTTCCTTTGTTCTACGAACCCTTGTCAAACTGAATTTCTATTAATTAATAATTATTATATTATTAAATCCAACAAAATTTCATTTACTTTTAAAAAAATTATGATATTTTACCTGTTTTTAATGAAAAGGAATAAAATATTAATTTATATCTCCATGTATCATGTTGCAAAAAAATATTTAAAACTAGAAATTTTCTAATGTATTAGAAATCTAGTAAAGATGCTTAATAACTATTTGAAAACAATTATGCAAAGTAATAAATCAATAGGCTAAAATGGTACATTTATAAATAGTATAGGGACTTAAAATTGTAATTTACTCCGACACGTGACAAATAATATTAAAATAATATATTTTGATCGGTCAATTTTTAAAAAAGGGCAAAACTGTCTGACGTGGCGGCCAACAAAATGACCAATAACCACCGTTGGATCATAGGGGAATCCGACGGTCAATACAAAACCCCTATACACGAGAGAATTTAGGATTGTCTTATATAAACCCCTATATACCCTCGATTAATTTTCGTGCTTAATTCTTCATCTCTTCGCTGTTCTTCAAATCTCTTCGATCAAAGAGGGCTTCTTCACTAAGGTTATATATTTTCCTGTGTATATGATCACTAATTTGATCGTTAATTTGCATGTTTGTAAATTTTTAGTGATCGATTGATTGTTCATTTGTTTGTGTTGGAATTGTTCTTAAAAATGTTTGATTCTTCCTTGATTTTGTTTATTTTTGCGATGGAACTAGTTAATTCCAGAATTGATCATTGTTTTTCCTTAATATATCTGCTGAGTTTATGCTGATCTTCACGATTTTGATATTTACCTTTTGTTTTTGGTATTTTTTTTGGCGGTTTTTATGTTGATCAAGCAAGCCTCGTGATCTAAAAGTTTCAATTTCGTGTAGTTTTTGTCATGAAAATCTTACTGTTTTTGTTGTAATTCTAATACTTTTGGTATAGTTAAATGTATTTACCAAATTTATGTTCAAATAGTTCTTATCGACTTTGAAGACGAAATTTTGTTTATTTGATACTGAAATGTAGACCAATTTTTTTTTTTTCAAATCGAAGCTAGTTTTTGTTATTGGAGTTGCAGAGGATTATGGTAGATAGCTTGATATCTTCCTCTGTCTCTATAATCAGTTGTTAAATTGTTAATTGCATGTTTTAATCTAATAGTGATCGATTAATTCCTCGTGATGGAAGTAGTTTAATTTATGCCAAAATTTGTCATTGTTTTACCTTGATAGTTGATATATCTGATGATGAGTTTGTACCGATCTTCATGATTTTGATCTTTACCTTTTGTTTTGGAGTTTTGTTAGCGGTTTTATGTTGATCAATCAAGAGTTGTGATCTAAAAGTTCCAATTCCGCATAGTTCTAATACGAATTTACCATTTTTTTTCGTTCAAATCTTATCAATTTGGAAGAGAACATTGCTTATAGTTATTTGATAACCAAAGGTAGACTAATTTTAAGAGATCGGATCTAGTTTTTTGTAACTGAAGATGCAGAGGATTGCCATAGACAACTTGAATGTAAACAGTGTTTTTGAACCATAACTTTTGTGAAATTTCTGTTCATTTTTGTTCGTTTTGCTGAAATTGTTAAATTTATATTACCTGCAAAACTAATTTCAACATGTTTGTAGACCTGTTATCTGACAACGAGTTCTATTCCTTTCAATTTCAGCAAACAATCTCTATCGAACAATGGGTAAGGAAAAGGTTCACATCAACATTGTGGTCATCGGCCATGTTGACTCTGGAAAGTCAACAACCACAGGTCACTTGATCTACAAGCTTGGTGGTATCGATAAGCGTGTGATCGAGAGGTTTGAAAAGGAAGCTGCTGAGATGAACAAGCGTTCTTTCAAGTACGCCTGGGTGTTGGACAAGCTGAAAGCCGAGCGTGAACGTGGTATCACCATTGATATCGCTCTATGGAAATTTGAGACCAACAAATACTACTGCACTGTTATTGATGCTCCCGGCCACCGTGATTTCATTAAGAATATGATCACCGGTACCTCACAAGCTGACTGTGCTGTTCTTATCATCGACTCCACGACTGGTGGATTCGAAGCTGGTATTTCAAAAGACGGGCAGACCCGTGAACATGCTTTACTTGCTTTCACCCTTGGTGTCAAGCAAATGATCTGTTGTTGCAATAAGGTCCTAAACTTGTACGTTATTTAAAATAGGAATCATTGTAGAGCACTTTACTGTAATTTTCGCGTTGTTTTAAACATTTGTTTACTGTGTAGATGGATGCTACCACACCCAAATACTCAAAAGGCCGGTATGATGAAATCGTGAAGGAAGTCTCGTCCTACCTCAAGAAAGTCGGTTACAACCCGGACAAAATCCCTTTTGTCCCCATCTCGGGTTTTGAGGGAGATAACATGATCGAAAGGTCAACAAACCTCGACTGGTACAAGGGTCCTACTCTCCTTGAAGCTCTTGACCAAATCAACGAGCCAAAGAGACCATCCGACAAACCACTCCGTCTCCCACTTCAAGATGTCTACAAGATCGGTGGCATTGGAACCGTGCCCGTTGGTCGTGTTGAAACCGGTGTGATCAAGCCCGCTATGGTCGTAACCTTTGGCCCAACTGGTCTAACCACTGAAGTCAAGTCCGTTGAGATGCACCACGAAGCACTTCTCGAGGCATTGCCAGGAGACAACGTTGGGTTCAACGTTAAGAATGTTGCGGTCAAGGATCTTAAACGCGGCTACGTTGCTTCCAACTCCAAAGATGATCCCGCCAAGGGTGCATCCAACTTCACTTCTCAGGTCATTATCATGAACCATCCTGGCCAGATTGGTAACGGCTATGCACCCGTGCTCGATTGCCACACCTCCCACATTGCTGTTAAGTTTGCTGAGCTTTTAACCAAGATTGACCGTAGGTCTGGTAAGGAGCTCGAGAAAGAGCCCAAGTTTCTTAAAAACGGTGATGCGGGAATGGTGAAGATGATTCCAACCAAGCCGATGGTGGTCGAGACTTTCTCTGAGTATCCTCCGTTGGGACGTTTTGCGGTTCGGGATATGCGTCAGACGGTTGCAGTCGGTGTGATAAAGAGCGTCGACAAAAAGGACCCGACGGGTGCTAAGGTCACTAAAGCTGCTCAAAAGAAGAAATGAATTTTATTGGTAAGTTCTATAAACAACCTAAAACAACGAACAAACTCTATAATTTCGTTGTTCATTTTTCGTATGTTTTCGTGTGTTTTTGTTTTATTACGTCTTCGGGTTCGAACATGGGTGCTCGATAGACGGTGGTGAGTTTCGTTACTTTTCGTATTATTGGGAATGTTTGATTTTGGATTGGAATATCATTGGTTAAAAAGGGCCTTCCATTTTTAGTATTAACATTTAGTGTTCTCCTCCTTCTTTCATTTTATTCCTGCTCTTACTTTACTGGTTGTTGTTGCTTGTTTGCACACACTCGTGTATTCAATTAGTTCTCGAACATGTTTTCGTGCTCTATTTCTTTCTAATTTTTTTTGTTAAAAAACCATCCAAAGTCTTTAAAATTTCTACTTTTAATGCCACAGGATGGTGTGGCAGAGATGAATGTAGGGGAGATAAAGATGAATGTGTAATAACATAATTAAAAAAAAAGGGATTCTTCAAAATAGAGATATCAGAAATTTTGGACAAATTTTAATTCAAATTATCCTTTAAAATGAATAAAACATGAGAAAAGGAGGATGTGTGTGTAAATTCTCTAAATTTAAATAACTTTAAAAACATTTACCATGAGAGATAAACGTTTCCTTGTTATATTATGACTAATAGCTAATAAAAAACATTAATGTTAAATGTTTGTGAAAATAAATAATATTTTAGTATATATATATATAAAGTATTTTAATAATATAATTAATGTTATAGCTTGTAAAATAGAATTAGAATTAAATATAATATTATACGTTTTAAATTTTAAATTTTTTTTTTTAAGAATTAAATGCTCAAAATATATGTGATGAACACAAACGAGACAGATGATAGTGTATTATGCAATGCATATTTTTTTATAAGAAAAATAAAGTATTTATTTTTTATTCATTGATAATAAAGTTTTATTATTTCAAAATTTAAAATGTATTCCAAACTTATTGTCGCACACGTGTGTAGTGTTCCGGCTTTACCTGAGTAAGAATGTACCCAATTTATAATATTTTGTTACTTTGTGTATAAAAAATAATTTTTTTTTTGAAATAAAATAGTCTTAAAAAAGATATTGATATTAAGTTTATTGAAAAAAATTTAAGTAACTAATTTTGCAAGTATCTTCTTCCCTTTCTTTTGTATGATCACAATAATCGAACTAAACAAATCGAGTATATTTCACTTAAGGATAAAATTTGAGGGTATAATGTATATAGACATTTCATCTACTTCAAAAAAAATAGATAACCTGTTTCTGTAACGTGGCATACAACCGAAACTACTCCTGTTAAATAACCGCCCCTTTCTCTCTTTTTACAACTTCATAGACCTGTAATTTATTGAAATCACAAGTAATTTCCTTAAATGTGCAATGAATCCCCTAAAGTGAATAAGGAGACATTTAAACTTGGTCAGGTAATGACTCTCGTTGTTAGTCTATAATAATGCTCAAAGACTATAATAATATGAATACAATAATATTGTATTTCCATGTGTTTAAATATAATAAAACCCATCATATTAACGGAGCAAATTTGTTCTGCATAAGTTTTTTCTATAATAAATTATCATAACTGATGTAGAACAATAATATTACCATCATTACCGACACTATAAATCTTCAACATATTGCTAATTCGGAAGCTTCAACTTTTTTTCATCCGACAAAATTAATTTTTACTAGTTAGCGAGAAGGCTTTCTTGCGTTCTAGCTTAGCTTATTTCAAAGGGGAGGCAGTGGACCAATAAGTTAGTTGTCCCATCCAAGACAGAAGCTGCCCAACCTGACAGCGGACAGCTAATGCGTTCCGCTTATTGAACAGGGTTCTATGGTCGGTCCGTGACCCATGGATGCCGCTTTCGGTTTTTGAAAAAAGACATCACGAGGCCAATAAATTTACTTTTGCAATTATATGATACCTTTAAAATCACCTTTGACCAAAAACACATGAAAACTTTCAAATGAGTTCTACATGTTGATAGAAGTTGAATCGTTCATTTGTACGTTTTTATGTTCCCGATTTAACGAATAATTGATAATGTGTTAGTTATTTATTCAACTACTGGTTTGTTTTATTACTGTTAATATAGTTTAAATCATTTAATTAACAAATAAATATGTTCATTAAATTAATTGTTTTGAGTATTACTTAAATTTCACACCAACTTTAGGTGATGATTACAAATCTCAACAACTATTTGGTAGCAATTTCTAACTTCAGATTCAAGGGATGACTTCCTCAAGCAATGCCTCATCTTCCACATGAAATAAAAATTCCACACAAAAAGTTATTATTATTTCATAAAAAAATAGTTTCCAATTTGATGATTTAGGATTTTAGTATTTTTAGTCTATCGTTAACCAGAAAAAGATTGTTGCTATACCTTAATACATCTGATAGTAAAAAAAACAGTACGAGTCTTTTAGAAACAAATGTATTGTGAATCAAAAAAGAAGAAGTTAAACAATAATGTAAGTTAAGTAGTCACTAAATTTTCACTCAAATATATACCAGAAGGATTACATGTTTTGAGGAGGTTTCAATTGCAAACTCGATAATTTATACAAAATTTGCAAACCATTATATTAGAAAACAAATGAGATATTTATGGACATTTATCATAATTTATTAACTATGGTTTAAATATATATGGAAGATGATAGGTTTATTAATTCTGATCATGACTTTGCCTTATGAAACAAAATAAAACTAAATATTTATTAGACTAGATGTACAGTTTAAGATTGGTTTATAAAGTTTGAATTATCGAGTTTGCAATTAAAACCTTCCCTGTATGCTTTATTATCGTATCAATTACATCATATTTATCTTATTTTATACAAGTTCAACAACCAATGGCTTTATGTTTTAACAATAATAGTGATTAATTATTGATCAATAAGTATAATATAATTTAAAATTAATATAAACTATTGCAACTCTCTCTTTCTCTCCCTATATATATACATATATATATATATATATTACATTTTTTTATTAAATAAAAGAGACATCAAAACAACCCCAAGATCAAGTTCACCTGTATCAATCATGAATCATTTGGTTTTCATCAAAATTCTTTTAAAACAAAATTACAATTTTACCCCTTTCAACTCCAGAAACATATAAAACCAACCTTCTTATTTCCATATTTATCATCATCATCATCATCATCATCATCCACCCTATACCCCTCTCTTTTTTCCCATCTGAAAACCCAATTTTACCCTTCTGTTTTTGAGTTCTTTCTGCATTCATATGGGATCATCAGAAAGACCAAAGAAGAAGGTCCAATTATGGAAGAAAGCCACAGTCCATTTCTTATTATGTTTCATTATGGGCTTCTTCACTGGCTTTGCTCCTACTAACAAATCTTCTTTCCCTACTACTACTACTACTCGTGTTATTACATCCAACGGTTCGCCGGAGATATCTCCGTCACCGGAGGAAATCTCCGGCCAAATTTCCCAACAAGAAAGTGGGAAATTCGATAGAAACATGTTGGATGAATCTTTATCGATAAAAGTACAAGAAAGGCCTAATCTTGACCGAAAAGAAGAGACGGGTGACAAGGGCGAAATGGGAAAAGAGGCAAATTTAACCCCTCAAAGGCTTGTGATAATTGTCACTCCAACTAGCGATAAAGATGATCTTCGAGGGGTGCTTTTGAGGAAAATGGCAAACACGTTGTCGTTAGTACCTCCACCACTGTTGTGGGTTGTGGTGGAATCACAGTCCGAATCTACAGAAGTATCTGATATTTTGCGGAAAACTAATGTTATGTATAGGCATTTGGTGTTTAAAGAGAATTTTACGGATGTGGAAATTGAAATGGATCATCAAAGAAACGTCGCGCTTAAGCACATTGAGTATCATAAGTTGAGTGGGATCGTTCATTTTGCTTCGCTCTATAACGTTTATGATCTAAGCTTCTTTGATGAGATCAGGGCCATCGAGTAAGTTCCCTACCCCCCTCTTATAAAAGCGGGCTCAGACTGCCATTTAAAAAAAAAACAGATGATTACATACTGATTCGTAAAATTTAATAGGTGGTCATGAATGATGCAAAAAATATTTTGGGTAGGCATCTCCACCCGTTAATATTTTAATAGATAATTAACTTTTGTAATTAAAATTTTTACAATTAAAATTGTTTTTTTTTTATATTTACTGATTATCACTTAATTATAACTCGTGATAATAACACTCGTTGAAAATTTTAGAAGTAAAAAAAACATAATGACCTCAAATTAATCAATTTCTTGTTATCTCGTTTGGTCATTTCCTTTGTTGATACTCCATATTTTTGCAAAACATTTTTTTTATAAATTATGTATATTGTTATTTATTTACGTCTAATTTTTTAGTTGAAAATTGTTAGGTATTTTGAATTTTTTTACATAACTTGCGATTTTACTTCAGTTTTTTTGTTCAATATGTTAAAATATTTTTGGACCCATTAATCCGTGAACAAGACCAACCGGTTTATAGATAGGGTAAAGACAAATTTTCAAACTTATGAAAAAGGGGGCTTGCTATATTAAGCTTGTTGTACAGGAAAAATAAGTTATGTCTTATCTGAATTTAAATCAAACCCGTAAATAATCAGCTCTATTACGATGACTAGAAAAATGTGATTTTATCTGTAATTTTAACTTATTTTTGGTTTTTTAGTAAATTAATTTGGATTTTTTTTCATGATGATTGAAAATGTTGAATTAATAATATACGATTGAATTTGGGATGTAGGGTGTTTGGGACATGGCCAATGGCATTTTTATCCGCAAATAGACAAAAAGTGAGAATTGAGGGGCCAGTTTGTGATTCCTCTGAAGTTGTAGGGTGGCATTTGAAAAATCTGAACAACTCAGAAGATGATGTGACCAGATCACCTGTTCATATCTCCACCGTTGGATTTAACAGTTCAATACTGTGGGACCCAGAAAGATGGGGTCGGCTTTCATCTGCCCAACACACCTCTCAGGTAAGCTATCAAATCATATAAATTTACATTTTCACCCCCTGAATAAATAAAAGAACAAAAAGAGCCCCTTCCAAATTTCCAATCCTACATATATAATTATATACTACATGTGTGATGGAGTTGAAATAAAATGTGAATATTTATATGTGAATAATTGAACTGAAAATGTATATATGAGTTGACAATATAGATTATTTATATGGCTTCATACATGCATGTTTAAATGAATTTTTTCAATGATTTACCTTCTTATGATATTTATCTGAACCTCTCACTAACATGTGTGCATATGGGTGTGTGTGTGTATATTATATATATATATAGAGGCCCCTTCAAGTGTTAACCCAATAATTTGTGTTAATCGTGTTAACCCATCGTTCACTAGTGAACACCATGCTCGTTCACTGGTGAAACACCATTCACCAGTGAACTAATAGTTCCATACATGCATGCTCATTCACTGGTGAACACCATTCGTCAGTATACGAGCATCGTGTTCACCAGTGAACGAGAATGGTGTTCACCAGTGAACGATGGGGTAACACGGTTAACACAAATAATTGAGTTAACACTTGAATGAGCCTCTCTCTCTCTCTCTATATATATATATATATAGTAAGAGAGAGAGAGAGAGAGAGAGTTAAATTTATACGAGAACAATAATCAAATAAAAAAATAGCACTTAAGTAAAAGAATAATAAAATGGTCTACGAATCACATGTGATTTTATACTAAAATTATGTGGTGCAACTTTGATTACGATTTGAGGCTGCAAGTCATGTCATCTGCACACCCTTACATTGATGGCTAGTGTAAAATTAAATGTGATTTTGCATGTGATTTGACTGTTTTCATATTATCTTGTTTGGTTAATGTTCTCGTTTGAACCTCATTTTATATATATGAGTTGTTAAAATAAAAAGACTGTATATTATGAGAAAGTAATAATAGAAAGTTTGTATGTGAATTCATTAAAAAATATAGGAAATTTTATTTGAAGGTGCATACATGAACCAATATTACATATTAGTCATATAGGTTCACGTACGCACCATCAGATAATTTTTTTAAATAATTCATACACAAACCTTTCGTTAACCATTGTTTTCTTATTTAAATCTCCTACTATATATTGTATGTGTACTATATAATCTTATATAACATATAATTTAATCAACACATTTTTAAATGATACTTGAAAATTTTGCATACCCATTGTTGTCTTGTTGATGTACCATTTTGTAACTTCTTTTTGAAATTTGCAGAATTCTATAAAGTTTGTGAAAGAAGAGGTCCTTGAAGAGGAAACCAAATTAAAGGGAGTCCCACAAGATGGTTGCTCCAAAATTATGCTATGGAATCTTCATATTCCAAGAATAATCAAAAGTTAATTACCACAAATAATAAATGTAATATAATTCATCCCTCCATCTCATATTGTATCATAGGTTTAGCCAATTCAACAAATATATACATTTTTGTGTAAGCATATAATATACAAAATGAGTTGTTTTGATAGGAAAGATGAATCCTTTGATATCATGATCGAATCTGAAAATATTATACTATATTAGTTTCATAATCATTATTAACAAATCTGAAATAATTTTTGTGTATCTTTTTTGTATGTATATGGTGAAAGCAAATACAACGGAAAAAAAAGTGATACAAAATACACGTTGGTGCAGAAGTATTGGTGTAATTACGTTTTATTGTGAGGAAAATTTTAAAAAATGAAGCGAAATACAGAGTAACGTGAGACAGTTTCATTGAAAATACAGACAGGAATTCGATTCCACTTTTAAAAAAATGGTGGGAACTGAATTGTGCAAATGCTAAACCCCTCTTATCAGTCCATAATACTGACAAGGTAACTAGATCATTTGTGGTATTGGATTGGACTTAGGTAATCCCTGACATATTTTTCTTGTCCAAGGAGCCAATTATAGCAAACTCAGGTCCATTTTCACAGCTTGATAACTTGCACATGCATGTCCTATAAATGAATCAGGCTTGCGAAAAGGCCTAAAAATTTTACATTAAAAACACTTATATAAAACGGTACATTATGTAAATTCATTCAAAATACATGATATTTTTTCCATCTAAAATAAGATGTAAAATATACAAATATACACAATTTACGAAAAAAGTAGTTTCACAAAATATGGAGTATGGAGTTTATTGGAATATCAACTTTGAAAGTCGGGATTTTTCAAAATCAAAACATTTAACTACGCAGTATATCAAAATCAAGATTTGAGATATACTATATGACAGAAAATATATGGTATGTACTTAATAGGTAGTTGATATTAAAGTAGGTGGAGTCTAGCACAAACTACTTCAAAACTTGTTTTAATAAAGTATTAATTATATAATAAAATTAAGTATTAATAATTATATAACGAGCGGATGAACCTGTCCGGATTCTCTTTATCGTTCAAGTTAGTCCATCAATTCTAACGGTCCAGTCTGGACCCACCTATATTTTATATAAAATGATTGTACAAACAGCTTTTCTAAAAACCTAATAAAGCGTACCGTCTAGATTTATAATTTGTAAAAAACTTCTTAAATTTAATTTCAACCATTTATCAAAGTAAAGATAGAGGTTGTCCGATTGACTTTTCATTAAGTAACGTATTGATAAAACTATCTATATGGATTAATCCCTCTATATTATTGAAAAGTTTTTGCTTGAGAGTGTTTTTTCATAGATAAAAAAACATGTTTTTAACAGAGAGTTGCATATTTTGAATAAAACTTGACTTTCTACATAAAGTTTTTCTAAAATTTTATTGATTAAGTCACAGGGGCGGACCTGTAGCATTGTATACAGTGGCACAGGCCACCATATTATTTCTCCGGCGAACGGTAAAAAAATAGGGTTTTTGAAAGGTGCAACCGTATCGTTTCGTTGTGTGCCACCATATATATTCTAAAACTACAATATGGACACAAGTTTTCTTCGGGAGAGTTGGTTTGTAAAGCTTTTCCTATACCCAAGACCCAAGTTTGAATCCCACTAGTTTCATTTTTTTAGTTTTTGTTGCTTTTAATTTCAAATTTATTATGCTTCTAATAAAAAATCGCAATAAAAGGCATGAACTCATGACCTCATGTATGAAAATCAATGAACTAACCAATAGACAAATTATGATGTTGTGAAAAATATCTCGATATTTTTTTTATAGTTAAACGGTGTAATCATTTGAAAAAAATTATAGATCTGTCCTTATTAAATCACATTTTATATCATTAAGTCAGTATTAAACAGTTATATAAGTGTAACCTTAGAGATAATTCCAATTTTTTCCTTTTAGTAAAAACCTAAAAAATATGGTGGCATCTTTTAGACCATTTGCCTAAAAAGGTGGAAAAAGAAAAGGCTTCACACACAATCTGAGATCACCAACATCACCAAAAATTTCTGTTTTCAAAAAGATTAAAAAAAAAAGAAAAAGAAAAAAAAAAGAGTGAAATTCTATAAAATAACACTGAATTTAATGGACCCACTTGCGCCAATCGTCAATCCAAGCGAACCCCCAGCTCATATTCCTTCCGAATCTCGTGTTTCAACTCCATTTGCTCTCCAAGATCTGTTTCAAGTTTCAACTCACTATGTGAGATCCAACGCTGCAAATTTACATGAATAACAAGCTCTCTAAAAGATCTAAATCAGTTTCGATTACAGGTTAGTTTCAATTATTGATCGTCTTAATAGTTAAGTTCGTAGCTGATGTTATGTGAATGTTGATGCAAATCGTCTGTTTTTTTTGTGTAATTTGATTGAATTTGTTTTTTCTTAGTGTTTACTTGAATCTGATTATTGTGTAATTCGTGGATCTTGCTGATTTTCGTTTTCTTCAAGTACGTACAGTGGATTTTGCTGTTGTGTGTATATAGTTTTGATTTTTTTTAATTGAATTTCTTCAAGTTCTTATTGAATTGGGATTAGGGTTTGGTATAATGTCTTCGATCCAACTAATTTTTAAAAAATTCTATTATTTTGCCCAATGAAATTTATGTTGGATTTTGCGACATTTGATTTTTTCTATATTAGATCTGATTCAGATTCATGGGATTCATAGCATCCTAGATTTTGGGATCAGATTCTCTTCCCATTGAATTACAAATGTTGGATTTTTAGAAATTTATTCAATATATGAAGAATTCAAAAGTCATGGTTTGACTTTTGAAGTGAAATGGTTGGTTTGTTTTTCGACTAATTGATGCAAGTTTCGTTAAAATTACAGGAAACAAACTGCCAAATATACTAAAATTCATAATGTTTGCTAAAGAAAAGAAAAAAAAATTGTTGTTTGATTCATAATTCATATCAAAATCTGGGTTTGATAAGTAATGGGTTTGATTTTTGAAGTCAAATGGTTGGTTTGTTTTTCGACTAATTGATGCAATTTTTCTAAAAATTTCAGAAAAGAACTGCCAAATATACTAAAGTTCATAATATTTGCGAAAGAAAAGAAAAAAATTGTTGTTTTGATTCATAATTCATATCAAAATCTGGGTTTGATAAGTAATGGGTTTGACTTTTGAAAGTCAAAATTGATATCTTTTGATGGAATTAAGAATTGGATCTTTTTGTTTAGGGGAATGATACAGTAATGGGGAAGAAAGGGAGCTGGATATCTTCCATTAAAAAGGCTTTGAGTCCGAGCTCGAAGGGAAAGAAAAGCCAGGTTTTTATTATACTTACAATCTTATAACGATTTCGATAGAGCTAAAATCATGATTAATTTATGATGATTTCGTTTTTATTTTATTTCTAGAAATCCAAGAAGAATGGGGTTACGGATGAAAAACCTTCGGTACCCGTAACTTCGATTGAAGAAGTTGGCGGTGGATCTCGTGATTCGCCTTCACTTCCTCCACCAGTGGAGGAAGTGAAACCGATTGAAGTGGACGATGAGCAAACAAAACATGCTGATCTGGTTGCAGCTGAGGCAGAAGCATCTGCCTCAGCTGCAACTGCTGCAGCCGCTCAGGCGGCTGCTGAGTCGGCTCGAATTGCTGAGTTGACTCGGTATTCAGGAAAATCAAAGGAGGAAGTTGCGGCTATCAAGATTCAAACAACCTTTCGCGGGTATTTGGTATGTTTTTATCTTGTAGAATTATCCATTCTTGTAAAGATTATTCACAACTACATTGTGTCATCGAAACCTTTTTGTTGACCGAAAATAAAGGAAATGGAGGGAAAAACAAAAAAAAGCCTACGTGTTCTCTAAACTTTTTAGGAGGTAAAGAAAAGGAATATAACGGGAAATATCAATTATGTTTCCTTCCAAATTGTTGGAAGCAAAATAATGAAAGGAGTATGTGATCTTTTATGACAAAAATACCCTCGTAAGGAAGGAAAAGCGAGAAAAACAAATATAAAGGGTATAATTGTAAAAATGACATTTTTATGACAGAAATACCCTCATAAGGGCCTTTTTGTGCAACTCTATTTGTTGTTTATGATTTTTATCCATGGACTTTGTGATGAATTTCTTGTTCCATATTTTCAGGCACGGAGGGCGTTACGGGCTTTGAGAGGGTTAGTTAGATTGAAAACACTCGTCGAGGGCCCCACCGCTAATCGGCAAACCGCAAACACGCTCAAATGCATGCAAAATCTATCCCGAGTGCAATGCCAGATAAACTCTCGGAGGATCAGGATGTCCGAGGAGAATCAGGCTCTTCAAAGACAAATTCTTCAGAAACAGGCCAAAGAAATCGAGAGTTTGCAGGTTAGTTTTCACATGATTCGGTTTTATTAGATTTAAGAACTTTAAGCAAAATTGAACTAAAGATTAATGTATACGTACAAATGATATATATATGTATATATATAAAATAGATGGGAGAAGAATGGAACGATAGCTTGCAGTCGAAAGAACAAATCGAAGCAAAGCTATTGAGCAAGTATGAAGCGACAATGAGACGAGAACGGGCCATGGCTTATTCGTTTTCTCATCAGGTACGTATACGTATTGCTTTTTTGGCACGCTAAACAGACAGGACAGAACATGACAGAACAAAAACCTGTCTTCCATGTTTGATGGAACATTAGACTTTGGATAAGACAGAATGACTGAGACAAAAATGTAACTTTTTTGCCTTACCAAAGTTGGTGGAACAATTTTTTTTTGTCCTTGTGGTTTAGAAATTATGATTTTCGTCCCTATGGCTTGCAATTTATAACTATTTTCGTCCCGGGATTAATTTTTACCTTTAAGTACAAGGGACCAAAAAGGTAAAGGATTGTAAACCACAAAACAAAAAAAAAATTATAAAAGACAAGGACAAATAAACAATGAATTACAAACCATAGGGACGAAAGCCACAATTTCTAAACCACAAGGACACAAATTGTAATTTTTAATAAACCACAAGGACAAAAAAACGTAATTACTCGTTACTAAATTACCAATGTTAGATTAAAACCCTGAAACCTTGTGCAATTCTTCGACCTCCTCCCTTACTACCAGTCCAGTCCTGTCCTATCCAGTTCTGTCATGTTTTATCCAGTCCTATCTGTGTACCAAACGCATCTAACGGGTTGATTGGTAGATGCTGAATGATTAACTGGTCATGATTATTAAGAGGCGGCATGAAGTTTAATGTTACTGCATCTTGTTTGTAATGTTATGAATCCTAACAGCCATGGAAGAAGTCATCGAGGGCGACAAACTTGTTATTCATGGACCCCACAAATCCTCAATGGGGTTGGAGCTGGTTAGAGCGATACATGGCGGGCCGGTCATCCGAGACACAAAAAGATCATTCATCTGTTAAAAACGGCATCAACATTACCGGGATCGAAATCGCAAAGTCTTACGCCCGTCGCCACCTCCTCAACTCCACCCCATCAACTCCAAAATCGACAACTGGCGTTCCCGTGGCATCACGGAAATTCAAACGCAGGTCCGGCCCGAAAGCCTTCGGGCCGGGCCCGGAGGACGACGCTAGAAGCGTCTTTAGCGTACAGTCTGAGATGAACCGAAGGCATAGCATCGCGGGTTCTTCCGTTAGAGACGATGAGAGCATGGATAGCTCACCATCGGTTCCTGGTTACATGTCCCAAACGAAATCGGCTAAGGCCAAATCGAAGGGACATAGTTTGTTGGGCCCGGTGGAGAACGATGGTGATATCACCCCGGGCCCAGTAAAGGAGTTGGGCCCGAAGAAAAGGCTTTCGTATCCGGGCCCACCGGCTAGACAGAGGCGCCATTCGGGGCCACCCAAGGTGGATAGCAGCATTTCAATGGTTATTTGAGCAAGTTCTTCATCAGCAGGTGAAGAGTTCATACTTTACAGAGGTCTAAATAGCAAAAGTTTGCAAAAAAAAAGGGGGGGGGGGGGGGTCAAATTTGATTATTGTTAACTTGGTGGTCGTTAAAGTTATTTCTTTGAAAATTGAGGGGTGTGGGTTATAATTGTTGTATTTCAATAAAAATGAACTTCAATCAAAGTGAATGTTAATTTTAGGTTTTTGTGAGATTACAACCATTTTGATTCATGATATACACACATATACAAACACACACACTTCAATGCAAAATGTAAAATTCAATAGAATTAGAGGATTATTATTATTATTATTATTATTTGTATATATATAATTAAAGAATTTTAAAAGAATTTTTAAAATAACAAAAACCAAAACACGAATAATATTCATACAGAAAGACCAGTTCCACCAACAAAATCGACTAATCAGTAATATGTCAAAATAACGCCACCACAACCCATGCCCAAAAATAATAATCAAGAACATGACTTTAAGGAGAAGGAAAACTCAACCCACTCTTCAAAACCGCATGTTAGAGCCCGGACTGGACCAAAGCAATGTAAAATAAACCAATCACGCTACCATCTTTACCAATATAACCTACAAACACAGATCCGAAAAGACAGAAAACCATAAAAGAGACATCAAAGACTTAAAAGGCTTCACAACACCAGTCGAACCATGAGTACGTCTTTTAGCCGATTGTAGACCTAGAAATAAATATTTTGTTCTCTATTTTTTTTGGATGTGTTTTTGTATTTTCTTTAAAATAGAGAAAATAAGACAATATTCCAAGTTTTGAAAATTATATAAAACTTGATGTGAGCAGAGAAAAATTGTTATTTTTGTTCGTTTCTACCAAAAAAATTAAATTGTTTTGATTTTATTTTATTTTATTATGAGTACATAAATATGATAAAAATTATAATATATTTTAATAATATAATTAATACTGAAGTCTTTAAAATAAAAAATAACTTTAAATATTTAATTTGAGAACTTTTTACTTTTTAGCTTTCTATTTTAAGATAATTATATAGACTTCAGAAAAATATAAATTTATTCCCCCCGGTTTGTTGAAAATAACAATTTTCATCTATGCAGTTTTTAAATTACAGATGATCACCATGGTTTGTAATTAGTAAAACCGCCTGGGTCTAGCCCTCTACTTACAACTATGAAACAATTCCGTTAAATGAAAGACAATTTCTTCGTTTTTTTTGTCTTTTACCCAATAAAAAATCACAAGGATTTCTTTCACGAACAAAATAGTTGATAAAAAAACAAAATTATCCCTCATTTAATATAATTTTTTAACAAACATTAGAGAAAGTGACAATATTCAAACGTTTTTACATACCATCAGTACCATTTTGTAATTTTAAAACAGGATGTTATTTTTGACCAAGAAAATTTGTACTTTTAACCTATAGAATTTATTGAAGATGGTTTGCATATTATCAAGGCCCAATAATGGAAATGCCCAGCCTACTATTAAGGCCCAATACGGCCCATTTAACTAACATACCCTCTTCATATAAAAGACATCCCCATCTATATGTGAACGAGAATTAGGGTTTTTGCTCGAAGGCAGCCGCTCCTTCCTCAAGCTCTCGCCAAAAAAACTTGATTTGAAGTAGGCAGTTCACTTCAATCTCGCAAACATGGGGTAAGTATTATCTCTATTGATTCAATTCATTTTGTTCTTCACCTATATGCATGTGTACGTTTCTGTATATCTATGGTTTCCATATATCTTGTTGATGTAAATGAAATCATGTGCTAAGTTTTGATTTTTTTTTCGTAGCCATGTTTAATTCACCAACTGAACTTGTAAAACTGAGTTTTGATGGATTTCTATGTTGTGTGGAGAAATTCAATGGAAAATGGTGTTGGATCGATACTGCTAGTTTGTACAGAGAATATGATTTTACTGTTTGTTAGCTGATTATTCTGTGAATGATATGTGTTTATTGGTGTAAGCATGAGCGTATGATTGAATGTGCTAGGATTTGAGAGTTTGAAATCAGAAAATCGGAAAATAATCAAACAATTTGGAAATAGAAGTTTTTGAAACGTGTTACTTGATTTATGATGTTTTCAATTAATTTGTGTGCAAATACTTTGATTTTACTATACAGTTTGAAGATACATTATAGTTTTCCGGTTTCATTTTGTTCAAAACTACGATGGATGCATATTTTACTTTTGAAGTTTAAATACATTGTATTTTAAATTATCATAAATGTATTTTTAACGTAAGCAACCAAATTAGTAATCACATTAGTTAACTTGGATTATATCATGATAGAATGTTGAAAATTGCAATATTAAAGTAACTGAAGCAGTTTTGATTTTGGACCACAAGGTTAAGTTTTTTAGTTCAAAATTGTACATCCTTGTTTGGCGGAGATGATAAAATGTATCTAAGATGAATAACTTGCAGCATTGATGACGATTAATATGTTTTTAAACTTGATAAATGAAAAAGGATACCTAGCAATATTTCTTTGGATAGACCGAGTACTGCAACAGATGCCAATTCCATCGAATTTCTTCACACAATGTAAAAATCCATCATAACCAAGTTTTACTGGTACATCTCGTCTAGTTAGTCAGTTAAACAAGGCTATGTGGGAAATAGAACTGCTATATGGATTAATTGCCATTCTACGGACCATTGATCATTATTATACTTATATTTTGTGAATTCCATCTCAACTTTTGTTGTCTAAGAATGTGATAACATGTTTTTTAAAGAATATTTTGTTTTTATAATTTTTAACAAATAATACGTTAAAAGGCCTAGAGATTTTAGTTAGAATGGTGCATAATCTAACGGTTGTGACTTTACAGTAAGACACATGGAATGGGAGCTGGTCGAAAGCTGAAGTCTCACCGCAGGAGGCAAAGGTGGGCCGACAAGGCATACAAGAAGTCTCACCTTGGGAACGAATGGAAAAAGCCATTTGCTGGTTCTTCTCACGCAAAGGGAATCGTCCTTGAGAAGATGTAATTTTTTCCCTTTATCCCGTTTCAATATTAACTCGGTTATATAGTTTTTGGTTTCAGTCATTACAAATAACTGAACATTTCCTGCAGTGGTATTGAGGCTAAGCAGCCTAACTCTGCTATCAGAAAGTGTGCAAGAGTCCAACTCATTAAGAACGGAAAGAAGATTGCAGCCTTTGTTCCCAACGATGGATGCTTGAACTACATCGAAGAAAACGTATGTTGCTTATTACATTCTAAAAGACTCTTTATTCATTTTGGCAACCATAAGCTAGCTTATTATTTCAGCTTATTGGAAAAGTTTTCGTTAGCCATAATCTAGTTGATTCTAGCTCCTTGAAATGTCTGTCGATATAATCTGGGGCGTATTTCACCTTTTCCAATTATGCCTCTTATATTTTATTACTGCCAACCCCCGGCTGGCCCCACATAGGACCCGTCTCCTAGATTAGGATCCACATGTGAGGATGCATTATTTTAGATCTGACTCAATGGCTTAGGCTAGTGGAGGGATTCAGACACGTTTCTTAGGATTCAAATGTGAACATGCTGAGTATTTGAACACTTTGCCAACTTGGCTATACACCCGAGGGCATTATGTCCCTTATCTTTTCCTAATTAATTTTTTAGTATGTCCTTTTTAGTTATTTTACATTATCATATAGTTTTTACCAAACAACAATAGTTTATCAGATAACATATCAGCCCAACTAGGATTTTGCTAGCTCCTCAGCCAACTGCTAATATTTTAGCTAGTTTAGTGGACAACTGCTAGTTTTTCTGAGCATTCGCAACAAGTTCTTCAAAATGGAGGATCAAAAGCCAAGATCTTCAAAGAAAATTTATATTATCTCCAACAGTTTCTTCATTTCGGAGATTACAATATAAATTATATTATTGAAATACTTGATAATTTTTATAAAATATAATTTCTTTTTCGTATACATTTATTGTCAAGGATTTCATTGGTAGCAACAATAAAAATAATTTCTTTTTTCATAGGTAATCATTTTTGAAGACTTTTCCAAATTTGGAGAATTCATCTTCTTTTTCTTACTTTTTTTCATTTTTGGAATCTATTGGAGTCTTGGAGATGCCCTTATCAGCCAATAGCCAGCTTTTTAGCCAAATTAGCTTTACACTTGATGGCGTTGTGCCCCTTCCATTTTCCCAATTAATTCTTGAACATGTTTTTCTTAAGTCATTTTACATTCTAGATTTTACCAAATAACCCTGGTTTATCGGATAAACTATCAGCCAACAACTAGTTTAATATTAGCTATAATTAATTATTTTTCTGGTGCATGGTATCTAATGTTAAGTTTGAAATGTTATTTATATGACACAGGATGAAGTGTTGATTGCTGGATTTGGACGAAAGGGTCATGCCGTGGGAGATATTCCCGGAGTTAGGTTCAAGGTTGTGAAGGTTTCTGGTGTATCTCTTTTGGCTCTATTCAAGGAGAAGAAGGAGAAGCCAAGATCTTAAGTGTGTGTTATTGCAGGCAGAGGTTGTTTCACTTTTCTCCTGCTTCATTAATTTTGATACTAAATGCAATTGTTTCTTTTGTAACTTGCTTTTGCAGACACTTATTATCGTTATCGGATTTAGTAGAATGTCTACTTGTTTTCTTTATAATCACATTCGTGTTTTCGGTTACTTTATTATATGCTTTTTTAGGAACAGAAAACGTTTCACCTTTCCAAACACGTATGCTTTGAGCTCAACTCTTTATAAACGTTTTCCTTTTTGTTTGGCTGACAAGAATATGAGTTAAGGTGAGAACTGATAATCATACGAAGGATATGAACCCTTGATCACTTTTATTAGTGTTGATATGATGGTTCATATTAAGTTCCAAAATGATCCATAAATTAGCTAAGAAGGGTGTTTGTGATAGATCTTTGATTAGAATTGATCCAATGGTTTTAATTTCTTTTTTCTACCCTCTCACAGTGACTACTATTCTTATGGGAAACCAACTAGTATGTATCTTTGGTGCATATTGAAATGTTCTTTTCAAAGAATTGGAATTTAAGCTACAATTGGTCTACTTTTGATAGTAGTTGTTCTAATATGTTTAAATTTTCTTAAAAAAATTACACTCATTTATAAAGTGTTGGAAAGTCTAAGGGCTGTTTGTTTATCTTTAACAGTCCGTTAAAAGACAACCTTTAAATAGCTAAAAACTGAATTTTGTTTGATAAAAACTAAGTTTGTGTCTTAAAGGTTCTAAAACCTTAGTCTCATTTTGTATCTTATATCTTCCTTAACCATTAAATCCTAATTAAGGGGCTGTTTGACTGTCGCTGAATGGTTTGGTGTAGAATGAATAAGTGGTCAAAATGATTAATAGGCTCTTTTGATACAGTACAAAATGAAATACAATTGGTTGGAAATTGTTCAGGATGTAATTAGGGCTTTTAATGGTTAAGGAAGGTCCAAGATATAAAGTGATTAAGAGACACTTTTTTTTGCCAAGCTGGTTTCACCTCTTAATGATTCAGAGATTGCCTCTTAATGGAACCGTTAAAGGGTAAACAAACAATCCCTAAATTCTGAATATTTATCAAACAATTATATTTTATTTTACATTATATCATAAGAGTTTCTTAATCCTGCACCAAATCATTCATCAACTGTCTAACAACTCCTAAGTTGCATATAAGTTTGTAATATACATTATTATATCAATGGGTTGTATTGGGAAAAAAGGTAAAAAGCCAAAGAATGTTATGCACATGATAGGATAATTGTTCAAGCTTTGTTACGATAGAACTATGCATAGCATGACTTTTAGAATGACCAATTTACCCTTAATAAGTATTTAAAGAGGGAGATTTATTTGATGTTCTAAAAGATAATTAAATTTTATTTTGAGGATATATTTGTAAATACAGGTTTGTTCAAAAAATGGTGATGTAGATAGTCATGGTTGGTGATAGTGGAAACCCCAGGCCTCGGAATGAAGATGCCCAAGACAACGAAACCTGTGAATTTTCTCACCTGATCCAACTCTTCAGGAGCTGTCAAGGATATCTGAGCTTTCAAAATGTATAAAATAAGTCAAAAAATTTAATTATGTAATTTTACTAACATGTTGTTTATATTTTTATATTTAATGGTTATATAATTTTGCATTTTATATTTACTAGTTGTGTACATACACAATACAATACTTTATCAAAATTTATTGGTAAAATTTGACGTATATCTTGTATTTCAATACATTTATCAATCAGTTTATGAAATTTAAATAGACAATGCATGTGTACAATAATAAACTGTTAAGTTAAGGTTTTAGTAAAAATAAAATCAATATAATTATAAGAATACAATTATATAATTAATAAATAGAATTTAAATATATAAACTAAAATGTGAAATGACTTTCTATTCATTTGTTTTGCGTTTTAAGAACTATAACTCATGCATAGATTATGAGTTGTATAGGTTTATGAATTAAAGCTTTTTTTTAGTATGATTGTATGAAATATTTAAATTCAATGAGGTTGGAATCCTTTTACTTTTAGTTTAAATAAAATTAAGGTTTGATGCTCGTATTTAAACAGTACCGGGTTATCTTTGTTTTAATCATTTTATATTTTGTTTTAATCGTTTCAGGTTCTCATATATAAGCTCTGTCTGTCAACACCATCACACTTATGTTACAAAATTAGGTGGAAAAACTATAAGTTGAATATGTTCGGAATCAAAACTTTTTAAGAAATAAATTATTTATAAAAATGTAATTTGTCGTCTGGGTTGGCTTTTAATCCTCATTTTTAATCTTTCTTGTGCATCGACTAAACCTTATTTGTGATGAATCATTAACTTGTTTCGCTATTTAACCATACTTAAACATGAAAAAGTCGTCCTTGAATAGGATTGCTAGTCACAATCATCGTATATATATTAACATATCCTATTTCAAATAATTCCTCACCCCTTCCCAAATAAAAAGTTGACGTTCCATGATGCTCAGTCGATGATAAAAGATTAAGGGACTAAAAGATGTGTAGAAAATCATCCAATCCAATTTAATCTGGTAAATGCAGGCCGACCAACTATATTCGAATATCAAATTGTAATTGGGTCAGATCGAGTCCAAAAAAATTCAACATTCAAATTGATCGGTCATTTATTGGATATCAGTACGGAATCCAATAAAACCGAACCGTTCCAATTCAATTATCATTGAATTCCCATCCAATTACTATATATAATTATTAGCATTTCACAATATTGTTTTTAGTTGATATATATACATAGTGTTTTTTTTAATAAATTAAGAAAATATAATACAAGTTGGTAGAAATTTGTGGATTAAATTGGTTGAAATTGTTTTAAAATAATGGATGGATCAAATGGATAACCAATATTAACATCAATCGAATGAAACTGATCCGATCCGATCATCCATTAAATCGTATTAGATTGAATCAAATGTCCAGTATTAACTAGATTGAATCGAATAAAAAATCTAACATTCATCGAATGATTGGATCATATAAGATCCATCTAAATCCATAGTATTTCAACCGATGAACAACTAAAACGTTCTATTGATTTCCATGTAGTGAGCAATATTGTATAACACATAGTTAATGGACTAAAAATGTAACTTAATATATAGATGAGGGACTTTATTTGAAACAATACTCTCTTTTTAATGTCAAATAACGTTCTAATTTTCAGCCAAGACCGCCTTCTATTGTAAAATTCAAAATTCATTCCACACTCTCTCTCTCTCTCTCTCTCTCTCTCTCTCTCTCTCTCTCATACACACACAGAGTCACACAGTCGTTTTCTTCACAGATTCAGATCAAAACAAGGGTTTGCAATCTGTGAAATGGAAGAGAGTGTTGGGAAAGATCTTGAAGCGAAACGATCAGTTGCCACCGGTGACGACGCTTTATCTCAGAGTGATAACCTCCTGATCGATGTTTCGTCTTCTACAACTCTTACTGACGACCGATCTTCAGGTTTCTTTCTTGTAAATTTTCAGTGTTGCATAGGATTCAACTTTGATTTCTTTGCTTGGTTTCTAGGGCGCGGAACAGATTTAATCGTATTAAATCAGGATTTACTCGAATTCTTTTTGTTTTTGACTGAAGAGTATCTTGAATTATGACGATGTATTGTGTAACTTTTATTTGATTTCATCAAGTTCGTTTCAATTTCAAACATGGATCCTATGACTGTTTCCCCCCAAAAAAAACTAGTCTAACCTAATAACAAACGCTACCAACACAGTAATTCTGGAGAATATTTGCAACAAAGGGATTTTATTGGAGAAGTAAGATTTGACATGTAACCTTTTTGTAGGAATAAGGGAGGGGATTTTTACTTACATCTATCCTTATCATTATTGGTTGCAACTCGTAAGAGATGCTATTTTCTTAACTAAAGAACATCTGAAAGAACTAACTAACCCTGTAAGTCACTAGGCTGCTGGTGGAGTAAATTTCTTTGTTTAAAGTAACTTGAGCTTGTGATATAATGCTTGGAGTTTTGGACCGGATATTCTCTAAAGTAATGGATGTTATGAATAGGCGTTTAGCTCAATTGAGCAAGTGAGAAGAATTGCATTAAGTGGCCTGTGCTATTTGCTACATAAGAATTGTACTGATCATATTGGTGCTCATTTAAAGATATCAATTGGGTAAAAGTATGTGTTAGTAGGGGCAAATGCTGGTTATTTCATTTTAGGGACCGGAATACCATTTGATAACTAGTGTTGGTTGGTAGTACTATCTATATCTCTGTCTTATTGTTTATTTTGTGATCAATGACATTCTATATGTTTAACATCAGCTTATAGTGAATGGTACTGGGATGGTTAGTGCACAATTTGAGTGTATGTGGTGTAAGAACAATGAAACCCAGACTTTCATGTGATCTAGAGCCTTCTTTATTTATTTCATAGGTTAACTTTGTTGGTAGTTTCTAAGTTATGGAAGAATCCTGATTGTTTGGTGAACATAAATTCTTTGTAGCAGTATAGTTACACTTTGTCACGCTTAAGTAAGATAACACATCCTGACGTGTGGCTAAATGCTGACCTATTGATGGGAATGAATTTTCTTGCATGCTAGCATGGACTCTTGGCTCTTAAGTTGTTCATATGTGTGATTAATAATAAGCCTCAGTCTTAATGGATTTTCAGACCATTTTTTGTTTACTTTGTGCACTTTCTTATTGCACATCTTTGTTGATTTTGTGCTGAGATTATGGTTAACAGTGTCTTAGACTTAATTGGCTAATTAAACTTATATAATTCTACAAAGTAGGCAGCGTCGGCTTTCATGTGATATAATGATGATTAGTAGTATTAGTTAGAACCTTAAATTGATTCAGATAAGCTATGTCTCCCTGCTCACTAGTGGTCAAATGACCATGCTGCCTGCAGGCATCCCTCCTAGTCTTCAACGGTGAGCCAAGTCTTTGACATTTTTGTGATGCCATTCTTATTTGCTATATAGCATACCGTTTCATTGTTATTCATGAGTTCTTGACCATTCATATAGCTTATACACATATACGATAAATATATATATTCATATAGCTTATACACATATACAGTATGATGTAGCTTTCTGTAGGGTTGTTCTACAACAGTCGAGCAAATTTGTGCTCCCTGAACGGTTACCAAAGCCATGTGATTTTCTGTTCTTTATACATGGCCTAATTTTTAATTTGTATGACATCCAGGACCTGGGAATGAGACAAGTTTTGAGCAATTAGGAACTGTTGGGCTTGATGCTGATAAAGCAGTGGACATGGCTCACTCAAGTGAGCAGATAGAACAAATGCCTAAATTGCTTGAAACACCAGAACCAGAAAAAAGAGGAAAGGATGGCAAGTTCAACTTACGCAAAAGTTTAGCATGGGACAGTGCCTTTTTCACTAGTGATGGTATGCTATAATTGTAACTTAATGTTTATTTCGTTTTCTATGGCACTAATTCTTTCCTATCAGTCTTGCAAATTAGAAGCGATTCTTTGTTATACACAGGTGTTCTCGATGCAGAGGAGCTATCAACTATGATTGAAGGAGGCGAGAAGGGTGTAAAACATCAGTTACCAGGAATCGAAGAGGAAGTATACAGATCAATGGAATCAATCTCAACATTAGAAAGTGATAACTTGACACTTGAATCTCTTGAGGCTGAACTATTTGAAGACATTCGAGCTTCAATCCAGAAATCTAATAGAGCATCTAACTTGAATAATTCAAGTATCAAGGTGTCCTCAGGAAAGAAAGATTCTCAAGCAAAAGTTAGCAACTGTAAGTTTCCCTTCTATATAATAGATGAAAATCATTGGCTATAATATCTTCCTATTTCTATCTATAGAAGAATTTGGAGAGGTGAAAGTCTATATCTCCGGTTTCTGCCTAAAGATAGCATTTTATGCTCTAATACACAATGAGAGTTACATGCTTCTCTATCATTACCATATTCTTCTACTATGCTATGCTCATGAATAGTATTCATCCTGGTGAATAACCATAAATAATCATGAATATTATTCATCATGAATAAAGCAAGAAATCAAGAATAGGTGGTTCCCAGATTCTCAAAATATTTACGCTTCTTATTTGAGGTATAGGATCGTGTGAGAAGGAGAGTTAAGGCGAGAAGCGTAAGAAGAGATCTGAACCCTTGATCACTTTTAATCTCATACCCATCCATGAATTGCGCCTTAGAAGGGAGTTGATCTGGTGCATCTCTGTGCACCTTATCTCGGTGCATTTCATTCTAATGTGTATCCAAGGGTGGAGATCCCTTCTTACGCTTCTCACCTTAATTCTACTTCTCACTGGAACCCAACCCTCTTATTTGAACCTCCCCTTAAGATACAGTTATATGTAAGATGCACAACCTATTAATCTAGCTAATGCTGTACTTTGTTTTCTCTACAGCATCAAAGAAGGTGGATCTTGATAATGGAAAACGGGTATGCTATTATGCTCCATGAGTTCTATTGGGTTGTCAATTTTCTTTTGTGATTTTAGAATGATTGATCTTATTCTTATTTTCCTCTGCTTGTTTAATTTGATATGCTCAAATGAAGCCGGCTGCAAGAATCAAAGATCAAACTTCATCGATTCCACAACCGAAGATGATCAGCAGATTGAAATCCACATCAACATTAACAACAAAAAGAGCTTCATTAAGTACCAATCCTGCAAAAAAGGATCAAGATATTGTGAAGCAAGTTCATGGTAAAAGCAAGATTCTTTCCATTCTACTGTATTCTTGAAACCTTTTTTTTTGAAATAAAAGGGAGGGAAAAGAGGGGAAAACAAAAAAAACCCATTGTTCTTTATACTTTTTAGGAGGGAAAATATCATTTATGTTTCCTCTCAAAAATTTCCTCCTAAATGTCGGAAGAAAGAGAGGGAAATGAAATTTGAAGAGTCTGTGATCTTTTATGACAAAAATGCCCTCACAAGGAAACGTGAGAAAAACAAATATAAATAATATATTTATAACATGACATCTTTCATTTCGTTTCTCTTTCGGTTCAAGAAAATGAAATATTGTTTCCTTTCCATCTCATCCCTTCCGTTTCAACAACACAAATAAACAAGATTCTTTCCTTTTCCTTCCGTTTCAACAACACAAATAAACAAGATTCTTTCCTTTCTTTTCTTTTATTTCCGAATTTGAGAACACAAAAGTTCATGTTTTCACCCCACCAGAAAAAAAGACAGTTCCTTTTTAATCTAATCTTCATTTTCTTTCACCTGGATTGCAACAGTTGTCCAGAAAGGGACTCAACCAACAAAGACAACAATCGCACAAGGATCAAAGATAACTGGACTAATTGGTCCTCGAAGGGGCGTGCCAAAACCTTCGTTAAATTCAACATCAGCAGCAATCAAGAAAGAGCCCTCAAGACCATCTTCATCATGTGGCAGTTCTGGTAGTTCTTCAGGAAATGATATAAAATCTTCGACAACTTTTTCACGAAGAAAGGCTGATTCCAAAACTGGTAGTAAACTTGTAACAGCTGGATCAATCCCGAAAACTCCTTCAAGGATTGGTATAAAGAGTAAAGCAGCACCACCTGCTAATTCTCGTCTTTCATCTCACTCGTTGTTATCTAACCTTTCTTCAAGTATTTCACCTGCTAGTTCCATAAGTGAATGGTCATCAGAATCATCATCCTCAGCAGCCTCCACTACGAATCGGAAGTCTGTATCAAGGGCCAGGATTGATTTTGCTGGTGATTCTAAACGATCTTTGGATGGTGGTGATGCCTTTGATGTATCGGCTTTGAGTATTCATCCCACTGGTCGTAATTCAAATCATAATGGAACTCAGCCAGGATCGGTGGCTTCATCACAATCTGGTTCACTTTCTAGACCTCCTTCTGTTCAACCAACTGGGCTTAGAATGCCTTCACCTAAGATCGGGTTCTTCGATGGGGTTAGTTATCTAATCTTCTTCTTCTTTTTTGTTGTCTTTTTTCTAGTTTTCTTTTGAAGATTTGCTGAAAATGGTCATCAAAAATCATATTCACCCAATAACTTGCACTATAAGTCTATAACGAAATCAGTTTTATAGTACACCAAATATGATTAAATCTGAGTTAAGTTTATAGGACACATTCACCTAAGAGGTTGTCCTATACTATTTTTTTTATAAAACGAAACAATTGTGCGCTCTATATAAAGGTGTTATAATAGGATGTTAGGGAATATTTAAGCATTCTAACAAGTTGTCCACAACACTTGTATTATTTTTTTATGACACTTTTGAGAAGAATCCTGTGAACACTTCTTATATGACACTTTTTCAAATAATGTCAATATGTCATATAAAATGACTAACAGGACGCTCTATTTCGAAATTTAACTAAAACAATTCCCATAAGCGTCCTATGAACTTATTGTAACACATTTACAAATAATGCAAAATTGTTTGGACTAACTCCTATAAAGCTATACATTAGGACATTTAGGGGTTTGTTTACCCTTTTTTCCCCATTTAGCCCTGTACGTGTTAAGTTAATGGACGGGAGACCGATGGGTTTTGAGGCAGAGGGAAAAAGAGAGGGTTGGATTATTCCTAGGGCATTTCTGGTATTAATTTGTTTGAGGTGGTTCAGTGGGGACAAGCAAGGGGTCAGAGGGGTCATGGCTTATTCCATATAGCCATTCTGGCTTAATGGTTTAACAATTAAGCCATAAAGAAACACTCCTGTATGGCTGAGCGAAAGTCACCCAGACCACTCATTAAGCATATTTGGTGTCCTATAAAACCAATTTCGTTGTAGTGTGTTCTCTCTTTTTATCACTTAAGAGAAATGAAAATCTCATGCACGGTTTTAAATAAGACGATCTTTCGTTATGCAGGGAAAATCGGGTGCTCGAACCCCAAATGGCACTATACGATCTCAATGCAGGTTGCCAACCGGTGTCTCTAAAACTGGTGCCACAAATTGTAGTCCAACCAACTCAAATGGTGTAAAATATGGAAAGCTTCTACCACCAAAAACATCTGCAGCAGTTCATACAAACCTAAAACCAAATTCCCCAAAAACCACCCTTAAACCCTCTCAAGAACAACTAATCGTTAAACCAAAAACCTCCAATGCTTCAAGAAACATCAAAAGTGGTTTCATAAATTCTGGTGTTTTGGATCATAAGGACGAAATGAAGATTGTTTCTGCTGAAGGTAACGAAAAAGAGTCGAGTTTGAATCTTTGCACGAATAATGATTCAAACAAAGAATCCCATCTGGGAAACGAAATTTCGAGCAAAAACGACACTTTGGAGACCACTTTTGATGCTTCGGATCATAAGGGGGAAATGAAGATTGTTTCTGCTGAAGGTAACGAAAAGGGGTCGAGTTTGAATATTTGCAAGAATAATGATTCGAAAAACGAATCCCATTTGGGAAACGAAACTTTGAGCAAAAACGACACCGTGGAGACCAGTTTTGCTGTTGCGGATCAGAAGGACGAAATCAAGATTGTTTCTGCTGAAAGTACCGTAAGTGAGTCGAGTTTGAATATTTGCAAGAATAATAATGAATCAAACAAAGAATCCCATTTGGGAAACGAAACTTTGAGCAAAAACAACACCGTGGAGACCACTTTTGATGTTTTGGAGCATAAGGGCGAAATAAAGATTTTTTCTGCTGAAGGTACCGAAAGCGAGTCGAGTTTGAATATTTGCAAGAAAAATGATTCGGACAAAGAATTCCATTTGGGAAACAACAAAATCGACACTTTTGATATTTCAGATCACAAGGATGAAATCAAGATTGTTACTGGTGAAGATAACAAAAGTGAGTCGAGTTTGAATATTTGCAAGAAAAATAATGATTCAAACAAAGAATCCCATTTGGGAAATGAAACATCGAGCAAAGTCGACAGTTTTGATATTTCAGATCACAAGGTTGAAATCAAGATTGTTTCTGCTGAAGGTAACGAAAAAGAGTCGAGTTTGGATCTTTGCAAGAATTATAATGATTCAAACAAAGAATCCCATTTGGGAAACGAAATTTCAAACAAAATCGACACTAAGGATGAAATCAAGATTGTTACTAGTGAAGGTAACGAAAATGAGTCAAGTTTGAATCTTTGCAAGAAAAATGAATCCCATTTGGGAAATGAAACATCGAGCATAACCGAGGCCGTGGAGATTGTGAAAAGCGATTCTGGGGTTCGATATAAGGAAGGTGGTTTTGTGGGTGTTAAGGATGATAAAGATGGTGGATCAAGAACTCCATTTGCTGAGAAGAATTGTGAGACTGGTATTATGGAGGTGGTGGTAACTGAAAAAACTGTTAACTTTCCTTTTATGGAAAGTCAACATAAGGAGAATACTGAAGTTATTTGAGGAAAAAACATACATAATAGAGGTATGTAAACTGATTGTTTTTGTGTAATTTTTAGTATTGCTGTGATATGCAACAGATGTTATGGTGTTCTTTTTTTATGGTTACATTTTTAATGGTTTTAGTGTTGTCCAAATGAGTTACTCTCTTTGTTCTAAAATAACTTATTTTTATATATGCTTAAATGTCTAAAAATATATTACGTCTATACTAAAACAACTGTCTATGTTACTTATTTATTTGTCACAAAATAAGTGTTACTTTCAAACGTAAATCCATTAACACCCTTAATTATGAGATGGAGAAAATTTTAAGTGAGTGTTTAGTAGAAAAAATAAATAACTAAATTTTCAAATCTATATTCACATATATTTTTACAGTGTTGATAAAATAGACAATTTAAGAGTAAACTACAAATTTGGTCCTGGTGGTTCATAGACATTCGAATTTTGTCCTTCACTCTAACGACTGTTACAAAATTCCATTAAATGAAGAGCTTTTTCGTTCCTTTATTGATATTTTTTATTTTTTTTACCCAATGAAAATCATTTATATAATTTTAGTCGTCGTGATTTTTGACCGGATGAAAGACAAAATCTATGAAAGAATGAAATTGCCTTCCATTTAACAGAAGTTTGTCAGGTCGTTAGACAGATGGACGAATAGTGTTAATTTTTAACAAACCACAAGGACCAAAATTTGTAGTTTACTCGTAACTTAATTATTGGGAAAAATAACTAAAGTGTGATCATTTGGCTTGGCTCGAAAATTTTTGAACAACCTTTCAAACAAAAGATAAAATAGCCATAATTCATGGCATGCCAAAATGACAAAAACTAACCACCAAGTTTACGCACACCCATAGTGCTAAAGCATGCAGTCCTGAGATAATTCCTCAGTGGCCACAGATTGTTTGAGCCTGGATTCGAACCTGAGGTAGATAGGTTATCTAGTATCATCCCCCACAAGCCTTAACCAGTACGCCACAAGCCTTGTGGTTAACCTTCAGTCTTTTTGCTATGAAGCTTTGGTATTTTTCATACCTTCACAATGTTTTGTTATTAAGTTTCAGTGTTATTTTGTAGTATTACAAAAACAAACTGGTATCAAATGAACCAACCCTATATATATAAGATACAAGAGTAATCATGCAAACAATCGAACAAAGTAAAAAAGCACGAAAAAAAACATGATTGTCTGAAAAGTTATAATACTTGCTAGAAACCGTCATTAAAAACCAACCATAACGATAACTTATAAAGGAATAACAATAAAAAAAAAACTGTACAAAGTGAAGTAGCTATTGGAGAGATGATGCTTGTCAAACTTGAAACCATGCATCTTCTTTCTGTACACTTTCTCTTCCAAAGCTTTCTTTCGACCATCATCTACCACCTATCTCTGTCTTAGAACTAGCAGGCATCAACACAAATCAACCATCATGAACCACCACCAGCCGCCACCATCACCGCCAGTCACCACCACCATCACCTGTGTCATATCCTCTGTACCACCACCACTGCCTAACCTGATAATTACATATTCACAGCTTATATATACCCCTGTTTTTCAGCAAGCTAAGAGAGATGGAACGACCCTTGTCCTTCTGTTATCGCGTAAAAGAGCTTTTCCTTCATTGTTTCCTGCAAAAACCCACAATTTAAAACTTGTTTCGGTTTCTGAAAGGTATATTGTTTTGTTGGGTCCCACCATATAGTTTCTGAAACTGAAATATTAAACTCAAGATTTTAATGGCTAAGATGCTTCTTGCCTTTGTACAAAAGCCCCATCCCACAGTTGTCAAATTTGTTGTTTTTAAAAATATATGTAGACTGGACTGGAACATGGGTTCTTTTCAATGCAAGGACAAGGAATCAACCAACAGATCTATACTAATATTGGTGAAAAAAATTTAGATATTTTTTATAGTCAAATTGTGTCACCACTTGAAAAACATTTATGGGTTTGCTTCTACTTTCAAGTAGGATATATTGGTTTTTTTTTTAATTTGGTTTAACTATGGTGCGACTATAGGAGACTTTTGTATAACATTTTATTTAATCTCAACAAGAGATCATTTTTATCTGTAACCGTGGATATCTAAGTCAGCTTGCACGCACATCGACTAATCTCATGGGGGTTCTAAAGTTAACAGCCAGACAAACCCTCCAAACCTCCAAACCTCCAATGGCTCTGAGGAGACATGAATTGGAGCAAAATGGAGATCCATTTTCTATATACAAACCTCATTAAATTTCGTTCACAGAAAAATGTACAAAAGATGATCTCAATAAATAAAGATCTTATAACTAAATTAGCAAAGCAAGGATGGATTTTAACCTTAGAAGAGTATGGAGGCAATTTCAGATAATTAGCACACGTCATCACACTGGGGAGGTCGGCATCCACCACTTTATCACAATGCTGTAAAGAAACAAAACAAAAGAGCAAAACACCCATTTTAGAATCAAGACTAAAAAATATTCTCGTTCCCAAGAAAGCAGAGAGCTTTTGTTAAAAAAAGACTACCATTTGTAACATCCTAAGCCAACTGTACCAAATATTGTCCGCTTTGTCCACACACCTGGACTTACAGTTTTAAAACGCGTTTGGTAGAGGAGGTAACCAGTCCCTTATAAACCAATGTGAGATCTTACAATCCACCCCCCTTGGGAGCCCAGCGTACTCGCTGGCACACCAGTCCAGTTCCTGACTCTGATACCATTTCTAACATCTTAGGCCAACCGTACCAGATATTGTCTGTGAGTTGTGTGGACAAAGTGGACAATATCTGGGGATATTACAGTTTCTTGATTCCAAAGAAAGAAAACTATAATACGGACCTTGCGTACGATTGTGAGTTTTGGATTGAGTGATGATAAACCACCAAGAGGAAGCCGTGGTGCACCGGTCACAAACTTCAAGAAAGCTTTTTGCTGCTCGTAGTCAATTTCTTGTAAGATCTCCAAAAGCTGCCATTTTTTTAAAATAATCATTTTGGGTTTCTACAATTCTAAACCAATAAATAAAAACCAAAAACAGAAAAGTGAGGGAGTAACACTAACATGTAGGATTGGAGGACTGCTAGCAGTATATCCATGATCAAACTTGATAAGATCTGAAAGTTGGTTTGACTGCAAAAGAATAACCATGACCACATATATATATATATATATATATATATATATATATTGTTAGTATATGTATAGATCATAACTTTAGATTGACTAATTAAGTTGACTAAAACATACATTCCAAGTTTCACTTTCTCCACATAGAAGACGCTCTAGTTCTTCATCAGTGAATATCTGAAGATGCTTCATTTGGAAGACCTGAATAAGCACAAATATGTCAGCATAGCATACACCCAGATGGATAAGAAGAGAAAATTTTCATATGAATACCAACTATAATTGAAGCAAAACCAAATATCACAACTTTTCTAGTAAATTAACCATCAAATCAAAAACTACAACAAATCACTGAACCAGCGCCCTTAGTAATTTAGTGTTATATATATTTGTGTAGTATAAATACGCATTTTGGTGTATATATATCGTATCTTAATTTACCTTTTTGGAATGACCCATTACTGTATCTTAATTTTCATTTGCACAACCTTTCTACACTGAGCACCTGAACCAATGGATCAATGCTCTTTGCAACATGGTGTGTTTGTACACTCTTGCCACCGTGATGAAATTTATTGTCTAAACTAAGTGTACCCAATTGTAAGAAATTTACAGAAACAAAATACAATACAATATATATATATATACACCAACTCTCTTGAGTTCCATGTTTGGCACCTTTTGCGGTAAATACGATGCAAATATAAACATTAAATCACAGAAACAGAACAAACCTGATTAAACCCCGATTTAAAAGCATCCATTTGTCTTGAAATTCCAGAATTTATTGTAGCATCGACTACCAAATCAATATATTCCTCCAAATTTGTCACATTTACCTGGTAAATGGTATTTATGTCAAACAAAACATTAATCATTTTCAGCTAAACAGATAACAAACAACAAAGACAGAAATAACAAAAAAGATGCCTAACCATTTCTTTATCAGGCCCAGAAGCAAGATTGTAATCGGGATAGCCAGGAAGAGTAAAATCCAAGTGTAGATCCTCAATTTTTGAACCCCGGAAGCATGAATCAAGTTCAACCGTTGAATTTTCTCCAACTGATTCTAAATATTTTCGCCTTTCAACAAGAGCCTGAAACTCGATAAGCGTCTTCCCTAGATCAGGGTCAAATGACATGATGTCATATACTGTGAGTTCCTGCAAGACGACCAATTTCCATGATTTTTTAAGAACAAAAAGTGCACGAAATCAACATTGCATTACATTCAAAAGAAGGCAAACCTGTCCAAAAATTAATTTATAGAAAGCTTTGGAGAGCGGTAGATCCAAAACCCGTCCATCGTGAAGAGCCTTAGCCACAACCTGACCCAAAAGGACAAATTTTCGAATCACCTCTGAAAACTCTATACCATTCCCAACACTGATCGAAGGACACCATGGGCTCGGAAAAAGTCCAAATGGAGATCCAACAATCACAGAATCCAAGTTTCCCGAGTTTTGCATTGAAGCAACCAACGAATTGTCTCCTCGCCACATCCCCAGACCGGGCTTTTGAAACTCGTTACTAACCAACGTAAAGAACTCCATTGTGGGACCCAGACCAGTACCAACTTCCTCATCGTATTCCACTTCAAGAACAACTTTCTGGTTGGCATGCAAATCCATCATTTTGGCAGCCGATTCTAGAATCTGATGTCTATAAACCCTAAACTTTCTCCGTGGCATAGGGGTATCACTTTGGAGCCCGTTTGGGCTTCCCAAATTACTTTGAGATGATATCCGACGTTGACCCTGATACTTACTCAATGCTGCCAATTTGAAATACTTGCACCTTGCCTCAAAGCTAAACAAGAAAGGGCATGACGCCATTAATTGTGTACACCAACATGGCATGCCACCCGTAGATATGGCCAATGGGTCCCGCATCTGCTGATCTAGTTTTTCCGTTAACCTATTATTTACAAACTCGTTCATTAAAATACCCGAAACTGATGCTTTTACACCATCCAAATCACTGATTCTGCCTTCAGCAAAAGCACAAATTCTTTGGCGGGAAAGAAGATGGAATCTGAACATGTTAACGGATTCTAAAGTTTTCAGTAAAAACAAAATATCATGACATGGAGTAGATTTTTCCACAGAAGAACCAATCTCACGAACAAGTGTGTGAGAAAGAAAAGGACCAAATTGCCCATATGATGTAGGCTTTTCCAAAGCAGATGACGCTCTGTGCCCTAATTTTGATGATCTTCTGTATGTTACTTTATGTACTTGATTCCATAATGATGCATGGGTAATACTGTCATATTCTGCTTTTTGTTGTTGAAGAATAGCTTGATATATAGTTAACATCCGATCCATCTGCTTTCCTTCAAGATAAAAAGATAGTTCTGGCAAAGGACCATCATTTCCACTGGATGGAGGACAATCTGTGCTGATGGTACTATCTTCTTGTGTAGAATGTTGTTCATTTTCCGCAGAGTCCTGAAACAAAAAACCAACTCAATATAGTTATACTATCTTTACGACAAAAAAAGAGTAATTAATGTAAACGTGTTGTCATGGGCCCATCTAGAGGCCCAAGCCCATTCCTAAGAATATTCAAGAATAGTTAAAGAGGGGGTAATTTGGGTACTTCTTAGAGTAATCTTTAGTATAAACAAGAATAGTTAAGAGGGGGTAATTTGGGTACTTCTTAGAATAATCTTTAGTATAAACAAGAATAGTTAAGAGGGGGTAATTTGGGTACTTCTTAGAATAATTTTTAGTATAAACAGGGAGGCTGCAGATAGTTTGAACCATCCAGAAAGTTAGTAAGAGTGTTCTAGGAGAGCTCTGGCCTCTTGAATAGACAGAAACCCTTTGTTTACTGTTGAATTCGCAAATCCTTTGATAATTACCGGTTCCTTTTGATGTTTGTTTGATTCTTGATTTGGGTTCATAACACTAGTCAACTTCCAGAAATGGAACTCTAATAAAGATATTGTTATCTGCACTCTAGATAGTTTTTTTTGAAGAAATCTAGTAATCTATAAAAGAATCTACGAAATATAACGAATTTGGTGCAAGTATTAAATCAAACACAAAAGAATGGACTTACAGCTTGAATTTCAATCCTGCTTGTTGATTCAACAGAAGTCCGTCCAACATCAGATGATGATTGGGCACTAGAGCCATTTTCATCACACACTTTCATATCCAAGTTTACGTCTTTATCATTGTTGGAGAAAACTTTAGGCCATAAGAACTTCTCAATTGCATCAAAATCCGAAAATGGGTCGACATTCTGAACATCTCCCGAGTAGTCACTTAGAGTCGTCTCTCCGTCTCCCTTCACAAACAGAACTTTCAGACATGGATATGTGGTGCAACGCCTATGTGGAACAGTTGTATATGAATTTCTGTGCTTAGGTGCATTGTTCAATACAACTGGAAAATCTTCAACAGAAGATAAAGCACTTTGTAATTTTGAAATAAATGCCGATAGTGAGAAGTTATTGAACGGCTGATCTGCAGATGACAAAAAAAGCCTCCAAAATGCCTCCAATCTTCTCTCTGCAATGCAGGATTGAGTTTTCGTGCCATGACTACCAGTCTCTTTTCTCAAACATTCGCCATTAGATAGATATTTATATAATGACTCAGCAATGCCACTTTCGACAAATTCAAAAGTAGAAATGACATCTCCTCCACTAAGATGTGACATTATCTGATGCAATACACGATCATACTCTTCTTCAAGTGTAATACTATCAGCCTCTAACATAGAAGTTAATTCAGTAGATAAAGATTTCAGCTCTTCAAGAATAGCAGTCATTCCGTTCTCTGAGGTGGACGACGAGTTTGTGTTGAAGTTATTTGTTCTTATGTGTTTCGCAAGAGTTTGAACACAATCCTTCTCCAACTTACACTTCCATGATTCTGAAGTTGATGAAGACTGATGATTGGCATCAAATGAATAGCATAAGCATCGTATGGCATCTTTTGCAGCAACTTTCTGACTTGAACTATTCGATAAATGAATTTCATTGAACATCGAAAACATAAACTGTGAACCCTTTTCTGAGACTGTAAGGGCATCGATGGCAAAAAGTACCCCTTCCTTTACAAAGGGTCCCACAAAAACGTCATTATTCTTTTGCAGGATGGTATCAGAAATATTAAGGGCTAGCATCAGTACATGTCTGTCCTTCCTAGTGAACACTCCAGCCAAAAACCTGCCAGATGTCCAACATGAAATTATTGGTCTCACATGAAACAATAAACCTAAAAACTAAAATTAAATGCCATATTTGAGGAACATGATTCTTTCACCTTGAAATGTTGGGGCCCTCAAGTAAATTGAGAAGCATATCAGAGTTGCTGTAATAAACTAATTTGTCGATAACAGATAGACATCCATAACAAACATATAAATCCACTCCAGAATTAACAACCTGCTCAGGGATGAGAAAAGGGGAAAAATGAAAAGAATGCCACGCCAAAATTAGCAAGAAAACACTAACATGATTGACAACCAACCTGGATTAAGACAGGTGATAAATCATTCCCAAACTTCTGCACAAGCTCAGGATGATTCACCAAAAAAGCTGCTTTTTCTGTGGCCAATTGAACTTCATGATTTCTGCCTACAACAGGCAGAAGCTGAATCAATAACTTCAGAACTTCATGCACCTGAGTAGAAGTTCAAATATATCATTTGTCAAAATAGCTTATATTAACAGCTTTCCTGAAGTGCTTATATTAACATGCAGGCTGGGGTTAGTTAAGGATAGGAAGGAACAATATCTGATTATATTCAGACCATTATAAGTTGTCTGCAGGAGGCCAGTATAAATGGGTCAATTATAGCTAATTAAACGAATGTTACTTGACCTGATTGCAATGTCCATCAACCGTCCGAGGGGAAGGCATTCCATGTGAAAGGTCATATGTTGACAATATATCCTTCAAAATGCTGCTTATATTAAGATCAAAAAGTGTCTTGACAGCTACCATAGAACCAGAAGCAAGCTTAACAAGTAGCCCAATCAGACCCTGCATACAAGTGTGCAAGAAATCAATACAACCCAAGATCTTGTTAATGGATTTAGATAAAAGAGAGGATTCTTATAAGAAAAGAACAAGATTCTACATACGGTATGAACAGAATGACTTAGAGTTGTCCGGCTGTTCAGGTCTATGAGATGTGCAACCTGATGAATCAACCCATGTTTAGAAAGTTCATCCAGCATATCAGGGGATTGGTGTATTCGTGTTGCTATTTTAATGAGGCAAGTAGCAACATGTTCAACAAGCTGGAAGCAAAGAAATATGTCAATTAAGTCATTCGCAGAAGTGCTGAACACAATAATTTATGATAAAAAAGAACACTACGAATTCTACCTGATTGTCCTCATACTGCAGAAGTTTGCACAATATTGGAACTGCATCCATAAAAGGTGAAGAGCCTTCAGATGGGAGCTTCTCACATATGTTCACCACAGTGGAAAGAGCAACCCTCTTATTTGATTTTAGGAAGAAGAAGAAAGGAAAATAAAATTAGTAAAGATAATGCTTCCCAGAGCAAAGTAATTCCTTCAAATGGTTAACTAAATAATTAAGATTTTCAAAGACAAAGTTATTCAACCCCACAAGTCTTTACCTGGAGACTAGTTGAGAAGAAATCAATATATGTAAGAACAGCCATAATTGCACCAGACATTAAACAAGCAAGTGGTTGTTCGCGTGAAATTTTCTCTAATGCTTGCAAACACTACATTAAAAACAGAGAAATATGTATATATCATAATTGATCAAATCAGCAAATATTGCAAACTGTAACCTTGTAAAGATATTTTTTTTTTTGACATACCTGTTCAGCAACATCCACATACTCAATGGCCAGCAATCTCTGACAGAGTGCTGTAACTCCATCATGTCGAACAATAAAACCCGCGGATCGAGGATAAATGTCACATAGATAAGTTAAAGCCCTGATAGATAAAAGCATAATCTCTGGATTGGTTTCATGGCGAGCCAACTTTATAAGAACAGGGGACAAGGAATCCGCCATTAAACTCGATAAAGAACTATCTGTACAGAAAGATAATATTTCACAAAGCTCCATAAGAGCAGCCTGTTGAGCAGATTCCTCAATTTCTTCATTCAGATTTGATAATACCCTCTTGAATTTCACTTGATCACCAGATAACCGCTGCCTTTGGTATTCGAGTATCGCATGCCTATTTCTCATATGCTCTACATCACCCATCTCATCAGAATCACAAGACCCATATGCTGAATCCTTATCTTCATCTGTCCGGCCTGAGCCAGAAGCAGATGAAGATGTTTCCATATCATGGTCATGGGTTTGGTTTGTGGATGTAGTTGGTGTTTGAACTGGCGACGTTGAAGAACTCGGTCTGAACTCCAATGAACTACAAGTCCTCTTATCGGCTGGCAATTCATCAACTGTTTCTGTTCTTTTATGCCCCCGGTTCCCCATACTCTACAAAATTAATCATAAAACCTAATTATCATTAATAAGTTACCAAACGAAATCATCATAACACCACAGCCGATAACCAATTTACCAAGTTACAGAAAGCAAATCATCAGAGACAACAGTTGACGAAACAAAATTTTCTAAAAATCTCCTGATTGTTGACCATGGATCAAAAATTATCAAACGAAAAGTAAAATAAATCACACTTGCGTATCAGAAACTGCTTATACAACAATATAGAGTAACAATAATCAAAATTTATCACTACAATGATCATAAAAACTAATCAATCAGCATAATATAAACAACGAAATAGAACTCAAATACGAAGAGGAGATAAGTTGAATCAGTAAAAACAAAAATCATCGTTACAAAACTAACCCAAATTTAATTAAATTTTTTCCCAATCATCCGTGTTCATGCTTAAACCGACACAGCATACATAAAGCAATACACGAATATGATTGATAATTCATAGACTTGAAGAAAGATCAGCTTTGAATATTTCGATGAAGTAACACGAACATCATCAATCATGATAAGTGTAAAAAAAATCAAAGCGTTTGATTATACCTTTATGTGTGTTAATTCGTAGTGGTTTATTAATTGAATGATAAGAGTTTGCAGCAATTGATCTTCGGTGAGATTGAAATCCCTGATTTATAGTTGAAATTTAGAGAGGGTTTTACCCTAATTTACAGTTCAGAAAAAGGAGGAAGAAGTTGATGATGATGATGAAACAGGGATGATGATGATGATGGTATTCGAGTATTTATGTTTCAGATGGATTCTAATTATACGTAAATAAATAAAAACACTTAATAAATTTTTTGTTTATTTATAAAATAATTATTTTCATATTTATCTATACTTTATTATATCATTTTTTTAAATATTTATCTATTGATATGTTCAAGAAATTTGTGATATTAATTATAACTAAAAAAGTGTACCGATACATTTTGATTTTGAAATCTTAGATTTTTCGATCTTTTTAGTTTTATACAAGAGAGTTTATGATTGAATTTTATTGTAAGAGAATTTATGATCAGATATTGATTTTATGGAGTGTTTTATTGAATTAATATAACTTAATATATTTTTTTGTATTTAATTATAAATATCAGTTAAACATAAAACTTAAATAAAAATTGTATTTACAATGATAAATTGGGAAATTAAATCTTAAAATATTTTAAGAAAATAAGTTATGTTTTACAATAGTTCCATGTATGTTCATTTCATACACATATATAATTGTGCATACTGAATTAAACGAAATAAAATATTCATTTTTTATATAATATGTTTCCTTAAAAGATTACGTATGTATAAGATAATTTACATTTTTTTTATTGAGTTTTACAAAGTTGTACTGTTGTATTATAATTTGTAATATTGAAATTTTATTTAAGATATTTAATAATAAAGATATCTAATAGATATTTTTGGTATTTTAAAAATTATATTTGAATTTTATAACTTATGAAGAAAATATTATATTCTTTTTGGGAAAGATGAAATGAGCTTTTTTCTAGATTTATTTCCAAACAAAAAGAACTTATTAAAAATGACATGATAAAGAAAATAAACGAAGATTTCAATCACATATTTTGTATACCAAAACAATTTTAATTACAATGTACAAAACGAAATTAAAAAATATATATATATAGTTACTACTTTTCTTACACGTTACATAAATGATAAGCTAATTGTACATATTTAATATAAAATAAATAATTTTTCAAGCAACTATTTCCAAAAAGTAGCATGTTGCTTTCACCATAATGCTTTTAATTTTTATCTTATTAATTATTTATATAATTTAATTTAATCTTATTAAAAAGAACAAAAAGAAACTTTATATCAACACCGTCGTAAAATTATTAATTGATAAACAAAAATTAAAATATTACTAAAAACATTTAGATGGCGGTTGTTTTTTAAGAGGTTCGAAGTCTGAAGTCTGATTTCAGTTCGGAAATGGTTATGAAATGTCTAAACGAATCAGACATAAGTGATGATTAAGAGCTTAATATGAAAAAACAAACAAGGCCTTACTTTTTAAGGTTTATGCAAATTATAGAAACATTACCCATCCTATAATACTCCTATTGCAAGTTTGCAACCATCCCAAGTTTCAATATTAGTCCAAAAGAATTCCAAATTTACACCCAACCCCCCTACAACTACAAAAACTTACAAAATGACCAAAATAACACACCACCATTCTAACTTCTTCCAAAAACCTCAAGTTCCAATTTAACCACCATAAAGATAGCAATCAAAGGTGCGATTATACCAGCACTAATGCACCAGATTCCATCAGAACTCTGCAGTTAAAACAACAATCAAACTGAAACCAACATTATCGAGGACCGGGTCGAGTGATGGACTCATCGATCGACAAATCTTGATCGGTGTTTCCACACAAATCAAGCGATCCCATGTTCAAAATCGAATGCCTCGATATTTCATCGGAGCTACGTTCTCGAAAACCCGCCTCCACCCCTCTCTCTATCGAGATCGCGTCTTGTATCTCCTTTATAACTTCGGACATCGAAGGTCTCATGTTCCCGTGTGGCTGTACACACATTAACGCCTTTTCGGCTATCTTCCACATTGATTGGATATCGTATTCGTTACCAAGTGCCGGATCGATGATCCCTTGAATGTCTCCATTCTCTATATGCAACTTCGCCTGTCATATATATATATATATATATATATATGTATATATGTATACATATCATTACATGCGTTAATAGGTAGGATCATACGTTCGGGTCCAAACCCTAAATGGTTATTTATGAGAATAACCTTCTAATATAACTTTTTTTCAAATGCAATGTGATAGATTTTTGAGGCATTCTTTAGTTAGGCAGAGACGTTTTTAAATCTATCAGAAGGTCGTATATTTAAAAATTATATATCAGAAGGTTATTCTCGTAAATAACCCCAACCCTAAATGGACTTACCCATTGAACGATGTTCCGGCAATTGATACCAAAGTTTTCGTTGGAAATCGCTTCTTGGCCGGATATTAGCTCAAGAAGAATGACCCCGAAACTATAGATGTCACTTTTGTCGGTCAAACGGTTCGAAATATAGTACCTAAAACAAAAAAAAAAGTAATATGAAGTTTAACGGTTCCATAAGCTTCATAGGGCTAAGTGTACTGTTCAGTGGCCGGTGTGGATGGACCCCACATTATGGGGTCCAACTGTCCGGCCACTGCATTTAACTTCACCATTGCCAAAGGCAATTATTTTGAAGTTTTGAGTGGCTTTAAAACCGCAATGTTTCACTTTGAAGAAGGGACTTACTCGGGATCGAGATAGCCAAGAGTGCCACGAACAATGCTCGATACGTGTGACGTCCCGTCAACCGCAAGCTTCGATAGGCCAAAATCCGAAACCTTAGCTCTCATGTTCTTATCAAGAAGGATGTTGCTTGTTTTCAAATCTCTATGGATAATGGAAGGGACACAACCGGTATGAAGGTACTCGATCCCTAAGACAAGTTGAGAAGAAAGACCAAATCAGTGTGTGTGTGTGTGTGTGTATAGAGAGAGAGAGGGACGTTTAGTGGAAAACTGAAGAACACCCTAGTAGCCCTCCATCTGGACGGTACGCACAAATGCATACAAGCGGTTGAAGCTGGGTTTTTTTTCTATGCATTTGTACATGTTACAAATTGCCAGTATGCATTTATGTATACCGTCCAGATGGAAGGTTACCAGGGTGTTCTTCTGTTTCCCTTTGAACCCAACCCTATATATATAGGGTCAGGTTTAGGGAAAACTGCAAAAAAAATATGAAAAACTGAGGAACACCCTGGTAACCGTTTTATCTTAACAGTATGCACATGTGCATACAAGTAATTTTGTAAGCAATTTCCTGTAGGCACATGTGCATAACATGCACACATGCATAAAAAATAAAAACATATACAATTTCTTGTATGCACGTATGTGCATATTGTCCAAACAAATGGTTACCAGGGTGTTCCTCAGTTTTTCATTTTAGAATTGTAGCTAAAGGTCCTAAATTCAAACCTTTTGCAGACTCTTCAGCAATCTCGAGTCGTTTTATCCATTTAATCCCCCGTGCTCTAGCTAAAGGTCCTAAATTTAAACATTAAAAGATTCGTTATCACTTGAAATTTTAGTCGGGATCAAGAACATAAAAGAGCGTAAAGCAAGATCTAACCGTAAAGATGTTCTTTGAGTGTTCCTTTATGCATAAACTCATAAACAAGAATATCCTTCCCGTCTTCTTGGCAAAATCCCAAAAATTGTACCAAGTTTCTATGATGGATTCGTGAAAGAAGAGTCACCTTGATCGGCATAATTTGTATACTATTAGTATATAACAAAAAAAAAGAACAATAACACGAAGAAATTCATCGTTCAGAAAGTTACCTCATTTGCAAACTCCTTTTTACCCTGATAAACATTATTACTTTCAAGAAGTTTGACGGCAATTTCCTTTCCGTCATTTAATTTTCCGTAGTACACGGTGCCAAATCCTCCCGACCCCACTTTCTTTTCGAAATTCTTTGTGGCGTTCCTTAGTTCGGATAACGTGAAGCATTGAGCGGCTTCTGTGGCTGCATTGCTCATAACCGGCATGCCATGTTTAGGTTCTGCCAAAAGAACATAAAAAACCCGAGAAACTAATTGTTAGAAGTGTAGAAGCAATCACATATTCACATATGCATGGAACACTTTATAGTTCATGCTTCGTTTTATTCACATGTGAATAAAATGCATTTGAACTAGTGTTCCACAAGGGATTATTTAGTTAAATGGTGGTTTTAAAAAACGCAAAAAATTGTCATTTAACCAAAGGACACGTTCCATGAGCTTGCCTGGTTTGGGATATTTCTTTCGTTGGCGAAGAAGTAGGCATGAGGTTATGAATCCTAAGAAAAGGGCAACAGCCCCGATTGCTAATCCGATAATAATGTTTCTATTCCGTCTCCCTCCGCTACTTCCTTTACTAAGATTGACGTTTCCCGTGTAGCTGAAAAAAAGAAAAAAAGGAATTAATTTATTCATAGCTTGAAAGTTATTCAAACGTATATTCACATATGAATGTGATACAAGTTTGAAAGTTATTCAAAGTATATTCACATATGAACATGAATGTCAATTAAATGTATTTATAAGCACGTTTCACTTTGAAGCAATATGAAGTCGGTTATATTCTTTAAAGAAATACATAAAGATTAAAGAAGAAATACTCACTTCAAGACCAAGTTCTTGTTTAGAAGACCCGATGGCACTTCACCAGATAATAAGTTATTTTGCACATACCTGAATACATTAGATTCATCAAAGAAACCAAGTTAAGAAGGTCGTAAAAAGAGATAGAGTCCATGTTTTCTTTCTGAAAAGACGAAAAGGTTGGCTTTTGAAGGCCGTCTGTGTGGATTAATCCGTCTGTATAGATTGGGAAGGTTTTTGTTTGGGTGGGTTTTTTCATAGATGGAAAGCGTGTTCTTTAATTGGGAGGGGCAGGTTTGGAAGAAACTTGGTTTTCTGCATAACGCTCCCCCTAGAAGCTTACTGAATAAGCCACTTTCTATATCATTAAGCCACTAGCAAATAGTCATGTATAAATGACTGAATAAGTTGTGAATCTCATTAAGTCCGTTAAGTTGCTAACAAGCATGAACTAAACTAGAAGTCTAGAATACAATTTGGCACCAAAAAAGAAATATGTTGCAGATCTTGATCTTGAAACGTAACATGTTTGACTTTCAAAATCAGAATATTGACTTTTCGGGGATATAGAAAACTAATTGCCGGTTCAAATGAAAACCTTAAATACATTGAGAACCCATAAACCAACCATTCATGCTTTATTCATTAATGAATGGTGTGATAGATATTCAAAATGAATAACTATTCATAACATGATATTCATGATTCTCCAAGGTTATTCATCATGAATAACACATGAAATAGTTGGTTCTCAAGTTTTTAAAACTTACAATTGGCTTAAATTAGGTAGATCCGCTAACGAGGAGGACAAGTCACCGCTCAGCTGATTGTTCTCGAGATGTCTGTATAGACCAAACTATACGTTAAGACTATCAAACCAATCAAACCTCACGGAAAAAGAACAACGAAAATATAACAATATTTGTTACATGATCTTTAAGTTTGGGCATCCAGTAAAATCAGGAATCGGACCCGTCAAGGCATTCCCATCCAGCCACCTATATAGTTAGAAAACCCGCAAAAATTAATGGTCAAAATTACATGATTTCATTAACACCAAATGAACGGAAATTATACTATCGAGAAAAACATGCAGATTGAAACTTACAACTGTTCTAAGTTGCTCAACTTGGTCAAATCTGAAGGAATGCTTCCGGTTAAGTTCTTGCCAGACAATTTGCTGTATGAAATCAAAAAATATTCAGTCGAATTCCGGTTAAGGTTTTAGGGTTTTAATTTGACATGGGTAGTTTGGTAATTTACTGTAACATCCCAGGCTAACCGTATTAGATATTGTCCGCTTTGTCCCCACCTGGACTCACGGTTTTAAAAAACGTCTGATAGAGATATCCAGTTCCTTATAAGGCAACATTTATTCCTCTCCCCTACAGTCCGGCTCCCGGCTCTGATACCATCTATAACATCACAGGCTAACCGTACCAGATATTGTTCGCTTTGTCCACACCTGGACTCACGGTTTTAAAAAGCATCTGACAAAGGAGGTATCCAGTCTTTTATAAGGCAACCTTTGCTCCCCTCCCCGACCAATGTGGGATCTTACAATCCACCCCCTTTGGAGCCCAGCGTCCTCGCTGGCACATAGTCTGGTTCTTGGATCTGATACCATCTGTAACATAACATGCCAGGCTAACCATACCAGATATTGCCCGCTTTGTCCACACACCTAGACTCACAGTACTAAAATGCGTCTGATACAGGAGGTATCCAAGTCCCTTATAAGGCAACCTATTATTCCCCTCCCCAACCGACGTTAGATCTTACAATTTATCAATCTTGTCTCATCTTCCTGATTTTTGTTCCACTTATTTTCATGTGGTCTAAATGTCGCACTATACGTTAAACAAGTTTTTGCTTCCAAATTGCTTTTCAATTTCAATTTTATAGAATTTTAAATCAAAATAAAGAAAGTTAAAAGAAGATATACACTGAGATAATCTTCGGTTCAGGATCCGAATTACACTCCAACCACGACCACGCAACCGGCAAACACGGATCACCGCCTTCTTGCGCCCAATCTAACGACTCATAAACCGACACTAAGCTTGCAGCCACCGCTCCTATAAATCAAACAAAACCCATATAAAGAATCCGATTTCAATTACAATTCTTTAAGAAAAAAAAAACTTAATCCAAAAAACTATAGTTTTCAAATTACCATCAAAAGATCCATCACTTATTTTGAGATATTTACTAATCTCAATTGCATTAACAAGAGGCCCTTGAGTAGAATCCGATGTTCTCCCAAATTTAAACGATAAAACAAAAGGAAGCGATATATTTTCGAATCCCGGCTCATACAAACGGTATGTCCCTTGGGCGTTTTCTTGGATGTTAACGATCGGTTTACTGAGATCCGGTGCTCCGGGAAGGACTAGCCGGAACTTTCTAGTCTCGGTGGGAGCCAAATCCTCGATTTCTGCAAAGTAAGTATAAGCCCAACCGAATCCCGGGAACCCATCTAAGTTCATACGGTAAGTCAAAGTTCCGTTCCGGCCAACGACGGCCGTTTGCATCACTTTTTGAGGTGGTTGTTCGTCTTTTCCGGTATCGATGGGTAATTCCGTTGACACTCTGTCGGTCCCGGCAGCAACGTCAACGAGATAATTTGCTTTTTTCACTAAATCGGATTGCCATATTCTATCAAATGGATCATCTGGGTACCTAAGACGATAATTGAACAATTTCAACAATATATATTAAATATATAGGGGAGGGATCATACGAGAACATCCTCTATTTAAAGGAACAAATGAACACTTTGTGGACCACATATGATGTGGGTCCTTCATAATATTAAATCATATTTGATTCAATGGGCCCCACCATTGAATCAGATATGATTTAATATTATGTGGGACCCACATCATATGTGGTCCACAAAGTGTTCCTTTGTTCCTTTAAAAATGCAAAGTTCTCATTTGAACCTCTCCCTATATATATATATATATATATCTTTTTAGAAACGCCCGCAAAACACTTTCAAGAATCAACGTGTATCTCTTTTGGTAAAAACTAGTTGATAAGCTAGTTGACAATGTAAAATGACCTAAAGGGTACGTTTGGTACACCGGACAGGACAGAACAGGGATCACTGTTCCATGTTTGGCAGGACTTTTATGTGGAACAGACAGGAACAAAGTGGAACAGGCGTGTTCCACCCCTAGCCCATTTAATAAAGTGGAGCGGACTTATATTTTACTGATATAACCTCAAAATAAAACTTAATTCTCTTCTAAAACATCAAATACTCCTCGTGCTTTACATTTTTAACATTCTTTAAATTTTAGTTATTGTATTTTATGCCCTTTAAACTTTCACTTTTTTTTGGAAGGGTGTCCCACGCTATGCCTGGACTAATCCCGGCAAATTATGACTGCAAGACATCAACCCTAATAAACTCAGTGGCCACAGTTGTTGTGTACGCCTGGATTCGAACCCTGGGCAGATGGGATATTCCACCACATCCCCCAGGGCCTCAACCACTTTCACTTTACTATCCTCAAAATACTAATTTTATATTGTTTCTATATTTTGATTAATTTATGTAATTTATTAAATGTAAATAATAATAAAAATCAGAAAAGGTATAAAATGAAATTTGAAAACTATATTTTGGTGTCATCTTAATCGTCTTTGACAAAAACTTTACAATGATATATATTGTTATAAAAAATATTTATTTTATTACAATTTAATAAATTACATAAATTAATCTAAATATATAAACAACTAATTAGGGTTAAATCGGTCATTTTATCTGTTATGTCATGTCCAGTTCTGTTTTACCAAACGTTGAACAGTTGTATGTCATGTCATGTCCTAACCCAAATGCACCCAAAAGGACATACTGGAAAAATTAATTGGAAAAACATAAGGGGCATAATCGGAAAAAAGTGGGGGAAAAAACCCCTGGAGCTTATTGAAACGCTACTTCATAAAGTTAGCTGATTAAACGGGGCTTTTTCAATAAGCTCGAATAATAGCAAGCTTATAGAACATAAAAAGAATACCTGACCGGATCTTCATTTTCAGCCCCAAAGTTAATTCTTGCCGAAACGCTAAGAAAGAATTGGTTTTCAAACGGTGTAAGATAGATCGAGCCATTGAACGGCCGAAGCTCGAGCGTAGAAATAAACGGCTGTCCAGTTGTAGCATTTGATAAACAGACACTAATAGTAGAACCAGAAGCCAAAAAGATAAGTTCTTGAGACTCGATAATATTAGCATCCGAAATTACGATTGTAGCCCAACGAGTAGGCCCCATGGAGATATCAAATTTCGGGTAAACATTATTGCTATCGAAATTTCCATATAAAAATGTCGCTCTTATAAGGTATCTAGTCCTACTTTTAACGTTAAGTGTGTAACAATATTTCCTGCTATCTGCCGGAAAATATCTGACCGTTTGATATTGCTGCCTTGTTTCATTTGTGACGGATATATTACTCGTAATTCCGTAAATTATTTGATTATCGGGAATCCAGTTAAGACCGAGATCATCTGTGAAATTGGTTTGACCGCCACAGTCGAGACTTGTAAAACCTGTTTTTTCGTCAACAAATTTGTCAGCAAAAATGTAAATCGGCTTAATGAGCTTAATGAGGTTTGGTACTGGCTAAATGATATAGAAAGTGGCTTATTCAGTAAGCTTCTAGGGGGGAAGATTTATGCAGAAAGTCAAGTTTTTTTTTTCCAAACTAGCTCTTCCCAATTAAAAAACGCGTTCCTTTCATTTATGAAGAAACCACTCCCAAACAAAAACCTTCCTGATGATCTATACAGACAGATTAATCCACACAGATAATTTTATCCGTACATGACTTAATGGAAAACCAACCAAACAGCCCCTCACAGATTATTCGGCCAGCTATACATGATTGTTTGGTAGTGACTTAATGATATAGAGAGTGGCTTATTCGATAAGCTTTTAGGAGGGAGCTTATTGTAGAAAGTCATGTTTTTTCCAAACTTGTAACTCTCGATTAAAAAAAACACTCATTCGATCTATGAAAAGGACCCTCCCAAACAAAAACTTTCTTAATTTATACAGACAATTGTATCCATACACGACTTAACGGAAAACCAAATTCAATAGAGCAATCCATCGAACACATGGAACCCTAAAATCTTGAAAATTAGCCGTGATCTACGGTATTATACAGTATTACTAAACCTAGAAACAAGATTTAAGGGCAAAATTAATGTTAATCCACCCACCACAATTGGGGACTTTTGCACTATAATTCAGCTAGTTTTCCCCCCAATAAGACGTAAATCGTAATCAATTGCAGCTATATTTATTCCAATTAGGGCACAATTTTAAACCCAAATCTTTCTTTCAATCCACTAATTAGTTTCAAATTTTAGAATCTGTTCCTAGATTATACACTTCTTTTTCAAATCTACATTCAAGATTAACTAATTACAGTGCTCAATTCAGCAAACCCAACACGAAACCCAAAAACAATAACATAAAAATTAAAACTTGAAGAAACCCACAAAAGATACACCCATCAAGAAACCCACAAATGCATGATGGGAAGCAATTATACTTAAAGAAAACAGAAACCCAGATATACAAATAACAGATACATATACATACATACATATATATATATATATATATAAACTAATAAGAGAGAGAGAGAGAGAGATGAGTGAACCTGGAATCTGGGCTGTGGTGATATCAATGGAATTAAGAACAAAAACAGAGAAGAA